>CM046300.1:0-1255000 GCA_025267735.1 Mactra quadrangularis | reverse complement strand
TAATAAAACACTATTATATAAATGTTATATTCTCATACTTGATGTAAACATTTCTCATATATTTAGTGTATACATTATAAATTATTGCCATTTTGTACCTGGTTAAACCTCATTGTTTAGCAAATTATCTCAATAATGCACGCACCGTGCAGTAAATTGATTTAATCAGTTGGCGGAGAATTTCTGATTTATAGGGTCACATCAGACCCCTAAAAGCGATAAAAACTGCTTGATCCGTGAAACCCTTATCTTGTTCAAGCAGTTTCCTCACTAAATAGATTTTCCCAGTCTCTCTCTTCAACGCTTTCAATACATCAATAAACTCCGCCCACTCGCCACCATCCAAACATTGACTCCGCCCCCATGATATTCTGATTAGAAGGTTTAGAAAAGATGAATAAGTTATCGGTGATAGACAGAACGAGTTCACGCAAATTTCTTCTCGTAGTTTTATACATCACAACGTTCATATTTCTTCCAGTATGATACATGTGTATAAAAGTTAGAACTTAGGCAACAAATGTCTGGTACATGTAGTTCTAGCTTAGTGATATTCGTTCTTATAAATAAAAATGTGCATTAGGTTGAAAATTATAAATAAAAATGTGCATTAGGTTGAAATATTGATAAGATAAATGAAGTAGATTTCAATGTGAATCATTCAATTTAGGAGTCAAAATCTTTTTTTACGCTACTCATTCGGAGATTTGGTTATTTTTATAATCGTGCGGCCGATTTTTATACCTTATAACTACCCGTCACAGTCTATAATTGTGTAATAAAAATGAAATTCTAGTATCAAAAGTCAACCTGATTATAAATTTTGAGAATTTTGAGAAATATACAATAAAAAGATGCGCCGATATCTATAGATAGATAGATTGATTTATTTGTCTATAAAATGTGACAATAAACAGGGCAATTACATTAAAAAATACATAATATTATATAACAACAATGATAACAGAACAGAACAGAACAGAAATTTTATTTAACAAAAGCACATAGACTTATAGTCATAAGCTAAATGATATAATATAATGTACAGATGGTTACATACAAGAGCAAGTTACATGATATGAAAAACGAAACATTAACATTAATGAAGTCATGTCAATTAACATTATATAGAAAGGATGACACAAAAAAGAGAAAATACATTCCCTTATTTCTATTGTGGTCTTTAAACATATTGCTGCGTGACATAGGAACAATTATAGAATTTAAATCTCAACTTCATGTATACCATTTCTATAACAAAAGATGATATTAAGGTTAAAATTAATGATGGGATAGCTTCAAAATTTAATAAAACAGTTAAATGATATCATTCGATAAATATGAACAACAGCATTTTTATTTGTAGACTAAAATGAAAATCATTTCATGAAGCAGACAAATCCAATTATATATTACATTTAGTGGAAGGATACAGATAAGCAATACTATGTAAACATCAATTATTGAATTAAGGGTACACATTTTATGTATAAAAAGTCACAAAAAGCCGTTCATGAAGCCCTATCTGTACTTGTTTCGTCCATACCCACCCCACCTGGCTACTACTAGGACTGACGTTTCGCTTCTTTTATTTCGCAAAGGGAAGAATTTTTCAATGAAATAAAAATATTGCAAAATACCGGTACGTTAAAATCGTACTGCGGTACGTATTGCTGCAGCTGCGTATTGCAATATACCGGTATACCGTTATATCGTGACAGCTCTAGCTACCACCATTCGTGAGAATCAATCTAATTAAAACCCTATCTAAAATGTTCCGCTCGCCTACTCGCTAATTTAGATCTGGTCTTTTTCAAACGAAGGTCACGTTCAGGTGACCTTTTCTCATCATAATATTCATGACGAAATTGTTATGATACGTAACTTGTTTACATCGTCTACGTCACGCAATTTGAAATAAGCCGTCCAATCGCAGACTGTAAATAATACCGCTGTTACATTAGCTTGCAAACCTTGGTCTCAAAATGGAAATTACGAAATCAAAATTTTATTAATAGTATTTTCGTCTAGATGAAAGCTACGCATTGATTGGTCGACACAAAGTTCATCTCCACGTGACCTTCCACGGAGACAGTAGAGATCCTGTACGACAACGCTCTACATGATATCTGTTTACGGAGATTGCGTGAGTATGTGACCTTGGCATTACAAATCAACGTTGTTGGAAGGTACATAAGTTCGAACATTATCAAAACACAGAAGTGTTTATCTACATTCGTACAAAATGACAACATACAAATTTCTGTTCTCAATCTTAAATCGCCAGTATGTTTCAATATAGCAACATTATTTTGACGCACTATTGAAACTGTTTTGTCAAGATTTAATTATATTTTCTTAATTCACGTAACATACATCGTTTTACACATATATAAATATTTATATGTCCTCGTAGAGCAATATCTAAACTTTGTCACTAACATATGTTTTCTTTGTCGAAATTCTATGAGCTTAAATCAAGTATAAACATTTATACGTGACGTCACCGTCAATACTTTATAAGCTTAACTTGTTTTTAGAATTGAAGAGTGACAAATTGCGTCAGTACAGCGTTTGTTCTCTAGACGCTGACATATGTTGTACTGGCGCTTGTTGATGTTAGAATTTCTTGTCCACTATTAAAGTACTGACAGGTAAATGGTGAAAGGGTTTTTTTGTTCAAGGCTGAATATCTCAATTTAAGATGCGGTACGATACGGGCCACGATATGGAAGTTGCGATACGATATTATGTATCAAGATGCGTGTAAAATTAAATGGCTTTTACATGTAAATAATTACATTAATAGTAGCATAATTATTCGAGCTGATTGTCTTCGAAACTTTGGAAGTCAAACATAATTATATTCAAAGGAATATCTCAATAAATTTATACAATGATCAGTAATCATAAAAGCATTTTACTTTAATATTAATTTTAGATAGGAGCTATAAACGCAACTGAGGTAAACATTTTGAAAATACAGCCCATCCGAAATACAATGATCGCTGATCAATGCGATAGGATTTGGAACTAGACTTAAAATAATTGAAATTTCGGCGACAAATTACTTAAATAGAATAAATAAATTTTCGTAACATTTTAATAGGACATTATGCATATGAATTAATAAAAATATAATACAAAAAAGTGTTATCAGATCATCTCCTAAATTATATCATCAGACATCGAATCTCGATCGTTTGACCAAGGGAGATAACAAATATTATCAAACTGGACAATCAGTCATGTTTCTTAACGATCTAATCAACCATTCAACTATTATCATTTTTATATAATCACTGTTTACTTTCACATATTTTCTATTCATACGTCAAGTGTCCAGTCTCGAGATGGGTGGAGATCAGTTAGTGACCAGTACTGACCACAATGTTTAATCAGTGGCCGTATTGTACATTCAGTGGTCATCTCTAATCAAGCTTGTTACATCTATTTAACGTACAATAGTCTTGACACATTCAATTATGAATACTATAGTTATTATGCACGCTGTTTATAATGTTTACAATAATTGTTAAAGTGACACGTCCACCCTAAAGGCAGTCATTCTCTCATCCAGCCAACCCTCTCATATCAACTCGTGTTTCAATACCACTCTACTAATACTGGTTACAAAATTGCAGTTATTTTCCCAGACTTGTTTCTATAATACGGAAATCACATTGTATTTGTTTAAAACGGTCCAAAATTATGTTTGAGTCATCATGCAGAGAGATGGCCCATCAACTACTGTAAAAATGAATTTATAGGTTACAGGAAGGGTTTTTTTATTCAAATCTACAGGAAGGGCCACTCTAGTTTGATACAAGTAAAGATTGGTTTCACATCATTCAATATCTTATAAAAGCGTTTATTAACATTTTTTTTCTTATTTAAAGTATATTGTTTAAGAAATTGAATTCAGTTTTATAAATTTAGTTGCAAATGTAGAATAAAAAGCATAGGTATAAGCATTGATGTAATCAAATTAAATAACGTAGTTAGTATTTCAAATTACAAAAAAGCAAAGTAATAAGGGACTTTAGTCAGTTATTTCCCCTTGTACACTCTTCAAATAGGTTGGTCCAATTAGTTGGATTACTCAGATTTTACTCTTACTTTTCAATGTTAATTTGCCAAAATTAATCTTAAATAACTTTTTTGTAAATCATTTAATTTATTTGAAACTCAAGCTAATTATTTTTAGGATAAAGAACTATCTCAATTTCATCATTTTTGTTAATACATTTATTAACAAGAAAGATATTAGATGAAATATTTTGTTATCCTTACATAGGAATTCAATAATAAAATCCAAGGATTCCAACTGTAAGGGCAACTTACCAATTGGATTGCTTCAGGTTTTATCAGGGAAAGATAACTGACTAAAGTCCCTTATTCAAATTACGAAAAAGCAAAGTAATTGTATGTACGACAATGATCTAGGACTAATGTCCCTGTATACTAACCGACTTTACAAATATAAAATAAAATTCTTAGCTGGAGTACTCGCTTATTTACCGCGAGTCTGCAGCAAATCTGTTCACGGAGACGTGCGTGAAATGTCGGTACGTGTGGTTTTTAGCCTAAACCTCAATTTAGGGGAGCAGATATTTTACAATGTATTAAGATATAAATAAAGGATAATATGTTCTTTAAAATGCCCCCCCCCCCACCTAAAGAAGAAATTTGTATTGCAGTACTACAAAAATAAAAATTATTACAATTTAGCACTGTCAACATTTGTAAATAAAAAAGGAGGACGCAAGTAAAAGAAATCATGAACTGCTCCTACCATGGTCATCAGATTCTGACGACTCCAATATACCAACGGCCTTCAGGCCGGCGGTAAATAAATGAAAATAATATTTTCACATTTAACATAAGTAAATCTGCATAGTTTAACTTTTTTTCTTTAGTTTGACAATGGATAATAATCTGATATGCAAGTTTTGGATCCCATCCGCTAGCTCAGTTGATAGCACACACAACTACTGATCATTGGTCGTGGGTTCAATTCCCGGGCAAGGCTTACTTTCGTGGAGCTTGGTCATGAAATTATTTCTGAGGCCATTTTCCCTCCTACCAATGATTCTTAATTTTGTTTTGCAGTTGTCAGTCACTGACGAAAGTATGCGCCTAGTAGTTCATTTACAGATAAATTCAGAGACGTAGACTTTCCATCTTGACTGACCGCCGTTATATGACCTATTACATGTGTTGCTACGGCGTTTTACCCAGCAAAAAACGTTTAGAAGGCGTGGCTACATTTATGGTTAATAACAATAAAAAATTTAAACTGAAATAAACATATTATAGCCGGCAGCGAATAGAAAGTATGATCTTGGTCATGTCTTCAAAATTCTTACATGTGACTACCAATGGTGGTAGTTCCACACTACGATTTAAACAGTGTAACAATCTCTCGCGTTAAAACATCAACAAGTGTTTTCATCCTATTTTCAAACATTTTTTCATATTTTCATCACTTAGTAAAACAAGTTGAATGTTTATTTATTTCTTCTCCCATCACTTAACGATAACACAACAATTTCTATGTTATATTTTGAAAGAAAACCACGAGAAAACAACGAGATGTTATTTAAATAAATTGACATCACGTCAAGTCAATATGAAACTAACACACTATATCTCTACAGACTCACTGGACCAAAGCCTAGCACGCTTCTTAGAACGTATTATGAAAACATAAGTTTTGACAGCGAGGAAATGAAGTTGTTATTACTGACAATATTTATTCAAATTTCCGAATTGAATTCCTACAATTTCCAAAATTTTAATGACAAATCGTCTAGAACTATCACGAGAGATTTCTACATTTCTCGTAGAAACCAAATCTCGCGAGAGTTTCCTGACGATATTTTACATTTAGTTGAGTTTATAGAACAATAAATTCATGTACATATTTTATATGTTTTGTAAAAGATCTAAATACATTGTACATATATTTACGAATTAACTGATGCATTTTGTTCATAAAAAGGCCGATCTAGCAGTGGTTAGGGGACACCCCTTCAGAATTTTCTATTAGAAACTCACACCAAACGTTAAACAAAAAAATCAAGAATAATAGTTCAGGCCACAACAAGTTGATCATATGTTCTACGGATTTTTCTTGAAAAAAATGGGGCGAGCGAGCGAAGAATTTTTTTTTTTTAAAAGTCTTTATTCACTTGCTTTATATAGCGGTTAGACCAAATTTTTATGAGCGAGCGAGGAAATAAAAATATTTTTTTTTGTAAAAACAGTCAAAATCAAGGTGCGAGCGAATCCATAGAACATATGATTAATTTGTTGTGGTCTCAACCTAAAAAAATAGCTACCACTATTTTGGTAGTAAGTTAAAATCAAACCATATTTCCAACTGATGTATGATTATGATTTATAACCAACTATTCATACAGTTGTTGATGAGAATTTAAAGTGGATACATGGATGCCGAGTAATTTCTTAGCAAATTTTTAAAATGAGTCGTTAATTGAAATATCAAACAAAAATATTTAAAACCATCTCCACAAAATAAACAAGTTCACTAAGTCTGTGTGTACAAACATTTGGTTGCCTTCAGTATAATCGCACTATCTTAATAAAGAAGCTTACGATAAGAATCATCGTAAGACAAAATCTTTATTTTGTAGCTGGAAGTCGGAAGATTAATAAAAAATAGTGATGCCAGCGTTTGAAAATCGAGGATAATGTTGGAAATGATTTCATATTTTGCAAGTACATTTAGAAAATAGCAATAAAGGATATTTCCCATTCACCCGCGCTGTTGGCTGCGTCATAACGAAAGGTGGCCACGTCTCCTTTCCCCTGCTTACTCCGTCATGGTGAGAAGTGGTCTTGCCCCCCCTCTGCTTACTCCGTCATGGTGAGAAATGGTCGTATCTCCCTCTGCTAACTCCGTCACGGTGAGAAGTGGTCGTGTCTCCCCCTGATTACTCCGTCACGGTGAGAAGTGGTCGTGTCTCTCCCTGATTACTCCGTCATGGTAAGAAGTGGTCGTGTCTACCCCTGAATACTCCGTCATGATGAGAAGTGGTCGTGTCTCCCTCTGATTACTCCGTCATGGTGAGAAGTGGTCGTGTCTCCTCCTGAATACTCCGTCATGGTGAGAAGTGGTCGTGTCTCCCCCTGATTACTCCGACATGGTGAGAAGTGGTCTTATTAAAGCCTCATAAAGACATCAACGCGATCATTATCACTCAAAGTTTTGTTTACACTTTTGTTCATTCAGTAAACAAACCAATGTTTACAACAATTTAAAATATATTTTCTCTGACAACAGTCTGTGTTTAAAATGTACACAACCATCTTATTATAACAAGGTACTATTTACATGCTGAAAGATTTCTCGTATTTTTGACATTGACTGCACACTGAATATAGACTATGTGATATTTTAACAGAAAACAAACTAACGATAAAAATCACCGTAAGTCATTTTTTATAATATTTCATTGTAGTGCCGCTTAACGTCGCAACGCTGCTAAACGTCGCACTTGAATGGCATTAAGCGTCAACACAATTGCGATGTGATTAGAGGTTATTGCGATATTTTGGGTTAATGATGCGACGTTCAGTGTCAATTTCGACGTTTTGTGGCGCAGCAGGCACTCTTAGTCCAACCAAGTCAAAAAATAAGATTCAATTGTGTAGAATATTGTGAGAGATTCAGAAACAATGAATTGTGAATATACTAAAATATAGGATACTGAAGTACGATCTGTATGACACTTGTATATAAGTGTCTTATTTTACTTAATTATTTCCCCTATTTAAAATTAAGAGCGTGTTCTGTGATATTCATCATTATTCCACATACTCGTTTATGTGACTCGTCACAAACGAGTTCTAGAATAGAGCTACCTTTCACAGAAAAAAGACCACATGTATTTGATTCATTTTATTGTATTGAGTTCAGTCCAAATTAATAATATTGGTCAAGCAAAATATTTACAAATAGATTTACAAGCATAATTATATGAATGTTATTCAACACATATGCTTAAGAAATACTCATTTAATCTTTCTGACTTTAAAAAAATACTTCAAAAATATTTCTTACATCCAAAAAAGAACAAAATTTTTAATGTGTTCAGCATACAGACTTTAGAACTCATGTTAAAATCGAAGAACTAGATTTTCCTGTTTATTGAGAAGAAATTTGTATTGTGGTTTTTTTTGTTTATTTTATTTCAAAGTCTTATATACTTATCAATAACTGTTGTTTATTTATTTAAGATCATACATATGCATGTACACATGTATATTTGTAAAAATGTTGTTAAATAAATAGTGCACATACTGTTTATGCCGATCTCAATAAATAATGAAAATAGCTCAATGTCCGAACAAACAAATAAAACAAAGTTTTTCAGTTATGTTTCAAGTTGTATAGTTGTTTAAATTTCAATTATCAAGTACAATGTACTTGTATTTTGATTTTATTGATGTTTTGTTAATAATCTCATAACGGTGAAATATAACCTGGATAAAATAAAGAGTATGTTCTGTTTTTATTTTTTTGTTGGGTTTAACGCCGTAGCAACACATTTTATATGACGGCGTCCAGCGCACATAACCTTTCCTGGACCCTGGTCGAAACCAGTGTTCATCTAACCTTCCACAAGGCCGGAAACTTCTCCACATACATTATTAGTGGAGGAAAATTGACATTATTGTCAAATTTTCATGAAAGAGTATAACCTCCCCGGGTGGGATTCGAACCTGTAACCCCTTCGGGGCACTAGATTCGATATCCAGGCGTGCTACCAACAGCGCTACCGACCCGGGGTTGTTTCTGTTCTATGCTATAAGTAAGTGAATTGTTTATTATAGTGACTTATATATATTTAAATTATAATACATATTTTCAAATTAATACATGTAGTTATAAAAAGTACCCAGCCCTACTGACGTCACCTGAAAACATTCAAATATAAATATATATTTATATTACTAGCCACAAAATAAATATGTTGAATTTATTATTAAGGGACTTTAGTCAGTTATTTCCCCTTGTATACTTTTCAAAAAGGTAGGTCCTATTAGTTGGATTACTCAGATTTTACCCTTACTTTTTCATATCAATTTGCCAAAACTAATCTTAAATAACTTTTTTGTAAATCATTTAATTTGTTTTAAACTCAAGTTAAGTATTTTTAGGGTAAAGAACTATCTAAATTTTATTACTTCTGTTAATATATTAATTAAGTTGAATTAAAATATTTTAAGTTTTACAAATTTTTGTTTGATGTTCAATTTTTTAAATTCAAGCGTGAAAATTTACAAGAAAGATATTAGATGAAATATTTTGTTATCCTTACATAAAAATTCAATGATAAAATCCAAGGATTCCAACTGTAAGGACATACTTACCAATTGGATTGTTTCAGATTTTATCAGGGAAAGATAACTGACCAAAGTCCCTAATTGTAATTATAATACTCAAACTCAAAATATATCATAACCGCGGATAAATCATTTTCCTTCAAGATAGGACTAAAACTAATATATTATAAAATGTTACACATTTATAAAACCAGTTGTTTCATTCTATTAGTCTAGATATTTCAATAGTGCAAATATATCGCTTAAACAAGGAAAATATTTATTTTTGGCATTATTTTGAACCTAAACATTTATTTAGTAACTCGATCAGGCTAAGTAGAAACTTTACATCCATCTGGCTATCGACTTAAACCACGGGGAATGTGATTTCTTCACCCCCTGAAAGATATTGCAACATGTTCGTGTATTTTGTTTAAGGCTGGGTTTTGATAAAAAGCTAATTTATTTGTTATCTCTTCTCTAACTTCGGTAAAAATCTGATTATTTTGCGCCGAGAATTCAATCACGTGGTACAAAAAAGAACGAGAATTAAATCTACGAAAATTCTGGACGAATGTTTTGATTTTTTCTCCGGATTTTTGTTTTTCTTTCTTTAAAATGCGCCACATGCACGCTCCGACAAACCATGCTCCAAACATCGTAAGATTTTACCATAACATGTAAAATAAGAACTAAAAACCGTTGGATATTTTTATAGTCTGATGCATGCAAGTGTCATATAACATTTTGTTAAGTTCTAGAAACATTCTGTGTTTCCTCACAACATTAAGAATTATTATGATTTTCTATTAATCCATCAAGATTGTTTGTCGTAAACTGTTTACCATTTATTAAAAATCAAACAGACAGGGTAAATCAACTGGTTCCTTTATTTTTCAAAATATTTTATCATTTTTTTCTCAATTTGAGTGTTATCATTTTTTATGTATATATACATGTTCTAAAGTGTCTAAAGTACGTTAGGCGGCGTAATGTAGCGTAACAGAATATTAAATGGTACTACAAAACAATCTGACGTTTTGTTTTATATTTTAAATATTATATATATATGTGTACGCAATAAGCGATTCTAAAAAAAAATATTTTAAGTTTTACAAATTTTTGTTTGATGTTCAATTTTTTAAATTCAAGCGTGAAAATTTACTCCGAGCTCCGAAAAGAAGTTTTTACACAACTACAGTTATGTTGACAAAACCTTAGCGCAACACCGGTGTGCCTATAATGTGTAAGACGAAATGTGGCGTAATGTAGCGTAAAACAGCGTAAAGGAATATTAATTGGTGTGATATGTTGTTTATTTTTAAGTATTGTCAAAGAAATGATATAAAGGTATAGAAATGTATCATTATTCATCAAAATTGTTAATATCATAAAAAAAATTACTTGAAAGTGGTAATGATTGGCAATGACTTGCTACTTTCACTTCACAACATCCAAAGTACCTTTCTACAAGTTAAATATAACCATTTCTTTTGATTGCGGAGACATTCTTCTCATAAAGTTTCTTTTTTCTTCGCCGAATCAGATAATTTCGGTCGACAAGGGCGTTGTTTCCTTTTTCGCAAGGGCGCCGCCATCTTTAAATGTTAACACTTTACGGTCCATGCGCGAAACATCGTCAAATTACGCTTCGGAAATCCGATTAATTTTCGGTTGGGCAACCGAAAATAAGAAAATGATGATCAACTATTTTAATTAATTCTCAGACGTGTTTTTTTACAAATTTTCTTTGTGATTTGTTCTAATGGATGCATGGCCAATATTTAAATATACTTTTTGAAATAAATGTAAATTAATTCGTGAGATGTAGACCTATACACTTTAAAGGTGTTACCATTGGCAATAAATCTTAAGTACATTTATATATAATTAGACTATAGTAAATGATGCTGAATAAATTTACATTTATCTAATGACTATGACTAAAATCATTAAAAACCATTTCATATTAATTTTGCGCGGCATTTTGCTATGCATACCACTGTACACACTTTAGGTAACCGGTGTCTCATGAATGTATGTCAATTAAGCTTGTATTATCTCAAATTCATTTATGTTAAAAATAGATTAAACCATTCTGTAATTCAACATTGATATGAACTGAAAAAAACTGAGTTTTTTAAGAATATGAAAATATTGAAATGTTAAGAAAACATGAAGACGTATAATTGGCTCGCTTATTTTGACATGGATTATTCTTTCCATAACGAAAACCCGCACTAAAGAAGTTTTTTTCATGTTAGCTTTCGTCAGCCCGATACAGTAGAGCATGAGTTTTTTACCGAACAACCTGATAGGAACAGCCATCTCTCTACAACGACTATTTGTGACTGTCACAATAAAATGCTATGAACTGACATCGGATATATAGGCGGAGGACGTTAGAATATTTTGCATTTTCTTAAATTAATACTTTAATGTAAAGTGGTCGTCCAGTGGTGAGACGCGAGCTTAGAACTCGAGATATCTAGGATTCAAAACCCATCAGAAGTGCTGCTAATTTTTCTTGCAAGAAATTGACCAGCTATTGCTTTACTTTAACAGGGTGTTCATGGGTACCTGCTATGGCGGTTATATCCCATCACCACTGTCACCCAATCAGCTGCACATTAACGTAGTACAAGATATCCCAGGGGATAGATAGAGGGTGCCAGTTTATCCAATCTGATTAAAACCCGATCTAAAATTGTCCGCTCGCCTACTCGCTAATTTAGATCTGGCCTTTTTTCAAACGAAGGTCACGTTCAGATGACCTTTTCTCATCATAATATTCATGACGAAATTGTTATGATACGTTACTTGTTTACATCGTCTACGTCACGCAATTTGAAATGAGCCGCCCAATCACAGACTGTGAATAATACCGCTGTTAAATTAGTATGCAAAACTTGGTCAAAAATAGAAATTACGAAATCAAAATGTGATTAATAGTGTTTTCGTCTAAATGAAAGCTACGCATTGATTGGTCGACACAAAGTTCATCTCGACGTGACCTTCCACGGAGAAAGTAGAGATCCTGTACGACAACGCTCTACATGATATCTGTTTACGGAGATTGGTCGGCGAGCATGCTTTGGTAAGGAGCTGAGACTATAGAATGTATTTATCATTGGCGACCGGTATAGTTTTTCAAATAGTTGTTTTTGAATCGGCATTGTCCTTTTGAATAATATTTACACCATTTTAGACTTGGTGTTTTGTTTTCCACAGCCCTAGAAAATTTATGTGGATTTTACTTTGCGTTAGATAGTTCACGAATGAGCTAGTACATGATTATGAAATTTAGTATCATGGAATTTTACGATGTTTGTCGAGTATACACGAATCTATAATGAGAATAGTATTTTTGATTCACGTTGATTACTGACACACGTCACTATCTTATAATAAGTTGTTTAGGAAAAGTTCACTAAAGCTATTTGCACGGCTCAGTCAATTAAACGATGCCACCGGTAAAGTTTCTGTAAGCCGTCTTTGGCGTACACATTTTTACTGATGTATGGCAACGGATCACAGGTGCATGCCAATGTTAGAGTTCCACAATCAATGCCTGTGGCTTATAAGCAAGCAGGAACAATTCCTGTGTGATAAGATTGACATTCAAGAGTGTTCCTTTTCATTTCATCTTATTTCAGACATCTTTGTTTATAAAGAAATATAAAATTTCACACCTCAATGTTATTGTGCCTAACGACGCGGTAGGTCTCCTATCCAAGCTATACAATCTTTTTCTATCAGAAAATTAACCCTGTACATCATGAATGACGAAAACACTTCTGTCAGTAAATTAAGACAAAACCATTAGCGATAATGATTTAGTTTCTATCTGTCCGTCTGTCTGTACGTACGATGAAGTCTTGATATCAACATTCTGATTTTGTGCGGAAATGTTTCATTCTCGCATTTGAACATATTTCATTCGTCATTGTTAGTGATCATTCTACAGCAGAATAGCAGGGCGTTGTACTCTGTCCTTTTACTCTCCTAACTGCCCCTTTGCTCCTTATTATGCAGAAATGGTTACTTTAAAATCAACCCTCTGATGACCCACATCCCTTTTTCTGCGTTCCTGTCTTTTTCTTAGTTCTTGAATAACTTCTAATTACTCATTAGTTATTTGTTTACATGTATTTAATAGTCACGTGATGCACAACAACAAATAAAAGTTAAGTTAAACAAATATTTGGTTTTCTGCGTTTTCTCTTTTTAGACAAATCATTAAAGCATACAATTTTTTTACCTGTATCAGAAAACTCACCATGTGAATTTTAATAAATTTCGCAATAATTGAATCGGGACGTAAACAAGGACTTTTACAAAATAATTTGTGCATGAGATTCAAAGTTAGCAACTACAATGTACCGCGGCTAATATGAACATTTTCGGAAAATGAAATGCGACATTTTTTTATATATTGACTGGTTCCAGAAATCAACATGGACCTTTCTAAAGATACGTGATCACGTATCATGTATACTTATTTTTCTTTCTGTATTCAAGTTCTCATGGATTACCAAAAATATGGAATTCAAGAAATAAAAATAATGCTCTGTTGTGTTATAACACGCTGTTCTGTTCTGTTCTGTTCTGTTCTGTTCTGTTCTGTTCTGTTCTGTTCTGTTCTGTTCTGTTCTGTTCTGTTCTGTTCTGTTCTGTTCTGTTCTGTTCTGTTCTGTTCTGTGTTCTGTTCTATTCTATTCTGTTCTGTTCTGTTCTGTTCTGTGTTCTGTTCTGTTCTGTTCTGTTCTGTTCCGTTCTGTTCTGTTCTGTTCTGTTCTGTTCTGTTCTGTTCTGTTCTGTTCTGTTCTGTTCTGTTCATTTTGGTTAGTACAAAATGTATATGCATCGCAATTATTATTATTATTGCTACCATTTTAAACAAACACTGATTTTTGTACAATAGATAATCTATTTTCACTAAACATACAATACTTATTTTGTGTATCAGTTCAGTATTAATTCCCATGAAACAAAAAAATGTAGTTAAAGTTTATAATCATACTATATTGATCTAAAGTAAAGATATACTATTTCTTCACCGTGTTACTGGATACACCCTCGAGTCCTTTCACTGAATGCTGGTCCAGAAACCAATTTTCAACCGAGTGCTATACAATTTCTAAATAAATAAAAACTCTTGTTCACAGACAAATTACAATTTATTCTTGAATGAATTATCGAAATAGCTTGTTATCATATCGCGGCTTCCAACTTAGACAATTAGGAATTTCCAATTTGGAATAACAAATGAAGCGTCTGAGACACTCGGACTGTCATCTAAGTGTCACTAACTGACAGACGCTTGTCGATTGCGCTCCTCTTCGCAGAAACTTTGTTTTTCTTTCTTCAATTTTCTGATATTTGAATCTTCGTGTTTATACAACGTCACGGATTCCATCATTGTTCGATATAAATGTGAATTAAAATAATTTCGATAATAAGTTTTGCGGCTTTCTGGTTAAATCAATGCAATAATATGTACTGCTAAATTGTCATTTAATTGGTATTTAATTAATTACAGAAATCGGAAGCACGATACTAGAGTCTGTCGAGATTTAGATTAGTTGTACAACATGGACACGTTTTTCACAAAGAAATCTTACGACAAAAAGCATCGTAAGTCCATTTCATTATTTTGTCTCAGAAAAAAAGTCCCAACATCATTTGAATACTTTCAACAGAAGTTGAGAAAGTTTTTGCTGCGCTAAGGCTTTTTATTTGATAGGAACCAGAGTCCTTGGTGCCTTAGGTTTCGCGCATGATGTCCAATCTGAATGAATTGCAGATTTGATACTCACCCAGGGACTGAGGGAGTAGGGCTGCTGCGAGTATCCGAGTACTCGGATATTCGCGATCCCGACTAGAAAACCGAGTATGAATACTCGGCACTTCCGAAATCGTCGGATCGCGATCTATTGTTACAAAAAATGAAAAAAGCTAAATGAGCTGCGCTACGTATGACAACATCAATTAACGTGTTTTGTGCACCGCACATTTTCAGCACACGCGAAAACCCTCCTTGAACCTCTAACATGACCCTGCAGACGTTAATGTTGAAAATGAAATAAAAGCTTCTGCAATTCTTAACTTATTTTTGTTATATTTATATGTATATTCATACATATATGTGTTGTATATATGAATTTCTGTATGATTTTTCATTAACCGGTGATTCGTGGTTCGTGGTTCGATTCGTGAATCGTTCTACATAAATCGTGGTTCGGATCGGATCGCCACATGCTCAACGATCCGCAGCCCTATTACCAATGTATAGAGGCTGCTTCCTTGTACATAATACTAGATATACTTGGTACAAATAGACAATACGATGCGATTATCAACGACGGATTCTCGTCCTTAATTCGTACAATATTGTATAAGTTTCATAAGTAAGACCAAAAGTTAATTAATGTTAAGTAATTACAAAGACGATAATTGTTGAATATGTATTTTAGGATCTTTTGAAAGAACTTTTCCACCAGACAACAATTATAATACATGCCAATTTCGAATTTCTTTCCCAAATTTCCGAACATTAAAAATGTTTTAATGATTAATGTTGCTCTGGTCAGATTTTTATGAATAATGGTATGTTCTGTTCTATTGTTATTGTTATAAGATTTTTTTTGTTCAATTTCTCCATTGACCACAGATGTCTATCTACAGAACATTTAAATTCTCATGGATGAATTTTACCAGAACAATAGAACTTCCCTAACATAAGAATCCTACTACTTGAATCATTGTTTATTTTATAAACAAATAAATGTCATAGATTAATTCATGTATAATAAAAGCACTCTATAATGTTATATTGCTGTAAAGTAAGGGACCGTCAGTCATTTGTTAAAGGGGTTCGGTCACAGATTTCAACTTAAATATCAACTTTTTCTGCATCTCGCAAAATTGTATAGAACCATTTTGAGAGCAGTAAAAATGTGTTGTTAATACAATGATTTATAAAAATCAAAGTATTAATTTATGTTGCCTATGCATTGTGGAGTGAACTTGACCATTTTGGGCTTTTTTCTGCCCAGATATATTGGTTTGATACATTTTGAGTTATTTTCTTTCAACAGTTTACATTTTGATATTGTTGTTTTATAGCTTTATAAATGTGTCTGTCAACACTTACCCATCATACTAGCTTAGCAGGTCTCCAATACCATGAGTAAAAAAAAACCGTAATTAACGGTTATAGATGATTTTAGCGCATTTTGCGACTTTTATTTTACAATTTTTTCACAATTTATAGATGAGCTTACCTTAATATATTAAGACAGAGACATAGATAATGTATCTAATTCCCTAATTAAGAATTCATTTTACAAAGACACTGGTTATTTTTAAAATATAAAAAAAATGATTTACCAAAATCTGTGAGCGAACAGCTTTAATATTACATTGTCATACCTCTCAGAAAATTGAATAAAAATTTAGTTAATCTATAATTGAATTTTTCTCTACAGTTGATAATCTTTCTACGTTCTCTGATATACTGTATTGTTAACTGATTAAAATAAGTCCACCGCGGACAGATGACCGCAGCATTTTGGTTATTTGTGACAGATTTTCAATTTCCGCGTCCATTCAGTAAATTAATTAGTCCTGACCGTCGGACATTATCAGAGATTTGAATTTTTTGACTGGTCATCGTGCAGACGACATTTTAACGTAGACACTGAAATGAAATATAAGATTTTTAAACCACAAAAATGACTGAGCTTATAAAGCTTATGATAATTTTTAATATAATTTATCAAAAAATGGTGTCATATATTTTTTAATATGTCCATTCTTCTTCCAATGTGAAAATAAACAGTTAAGAGTAAAAGTCGTAAATATGCTCTTACGATTGCTAACTTTCTCAAATCGCAAGGTTTTAAAAATAATAAACAATTTAAAGATCTATACAGATTTAAAAAAAATCTCTACTCACGAATAATGTTTCATAAAAATGATAAAATCTGATGAAAGTAAAAATAATAAGACGGTTTCAGTTTTCTTTCCGTCGGCGGACATATTTGAAATTACATCGGTGTGAGCAGACACAAGTTTCTCTGCTTTTATGTTTGATATCTTTTTCTGATATTTTAATATTTAATTCCAATGTCAGATACTGTTATTTGTTTTGTAATATTTTTATTTGCAAACTGGTGATATACTAAGTACAAATCATAATAAAATATAAGTTTTTCAAGTTTTCAAGTTTATTCAACAAAGAAAACTGGAAGGTCTTGAACCTTGCGGCCAATACATAGATTATAGCATACATTTATAAACACAATATACATCAAATATAAATCAGATTGTTGTACAAAAAGCAAAATACATACAATAAATAAGTTGTTCTATAAAAATTTACAAATTATATAAACATTACTAAATTAATTCACATTAAGTATATATATATATTTAATTTGTAATATTCTAATACCTATTATTATTTAATAACCTGTATTCAAATGCTTTGTAAATATAATTACTCAATTTTCTAATAGTAACCGGATTCTCAGATTTAAAAAATTCTATTAATTTATACATGCTAGGTCTAATATATAGGCATAATAAAATATATGTTCTATTCATTTTCGGTATTTTTAGCTCAAACATTCGCTCCAAATACAATATAAATAAACAAGCAAACAAATAAAAGAGAAAAAAAAACAGAAAAAAGTAACACGTGTATACATATCATTTAAAATTATAAAAAGAGGAAAAGTGATTGACGCGGAAACTAATGAAAAAGTTGATCATGATTTAAGTTTTTTCTTCTTTAACTGAGTGAGTCAAACAAATTCTGTAAGTGGGTTTATTGCTTTAGAATTAATATTCTTTATTAAGGGAGGTAAATTAATTTCATTAATAGTAGATCGGGAACAATAATAATGTGGTATGTAATAGTTTCTTATACAAACTGTATTTCTATAGTTTATAAAAAATAGTCGACCACTCAGTTCGGCGTTTATGAATTTTGACGGTATAATAATAATAATAATGCTAAAGGAAATTTAGTTGTATATTCAAAAATTGTGGTGAAAGTCGTCCGCTGCGATTTCGATGAAATTCGACGGACAATATGATTTTATTTACGGGCTTACTCTGACTTTTTATATGATACTGTTAGTGTTTATCATTTGTGATTTGTAAATGTTTTTTACCTAAAATCTTACGTCAAAAATCATCTTAAGTATATTTAAAAAATCGCAATTAAACATTTTATTAGTTAAAAAGATATCATGTAATTACAATTACGTATACAAAATAGTTCAGTTACTTTACTCAATGAGTTAGTAAATTGTGAATACAAACGTACATATAAATCAATGAGCAACAAAGTTGTTGGTAAAAAATGAATATAATTAATAAGAGCAGTAGAATACATGTATTGAATTTATAATGGTTATTCTTGTATAAATTAAAAATAAGTTTAGACAAGCTCATTAGGTGATCCGATCGGTGCAATTGATTCCTAGAAAAATCTAAGGCCTAATAAACAACAAAACTACCGTTCCACTAGCCCAAAGTTCAGGGCCAGACTGAGTGAAAATTAATTCGAGCTTGTCAAAATTACTTTTTTCATATGTTTGGGCTTATATGAAAACGTGTTCTTATAGAACTAATTTAACATGGCTAATGCTCGAAAAAAATTTAGGATAATTACTTGTAGAAAAAGGTTAATAAAGGGCGAAAAGTAGTGATTGAAAGTAGTTAAAGATGCTTTGACCGACCGACTTTCTTAGTCAGTAGTGTACAAGGCTACTTGGTTTGAATACCGGGTGAGGCATACTTTCATGAAATGCCTCAGTCCCATAAAATCGTGGCTTGTTGCGGACCCGTACGTGCAGACAGTCGTAGGCCGTGGGAAGCCTTGCGTGTTAAGGTAACGGTACGCACATGGCACAAAACAACACACCCGTACGGAGCCGTAGCTGGAAGATACGCAAGTTTAATCCATACTCGGCCACGATTGTGTTCACGATTTGACTTAAAAACTGATATGTGTATCCATGGCTCATCTCACGGACCCTGGTAAAAATGTAACAGTCCGCACGGGTACGCAAGAGTTCGTACGAGTTCTTGCGGAGCTTGATCGCACGGCGCCCGTACGGTGCCCTCACGACTATTTTTATGTTTATGGGACTGTAGCATACTTGGCCATGAAATAATTTCTATAAAGTGAGTAGCTACGGCGTTAAACTCAACTCAACGAATGAAGATGGTCAAATAATAATGAAATATTTTATTCGTATTTTACCAACTATACCCTGATTGTACTGCTACCCCAAGATAACTGACTTACTGTTACATATAAGGTAGAGTATAATCCTCACATCAGCCTGTGTTCAACTACTCATATAATGATTTCATTCAAAGTGTCAAATATTTTTTATATTTTACTATTCTAAACGTGACATGTCACTTTATGTAATATGATCATAAATGTTTTACTATGATGTTATAGACAAACCTGTGATAGTTAGGAGCCAGGCGAGAAAATACAAAAAAAGCACGAACCTGTATGTTCCATGTAGAGTCATGGAAACAACTCTTAAAAGGTGCGCTAAATGAAAACATAATTCAAAGTTCTGGTTGGTTGACATTGACACTTAACAAGGATGTATATTCGCTATTTTTCCAGGGACCAATTGGGCACCTGACTGGCACAATTCAGATCATCAGCTATGAAGTGAAGAGCCCAACCATACTATGAAAAATTATTTTTGTCAGCATGGTGATATAAGGGTCAAAATGTTTTTGGCAAATGTTACGTTATGAAAGGCCTAAACAATTTAATTTGGAAGTCAGATGTATACCATATTCAACGCCAAAAATAAGCGAAACTAACGTGTTCTGTGGACAAGAATGTAGAAATAACAGGCAATGCCTTAGCAACCGACGGCACTCGCAACCTGGTCCAGTGAAATATTGATTAAAGTAATATAAGGAGCGGGCGTGCCCGAGTGGTTACGACGTTGGTTTTGGTAATCATTGGATACCAAGATCTGCGTTGGTTAGATTCCCATCCCACACCCATCCCATTGTTTCCTTGAGCAAGAAACATAATCCTACTAGCTCAGTACTGGGTGACAAGGAAGCAGACCCAAGAGTGATTAATCTGAGTTGTAAGAACTAGTTTTACAATCGAGCTAAATATTTCGTACGATGTATGAAAAAATAAATTCCTTGGATGGCGCGGTATATTTCATGTTTCCATGAAAATACTTTATGGCTTTGTGGTTGCGCCACCTTCTTTCAGTACATGTTTTTACTATGCATTATTTACTATTGTAAGCTGGGATAAACAAATGTGATTATAATGATTTCACTAAAAAGTTAAGTTGTAAAAGGAATAAATTTGCTTATCCCAGCATTGTAAATACTTATGTCATATATTGTTTATCATTGTTTATTACATGCGTCATTTATTAAATACAAATGTATTTATAATAAATTACAAAATCATCATACAATTTGGTCTTTGGTTTGTTTGTTTGTTTGGGTTTTACGGCGCACCAACACAAAAAGGTCATATCGCGCTTGGTCTTTGTCAAGTTCATTATTCCATGTACTATCAGAACAAGCTGCGTCAACGGGCAGTAAGGTTGACAACCTGGTTTGATTCCAGTAGTTGTGAATATAACTTAGAATAATTTAATACACTGATATATACTCATATTTGAGTATATAATATTATGGCGAGTGGGAATTTGTATCCCTGTTTAATTTTATCATTCGCAGCTCACGTCTGAATGGCCCTTTTAATTATAATTACCCTAAAAGGGGTGACCACAAACTCAAGTTTGATTGTAATGTTAACATTGCCTCACAAGTTGAACATCATTAACGTAATCAGCGGTAGTCTTAGTGATTCATTGTAATAGCACGCGAGTAACTCATTCAAATTTTACTTTTCCATTTTCCTGTTTAATTTATTTTCACATGATAATTTTTACCGTGAACAATAGAGCGAATGTAACTTTTAGAACGAACGAGGCAGCGTTAAATTAGCTATTATAAAATTGTGGCTGTTTTCTTGTTCACCTGTCGTTAACCAGTCCGTCATTTTATTTAAGCCTTCGTTCACATGGTAACCATACCGTTAAAACGATACCAGTCGTGCTGTGGCGTACAAACGCCCGCGTTGTATCCTATCTCGTCGGGGTAAAAAAGAAAAATGTCGGATAAACTGTTTGAAGTTGTATACAATTCCACCTGAACTTCAAACGTTGTGCTTTATGTTTCAATTTTTTTACAAAATTTAACCAAAAGGCAAATACGGCTAATCATTAAAGAACACAGGCACGTAATTGATAAAAGCTCGTGAAATACTTGCTGTATTGTTATGTTATTTTCTTGTATAAAAAACTTCATTGTTTCTTTTTTCTGATACGAAAATCTGTTGTGTGAGAATTATAATAATGCATGTTTAAGTAAATACGACGCACTCGAAAATTTTGAGAGGAAAAAATTGATCATGTATACGGCCACAGGCGGCCGGCACGGTCCAAAAGCAAAAACACTATATATACATAAATATGTACATATAGTAATTATGATTTGGGACCGTGCCGGCCACCTGTGTATACGGCATTTTATTTATTTTACTATAATTACAACATATTCATGAAACATAGTTCGAATCATGTGTTGATAATCTAACTAATGCTGATTTTGAAATAAGCACAGATTACTTTTTTCAATGGAAAATGTGAATCAGTTTTCATAAAACATGACTTTTCCAATAACATTTGGTGGGTGCTGTATGGTTACAAAAGTATTTCACTTCTGCCGAGTCTAAATGTGCGCTTTTGAGACCATTACTCACAATTATAAGTGACCTGCTTATCGCTATCCTGTCCACGAAGTTCTTTCATTTAACGGCTACCTTTCAAAGGATAGCAACCAACTACTCGTATTTACAAAGGTCATTTCTTGACAATAAGCAACTCCAAAACAGCAGTTACCTTTTCGTGATTACTTCACAAAACTACCGTCTTGTTTTGTCTGCAATTTTCCCCCTTTTTACAACAGTTACCTTTCTATAACAACAAGGTTTGTATGGTGTCCAGGGCTCGAAGTTAACAAAAAATTGGACTTGTACATTTTTGCGAGTGGATTTTATTTCAACTCGCAAAATGAAAAAAAAATCACTCTTAAAATTTTAGTAGCATACATAGTTACAATTATTATATGCTATGTAAAAACAAAATAGTATATAATATATTTAGCAATAGATAGAACAAGGGTGTTATTGTGGACAGACCAAGAATATGGAACATGTTTATAATCAATATGTTTAAATCTGTAATTCATACTATCGATATATCTGGACGTTTCTATGCTGATTTGAGCCTCATTAGTTAAAACAGTAATATATTTGCTTCGATTTCAACTCGCGAAAATTTGCGAGTTAAAATAAATGTTACTAGCAATTTTCAAAATCTACTCGCATTTTGCGAGTATGCGAGCTTAAATTCAAGCCCTGATGGTGTCCATTACAGTCAGTTGAAATTGACATCCTTACTTGTAACTTGCTATGTAAGCTCTGAGTAGCGTAGGTTTGACTCCCGAGCAAGTGGGGAGAGTTGTCAGGTATTGGCGATTATATTATATGCGCTAATTACTAGAACAAAAACTTGGTTCCAGAGATGTAGGCAAATCCTTTGAGTGGAGCGATTGACCGCCACAATATGGCACAAAGTTGCTGAAATGCGCCGTAAAGCGCCATGAATTACGATTCTATTGCCGTTACTGTTCTTGTAACATTGTTCATCATCCATCGTAACCAGTTATGGTAAAATCAATGTACTTCATATTCAATTTTAGTTCCTCCTAAAGGTCTGTCCATCATTTTCATCGATTTGTTTAAGAAAATATGAATATTCATTACTTCATTATTATGTATGAGGGTGAAATCGAATTTCACACTTAGTGAAAAAAACGGAAACACTGGAAAACACTAAAACCCGGTATTTAACGTGTCATTTAAACTTGATAAAGTGATTAATCACTTTGAGTGGTTGAATTTAAGTTGTTACAACTAAGACCAAAAACTTTGTTGAAATTTAACATTCTCTAGGGATTCTACTGAGTGTTAAACGTAATGTTTGTTAGCTAAAATGTCTTCGCTGATGACGGGAGCTTCCGAATTATTTGACGGGAATTCCCGAGTTGTGTCTAAAACAAATAAACGAACAATCGACTCGGTGGTTACATTTAAATATTTCCTGAACAAGGGAATCTTCAGGGAAATAAATATGGAGAACAACTTCACCAGCTTTTAGAACTTGTTTTTGTGGCAATTCAATAAAATAAGGAAACATATTTTAATGGCTTTTATTTTTTTGGGACAAAAAAAACTATGAAGTATGATGTTGAAATCTACGACTTAAGAAATGAAATAAAAACATTTGCGGTTCGCGGCATTTCCAAAGAAAACTGTTTATTTGAACATAATTTCTTGGTCCCAGATACAAATTGATAATTCATTAAAACTTAAAACCTTGATAAGTTTTATATCATCTCATTCAGCAACATTGGCTTCACAACAAAGTCAATTAAGTAACATTCTTTTTATTTAGATTTAGTGCTGTTTTTGAACCATTAAATTAATCACTTATAACGGCAAATCACCTTAATGTCATCCTGAATCATTTATTGACACTGGAACATTTTCTCTAGTTGTCCTCGCTTACCCTTTTAAAATATTTCCCTATTGGCAAATTGGCAATGTTGCTCAATTTTCAGGGAAGAGTGGCATGCTCTAACCGGGAATCGAATCTGGATTACCAGATTCGAAGTCCAGAATTCTAACCTATTTATCACTACCTCTGTTCCTTATTTAAAGTTCAAACATTGACATTGAGATTTATTATGATTTGTATAAAACCTTTCACGAATTGTTCATCCACAGGCCGCCGGCCTGGTCCCAAAGTAAAAACGCCATATATGTATTTATAGTGTTTTTGCTTTTGGACCGCGACGGTCGACTGTGTGTTCATCCGTATTTTCAGGCTTCGGACTTAACAAATTGTAAAAATGAAACAAAATGATGTATATTAGGTCAACAGATACAATGTAATTGCTCATTATAAAATATGATTAACGAGGGTACTTTGACATTCTGGAGAACAACTTTCCTTTGAAATATCCTACAAATCCAGCTTATATTATGCCATTAGTGTCTTTTGGCGACCACTTTGAAGAGGTGGGGGTTAAATGCATGAAAACGCGTACTTTTTAATAAGCGGAAAAACAAAATTATTTGCAAGTTACAGCCTTTGGCAATCTGATTAAAACCCGATCTAAAATTTCCGCTCGCCTACTCGCTAATTTAGATCTGGCCTTTTTCAAACGAAGGTCACGTTCAGGTGACCTTTTCTCATCATAATATTCATGACGAAATTGTTATGATACGTAACTATACATCGTCTACGTCACGCAATTTGAACTGAGCCGTCCAATCGCAGACTGTGAATAATACCACTGTTAAATTAGTATGCAAACCTTGGTCTCAAAATAGAAATTACGAAATCAAAATGTGATTAATAGTGTTTTCGTCTAGATGAAAGCTACATATTGATTGGTCGACACAAAGTTCATCTCGACGTGACCTTCCACGGAGACAGTAGAGATCCTGGACGACATTGCTCTACAGGATATCTGTTTACGGAGATTGAGCCTTTGGTAAACAGATCGTAATGATTGATTTACAAATATCAAGTGGGATAATTCTTAACGGGCTTGGTACATGATACATATGACATAATTACTTAAAAACATACAACAATCCTTGTAGGTTAGCGATAGTGACCGGAAGGAATCTACTCATTACAAATTTCCATTTAAAGGGAAGTAAGTACGATACAAATTTTTAAATACACATTTTGAAGTTGTCTCCCTTAGTCCATGTGTCAAATAAGATGCTGTTATTGGCTGTTGGTTTGTTTATCAACTTGATATAAAACGTAAATAACGTATAATATAAAATTGACTACATGTACGGCTCAGCTGGTAAACTGGCCTTTACAAGGAGTATATACCGTAACTAGCGTTACGGTGTCAAAATGATAGATCACATACGACAGATTAACCGAGTGCACTTCTGTCATAATTATAATCAATTTACTAAATGAGGATTTGCACTATGAAGTCAGTTAGCCTTTGACATGCAGACTAGAAACATGTAATTTAGGATATATAATTATTAAGATGTTCGAGCGCTGTTAGCGGCTCGAACATACAAGTTAGGAACATTGCTTTGAATCTGGACTTATAAGTTATGATATTAGATATAGAACTTTATAAAGTATGTTTGTAAACAATAACGATCACGGACCATTATTAAACGTCATATACAAACTTGTGTTGTTATTAACTACATCCTTGATATTAATGTTGTTATTGTAAACCAGAGACATGATACACACAACACAGGAGGGTACTCCATAAGGGGACACGATCAGCAACCCTTAGAATAATATAGAGCCATAACTACCAGCTCTAGACTTCATTTGGGATATTGCATTTGGATAGATTTAAAGGTTTAAACAGCATACTATCATATTACATGTAACTGCATTTAAAGGTATGATCATATATGTACACTATTGATTTGTTTGGTAATTGTCAGTATGAAAGAACTGACTTGCCGAAGTGTTAATCCGACACTTGGAATTTGCTGCCTACTAAGGCTAACCACTGCGAGATATCTATACCGCGATGTTACTCGGTAAACACTGAAATGATCAAGAACAACTTAATTTGCATATAACTCTGAGTAAATGACAATCTCCGTAAACAGATATCCTGTAGAGCATTGTCGTACTAAATTAGCGAGTAGGCGAGCGGAAAATTTTAGATCGGGTTTTAATCAGATTGAGTAAATGATAACTGAGATTGAGAACTAAGAGTGATAATTATCAAAGTATAACATGACAGCATTCGCATATGTCCATGTATAATGTAGTTACCAATATACCGGTTATATCTTTCATTTCTACACCTAAATTTACGTGTCCCGCCTTCTCTTGCCTTTCCACTACGATAAAATATGTTTTATTCTGAAACAAAATACAGCCGTCCATCTAACGTTCAGTGTTCCATGTACGGGAATTGAACAACGATCGCCGAATTTGAGGTCGAGCATGCGCACATTTGCCGCGGCTAAAACTTAACCCGTTTACTTGTACTGCATAATATTGAAACGCAATACGTAATGCATTATCGCATTGAATATTTCTGAGCAATACTCAGCACTACTAACGACTTACTAAAGGTGGTTCATATATCACAACCGTTGTCAAAGTACCCTAGTGACTGACACTGCCTGTACAAAGGTCATTCTAAGATAAATTGTAACTTTACTATATAAATTACTTGTCATTTAACGGGTCATAAAACATTTAACTTTTCAATGTCACTCTTCGACGAGGACCTTTCAATTATCGTCAACTAATGTGAAAAACTTTCACTGGAAAACATCTGGTTTAGCGATTCTTAAAATCTGTATGAAATATTTATACTGGTACAACAAAATAGAGCTATCTAAGACCATGTACAACCTATATATAAGCTAGTTTATCACTCCATGTTAAAGTTAATGGATTTTCCAGACATTTCTTAGAATTTTTTGTACTATAAGAACACTGGTACACCGCAATGGTTTCTGGGTAATGTACTAGAACAATTCTTGACGAGAATTTCTAACGAGCAACCAAACGACAATTTACTCATAATGTGAACAACTTTCATCAAGATATCTGGGTAACAACTTATACCATTTGTGTTTGAAAACATATCAGGTCATACACAATCTGTTTTGTGTTTAATGTTCGCTGTTGGATAGGTTTCGGACCTTACAATCAAATTTGAATAATCATTTTTACAATTATGCCGTAACTTGCGCTACACTGCCACAATCATATGCGCCAGTTTGAACTTATGCACTTTTTCTGTCATAATCATTGTCAATTTATTGATGAATAATTGCACTGTCAAGTCAGTTAGCGCTTAGGGCTCATAGTAAAACCCACAGGCGGCAGGCACGATCCCTAATCAAAACACTACATATACATTATATAGTTTTTGGTCAAGTGGAGTAGCCTTTCGCCAGTTATACTTCTTTTCTAGAACGTTCCAAACGTGGACATCTTGCTGATTGTATTTCGCTGTCGGTGTCATTTGAGCATTGATTGTTCCAAACTGAATGTATATTCAGAAAGTCAAGTAAAGTTCAAATCGGTTAATCCATTATATCGATAATATATAATCGCACAGTTTACCATCACAAACAAAAAGTGGAATAACCTGTAGGGAGTTCAGTTACCGCGAACGTTACAAAACGTTCCGTAACGATACATTCGGAACTTCTCGGCCATTTTCTGCGAATAATCTCGGACATATTTAGACGCTATTTTGAAACTACCGGTGTTGAAGTAAACAAATATATGGTCGTTTAGGCATTGAGCGATGTTTCGTTTTAAGTCCGTACATTTTGAAACATTACTCATTGCCTTAACGATCGCATATTTGTGTATTAGATTAGATAATTCGCAGCGAATGGCCGAGGAGTTCAGAATGTATCGTTATGTAACGTTCTGTAACGTTTTGTGTAATTGAACACGCTAATGTTATTTTTTCACGCAAGTTGACCGTTTATTCCTGACTTATTAGTGGGTTTAAGAAGTTTGACAGGACGTAAAACAAAGAAAACAATTAGCATGGCCCCATTTTGTATGTAAACGCAGTTTGTCTTCTTTTACTGATGTAAATAATTGTTGTTAGACATAATTTTCCTCACCATGTGTTGAGAGATCAAAGTATAATTTATAAATTATGATATCGAATAGTTTTGATGTTGCTATAAGAATGTCTATAGCCTCGTTTTAGATATTGTTTTAGCATTCATCATACTGTGAGCTGTTGACAGTTTACTTTATGTTTTATTGGCGACGGATTAACCGGGTGAATTGAGTTTTAGACGTTACCGGAAGTTCGGTTAGTCACTTGGAATAAATTGAACAAGAGCTGTCAGTAGAGACAGCATGCTCGTCTAAGTAAGTATTTGTCACATGAGATGTGGTTGATAAAAAGAAATAAAACAGTTGCAGTAAACACAAAAAAATTTTAAGTTCAATGGGAGATAATTCTGACAATAAATATTTGGAGTTATGAACCTTGTCACATGAGATGTGGTTGAAAATAAGGAACATATATTTAAAGTGTGAAAACAATACCTAAGGAAATAAAACAGTTGCAGTAAAAACAAACATTATTTTAAAGAAAACTCTAAGATCACGGGGAGATAATTCTGAAAATGTATTTGGAATTATGAACCTTGTCACATGAGATGTGGATGATAATAAGGAACATATATTTAACTTTTACTTTTTTATTCAAACATATCAGCATACTCTCTCCTTGACGGCATCTAGCGTTTTACAAATTTAATGATAAAATCCGAGTATAGGACCTATTTAAATCGGCTGTATCCAAAGTAAACATAAGTTCAGGTCAATGCCGAAATATTACAATTGGACTTACCTACTAAACACTTGGATACGTTCATACTTTATCAGGAAAAGATAACTCACCAAAACCTCTCATTCTAGCTCCATAACCGCTTGAACACGTCCGCTCCAAGACCGTTTAACAAAACAACAAACTAAAAGATGCTATTAATATATTTTATCTAATATTTTAATACTGTATTGTATTGTATTTATTTATTTGATGTTTTGTTTCTAAGAACGTCCATACAATTGAGTGTACATGGTTTCACTAAAAGCAAGAAAACCATCAAAGAATTCTTTGGCTGTGGGAAGTATAAGACTTGCTGGTAGCTGGAAACCATAGGTGCCAGTATCCCTGAGTTCGATAGTATAAGAATATTTTATACCGGCACCACCTTTAGCATAATCATCTGAACCGCCAGCGGCAGCGTCTAGAAATAAAACATGATTTTATAATTTAATACATTTGTTCTTTAATATACAGAACCCACCAAAGGTTTGGAGACAAAAGAAATTAACTACAGTTCTTGAATTTTGATGATTAGTTTTGTAGAAACAATATTTTTAATATTAATTATATTTTTATTTCCTCCAATTACTGAAGAGCATAAATTATACAATCATATATACATATAAACGAAAAAGCAAAGATATTATACAGATACAAAAAGATAATCAAAGCAGTTCATGTAATAGTTAGAAGGCAAAGTATTATCTATTCTTTACAAGCTATTACAAGAATAGAATAAATAGAATTTCATAAATACAACACATTTATAAGATTCTGTATCTGACATACTAAAGCCTACAAAACCATGTTTATTGTACCGGTAGTTTTCCGTAACATAGCTTTTATGCTATTTTTGTAGTCTCATTTATAATCATAATGATAACCAAAAATTAATGTAAAGCTACGAAGCATTTCAAAATAAACAGTTACCAAAACTTAGATAAAAGCTAAGCAGTAGGCCTACAAAGTAAACATGTCTCCAAACTTTTGGTGGGTACTGTAGTAACACGATTTAAACATTTTTCCAGGGGATACTACGGTCGCGTGACATTCCTTTCTTGTTTTGTCTAAATATGATCGTTAAGGATTCAAATGAAACGCGCGCGCAAAAATGACGCCATACTTTTATCTACGTTGGATTACGATTGAAAACAATTTTTTCCTGAAATTTAACATAAACGCATGTCCGTTGAACGTTATTTATGAATAAGTATTGATTTACATTTCTGGTTTGGGACCTCAATAGATTTCCAGTTTTATTTTTGGTCGCTATTTTTAAAGGTTTAAGCGAGAAGGCGCAACAAAACCATGAAGGTCTCAAGAGAGGCTTTAAACAACCACGTTGACACTGTCGACAACTTTCATCGGACAAATTGTCTACCCTGAGATAAAATTTAATTGTAGAAATGCAATACTAGAATTCAATAGCTTTTAACTTTTGAACAAAAAAAAAAGCGTTGACATTTAATATATATCGTAGTAGGTTCAGAAAATTGGCATATAAACACATACGTATTTGTACACACGTTTCACATAATAATAATTACTATGATATTTTAAACAAGAGCTGTCAGAGGAGACAGCATGCTCGACTAAGTAAGTATTTGTCACATGAGATGTGGTTGATGATAAGAAGCATATGTATTTTAAAATTTGAAAATATAACCTAAACAAATTTAAAGTAAAAAGAATATATTTTTTTAAAGAAAATTTTAAGTTCATGGGAGACAATTTTGGAAAAAACACGTGTATTTGGAGTTATGAACCTTGTCACATGAGATGTGGTTGATAATAAGGAACATATATAAAAGTTTGAAGTTTAGACGAGGACGCCGACACCGACGCTAGGGCGAGGAGGAGAGCTCTCCATTTACTTCGTAAAGTCGAGCTAAAAATGCACCACAGGTTTTAGGGTAAGTGCAGGTTAGATTATCCCAAACACCACAAATAGATGATATTAAACAAAACATGATACAATATATAACATGCGTGTGTTTAGCTCGCTTGGAATAACACGAGGCATTGTTTACATAAAATACTGTTTAGATTTGTTTTAATTGTTATCATAAATGACCTATCATATATAAATCTTAAATCATTTTCTAGAAGACAACCTTTTTGCGTCATAAGCAACATTATGTGACCAACATAATGTCCTGTTTTACGTCACACTACAACATTACGTCATACAACAATGTTACTCCTAACAACAATGTGACATCATGCATTTATTAATAAAACTTTATATTATAATAGCGTTACGTCATGCATCAATGTTACGTCATAAACTTACGTCAGTTCATATAATAATGTTACGTATCACAACAACATTACGTCATACAACAATGTTATGTCATACAACAATGCTACGTCATACAACAATGCTACGTCATACAACAATGTTATGTCAAACAACAATGTTACGTCATAAACTAACGAAACTTCTTAAAATGATGTTACGCCTCACAACAACATAACGACGCACAACAATGTTATGTCATACAACAATGTTACGTCATACTACAACATTAAGTCATACAACAATGTTACTTCATACAACAATGTTACGTCGTACAACAATGTTGCGTCATACAACAATGTTACGTCATACAACAATGTTACGTCATAAACTAACGTCACTTCATATAGTAATATACGTCTCAAAACAACATTACTTTATACAACAATGTTACGTCATACAACAATGTTACGTCAAAAACTAACGACACTTCATATAGTAATTTTACGTCTCACAACAACATTACGTCATACAACAATGTTACGTCATACAACAATGTTAAAGTGATACATGCGTGTTGCCTTCTCTTACATGATAAAGAATTCATAAATATGCTTGCTGACTTGCATAAAATAACGTGTGACTTCTAAGGCTTTTCTCATAAGGGACATTGCACAACCAAGCACTTAAGGTAACATGGTCCTAATATGAGATGAAATTAAAGTTGAGAGCTAGTTACTCTCAACGTAGTCATTAAAATACGAATTATTTAAAATGAAGAGAAGCAACATGTATCAGTTTAATACACGATATATAATATCCTACATAGAGTGTTTGTCGTTGGACCAACAATGTAATCTGTTCCATGATGAAATAAAGCGATATCTGTAGCACTTCTTGCAGCCTTCTCCTAAAACATGACATAGACAAATTGTAAAAAGCTCTTAAACAAAGAAATTTTGATAAAATCACCCACAAAGATCATCCATACTACACGCAAATATTGCAAATGTGAAGCCAGCTCATATAACAGAGTTTGCATCATATCTGAATAAATGATGTTTTATGAATGACCAAAGCTTATTATTAAAATGTAAAACTGATTTTTTTTCGATTCTAAAATAAAACAATTAGAACGGTTTCAACCGCTGAAATACATGTACATCACATGTGCATCTATTTAATATTTACAAACAAATGATGTCACGTATAATTTAGAGTGAAAACACACTTGCTTATGTAACAATTCATGCTAGAAGATAGAATCAGCAATATAGTCTAATAATAAATCGACAAATTAACTGTGGTGGCATATTTCTGTCGCTAAAAAACAACATTACGTAACGAAGTAAACTACATACATGTACTAAAACTTTAAGTGGTTAACATTGTTGTTACCTGGTGGCAAAACTACGCCACCATAGCCACCACTTCTGATAAGAAATAAGGAAACCATCACCAAAGAGAGAGGGGAGGTAATTAAACTGTATTCACTCACACAACACATTGGTAGAAGAACCAAGTAAGTAATTGATTCCTTCATATGCTGCAATAGCATTTAATCCTGACTGTGCTGCACTATGCTAAAATATGATTACATAATTTATAACAGAGGTTCATGGCCGTACTTCAGTGGCATAGAGGTGACATGGAGATAAATTTATTTTTTTACGTGGCCACGTAAAAGCTTTACGTGGCCACGTAATAGCTTTACGTGGCCACGTAATAGCTTTACGTGGCCACGCAGTAGCTATTACGTGCGCACGCAATAACGTTTACGTGGCCACGTAAAAGCTTTACGTGGCCACGCAGTAGCTATTACGTGCGCACGCAATAACGTTTACGTGGCCACGTAATAGCTTTACGTGCGCACGTAATAATGTTTACGTGGCCACGTAATAGCTTTACGTGCGCACGTAATAATTGACCAATGAGAGTTATCGAAAATGGCCGCCAATTTCGACAACTCTCATTGGTCAATTATAACGTGCGCACGTAAAGCTATTGCGTGGCCACGTAAAGCTATTACGTGGCCACGTAACCGTTATTGCGTGCGCACTTAAAGCTATTACGTGGCCACGTAAAGCTTTTACGTGGCTACGTAAACGTTATTGCGTGCGCACGTAATAGCTACTGCGTGGCCACGTAAAGCTATTACGTGGCCACGTAAACGTTATTGCGTGCGCACGTAATAGCTACTGCGTGGCCACGTAAAGCTTTTACGTGGCCACGTAAAAAAATAAATATATCTCCATGTCACCTCTATGCCACTGTACCTCAATGCCACCGTATTTGCATAATGTTTTGAAAATGTTGTATAGTGTGAAGTGCGAAACAAGAATTATTGTGGTAAAGAGCATAAACTGGTATCCAGGAAATATAGTCACGTGATCTTCCAAAACTGAGGTAATCAAATAATTGTTTCATATCGATTTCTTGCACACCAATATACAAACGTAATTGAAAATAATCAAATTGGACGTAATATGCATTACTTTTCATTTCTCCGAAAATTCTCACATCAGCTTGTGAATTGTTATTATTTACTCTTTATCCCTGCATTTCTTCATTTCAAATGACATAATTTACGGATCTACTCAGTTTTTGTGCAGAGGATTATGGGTAAATGATACAAATCCACAAAATCAAATGAGAATTTTGAGCAGAAAAAGGGGTATTTTAACCATCATGCGCCACTTGATGTAATTCAATTACTTGGTCTAGACATAGAAATAGACGAACAATCTTGTTTACTGTAAAAACAGTGGTCCAGTGGTAGGACGTGCGCTTAGGGATCGAGAGATTCCTGGTTCGATCTCCACTAGGGGCACTGCTAATTTCCTTGAGCAAGAAATTAACCAACAATTGTTCCACTCCACCCAGGTGTAAATGCATACTGTGAGGGATTGCCTTCTTGAGGGTGATTTCAGTGATCAGGAGTTATTGTACAAGATTGTAAAGTCGGCTGAACATGTACATGTATATGGAAGCAGACTTTAAACCACACTTTGACATTAACTGTAAAGGTTGTTGTTGTAGATCACGTGACTATAGACCCGGGTATTGTTCAACACAATAAAAAGTTAAAAGGTTACATACCACTAAATGGTAACCGGAAGTGAGCATTTACCGGAAATAGAAAGTGTGCTTATTTATTTTTTGAGAGTGCATGGATACCTCATTTGTGGTGCTTTTTAATATTGAAGGGTATGTATGTCTTTGACAATGCTTTTCCTATGAAAGTATGCAAAAATTCAATGGATCTGGTTTGTTTAGTCGCGAAAACTGGTTCAAAGGGGAGATGACTCCGTACGGCTGGTGAAGAGTTAAAAACCAGGACAATTTCAGGGTTGGAACTTTCAATCGAAATTTATTTTCTTATAAGTAACGTGACTTTTTTTCTAATACTGATCATTTTGAGGGGAATAGATAGATCTTTCAGCCTATATATGGTTTGGGGTATCTCACACCCCTGGGTCATAGTGTAATTTTTGCATTGAAAATGAGACTTTTTATATACAACAAAGAAGGATTTTATTTAGTGGTACGTAACCTAAAACAAGAAATCTCACACTTACAAGATCTGACCAATCACTTGGTAAAGCTGATGTATATCCCCATGGATACAGCCACATCTGACCATAGGAATGTATAGTAATATAAGCATCAAATAGAGCACCATTGGCAGATAGATAATTTACAACATTCTGGGTCTCAGGTTCAGAACCAGAAGTAGGTCCACTGTAGAGGTCACTACAAGCACTGTTACTACCACCATTGTCTAAAATAGATATGTATATACATTTTGTTTGTATTGAAAGTTTACGAGGGTTGTTCGGAAAGTTCGAAGAATTTTCCTATAAATTTAGTTTCCATCTTCTGATAAATTTGAAATTATAAGTGTAAATACCTAACCCTGTTTTTAAGTTCTTTCTAAAGAGAGAAATGAAACCAATCATTTTTCAGTATAGAAAATACAGGTAACCATAGCAACGTCATAATGGAGACCTGGAGTAGCACGAAAAATAGCAGCTTTTATATAGCTAATTAAAGAAGTTAGAATTAAAGATTTTTTTCTCAATTCATTTGACGCTAGAAATGTCGGAAAGCATGCGGTGATAACATGACGTCATGACGTTAACTAGTCAAATTTCAAAACACTGAAAACATTAGTACACAATTTACAGTGTTAAATGTATAATGAGTATACTGTGCCCGCACCGCTAGCTCAGTTGGTAGCACGAACTTCTGCTGATCGAGTGGCCGAGTGTTCGAATACCTGACTTGGCATACTTTCGTGGAGCTTGGTCATGAAATAATTGCTACGACCATTCTCCCTCTATCCACTGATTTTTAGTCATGTAGGACAGTTGTCATTCACTGTCAAAAGTTTGTGCCTAGTAACTGGTTAACAGCTTAATCCTGTGTTTTAGCCTTTCCAGGTACAGTGAGTAGATTGAATGACTACCGTGCTGCTACGACGTAACGCCCAACCTAAATTATAAAGTACTAGATGGGAGGCCGTGCAAGCACGGGCTTTAGGTAATGACAATAAAGGGAAATAACCGCTGCGGGGAGTTTGGTCTATTTTTAGTTTTATCTAGAACTATTTTTAGACACAAAAAAACCCAATATTTTTGTTGATTTTTGGCAGATTTTGCAAATATCAAGAGGCTTTGTCAAAAAAGAAATGTCAACTTGATATGCCTGTATATAGGTGCTCCAGCGACAAACAAAAGATTTATTCAAAGCTGCGCAGTTTCTTCCACAAAACAGGAAACTCGCAAATTTAATAATATAGATACTCAAGTGCACTTCAAGCACCCTTCATCTACACATTTTATGCACTTGTAGTGAAAAAAAATCTATGTTATTCAATTCAAAAATACAAAAACAATATTAAACATATAAATGTTATATAAATCTGATTTCATTTTCTATGAAATCTACCATTCTATGTAGGCTTCTCGAGGTCATGATCTATTCAGTATTCACCGTTTAATAATGCAAAATGTATGTTATATAACTTACTTGGGTTCCATTGGAATGGGAAGTTTCTATTTAAATCAACACCAAAACAGTTTCCTTGTGGGTTGTTACGTCGATTCTTTCTCCAAAGTCTTTGCTAAATATAGAGAATATAATTAAATATATAATTACAAGAAAATGATATATCAGGCTCAAGTATAAAGCCTGTTGATCTACTATCTAGGTAGGGTTATAACAACCGGGGCTCGTTTTTACCAAAAAATTGGACTCGCAAGTTTTTGCCAATTGATTTTTTTTCAACTCGCAATATAAAGAATAAAAACACTTGTATTTATTTCCAAATTTTAATAGCATACACAGTAACTATTTATGTATTGCATACATAAAAACATTGTTCTATATTTCATTTTAGAAAGCACAAGGGCGTTATTATGGGATAGCCTAAGAAAATCGAACATATTTTACATTGTACTGCGAATCTTTAATTCAAACTAATGACCTATCTGGCCGTTTCAAAGCTGATTTGAGCCTCATTAGTGTAGACAATATTTTTGCTGCGATTCAACTCGCAAAAAATGCGTGTTAAAATAAAAGTAACACGCAATTTTCATTATTCACTCGCATTTTGCGAGTATGCGAGCTTAAATTCGAGTCCTCCTGTGATGTATAACTCTTCGCACAGGATATTAAAGCTAACGTCCATAAGGTGTTGCTTTTTTATTTTATTTATTGGAGTTAACGCCGTGTCAACACAATTAAGGTCATTTTACGGCGTCCAGTGCACCTAACCTAGCTTTCCTGGACCATTGTCTATAACCAGTACTCACCTACCCTTCCACAAGGCCGAAAACTTCTCCATATTATCTAATCAATGGAGAAAAATCGACATTATTGTCAAATTTTCATGGAAGGGTATAACCTCCCCAGGTGGGATTCGAACCCGCACCCCTCGGGCACAAGTATCCAAATCCCGGCGCGCTACCAACTGCACTATCGACCCGGGTTGTGTTGCTTGTTTGAGCTTCACCAGAGTTATTTGCATCCTTCCATGCATAAACATTTGACAATAATGATCTCTCGCTTCATTACTTCAATTATTTTGACTTGTCTAAATACATGGACTGTTTTATCCTAATTATGCATTTGGGCTTGAAAAATCGGATGACAATCAATGTCGTCTTTACAGCGGAACTTTACATGTTGTTCCCAACAAAGATTGTGGTCTGGTTAGTCGCTTTTATAAAGAATTTCATAAAAATCTAAAAGATATAATACTTACTGTGTTGGTATATTGATAACCATCAGGATTGAGTACAGGGGCTAGATAAACATCATATCTATCCATTAACGTATTGATTGAAGCATCGTTGTTAGGATTGTGGGCTAACTGTAAATAAACATAATATAATGATTGTAAATCATATACATTAAGTACTACTAATAAATCAAACCGATAAGATTACACGTCTCAGACTAAGATACGAACCCACCACGACCTCTCGAGTCGTAAGTGGACACTTTACCATGTCGTCAACGTGAAGCTAGCTTGAGGACGAGGGAACAAGTGCCATATTATACCTCTGCTAGAAGATCATGAGTGAGCCTTATACTGGCATAAGAACTGAACAAATAAGCTGTTACATGTTGTCTATTAAAGTCTAATAAATAACACAAGTTATTTTAATTTTTATAATAAAACTGATTAAATTCACATATAATTTCAGGTTTTACTAAAGAAAACTGATAAATTTAGAAACAAAACTGATAGAATTCGCATATAACTTCAAGTTTTTTCTGATCAGTTCAGAAACTGTTTAAAATTTCACTAAGAAAAAAAGAACAACTACACATATTATTTCATTTTTACCGATGACACTGATAAAATTCACATATGATTTCAATTTTTATTGATAAAACTGATAAAATACACAAATTGTTCCAATCTTTACTGACAAAAACTGGTAAAATATAGAAACTTTTACAAAATATACTACTAGCACATATTTTGTGCACTAGTTGTCAAAAGATATATAAAGAATACTATACATGTTCTATGATGTATAAAACGGTAGCTGGTGAGACCCATTCTCTAGCATGTATTCCTCCGTCTATAAATATCCTTCTTTTATTGGACGCACTACCAGATTTGGATAACTAAAACAAATAGGAAACATTCATGAAGTACACGTATATGTATAGAATGATACATCGATTAACAGTCAAATGAGGGGCAATACGAATATAATACTAATGACATCACAGTTCTTGAAGAAAACATATTTTAATCATAGACGTCATATAATTTGATATAAAATGTATCGTTTGACATGGAATTCATCATACTCATTATATCACCTGTTTTCTGTTGTTTAGTGTAAAATCATATCAAGAGCTCGCAACCATCGCAAGTACTCATTAACACCTGGGTGGAGTGAAGTAATCGCATGTAAATTGCTTGCTGAAGGAGATTAGCAGTGCCCCCAGTGGGATTCGAACCGATGACCTCTGAATTCCTGAGCGCGCGTCCTACCACTGGACTACTGCTCCTAAATAAACAATTGATATATTAGTTACCTTAATCATTCTGACATCACGACCTTCATGAGTTGATCCTAGATTTTCAACAGTAGCTATAATATTGTTGGGTAATGTACTGGCTGATATATTGGCCATGTAATTGTTTATCTGAAATTACAAAATGCTCATATATAGTGTATAAAGTTACATCTGTGGTGCTTTTCACATAAATTCTGACGAAAAAAGTTATCGTAAGTCAATTTCATATAATTAGCATTTCAAAGTCAGACGGATAATAAGCATAACTATGGCATTCAAAAGGTATACACTATTATACACAATTCTATAATATTTGGAATTGATAAGCCAAAAAATGAGCGTATTGTTAATGTTCCCTGCTTTTGACTTACGAAGATTTTTTTCGTAAGATTTTTTGTGAAAAGCAGCACTTGTTTATAACGACATAAATTCCACTGAGGTCGAAAATTTCAGTACTTTCAATACAATAAAATTCAAACTTTATCTACTGTCAGAATTTTTTAACACACATATTATTAGCTTCATAACGACATTATGTTTCACATTTTAAAGACTCCTCCATAATGATTAAGATATCTAATATGCATTAAGATAACATTCTGCCTCTTTGACCAATTGTCAAAGAATATAAAACACATACAAGTAGTTTCATGCTGCACGCGTGTTGATATTAGCCATTTATATTGTTTAAAATACCTTATGAGCCAAATGGCTAAATTAATGTTGATATATATACATGTACTGTCTACATTAAAAATAACAAGGTAGACTTACAGAAGTGTGAGAGTAGTAGACACTTAAATTCCAACCACTGTTTCTTGCTGAAGCTCGACGATTAGGATGAACTGGTACTTGAGAATGCATTTGTTCATCAATTATTAAACTGAAATTATCAAACAAATGTTGTATTAGTGACATGTTTCTTCACACTGTTATGAAACTTGTCAACCACACAACTCAATAATTACTAGGGCTGTCACAATATACCGGTATATTGCAATATGCAGCTGTGGCAATACGTACCGCGATACGAATTTAATGTACCGGTTTTTAGCGATTATTTTTTATTTTCATTGAAAAATTCTTCATTTCGCCACATGAAAGTAGCGAAACGTTAGTTTACCATGGTTCATTCGATTTAAGCTTAAGTTCAAAGAATTCAACCGATCTGAGTGCGTCTGGAATCTAAAAATGTCCAGTTTTTTCTTTAGTCTGCTACAGGCACTTACCATACAAAATCCCATAACATATGTATTATGCAGCCGTGTATTTTGTTTGCAAAGCAATATATTTAGTATCGTGGTACGTATCGCAATACGGTGCTAGCGCATCGCAATATATCGCGGTACGCTTCTGGCGTATCGTGACAGCCCTAATGATTACTCAACAAAATTTTGTTAATAATTTAATCTTTCTTGAAATAATCAGTCACCATAGCAACTTACACGTGCTTATTCATATCATCAACAACCATTATTAAACTTTTGTTTTGGCTGTACATGTACCACTCGGAAAAGTATATGCAGTCAAAAACACTATACATTGTATATGTAATCAATAGCTAAGAGAACCTTAGTTTCTTAACATTAATCATGTTAATCTAACCGCAGATTTAAACAATGTGTTATGGGTAAAGATTCAAAACATGTGTTACGTTAGAAACAAGTGAAATAGTTTGCAAGCTTGGCATAAAACAGTCATTTTTACAACAAAATGCAAACGGAGCTTCCCTGACCCATCACCTTAAGAATCATGTCGTCGAATCCACTTAAAGATATCCTGGTTCCTCCCCTGTACAAATATAACCTGCTATACTTACTCCTGTACGTTTTCAATCATCGTGGAAACATCGGCATCGATAGCTTCAAGTTCATGTAAGAATGCTTCTAAATATTGTGGACTAACTCGAACTTTCATTGAATCATTGACATGTTTAGGTAACTTCCAAAAATCAAGCTGAAATAATTATGGTAAATGTAAACTAAAACAAAAGTTGTTGATAAAGCAATACAAGTTCGATAGGCGACATATTCATACAGTATTGACAAGGAATTTTTTATCAGGAAAATCGGCAGGCGGTTGAGTGATTCGGCAGAAACTTTCACCGAGGTCGTTAAGGGCCCTGATGCAAACTGTTGTGCGTTTGTGCTTCATTTTTGACCGAGTTTTGGCCGCTTTATTTGATAAAATGAGAAATACTCTTCGGTGAGCAACATCGCTACAGTCCAGGCCAGGAAATCTGGTTTTGTGATATGTGATTTTCAGTAAAATGTAAGGGTATGCCATATCGGAATTTTGTTAAGCGTCCGCGTGCGCGTAGATTTTAGAGTTCTTAATCCAAAAAAAAATGTTGGCGAAATAATTCGTAAGCAATTTATCAATGAACCATATGTATTTTATACTAAACTATATGTTTTAAGTCTGTGCTTAAACTAGCCATTTTACGAGTAATTCTGACCAATGTTTCATATTATGATGATGTTTTTCCATTACAAATATGAATAATGCACTGTTTTGTCGTAAAATATTTGTGTTTACTTTTTCGATTTGCGTGTGTTTTGTGAATAGGTGCCTAGGTTTGTCAAAACTTGAGTTGACGCTTAACAGAATTCAAATTTGGAATAGTCTAATTGATAATACTTGTAATAATAATTAGATGAAAATTCTTAAGGCACAAAGCGTAACATTTAATATATAACTAGCATTAACAACATTTCACTTAAATATGAAAAATATAAACAACAACAATGAGATCGCAGGTCATCGCCGAATCCTTTGGTAAAAAAGCCAATTTTTTATGTCTTGAAAATTTAAGTTGAGATCAATGTCTGTTACATGTACATCGACCAACTTTTGTGATTAATTTTCTGAGCTCTTGGATGGATATCAAGGGAATAGAGGTTGTGCATTATGCACCGGAGAGTATGCCTGGTTGAATACAACTGATTATACAGCAATAAATATGAATTAAGTTAGAGAAATCGAGAAAATAAAATGTATACTTTCCATTAGCGTCAGGTCCGCCATTTTGGTTGTCTGCACCGTACAGTGCTACATGCCAGTGAAACTATTCTATCAAGAAATATTCGAATAAACTTGCGAACTTCTGAGACAAATTCATTACATGGGCTTACGATATTTTTTGTCGTAAAATTGTCGTAGTGAGAGTAACAAGACCTTCATATATAAATATAACTTACTTTGTATTTAAGTTCCATTTCTAGAATTTTCATATAATCTGCTTCTGCTTTGTGAAGTATTTCCAAAACTTTATGTCTGAAAAAAACAATTATGCTATACCATTAGTATAATTATAGAACAATGCAAATACCTTATGCGCTAAATACAGCGTCCGACAAAAGTTTTTTGAAAATTTCTGAAACCATAAGCGATCAAAATTTCGGGGGAAAACGAAAATGCACACTGTAAATAAATTGTGTTATTACTAAATGTAAATAAATTGTGTTATTACTAAATGTAAATAAATTGTGTTATTACTAAATGTAAATAAATTGTGTTATTACTAAATGTAAATAAATTGTGTTATTACTAAATGTAAATAAATTGTGTTATTACTAAATGTAAATAAATTGTGTTATTACTAAATGTAAATAAATTGTGTTATTACTAAATGTAAATAAATTGTGTTATTACTAAATGTAAATAAATTGTGTTATTACTAAATGTAAATAAATTGTGTTATTACTAAATGTAAATAAATTGTGTTATTACTAAATGTAAATAAATTGTGTTATTACTAAATGTAAATAAATTGTGTTATTACTAAATGTAAATAAATTGTGTTATTACTAAATGTAAATAAATTGTGTTATTACTAAATGTAAATAAATTGTGTTATTACTAAATGTAAATAAATTGTGTTATTACTAAATGTAAATAAATTGTGTTATTACTAAATGTAAATAAATTGTGTTATTACTAAATGTAAATAAATTGTGTTATTACTAAATGTAAATAAATTGTGTTATTACTAAATGTAAATAAATTGTGTTATTACTAAATGTAAATAAATTGTGTTATTACTAAATGTAAATAAATTGTGTTATTACTAAATGTAAATAAATTGTGTTATTACTAAATGTAAATAAATTGTGTTATTACTAAATGTAAATAAATTGTGTTATTACTAAATGTAAATAAATTGTGTTATTACTAAATGTAAATAAATTGTGTTATTACTAAATGTAAATAAATTGTGTTATTACTAAATGTAAATAAATTGTGTTATTACTAAAGCGTATTCATGTAAATTTCTTTGTAATAAGTTGAAATTAACTGGTGAAATTCATGTTGATTTTAGAATTTGCTAAGATAATTCTTTGTTCATTCTTTTATAGATAAATGTAAACCAGGTTTACTAAAAGTTGACATGTTCACTGAGGAGTTAATTTCAGTTTTTTGTGCCTAATGCCTCAGTCCCATAAAATCGTGGCTTGCTTGTTACGGACCCGTACGTGCAGACAGTCGTAGGCCGCGGGAAGCCTTGCGTATCAAGGTGACGGTAGGCACATGGTACAAAACTACACGCCTGTACGGAGCCGTAGCTGGAAGATATGCATGTTTAATTATACTCGGCCATGATTTTGTTAATGATTTGACTCTGAAACTGATAAGGTGTATCCTGGGCTCATATCACGGACCCTGGTTTAAACGTAACAGTCTGTACGGGTACGCAAGAGTTCGTACGGGTCCTTGCAGAGCTTGATCGCAAGGCGCCCGTACGGTGCCCTCACGGCTTTTTTTATGTTTATGGGACTGTAGCTTTATTCCGTTTTTCAACATTGTTCCAGTAATATTTACTGGTGAGTGTTGACGTGCGCACTATTTAAGGAAAAGTGTACATTCTAAAACCAAGTCATTTGCCAGTACTAAGCACACACTGTCCCCTGTGTCTGGCAGCTGTTATTTGATATATGGGGAGTAAATATATAAAAGAGCAAAAGGTATTGAATAAAAAAAACGGTCAATTAGTTAATTCTGCTTTCAATATATTTTCCCAACAAATACAAAATATGTACTTTTCGTTTTGGAATAAACTTCAGGTATCAGGCACGGTCTCGATCCACCAAAATCATTAATTACATGGTGTCCTTGATTGACTGCGACTGTGCCGACATATGTTTTAAATAAGCGTATAGATAGATGTCATTTGTAGCAATCCCGAGATTTTTAAATGTTTAAATTTGTCATAGTTTAAAATGATAAATAAATAAAATACTTTATTTACCCGTCATATCGTTCAGCACAATATGAAGACTGTAGAACAATAAACAATATACCAATATGAACCAACATTGTGAAATCTGTTAACTTCCCTGTAAGAAACAACAATAAACAATATACCAATATGAACCAACATTGTGAAATCTGTTAACTTCCCTGCAAGAAACAACAATAAACAATATACCAATATGAACCAACATTGTGAAATCTGTTAACTTCCCTGCAAGAAACAACAATAAACAATATACCAATATGAACCAACATTGTGAAATCTGTTAACTTCCCTGCAAGAAACAACAATAAACAATATACCAATATGAACCAACATTGTGAAATCTGTTAACTTCCCTGTAAGAAACAACAATAAACAATATACCAATCTGAACCAACATTGTGAAATCTGTTAACTTCCCTGTAAGAAACAACAATAAACAATATACCAATCTGAACCAACATTGTGAAATCTGTTAACTTCCCTGTAAGAAACAACAATAAACAATATACCAATCTGAACCAACATTGTGAAATCTGTTAACTTCCCTGTAAGAAACAACAATAAACAATATACCAATCTGAACCAACATTGAGAAATCTGTTAACTTCCCTGCAAGAAACAACAATAAGCAATATACCAATTTGAACCAACATTGTGAAATCTGTTAACTTCCCTGCAAGAAACAACAATAAACAATATACCAATCTGAACCAACATTGTGAAATCTGTTAACTTCCCTGCAAGAAACAACAATAACAATAACAATACCTTATCAACATTGCTTCAACAGTTTATGTCCCAATGGGTTTTTGTTGATTTGCATGTTACGCCATGTACAAACATTTTGTTCAGCTTTTTACGGAAACGGGACGACCAATCTGATTAAAACCCGATCTAAAAAATTTTCGCTCGCATACTCGCTAATTTAGCGACATCGGTTAACAGGATATGTGCTTACGGAGATTGCGGGACGACATACATTACAGCTTTCTTTGACTATTTGTGTAATACACCCTTTACCAAGGGGCGGCGGACAACTCCTTTCCTCACGGAAGGAAATTTAATCACTTTTGCCAAATTTTACTGGAAAGGTTTGGCTTTCCGTGACACAGAATCAATCGAACCTGGAACATTTTTTTTCAATCTGCCTTGAACACATTTCCATTAATTGCTTACCACTAATGACAGACAACTTATCCCCCAATAGAATGGAATAATTTTACCCGGCCGGAAATCGAACCAGAAATTTCCTGATTCGAATTACTGCGCTTTACCAATACATCACCCCTTTGGAGTTTTGTGAGAAATACACATAGCAAATAAAAATGTAAATACCTAACCGTGGATGAAAGTTAAAACACTAATTCCTTTCAATTTACTTTCATCTAACATAATAGTCCTCAAATCATAACTCCAAACAGTGCTACACAAGTTATAAAGGAATTAAATTAGACCATAGCTCTTGTTTTAATCACTTTTGTTTTCAGAATCTAGAAGAAAATGACCAATGAAACACTTGTACCATTTCTAGGGTGGTGTACAGATGTTGCAGTCAACTAAGATTGTCAATTAGGATTGTTAGATTCGACGATGGTTGAAATTTGATCTAACACCAGGGAGTTGTTCTCTTCTAGTATTCATTCTTTGACGTATTTATATTTGCAGGAACTAACAGATTCATTGTCTTATTAAATCCCTCCACCATGGGATGGCGTTCTGGCATTTGATTAAATGATTTTATACAGTTAAATGAGTTCTACAAAATATTAACATTTCATGACGCGAGGGAACAATAAACAATCTTGTTTTTTATGTAAAAGATGAAATTATTATCAGAAATGATAGAGACATTAGCTATCATATTTCAAAGTACTTTAAGTTATTGAAAAGATTTTTGTAAGTCATTTAAATGGTGGCATATTTGACACCGGTTCCTCTGTAATTTTCAAAATAAATGTACATAGACAAAGTACAAAAATTGGCTTCAAATATTCAAATATATTTTATTTTTTACGTGGCCACGTAAAAGCTTTACGTGGCCACGCAGTAGCTATTACGTGGCCACGTAAAAGCTTTACGTGGCCACGCAGTAGCTTTTACGTGCGCACGCAATAACGTTTACGTGGCCACGTAATAGCTTTACGTGGCCACGCAGTAGCTATTACGTGCGCACGTAATAGCGTTTACGTGGCCACGTAATAGCTTTACGTGCGCACGTAATAGCGTTTACGTGGCCACGTAATAGCTTTATGTGCGCACGTAATAATTGACCAATGAAGGTTGTCGAAAAATGGCCGCGAATTTCGACAACTCTCATTGATCAATTATTACGTGCGCACGTAAAGCTATTACGTGGCCACGTAAACGTTATTGCGTGCGCACGTAAAAGCTACTGCGTGGCCACGTAAAGCTATTACGTGGCCACGTAAACGCTATTACGTGCGCACGTAATAGCTACTGCGTGGCCACGTAAATCTATTACGTGGCCATGTAAAGCTATTACGTGGCCACGTAAAGCTATTACGTGGCCACGTAAACGCTATTACGTGCGCACGTAATAGCTACTGCGTGGTCACGTAAAGCTATTACGTGGCCACGTGAAGTTTAAATATATCTCCATATCACCTCTATGCCACTGTACAGATCCCCAGAAAGAACATGTTGTGTTGGTCAACCATAGTGAGTTCTGTATTAGCCATTGTTTATGGAAATCACATTTTCAATTTATGTTTTTGTTATCTTTAATCTTATAGAGGGCAGTTTAATAGTTCGTCGATGGAATTTATAGACGCCATCGATGTTATATTAAGGTAGATGGATACAATGTTTCATAAAAATCAAAAGTCAGCCAAACTTTACAAAGTCGGTGTACATGTAGACTCACAATTGTATTTTATAAATATGACGATTATTTTCATTTTTATCGCGACGTCACCATGGCAACGACGTGTAATCGTCACACGTATAAAACACGTGTAGAAAACGTCGCGCTAGTTAAAATGACGTTTTAATGTGTTAACAAGCTCGAAACTTCTTTTTTTTAAAAAAAACATCATTGTATGCACATAAATTTTGCCTACAATTGATATCAGGTTTGCTAGAGAGCTACTTAATGACGACGTAACGTTTAGAAAACAATAAAAAATCGTCGTAAAATTTAACGTCGTTTTATGTCTACACACCGTCATATTTTTAGCTTATCGTAAAAATTAAGCTGGTGACATTATATTTTTTATTTAAAATACATATTTTGTATGTATGTATCAATGTGTATATGTAAAAAAATCAGGGGGTTGATCGTGAACAAATTGTCGAAATTTAAAGTTGAAAATCAAGTTATTGATTTTTTCTTACGTCGACGACAGTTTGAAACGTTTTAATTTACAATGTCTAACAGTGTAATCATTATGGTAAGGCATTGTTTTGGAATACATCTGATGTAATGATGACACTAAGACCCACATATCATGGTACTGGACTAATATTATAAATTATCTATTTAAAAACATAAATGCAACAAATGCATTTTGAAATATTTATTTTATATTTCAATATTTCACATAATGATACATGATTGTGTAATTGTATAAGTCTAATACATGTACAGCTTAAAGTAACCATAATAAAACGTAAACATAATACTATTCATTTTAAAATATTCATAAGATTATATACCTCAATATGTCAATGTCACCTCTTAATACGTAAATATGTATAATATAAAATATAAATATATAATAAAAAATAAAAATAAAAATTTAGGCATTTGCTACGTTTCGAACCAGCCACCTCTTGATCTTTTCATATGTTTATTTCCATTCCTTCCACTTAGCCGACTGCACTAATTTGGGTCCTAAAGGACAGAGCATTTAACAATAGTTATATACTGTAAAAAGGACATTAAATATGGGGAAGATAACTTTGGATGATGAATCCTAAATATAGTGAGTTGTAATCAAATACAAATAAACTGCACTATCAAATTAAAAAAGCAATTAAATAATGATTTGAAAAAAACGTATTAATGCTAGTTATGAAATTTCAAGTAAAAAAATCCCATGTACGATTTATTTGACATACTGATAAATCATATACAGCGGTATGATTAAACTAAAAACCTTGTAACTAATATTTTGTATATAGATCCATAGACTTTCTTGTAGCTGTGTCTGTTCACATTGTCAAACGTTTGCCTTTTCTGGCAAAGCATTTTACTGGCTCCGGTCGTTCCCAAACACCAAGTCATTTCTTTTTCTTAGAGAAGGGAAATATGGCATGGTTACCAGAGCTGTTGATGTTTTGCTAGGACTTGGTCTAACGCTTGTTTTCTGCGTTCGTCATCTTGAGATGACGAAACAACCTGCATGAGTCGTGTATGTGGTCACACGATCATGGCGCTCTATCCTGTCCTGCCTCCCTATATTTAATTAAATAACTATATTGAAATTGATTTTATATTTCTTTCATCATGAGTGAAATTTGAAAACAATATTAATGAATACACTTTAAAATGGATTATTTTTGATAAGTGTATTTCATATTATTCTGTACTTATTACCCGTTCGACAAATTCATAATGTTTTAAATCCAACCTCCATACTCGAAGACAGGAAGAGTGCCATGGTCAAAATGCTGTATTATAAATAAACAAACATATATTCAAAAATATTATGATAAACAAACATAGAATAAATTTCTACGCACTTAGGTCACGTCAGTTTAATGAATTGCCTCATATTTAAAAATATGCAAACCATATGAAACCATTAAAATAGTTGTGTAGGAAAAGTATTGGCATTTTAAGAGAGGTCGATCAAAGGAGTTCCATCGGAACTACCTCGGCGATCTTCTTCGCAGATAAATCTCGGATATCATAAGGTGAAAAAGTTGATCTACGAATTTGGTTTCTGTAGTAATGTAGTCTGAACTGCTCAGAAATACGACGTGTGAGACATTGTTTTGATGTAATGGTGTGATAATCGTGTAACAAGGTTATTATTAAATGTTGATATGAAAATGACAAGTGAACGTGTTTCAATGTATATAGAAACAGTCCAGGGCCATTTTCTATGACTTCTGAGTATTGTTTTATAGCTTATTAGTAAACTAGCATACAGATTTTTAGATAATATTGGTTTTACACGTCGATGTATAAACAATAATAGTACTACTTGCCAGGGAGTTAATCGCCGGACCTTATAACCTGGTTGTATTTCTACTACGTCTGATTTCCGAGGTATATCCTCGTAGATGATCGCCGAGGTTGTTCCGAATGAGGTGGCCAATGTTTAGTTGTAGACCTCAATGACGTGTTTTACAACATACATGTAATGGTGATTATTATTCTATCTTTTATACGTTCAAAATATCGTTTTGTATAGATCGTTAAATATATCCATGTAAGCAACTAAATATCAAAAGTGCTATTTTTAAATAACGACAACTTTTAGATTTATGAAATGTATAACAAAGAAAATACTTTTATTGAATTCATAACAACTCGGATATTCCATATATAAATCATTTGTTGCCAAGATATAAGCCCAGGAGCGAATAAAGAATCGTAATGTCATTATACGTCGACGTAAGAAAGAATCAATAAATTTCGACAATTTGTTCACAATCGACCCCTGATTTTTTTACATATCAACATTGATACATACATACAAAATATATTTTTCAAATAAAAATATATGTCACCGGCTTAACTTTCACGATAAGCTAAAAAATATGACGGCGTCTAGACATAAAACGACGTTAAATTTTACCACGATTTGTTATTGTTTTCTAAACGTTACGTCGTCATTAAGTAGCTCTCTAGCAAACCTGATATCAATTGTAAGCAAAATTCTCAGTGCATACAATGATGTATTTTTTAAAAGAAGTTTCGAGCGTGTTACCATTTTGAAACGTCGTTTTAACTAGCGCGACGTTTTCTACACGTATGACGATTACACGTCGTTGCCATGGTGACGTCGCGATACAAATGAAAATAATTGTCATATTTGTAAAATGCAATTGTGACTCTACATGTACACCGACTTTCGTGAAGTTTGACTGACTTTTGATTTTTATGAAACATTGCATCCACCTACCTTAACCACTCAAAGTCACTATTGATGATGTTTCCATATGTTTCCTTATTAAGAAATGACAGACTCTATAAAAGTTATAGAAAGTACTATTTTAAGTGACTATCAATAATTGTTCTCAATTTAGATAGATTTAATCTAAATATGATCATTTCAGGACAATTAGTACAAAGTTAATCAATAACTTAATGATTGGGTTTATTTACAAGGACTGAGTATCGCTAAGATATATACATGTATAAAATAAATTATGGTGTTTTGACTCAGAATTATCTCAAACCCCTCTTTAGTTTGTTTATTTTTTTGTTTTGGTTTTACAGCGCACCAACACAAAAATGTCATATCGCGCCGAAAGCAATTGATGATACTATTTGAAACCTCTTTAGTTGAGAAATGATAGAAACACCTTGCAGGGACATGATAAACGACACTTTACTATGACCGATACAATACAAAAACGATACGTATTGGTAAATAGAGACATGATAAACGACACTTTACTATGACCGATACGATACAAAAACGATACGTATTGGTAAATAGAGACATGATAAACGATACTTTACTATGACCGATACGATACAAAAACGATACGTATCGGTAAACAGAGACATGGTTCATGATACCTTACTATGACCGATGCGATACAAGATCCAGAATGTATCTCTTTTTCTTTATCATCAATCATATCAACGCTCCGTTACATTTTTGCTTCAATAGTTTATAGGGTTTGATTTCAAGGAGTTAGACCAAATGTATATTTCAGTTATACTAAATTTCATGATCTAGCTATCCTTCTCCTTATGGAAGACAACGCCATTCTTTCGATGATTATGTACAACAATTAATAGTATTTAAGGCTTGAATATACAATAGCAATTAAACAGTTGAGTTTCAGTTAAAGTAAACATGTCATCACTATTACGTAGTTTTAATTAAAACATAGCTTCCTAAGAAAGTTTTAAGATGGCTGATAGATTTATTTATCGTCGCGCACTCACAATATGGTGGTGTTAATCGACATACAGTTGTACGAAGGTCATTGTTACACGGAAGAACGAATCGTGTTCTTAGGTTATGTAGAGAGAGGATGTATCATGCTAAAATTAGGCACTCATATACTTTCTAAAGTGGTTTACAACGATGGAAGTTTGTAAAGTGCCACATTTACCAGATTTAAAATGACATCATTTGATTATCTGCTACAGCAAAGAAAATTCTAAAATTTTATCATCATTGTTGTCAATATTCAGTACACTCCAAAAGTCCTTGAGCAAATAGAGGATATTCGCCAATTTTGGTGTAAGATCGGTTTATATTTCACCGAGTGAGCTCAGAAAACATATTTTCACGAGTGGCGTATTATTTTCATTAAATAACACAGCATTTAACCGTAAAGCATGAAAGAAAGTCCTGTATTTAGGATGTACAAACTTAACATTTACAAATGAACCAAAAAAATCAACTAGGCGTCTTAGCAAATTTCAAAATATCCACTTATTATTTCATCAGCATATGCTTCAAATTATTAAGCATTAATTAAAGAAAAACTATCTTGCGATGCGTGTAATTTCATCAAACTTTCATTTGTTCAAGAAAGTTTGGAGGGCACTGCATATTTAGTACAATAACTCTGAATTTCATCTTGTTTTATGAAAGAAATAAAAGTTTTAATAAAAACACAGTTACCAGCGAGAAGTCCTGACACGAAGTAAATCTAAGATAAAAGATTTGGTACTAAGTGTATACATATAGACATTCTTACATATAAGACAAAGGTCAGAGAGATAAAAACTGTCCTTAAAGTAGTGAAGAAATCATTTTATGTTTAATGTTGTATCAAGACATTATGTTCCAGATTTATATATGTAACCATAGTAGTGTCGAGGACTTCAAAACGGTCACTTTTTTTCTTGCGTTCCAAATACTCGTGATGTTCACTTTTTACTGTGTTCACTTTTTACTGGGTTCACTTTTTACTAGGTTCATTCTTTACTGGGTTCACTTTTTACTGGGTTCACTTTTTACTGGGTTCACTTTTTCATTCTATTCAAGCCTTTTCCCTTTTTGAAGGAGCACTTTTTAGGTGTGAGTCTGTGATAATTTCTATCATTTGCAGTTACTTTCATGAAATATTTACTTTTTAAGAGTCTGTTTTTAATGAGATTTTTTATTGTGTTTACTTATTTATGTTGTTCTGTTTTCATTGAGTTCTCTTTTTATTGTGTTCACTTTTTTATTGTGTTCACTTTTTAAGACTAGTAAAGAACTCGCCATTATGAATTAACTATCTAGATGTTAAAGTCACTATATGAAAATGTATTGAATTATAGCAGTCATGACGTTTTTCATGCCATAATTTCATTCGCACACACATATATTCGGCTATAGTGAGTTTGACCCCGATCTGGTCTTTCACATTTGCATCTAATAATATTATTATTATCTAGACATTTCCGACGAAAATCAGTACCACGCCTATTCTGCACTTCGGCAGCGATTGTAAAATTATAGAAGTATGTTTATGTGTTAAATTTCAACTCATAATCCTCACGGTCACGGTGTAATCGAACATTAATACTACATTCGTATTTAATGTAATGAATATTCTTGCATAAAGGTCAGATCGGGGTCAAACTTCACGCACAATACAAATCTATGAAATGCGATCAGATGGGGTTTAATCGTAAATTAATGTTATGTCCTACAAGGTCATTAACACATAGACAGTAGACAATGCATGACATAGTTACGAATGTACCTTCAACTATCTGGGACATACTGTGTGATTTCTTCTTATGACAGAAAAAATATTTACACGTCGTCAACTTTTAGAGCTCTACAAAATCAGCAAGCTAGCACCTACATAGCACGATTTAATATAAATATGTCACAAACTAGTTTAATGCATTAGAATGATATTGTACAATTTTCATTATTTCTGTCGTTTTCTTTAACCGCTTTACTAACTTAATCTTGACACTTTATTACAAATTTAAGTTTTCAGCTTTCATTATTTTGGTTGTCAGACAAGTATTGACAGCTTTTTTTCACCACTCCTAGATTCTCAATTTTATTCACATACATTTTAGTCTTCAAGAGTGGTCACAGTCAACTTATACCTATATCGTGGAGTAAGATTGACAGCGTAAGTATTAGGTGTGATTTGAGCCAACATGGAGCGAGCTGACTTTCCAATAATTATCATCCAAACGTTGTAACCACTAGGCACAACTGCTCATTTTGGTTGGTCAGCTGGTACCATTTAATTCATAGAATATCTTCACAATTAGACACACAATAGCATATCTAAATACACAGTTCTAGCTGAAACGAATCTGTTTAAACACCCCTTGAAAAAAACCTGAATCCAATCATGGGAATTTTAATGAAAACTGAATCGTTCGCATTCTAGTACCCAGGTTAATAAGATTCTGCAATCTTTATAATCTCAGGGTACGAGAATAAATTGGTCGTAGCATTCATAATAAAGATCCGCTATATACAAATGTATCTTTGTTATGGCATACTAGTGCGATTAATACGAGTTTTGTGTCAAAAATACTATTTTCATTAATAATCAACCAAGCCTTGTGACATGATATTTTCACTAGTAAATCAATTAATACTAATAAAAACAACATTAAAACCATGAAGTATATTGATATTAATGCCATATGTACTTCTTATCATTTTATCAGATAAAAAATCTCTATGACTCTATTAGTTATTATACTGGTGAGTTTTATTGACTTTCATGTATAAAAAAGTGTGAGGATTGGTGACTGACAATTAATTATAATTAATGGTCAAGGAGTTTGATACAATCAAAGCACTGTAAGTACTGATGAAAACAAAATGAAATTGTTTCTGCATTTAATCAAGACAGCATATAATAAAAAAGCTTACGATAATTTAACAATACAATATAGAAGGATTTACGACTAAAATCGGTCGTAAGACGCTCGATAATACGTGCCCCAGGTTCGTATTATGTGTAATAAATGTAATTAATTTTGAAAACGAGTTCCAAACGTTATAGCCATTTCATCATCAAAATGACTTTATTCATTGCAAGGTAAACTATATTTTGAAAAGTAGATTACTGCTTGGATACATAATATAAGCTAATCCAGTTTTTAACAAATTATGAATAAATAATAAAACAAAACAGTTAAAAATCATTAATAATTTGAAATATTACTCATAAAATGACTTTTTCCTAATTTGATATGACTAACTTCACGATGTTATAATAATATTATGTATTAAGGAATTTCTGTATGACTCATTGCCAGCTTTAAAATTGTTAATGTATACAGTTTACAAAAGTTAAATGAACATTATCATTCTGAATATGATTTGTCAATTTCAATATGCATTAAAGTTCCGCTATTTAGACCAAGGTTTGCATGCTAATTTAACAGCGGTATTATTCACAGTCTGCGGTTGGGCGGCTCATTACAAATTGCGTGACGTAGGCGATGTAAACAAGTTACGTATCACAACAATTTCGTCATGAATATTATGATGAGAAAAGGTCACCTGAACGTGACCTTCGTTTGAAAAGGGCCAGCTCTAAATTAGCGAGTAGGCGAGCGGAATTTTTAGATCGGGTTTTTATCAGATTGCTCGCTATTTAGACCATCCATCTTGATGATCCAAATAGTGGAATATAACAGTACTCTGTGCTATGTATATCAAATAAAGTAAACAATCTAAACATATATTAAACAAGAAATGGATAAAAAGAAATAAAATAAATTAATGATCAACTCACCGTTTCTTGATTGGTATGGCATCCATTATTTCATGTATATAAGTTTTAAATTCATACTAACTTATTTTCCTAGATGTTTGTACTTTAATGTATACGAGCTATTGTACTCTAATACTATCTTAAAACCTTAATAAACAATGTTCACATAAAACAATCCTTTCAGTTTCCAGTCAATATATCCACAGTTTATGTGAAATCTTTATTAAATGATGGAATTATATCTTAGTGTCAAGACAGATAAAATTTATGTGTAAAAATAAAGTTAATGAAAGTAGTAATTAATTCACAAGTTATTGTTTAGATGTTGTTTTGTATGACAGAGTTGATGTTACTGAGAGCCTATCTGTTGTTGCTGTAATAGTGTATCTCATTATGGTCACGTGAGCATTTATTGATAGGTATTTTATTGGTGACAATTTTCAGGTATTATCTCTTAATTAAGTTGTATTGTTCCAACAATAAGACGATAATAACAATAAATGTTGGAAGATTGGCACTATTATGATCGTCTGGTAATCGTGTGTTTGTCACTTTTAAAGCCCCACTCTCTCTGAATGTCAAACTGGACATGAACTGCAAAGATTACTGTACATGAACTGCAAAGAAAACTGTACATGAACTGCAAAGAATACTGTACATGGATTGCAAAGAATACTGTACATGGACTGCGCAGAAAACTGTACATGGACTGCAAAGAATACTGTATATGGACAACAAAGAATACTATACATGGACAACAAAGAATACTGTACATGGACAACAAAGAATACTATACATGGACTGCAAAGAATACTGTACATGGACAACAAAGAATACTGTATATGGACTGCAAAGAATACTTAACATGGACAACAAAGAAAACTGTACATGGACTGCAAAGATAACTGTACATGAACAACAAAGAATACTGTATATGGACTGCAAAGAATACTGTACATGGACTGCAAAGAAAACTGTACATGGACAACAAAGAAAACTGTACATGGACAACAAAGAATACTGTACATGGACTGCAAAGAAAACTGTACATGGACTGCAAAGAAAACTGTACATGGACAACAAAGAATACTATACATGGACAACAAAGAAAACTGTACATGGACAACAAAGAATACTATACATGGACAACAAAAAATACTGTACATGGACAACAAAGAATACTGTACATAAACTGCAAAGAAAACTGTACATGGACTGCAAAGAAAACTGTACATAGACTGCAAAAAAAACTGTACATGGACAACAAAGAATACTGTACATGGACAACAAAGAATACTGTACATGAACTGCAAAGAAAACTGTACATGGACAACAAAGAATACTGTACATGGACAACAAAGAATACATGGACTGCAAAGAAAACTGTACATGGACAACAAAGATTACTGTACATAGACTGCCAAGAATACTGTACATGGACTGCAAATGAAACTGAACATGGACTGCAAAGGAAACTGTACATGGACTGCAAAGAAAACTGTACATGGACAACAAAGAATACAGTACATGGACAACATAGAATACAGTACATGGACAACAAAGAATACTGTACATGAACAACAAAGAATACTGTACATGGACTGCAAAGAATACTGTACATGAACAACAAAGATTACTGTACATAAACTGCGAAGAAAACTGTACATGGTCTGCAAAGAAAACATAGAATACTGTACATGGACAACAAAGATTACTGTACATGGACAACACAGAATACTGTACATGGACAACAAAGAATACTGTACATAGACTGCCAAGAATACTGTACATGGACAACAAAGATTACTGTACATAAACTGCAAAGAAAACTGTACATGGTCTGCAAAGAAAACATAGAATACTGTACATGGACAACAAAGATTACTGTACATGGACAACACAGAATATTGTACATGGACTGCCAAGAATACTGTACATGGACAACAAAGAATATTGTACATGGACTGCCAAGAATACTGTACATGGACAACAAAGATTACTGTACATAGACTGCCAAGAATACTGTACATGGACTGCAAATGAAACTGAACATGGACTGCAAAGGAAACTGTACATGAACTGCAAAGAAAACTGTACATGGACAACAAAGAAAACTGTACATGGACAACAAAGAATACTGTACATGGACAACAAAGAAAACTATACATGGACAACAAAGAATTCTATACATGGACAACAAAGAATACTGTACATGGACAACAAAGAATACAGTACATGGACAACAAAGAATACAGTACATGGACAACAAAGAATACTGTACATGGACAACAAAGAAAACTATACATGGACAACAAAGAAAACTGTACATGGACAACAAAGAAAACTATACATGGACAACAAAGAATACTGTACATGGACTGCAAAGAATACTGTACATGGACTGCAAAGAGCTATACAGTTGTCAATTTTAAACACCTTGAATGGAAAAACATATTTTAATGAAAACAACTATGTATCGCTTAAAAGTGTTTTTTTTTATTATTAAAAAATGTAAGTAGAGCGAAACCGAAAGTAGAATTTTGTTGTCAATACTTAAAACAATAGTTTTGATCATAGTATAGTAAAGATGTAGCAATTTGATAGAAACAAAACTTCGTCCAAATAACTCAATTAAGCTCTGAAAAAAACTTTGGATCATATAAAGTCAACATAAATAAAACATGAATTTTGAGTGCTCTTATAAAAGGAGCCTATTTTTTTAAAAGATGGACACTTAGTCAATCATAAACCTAGAAAGCAAAATTGTTAATAAAACTGTTTAATGGGTATCCAGTGCAGGGGCGGATCCAAGATATTTTTAGGGGGATCCGAACTTTTCTAGGGGGTCCATTCATTTCTAGAAGTGGGTCCAAACTTTCAAACTACAACCACATTATACACATTTTGCAGAAAAAAATGCAATATTTTAATAATAAAAGCTATATATAATAACCATTAAATCTATGTTGAGCACCAAGGCAAATTGCTCCATGCTACTTAAAAATGACTTACAGTCAAGAAATACACTTACGGATAGGTACATTTTCCAAATTCTAGGGGGGGGCGGACCCCTCTGACCCCCGCGCTAGATCCGCCTATGCAGTGCGTGTTACGTTTTGACAACTTCATGGTTTTAAGACAGTTTTCATTTCTGTAGTAAATGAATATATCTTCATATAGTGGCTTTAAAAGGCAATAATCTGTTGATAAATTAAGCTAAATAAAAGAAAGTTATATTGTAATGTATTGAATACAGGACCATAGAAAACCTGTCACACTATTGTCATGTAAATATACTTATTATTATCGGTACACAGAATTATTAAAAAACAAGGCTAGTTTCAATAGATGACATTTTTACAGTTATTTTATTTTATGAATATATGGAAATCAGACCAATTAATGACACGTGATTATTATCAAATGATTAAACCAGATATAATAAGGTGATAATGTCAGAACCCATTCACAGAACTATGACGTCATTTACAGGATATAAAAGTACTGTATCTATATTTACATAATATATGTAAACGCCATTGGTCATTTCTTCCATACAGAATAGATAATTGTATATATTTTTTTTTTTTAAAAATTAACGTTATATATAAATTGTTCTAATATTGGTGACTAGATAAACTTTGTAAGGCTAGGTACGTTTGTTTGTTTGTGTAGTTATGTTGTATTTTGTAATGCATCATGACATGTATTTGTTTATAGTGTATATACATTTTTTTTGATAAAGTGGCTTATAGGTCCATAGGGCTGGGTGTATTTTGTACTTATATTACCTTGTTCTTTATATATATGTATTGTATCTTAAAACATGACACTTTAATAAAAACTTTACTAACTTACTTATAGGATAAATGCAAAACTGTAACATGTACGATATTTGGGAACCAGTTGCATAAAAAGACACAATCCAGTGCTTAAAAAAGGTTTATTGCAATCGCCGAGAAGTGTATAGAACGGCTTTGCATCAAGCTATCAAAACAATGATTGTGGCCTCTACCGATAACCAAGTGTTCTGAATGTATAATAAGCGATACAATTAATGTTAGTCGAGTTTAAAGTAAAATTATGTATACTGTGTTGTGCTGTGTTGTGCTGTGCTGTGCAGTGCCGTGCTTGCTGTGCTGTGCAGTGCTGTGTTGCCTTGCCTTGCCTTGCGCGTTGTCGTGTCGTAATAGATATGACGAGTTTTAGGGCGTTTTAGTAATTCATATGTACACTTTATATTATATTTAGTTTATTTACATGAAATATACCAACACCTTAGGCTAGTTCTTTCATACAGAACAAACAGCACAGTTCTAACAGTATTTGGGTAAGGTACAGGATTACAAGCCATGATCTGTTAATTATCAAAGTATGTCGGCATGAAAGAGTCCACCTCCCCCCCCCCAACACCAGATATAATATTTTGGCAGGAATCTTTTATCCCAATCTGATGAAAATCCGATCTAAAATTTTACACTCGCATACTCGCTAATTTAGATCTGGCCTTTTTTCAAACGAAGGTCACGTTCAGGTGACCTTTTCTCGTCATAATATTCATGACGAAATTGTTATGATACGTAACTTGTTTACATCGTCTACGTCACGCAATTTGAAATGAGCCGCCCAATCGAGACTGTGATTAATACCGTTGTTAAATAAGCTTGCAAACCTTGGTCTAAAAATAGAAATTACGAAATCAAAATGTGTTTAATAGTGTTTTCGTCTAGATGAAAGCTACGCATTGATTGGTCGACACAAAGTTCATCTCGACGTGACCTTCCACGGAGACAGTAGAGATCCTGTACGACAACGCTCTACAGGATATCTGTTTACGGAGAGTGCTTTTATCCCAACAACCTGTGTTTATCATTCGATCATAAGTGTTGAAATTTCTATATTAATTTAGATGTACGAACTGCAAGATACATATCTGACCTAGATACGTTGCTATATACATGTATGTACTTGTAGTTGACAGACAAATCTGACATTGTTATCTTATTTCTATTTATGACAAACTATTTCTATGATTTAAATCAAAAGAATGTAGAGAAGATAACATGATACAGGCCTCCTAGCAGGTCAAAACAAAAATAAAGGTTTTTATAAAGGCTCCAATGTATGAAAATAAAGGCCTTTTAGTGTAAAATATGAAAAATAAAGAGTAAATAAAGGCTATTTTCGTGGAAGTTCTCATTTCTTTATTAAACCCATAGTCATACCAAAGTCATTTTTTGATGTTATATACTGTTTGAATTATGCAATATAATGCATACCTTATTTAATGTGTATACCTATTTTCTCTGCATATTTATATCATACATAGCTCCTGTTTTACAGTGTAGGGAAAATGCAGAACAAAATCCATTACTTGCTTTAAGCTAGCACGGCAACCAGTCAGAGCAAATATAAAGGTTTTGAGTGAGAATTACAGGCTATTTTGGCGTTTTAAAGGTTTTCTGGGGAAATGTAAAGGTTTTAAAGGTTTGCTCTGAAATTAAAGGTTTTTAAAGGTTTCACTAGGAGGCCTGCATGATAGTTGAATATGTTGTAACAAATATGGCAATTAAGGTTCATTCTGAATATACATGGAGAAAAATAAGTTGAGCCCCAATCCCAGTAACCATGCCAATGCTGGGGTGGAGCAAAAAGGGCAAAATGCAATTTTCGCTCTTTTTTTCGTCAACTTTGTATTTCAAACAGTATTTTTTTCAAAATTGAGGTATAAACTGCCAGGTCTTTTCAGAGATTGAAAACATGTTTTCTTATCAGCATTTGGCGTCATTTCTCTGCACTCAATGACCCCGACTTTTTTCTGTGGATTAGGGGCACTGTGCCCCCTTCAAACCCCAGCAACAAAGGGGGCAAATGGGACAACTTTCCTGAAGTGAAATTCACTAAATCCAGTTAAAAAACACCAATTTCAAGGCTGTGGCAGCCATTTGGAGGGGGGGCAGACAAGTAAAAATCTGGGATTGACCAGTATAGGGTTAATATGTGCGGGAAATTTTGATCAAAAACATAAAAATTTGATTTTTTAAACATTTATTATATAAGAAACATATTTAAAACATATAAATATAACATCTAAATACAAAACAATACAAACATGTGAGTAAAAATATAAACAAGAAAACCAAGATGGTCCCAGGTCGCTCACCTCAGAAAACATTCCTAACCAAATATATTTATTTTTCAGAAAAAAGTTTTACTAAAAATGAGCAGACTATTATCATACCAATAAAGTTGGCAATATTGGTCTTAGCTAATTTTTTACCCCACAAAAGTGAAATGACTCATCTAAGAAGTTCTCAAAGCAAAGCTATTGACCACGATTTTATGGCCATTGGACAAGCTATAGGTCTTAAATATGCTAAAAAAAGTTTGATGTCCTCACACTAGCTGAAGAATAGACAGACAATACAGATCCATCAATACATAAAGCTCATCCCGAGTAATACTTAGGTGAGCCAAAAATAACATAAATATATAAAATACATATTTTAAGAGTATACATCAATTGAATAAATGTAAATAGATATATTGGTGAATATGCATGATTTAAAAGTAGACCCAATATTTGTAGGATATTTTTTAAGATATATTTTTTGGAAGAAATTTTTAACAAAAATTGTGAGCAATATATGTATATATCATAATAAAGGTATAGATCTGAGAATCATAATTAAAGGTACTAGTTCACAGATTTGGTTACATGTAAGATCTTTCAATATTTTCAAAATACCATTCAGTGTATGTAATTGTTTCAAAAGTTAAGTCTTAATATATTAGGACAAACTGACCTATAGATTGCAAGAAATATACATTAAAAGTCACAAAATGCACTAAAATTGTCTATACCATGACATACGGGGTAGATTTTTACTACTTGAAACACCATCATTTGTACTTGTATGTCAATTTGCACTTAAATTGTCATTATCAAATCACTCATTTTCTTCTTTAAAAAATGTTTCCAAACAATTTTGATAGTTTCAGAAAAAGTTGATGTTTAGTTGAAATCTGTGAATGAGTACCTTTAAGGTGTACATATATGATGGTCTAACAGTAATACTTAAATACACAGATACAGGGGTGACACGCAGTAGTAGAGTGAAAGATTTCAAGTCAAAAGGTCATAGCAGAATATAACATTCCATAAAAACTGTGATGGTAATGTTGATATTTCTCCATAGAGGGAGAAGTGGCCAGCTACTTGCGCAACGTTAAGGCAGCATTAGTAAAGAAAATATCAAAGAAACCTGGTACATGTAAGTCAGCTGCCGTAAATAACATAAATATCGAGAAATAAAAGTTGAAAACACAGAAATACAAAGATATAATACCAACCATAATAGCATGTAGAGCCTGGCATACAATTAAACAAAATGTCTACCACTGTAAATGTACAATGTTGACTTACTGTATAAAAGGTCTTTATTTGCTATAAAAATTAATCATGAAATACTACAAAATAAAAGCTCATGATAGCCAATGTTTACAACCAGCCTTTTCAATAAACTATTAAAAACACATCCTCACAATTTGAAATGATTTGATTACCTGAATAATAGGCAGTATCGTTACATGACAGAAAGAAAATAGTACATTTCATTACTTATATATATATCACTACTTATAAATACAATGTATATATGTAATACTTTAATTGTAAAATAACTTAAAGCAAGCAAAAACAATGTAATCACAGAATGTTAATGTAGGAATAAACTGAAACATGAAAAAAACAATCAATATAAGGGATTCACATAATCAATATTATAATCTAAGCTTATAAAACGATGCAGGAGAGACTGACACAAGTCCTGCCATTGTAAACATTTCATAATCTTGAATATATACATAATCATAATCCTAAACATGCTTATTCCCCTAATATACATAAAAACAAAAAATCCAAAAATGGATTCTTAAAACTGATGAAGGCACTAGGCCGGAAAACTAGCAGGAATAAAAATCCCCTAAATTGCATTTGAACACATGATGTATCCCTATTGTAGTTATAGGCATTTTGTCAGGTGATGGAAATACAATTTCAAATTGCCAGACACTTTTAAAAATCTGTCTCTTAATAAAGAATGATATGACAAAACCCATTCTTACATTGGACTAGAAAAAAACCCTGATATATATAAATATAAGGTCACAACAAGTTGATCATGTGTTCTATGGATTTTTCTGAAAAAAAAATGGGGCGAGTGAGCTAAGAATTTTTTTTTAAAAAGTCTTTATTCACTTGCTTTATATAGCGGTTTGACCAAATTTTTATGAGCGAGCGAGGAAATAAAAATAAGTTTTTTGTAAAAACGTCAAAATAATGGTGCGAGTGAATCCATAGAACATATGATCAATTTGTTGTGGCCTTACTGGTAATTATTATTATGCTTGATGTAGAAAGTAATAGTGAAAACAAAGTCCATACAATCATTTCAATATTGCATCATAAATCTAGAAATATTTTCTGAATAATAGGAGGCTATGATAATTAAAGTTTGAGACAATTAACAAAATACAGCAAATTAAATATCGATTAGAATAATTAACTTAAAATAAATACATTTTAAGAAAGTTACAGGAAACAGCAGGCTTTCGTTTGATAGAATAATAGAAATTTAGGTAAATCCAATCGGTATATCAACAAAACAACCTAATTATGCATGGATAACTAACTATCGTTTTCATTAACTGACCAAAACAATAGTTGTTAAGTTGGTGAGCGCACTTCAGCATGTCACTTGAAGTATTTAAAGCAATTTATGTTTGACTACTCACATAGCTGTAAACAATTAATCCTATAGATATCATGCTTCTAAATATCGAGGGTGGCCCGCGAGACTGTAGTAAGCCCATTGGGTTAAAGAACAAAATACTACAGTCTTGCGGGCAACCCTCAATATATAACAAATATAACTAGGTGATAATTATTTACCAGAAAAACAACTATTACTTATAAATGTAACAATTTATGTATTGATGTTTTTACACAATGTTTTGGTCCCCGCTCCCACAATCCACCTACGTACTCCCACATACATGATATAGTGAAATAAACAAATGTTCTAAAAATATTTATTTTATTTATTTATTGGAGTCAACGCCGTGTCAACACAATTTAGATCATTTTTCGGAGTCCAGCGCACCTAACCTAGCTTTCCTGGACCATTGTCTATAACCAGTACTCACCCTTCCACAAGGCCGGAAACTTCTCCATATTATCTAATTAATGGAGAAAAATCGACAATATTGTCAAATTTTCATGGAAGGATATAACCTCCCTGGGTGGGATTCGAAGCCGCACCCCCTCGGGCACAAGATTCCGAATTCCAGCGCACTACAAACTGCGCTATCAACCCGGGTTATAAAAAAATAAAAGAAACTAGTGTCATCTTGGGGACAAAATGATGTACAATGAAAGATTACAACATAGCACCAAATCACTAGGTGACAAAATGTATGTAAATCTTTTTTTGTTTCTTATTACGTGGAAAATGTTATTCAATACAAAAAATAGAAATACAATAATTGTAAAATGAATAAACATAGAAATGAAAAAGTGAAAAATAAGTTAATGCATTGTAATCAATATTGATAAATTAGGCTAAATATAAGATAATTCATTGATTCATGGTACAATTGAGACAAAAATGTATTAATAAGGCCGGTAGGTGTTTACAACAATAATTAATTAAAAGATTTGTAAATATATTTCATATAATGCCCATATAAACTGTAGACAATGTGAATACTTGGGTGGTGAAAAGTTTAGACATAAAGAATCAAGTTGGATGGAAGAGTTAACTTTGAGATATTGTGTCCAAAAAGACTGAAACCGTAAATTAAAAGCTTAAGAACGAATGTTCAACAGACTGATTACAATACAAACTTTATATAGCTCCATAGTGAAACAAATTCTAATAACTTAGATCAAGGACCATATATGTACTTCATATAGGGTCATAGCTTAGATTAACCACTCTAGGGGTGCGTTGCCTAACGATTTTGCTACATATCGCTTTGAAAAATCTTTTGCGCACATTGCAAATGCATGTTTTTGGTGCGATTTCAAACTAAATAAGTCTTTAAAAGTATAAAATCATTGCAAAAACGTATGTTTAAATGAACAATTACAAATATTTATTGATTTCAATTCATCTTTAGTCAGTCAAACACAAAAACAAGATTTTGAGATAGCGAAGATTTTTTTGCTAGCTTTCGCTACGTAGCGAAATGAAGTGATATGTTGTAGCAAGCCGTTTCCTAGTATTTTGCTTCGTAGCGATATCTAGCGTTTCCTTAGGCAATGCACCCTAAGAGTTCACTTCCTGGTTCTTTAGTACTGTACAGTAAAGATAAAGTGTCTTGCTACAGAAAAAAACAATGTAGGTTTTCTTATGTGATTTGAACCAAAAGAGAAATGGCTAACCAATGATCACCAGTCCAACGTTGTTATCACTAGGCCACATATACTCCTCAACAGTTAATTAGTACCAGCTCATGTAAATATAAATAAATACATAAAATAATACATACATGTTTGTAGATATGGAGCTATGAATATTATTAAACTTTGCTTCAATAAAACAAGCATCACATATTGACAGTAGAAACCGATAGATATTTTCCCAGCCCTTTAACTCCTCCTACACTAGTTTGTATTTGATCAAGGTTTCATAAATACGTGATAACTACAACATTATCATTGATAAATATAATATATTGGTAATAAATCATAGATAATAATATGTAAACAATATGATTAATAGCACTTTACACCACAAAAATAACAACTGTATATAAAACATCAATAATAAGTAAATAACTACTATTTTATACAAAACAGTAATAATAAATTCAACATAGAATCAAGACCACGGTCAAAGGTTATGAAACATTAAAAAATCCATGTTCACACTTAGTTTTGTTCTAAAGCACAGTGACAATACGTGAGTATGACATTACAAATGCTGCGGTTTAAAGAAGAAAAACAGTTAAATTTTTTTTAGAGATTTTTAGAGAGTTTTAAAGAGATGTAAGTTTTTTAATTCTCATCAGATTGGCATGATACATACTCAAGGCTAAGCAGAAAGTGTTAACTATTTGCTGCACATCACATATCAAACACCAATTTTATACTTTTTGCAAACACCCTGAAAATGCTAGTTTTATACTTTTTGCTAACACCCTGAAAAATGCTAGTTTTATATTTTTTGCTAACACCCTGAAAATGCTAGTTTTATATTTTTTGCTAACACCCTGGAAAATGCTAGTTTAATACTTTTTGCTAACACCCTGGAAAATGCTAGTATTATACTTTTTGCTAACACCCTGGAAAATCTACCATCATTTTTCTATTAAAAAGTAAGACAACTTGTCAGTGTAGCATACTGGATCACATGGTATTGCCATGGCATCAATGGTAACTTCTCAAATAAGCTCAAGTATGTTAAAGATTCCAGGGCTGAAAGGGGGAGGGTGTTGTAACACCATACTGGATCTTTCAATATATACAGTCCTTCACATACTTGCAAGAGAAACTAACAGTAAATAAATAATTCTTAAGGTTGGTAGCAAAGTTGAACATTCAACTAAATTTTTTTTGGAAAAACTGCATTAAAATATATGATAAGCCTTGACACTAAAAAAATACTACATGTATGTAAACAAATAATCAAAGTTGTCAAGGCTACAAAATTGTAAAATCTACTTCTACAAATATGATTGTACAGAATAGAACATTGTATAGACTGCCCTTCAAAAGTTCCTTCACATATTCACTAGGACTGCGGCGTGTATCCGAGTACTCGAATATTTGCGATCCCGACCAGAAAATCGAGTACAAATATTCGTCACGTCCGAAATCGTCGGATCGCGATCTATCTTTTAGAAAAAAATGAAAGAACATTTTCAGCTTAAATGAAAACGAGTCGCACTTCTAATGTAAACTTAAATTTGTGTAGGGACCAAGCAATCTTGTGTCAAAATTCGATTGATACACATTTTTAAAAAAATGTTATCACTAAAAAAAGCCCATAAAACGCCTGATAATAGACATGTTTGTAGTACATGGTTTTTCTTATAGTAAAAACTCTTGTAATTCTTCACTAACTCTTTTTATTACATGAATTCTGTATGCTTCTTCATTAACAAGTGAATCATGGTTTGATTCGTGAATCGCTGCACATGAATCGTGGTTCGGATCGGATCACCACTTGCTCAACGATCCGCAGTTCTAACATTCACAGTATTTATTGTACTAAATTGAATTTCAAAAGTTTGTAAAAACATTTTATTGTTAAACGATTTTCAATTTCGCTTTTTCAAATCAGTACATTAGTCTAATGGATATGAAATACAAAAAATATCTCAAACTTGATATTGGTTCATTGAGATACATCAACCATAGTTTCGGAGGCTGATAGATAACTGTTGCTTCAACTCAAAAAATAAAATGTACCAACAGAAATTCCATTTATGTTGCATGAATAATAAATACAATAAACAGTGCTATAATGATTCTACAAATTTGAACATAGAAATTGGAGCAATTTGATTAATTTTACTGTTAAGAAACTTTTGGAGGGCAGTATATAATAACACAATAATCATAAAGTTAAAATGTTAAAGTATTTAGACCGTATACAATACACACAAACTAAATATTCTTTCTAGTTCAAAATTACAACTGTAAGATCTTAACAAACAATAACATAAATTTAAAACATAGACTAATCATTGCTGCAAACATACATCAACATATATTAATGTAATATCATAGTAGATATGTCTACATAGAGTATTAACCTTCATTATATGTCATCAACTATTTCAGTAAAACAATGGTTAGGCCGATGATCTTTAAACCATTAAAATTAACTTGACCGTAAGCCCCTATAATACATGTATATAAGGAATCAAAAATACATAAACAAAATGTGAGGACCATATTGAAAATTGGCTCACACAAAGTAATAATTATGTTATCCACAATAAATAAAGTAGCTATTATTTTCATTATTATAACTATTTTTATTAATACACAGGGGGGTCCAAAAGTTTCTTAACACATGTACATTTTCCTCATTTTCTCTTAGCCTCTTATGTGTTATTGAAAAAATATTGCAGACACATTCTGTTTAGTATCTTAATTTTATACTTACAATACATTAAGAACATAGTTAATGGTTCATGTTAAAATGCATACATGTATAAATTGTGAAACTTATAACTACATGTAAACTACAATGTATTTCTAAGTAGATTAAAAAACATTAAAATTTAATATGTGTTAAGGCCACAACAAGTTGATCATATGTTCTACGGATTTTTCTGAAAAAAAAAAATGGGGCGAGCGAGCGAAGAAAAAAAATAAAAAAAGTCTTTATTCACTTGCTTTATATAGTGGTTTGACCAAGTTTTTATGAGCGAGCGAAGAAATAAAAATATTTTTTTTGTAAAAACCGTCAAAATTAAGGTGCGAGCGAATCCATAGAACATATAATCAATTTGTTGTGGCCTAAGGAAATTTAGGACCCCAGTGCAATTATTATACAAAATACAATTTATGAAATGATAGAGTCAACATACGTACTGTGACATCATGATTAAGTCAACCTACGTACTGTGACATCATGATTAAGTCAACCTTACTTATGTATAATGATATTATGTATAAAGGCAAACTTGTAGGCTAATAATAGAAGCAGTAAACATCTTTGATAAACTGTTTAGTAAATACGACAAAATCTCTCATAAAGACCATCTTTGAAACATGGTCACCTCTCAATAACAGAAACCTCACAAAAACTACCATCTCACAACAGAGTCACCTTGGTGTCAATTGTAATACTCTCTCTTTTCAAACTGACTCTCCGCACAATTGTCAGCGTTTGATCTTATTATCTAATAGTTGTTATTCTAAATGCCTGAATGAAACTCAAAATATTGTGTTTTCTACCCACTTTAACAAGGTACAGTCAAGCCTTTTAGCACATTTTTGCGGGAAAAAACCCACAAAACACAATATCTATTGTTTTCTGTTCACATACTGTTCATTAAAACGGTTCGAGTTTGTTTGTACAGCATGGAAACCCATAAATTTAACTTTGGAAGAACACTATTGTGTATAATCTTGCTTCTAGTCTTGTTGAGGTTTCACTGTAGATCTAATCACATTGCACTATGTTAAGTTATGAGTAATTTTATATTTGAGAATTACGAGCAGCCTGGTAGGTAGGTGGTGGTCTTTGTGGGGCCCCTGGTGGAGCTGTAGGTTGTGTACTAGAACCTGGCTGTGGATATGGGGCAGTGCCAGGGGCACCTGCTTGAGGGTAGGGGGCTGTACCTGGGGCCCCATTTTGAGGATAGGGCGCTGAGCCAGGGGCACCTTGAGGGTATGGGGGAGCTCCAGGGCCACCTTGAGGATAAGGGGCTGAATTTGGGGCACCTGCCTGTGGGTATGGTGCTGAACCAGGGCCACCTTGGGGGTAAGGTGCTGAACCCGGAGCCCCAGTCTGAGAATGTGGGGCAGAGCCAGGAGCCCCACCTTGTGGGTAAGGGGGAGCTCCGGGTCCACCTTGAGGGTATGGGGCTGAGCCAGGGGCACCTTGAGGGTAGGGTGCTGAGCCAGGTGCCCCACCTTGAGGATAGGGTGCTGAGCCAGGTGCCCCACCTTGAGGATAGGGTGTTGAGCCAGGTGCCCCACCTTGAGGGTATGGGGGAGCTCCAGGGCCACCTTGAGGGTAAGGGGCAGTGTTAGGGGCACCACCAGGACCTTGTTGACCACCCATTTGACCAGCAGCAGGTACAGATGTAGGTATGGCTGTCTTTTTTGGAGGTTTAGGTTTAAATCCTTTTTTCTTCATATAGTATGTAACTTGGTCAGGTATTTCAGCTAATACAGCCTTGGCTAAGGCAGCCTGAGATAACGTAGGGTTGCTACCATACTGTCCTCTCATAAACTCTCTGTATGGAACAAACTGAAAATATATAACATAAATATTATTACAAATAAATACGTCTGCTATTTTATCATGTTGTTTTGTATTGTATTTGTTGTATTCTCACATCGCTGTTCTAGAGCTGTGTGCTGTATCTTAAGCAGATATTGAATACTTGTATTAAAAACCTCAGGCATCCTGACAGCAAGGCAAATTCTTACTAGTATCTATTAGCTACAGGCCATCCAACATTTAGGTTGTATTTTGCATATGCATTTCACGTGGCACATTACAATATACATGTCTAAAAAAGTTAACCACAGACACACCGAGTGACATAGCAATCATAGTAGTCCAGTGATAGGACACACTGACACACGTTAGGTATCAACAAGTCCCAAGTCAAGATCAAATCCCATAAGGGGTATTGCTTAGTATGAAATTTACCTATGGTTGCTTAACTCCAACCTCTAACAAAGAGACAAGACAACTTCACTCTTCACAGAGGAAAATCTAGTTTTGTCAATAGAACTACTCCAGTATTCAAATTTATGGGTTTTTCCGTCCGTGCACAGGCGGTACAAAGTTTTCTACACATTATAGCTAAATAGCACAAACTATTGATTAAATCCAATTGTTCTTTGTACACATGTTTTCATTGTAACAGTGAAAGTTTGTTTGTACCGCAGGGGAAAACCCAAATATTTGAATTCTGGATATAGTCTATTGTTTTTTTTAGGGCAATGGCCTGTTATAGCTTGGAAATAAACCAACATAACTTGATTCTAAGTAGGTTGAAAGTACTGCCAACGGTAACTGTTAGTATATTAAAATTATTTATCAAACTGAAGAGTTTCAATATAATATAACACAGGGCTCGAATTTAAGTTCGCAAACTCCCAAAATGCGAGTGGAATTTGAAAACTACGAGTAACTTCTATTTCAACTGGCAAATTTTCGCGAGTTGAAATCACCAGAAAATTTTACTGTCTAAGCAAATGAGGCTAAACTCAGCATGGAAACGGCTAGATAGATTGATCTTTTGCTCTACTACTTATCTATATGGCTACATGTTACAATGAGTATTGTAAGTATACACATTCGATATTCTTGGTCTATCCCACAATAATGCCTTCTATAGTTAAATATAGCAGTTTGTAGTTTTTATATTGCATATGTGAATAGTAACACCACTAAAATGAAAACAATGTGAGTGCTTCTTTCATTTTGTGAGTTGAAATAAAGAAAACAAGTAAATCTGTGAGCTAATGCTCACTAGTGATATAGTAAATAAATATTAACCTGACGTTAACCTTTATGCAGAATAAAATTAAATCGAGATGACGCGGTATAAATCAATAATCGGCCTCCAAACGAGAAATGACGGGCTGACTCGATAATCTCTGTTATTTCTGATACAATTGAACGAGACGCGAGTTAAAAATTGAAGTGAGTAAAGAGCAATACATCGTGCCGTTTAAAGTATACATATATCCGACTATTTTCTCGTGCATTGTGTTTTATTTAAAATATGAGCTGGCGACACGACTCATCTGATTGCAGCGAAGATGATAATTGATATTTATTGTATTTCTGTATTGTGTCGTGCAATTGATGTAATAAATCAAATGTGATTAGATCTAATTACAAAATAATAAAACTTAAATTATAGATGAATAAAAATACAAAAAAATAAAAGAGTGTATGAAATAACACATTTTTTGGACAATTTTAACAATATTTTGTTTGTACAAATATTAAAAAATGAAAAAGAATTGCGCATGATTGGGCTCGAACCAACACCTACTTAACTACAGTAGTTCACAGTCCATCTCGATATCATCGGCGCTATAGAGTCATTCTTTATAACTCACAAACAACTACATACTTATATGAAGTACATGATCAGTTAACACGTGCTTCTTCGTATGAATGATACGCGGAATCTACCGAAGGTATAAATAGACAGACAATGAAGCGTGAAATTATTACAATGAGGGTACCAACGTCAGGTTAATATTTATTTACTATACCCCCGCCAAAATCTAAAAATATGCGACAAACAGGAAGTAGATGAGCAAGGAGCATGAAATCGCTTTACACCACATGGGACTATGGGATGAAGCAATATGCAAAGTATTAGGCTGCTGCATGTTATAGTTGCTGAGAAAACTGCGACGGAAATTTTGTAACGGACGGATGGACGGACAAGGGTAAAACAGTATACCCCCCTCTTCTTCGAAGCGGGGGTATAACAAAAATTTGCAAGTCCATTTTTTGTTTAATTCGAGCTCTGATATAACAAATAGTATATGATCAGCAGAGTGGTGATGGATAATGTCAACCCTTATACATGTATATCTAACATCAAACATGGCTACACCTTAAAAATTATTCCTGTTCTCATGTGGACAATATCCGCTATCACCCTACCAGCAATGTGTCATCTATATATAATATACACATATATTACCTGTACAATATCTCTCTCAGCGTATCTACCATCAATACCAAGACGTTTACCATCAGCATCCAATACATCCATAGCTACAATATACAAGACATTAACATAGGGTGTGTTGCTTAAGCAAATCGCTATGTATCGCTTTGTGTCCTGGTACCCAAAATTTGATGTCACACAGTCATTCCTTTTGTTGTAAGAAGGGTACCAGGGCACAAAGCGATATGTAGCGATTTGCTTAAGCAACGCACCCATAGCTTAAATATATGAATATATAGTAAGTATTGGTCTTTTTTCCTGTTAGCACAATTGCACAAGAGGGCCTAGAATACCCTGGACCATTCATCTGAGATCCAGATTCTAAAAGCATCTGACAGATAAGATATTCAGCTGTATTAAAAATGTGATCTCTAAAAACACATGCCACATATGAAAACTCAAATCATTACAATTTTAGAGAAGAGGATTTTTTCAATATTATCCTATATAACTCTTGGTAAAACTTGTGAGCACTGCAATGAAACCAATTTTGATATCAGGGGCAGAATTTGAAAAATCTTTGCAGAGAACCTTTCAGTGGCCAAATATAGAAACTTTAGGCAATGTTTTTTTGACATGAAGATTTTTTAAGAATTATTTTTAAAAACAGACAGTTAGTACATACAAATGCTCAAGACACATGCACAGAATGCCAGACACGATACTTTAGTCTTGACAGAATATTGAATATCAATAGTTTGGCCTAAATAACTGACCAGAAAATGACTAAAATCTGATAAACAATATACAATACTAAATGTATCAAATATACTTTACCATCAAACTCTGCATCCCCCACACCAACTATAATGATTGACATAGGTAAATAGGAGGCCTGAAAATATAAGTATAATTAGAGATTAATAAACAACCCAGGGGTGGGGGGGGGCACTATAACAATAATAGGACCGTTAGTATGAAATGTGAATTGTCTCCCTTACTACTTTGTTTTTTATGGTCAAATTTGGTTTGGTGATTCTTATGTTTTGAAACAGACATCTTTATTTGTTAATCACTAATCTAGAATAGACTTTCTAGTTGTAAGAGATATTTTATAACCAATTACAGTACTTAAAGTGCCACTAATAAATCCACCACGGTTATTGCAAAATCATGCAGGAGTTGATGGTTTTATGTCCCAAATGTTAAATTTGCAAAGAAAAAAATTGCTATATTACGACTGTTAAGCTATTAAGACCATCAATTTTTAACGGTTCTACATGTAATTATATTAAATTCTCTAATCAAGAAATTTGAATACAAATGAAAAAATCTGTGAGCTAATGCTCACTAGTGATACCCCCGCAAAAATCTAAAAATATGCAACAAACAGGAAGTAGATGAGCAAGGAGCATGAAATCGCTTTACACCACATGGGACTATGTGATGAAGCAATATGCAAAGTATTAGGCTGCTGCATGTTATAGTTGCTGAGAAAACTGTGACAGAAATTTTGTAACGGACAGACGAACGGAAGGACGGACGGACGCACGCATGGACGGACAAGGGTAAAACAGTATACCCCCCTCTTCTTCGAAGCGCGGGTATAATTAAAACAGTCAATATTAAAACAATTAAAAGTGTTCAGATTTCTCAGATTATAGTACAGACAAGAACACATAGTCCGTTATTTAGTTTACATTACAAAATTAAACTATCTCAAAATTATACAACATTTTATTCTACATAAACTATAATAAAGAAAACTTACTTGTACAATAGAATGTATTGTTTGTGGCATATCAGTTATAACACCATCAGTAACTATTAATAAAACAAAATAATTAGAACCATCTGTTTTAGCGGCTGCAAATCTGAAATATATCAAATAAGTATTCTATAACACAACCTTATAACACTCGTAGTAGCCTTAATAGCTAACTTGAAAGCAAGGGAGTAAAAGTGTTAAATAATTCTTTAGCTTAATATTCTCCTTTTTACCTAATTCTTAGATTGTATATCTATATGACAATTATTTAACCCGGGTCGATAGCGCAGTTGGTAGCGCACCGGGATTTGGATACTCGTGCCCGAGGGGGTGCGGGTTCGAATCCCACCCGGGGAGGTTATACCCTTCCATGAAAATTTGACAATAATGTCGATTTTCCTCCATTGATTAGATAATATGGAGAAGTTTCTGGCCTTGTGGAAGGGTAGGTGAGTACTGGTTATAGACAATGGTCCAGGAAAGCTAGGTTAGGTGCGCTGGACACCGTGAAATGACCTAAATTGTGTTGATAGGGCGTTAACTCCAATAAATAAATAAATAAATATCTATAAGACAATTAGAGAGTCCAAGCACACAACATTTTGTGCGTCATAATTTTAGTGTCTATCGTGACCTATATAATAAAACCAATATAATAAAAATCCACAGCAAGTATAGTCCAACAGAATTCACCTGAGCTTGACCTTTATGCAAGAATATATTAAACTCAGTATTTACAGTCTATTATGTTTTTACTTGGCTCGTCGATTAAATAAAGAATAGTTTAAATGTCAAAAAATAGGGACAGATGAATATATTCCAAAATATTCTTTTATTTTCTTCATAAAAAAGGGGAGTAATATCTACTCTCTGAGCCATGCATATTGAACAATTAATTTTGTTTTCACAAGAATAAATACTTTGAAACTGCTACACCATACTGTAGACTCGTATGTTTCCACCATAAATGGATGAATCCATAATTAAAAGTCAACATGCCATGTTTTAAAATTGATTTATACACACATTGAGATGATGACTTTTAATAATTGCAAACTGAAAATCGCTACCATTAACACGAGTAGTGTCAGTGACATGTTGCTGCAAGACCTTAACTGGACCAGTTTGGAACATAGCAGACCAAACCTCCAACTAACTCTTCTCTTCAAAATCATCAATAACCTAGTTGACATCGATCCTCTTCCTTATCTTACACCAGCTTAAATCCTACCCAGATCTAAACATTCAACAAGATTTCAACCGTACTCCACATCAACTGACTGCTACAAACATAGCTTCTTCCCCAGATGTATACCATTATGGAACAATCTACCAGCAGCAGTTGCCGAGGTCCACTCTATGGCATCCTTTAAGAGTGGGCTCTCAAAATTGACCTTTTAATGTGGACTTCTGTCCAGCAACCCTTTATAATTAGTGGTTGCTGGATACACTTTCTCTTTTTTTCTTCTTTTTTTATACCTATTTTATGCACTTGCCATTATTTTTTGCCTGACTCTATATATCTTCTTACTTCATACTCCCCCACGCATTATGCCAGCAGTGGTCACTGCGTCAACTTACATACATGAACAGATACTATTACTTTTTTATCGTAACTCTTAGAACACCATTAATTTATTGTCAAATTGTTGACAGTTTAATGTATATATGTAAATAAAAAATATAAAAATTAATAACATTGACTTACTTAGCTACGTGATTGATAACAGGTGAAAAGTTTGTAGGTCCATAAAGTTGTACTTGTCTTAATGAAGTATAATAAGCTTGTAAAATACCTTGTATACCAGCACAATATGGATTGTTAGGATCAAAATTCTACAATATAACAAATATATATACAATATATACCAGCACAATATGGATTGTTAGGATCAAAATTCTACAATATAACAAACATATAATATATACCAGCACAATATGGATTGTTAGGATCAAAATTCTACAATATAACAAATATATATATATAATATATACCAGCACAATATGGATTGTTAGGATCAAAATTCTACAATATAACAAATATATATATACAATATATACCAGCACAATATGGATTGTTAGGATCAAAATTCTACAATATAACAAATATATATATATAATATATACCAGCACAATATGGATTGTTAGGATCAAAATTCTACAATATAACAAATATATATATATACCAGCACAATATGGATTGTTAGGATCAAAATTCTACAATATAACAAATATATATATACAATATATACCAGCACAATATGGATTGTTAGGATCAAAATTCTACAATATAACAAATATATATATATAATATATACCAGCACAATATGGATTGTTAGGATCAAAATTCTACAATATAACAAATATATATATACAATATAACAAACATACACTGGGGTCCAAAAGTTTCTTTACACATGTAATTTTTACATATTTTCCCTGAAAAATTGTATTTTGTAGAGACTTGTATAAGTATGCTATAAAACTTATTTTTTACTAATAACTGCATTTTGGCATAAATAGGAGACACAGTGAAAGAATATAATTGAGGTTTATATTAAAATGTATATTAGTTTTGAGACTAACAGCTACATGTGAAGTATATCTAAGTATTTTCTAAAACATCAAAATTCTACTTGTGTAAAGAAACTTTTGGAGCCCAGTGTATATACAATATAACAAACATATATGCAATATAGATGAGGGCTGCATACTTGGTCTAATAGGGGGTCAACTAAAGAAAAGACTAGCAAGTAGTTCTACTGAAAGGTCTCAGATCTTTAACTTTAAATTAAAAGACACTTGGTTAGCTCAGTCCATAGCGCACATGTCTACTGATCAAGGGGTGGTAGGTACGATCCCTGTGTGGGGCATACTTTCTTGGCGCTTGGTCATAAAATAATTTTACAGCCATTCTCACTCCTACCACTGATTCTAAATCATGTAGGGCAGTTGTCAGTCACTGACTAGAGTATCAACCAGGATAACAGCTAAATCCAGAGATTTAGTGTTTTCCAGGCGGAGTGAGTAGGTTGACAGACTGTCAGAATATGACCTATACAATGTGTTGCGATGGGATTAAACCCAACAAAAGAATAAATAAATTTGAGATAAAATTAAAATTATCAATAAACTTACACAAGGAAATTCATGCGAGACTTTTCCATCAGGTAACCTTGCACCAAAACCTAACACTGGAAACATCTTATCTCTAAAATATACAAATATATTACATAATTATAAACTAGTCATAGGTAAAATATCATTATTATTATATACGAGGGTTGATCCAGAAGTAATGAGACAACATCTATAACTTTCAAAGTTCGTGTAATAAAATTATAAAATTATAACTATGCGTCACAATTTTTAATTATCTATTAACTTACCAAATATTATACTGTTTCTTCTAATATTGAAAAAAATATATAGCTTTAAATTGGTCATGGTTCGGTATATCGCCGCACGCCATTATAGCGTCAGTTCTCAATTATCACTACGGTCTCTTTCAGTAACAGTTTTTATCAAATAGTACGCCAAAACGAATGAAACACATACGACGTGACGTCAAAAGTGTATATTGTTGACGGTTAAATTTTGATTGACATCGGTGCAAACGTTTGCGTTCCATACTATAAAAACTTAACCTACGGAAGAAGAAAATATGGCAAAATCAGACAAAATGGCGCAACCCAGTTATTCAATATTTTACAAAATAGGCGAAACGCCAAAATAAACTGTGGACATGTTGAATCTAACATCGGTGAAAATGCCTGTAAGCAGGGTACTTGTCAACCGCCGGTTTAGGAGGTTTGAAGATGGTGAGGAAGTTCTAGATGATAAAAATAAACCAGAAAGAACGTCTGAGAGTAGACAAATTTGTAATGTAAAGCGCGCATCCGACGTCATTAACGATAATAGGCTGATGACTATTTGCGAATTAGCAGACGAACTAGAAAAGAAAATGCAGTCCATTCAGTTGAAACACTCATCGTCACCTCTGCCGATAAAGGCCTGGGTATCTAGAGCAGTTGGTATGCACATGTTCATTGTGTTTTTTATATGCAAGGTGCCCTACTCTCCCGTGCAGTACTAAAAAGTTATGCAGTAAATTTCAAGTTCTGATTCAATTAAAGTATTCAAATGAGACAAGTTTAGAATAAAAAACATAATGTAAGCCAACATGATTTTTTTATTAGAAAACGAATTTCATAGATTGAATTTTACAAGTACGTCCGCCATATTGGATTTTATTAGCGCTAGCATAAGTTCTAAATCAAAGCAGGTGCCCGCTTCCTTGCTTTCGAAACATTTACAGCAGAAATTTTGTCTCTCAATTTGACTGTGTACGAAGAACTTGTGCATTTATTATGTCATCACTGGACTCAGGCTGGTTCAATGATATGCTCAGCCAGTTAATACAAAGACATGAACGGTGTATCCCAGCCAATGCAACTCCTTTGAGAAAGAGTGACACTATGTAAGTAAAGGCTATTAAACTTTATTAAGACGTCGTTGACGTCAAATATCTGTGGCCTGCGGCGGGATACGTTACCCTACATAGATCAGGAAAGTATAGCTCGAGATTTAGAAAACGCATATGCATGATTTTTCACACCCGTATAGAAAACTACTTTTTACACAACTGTTGTAATTTTCAAGTTTATTCCACGATCGGTTTGGGATTTATGGCGTTTGTCTCATTACTTCTGGATCACCCCTCGTACCACATTTGTATAGCGCTCTTTTCATATTGAGGCATATTCTATTAGGCATATGCGTTTTCAATCAATATTTATACTATTTATACAACGTGATGTTATCTTTATTTTAATATTGCACACATACACGTCTGTAATAATTTACCACAAATTCAAAGGTCAAATTATTTATTTTTCTATGTAAGAATTGAAATAACATACAGTTGTCAATATTTTGTTGTAGAATAAAAAAGAAACTAGTTTTGATGTGCTTATAAAATAACTGGTGCTTAAGCACTTGATGTTTAAATATAGCACACTAAACTTGTGCCTTTGTTTTATCATACAACAAAATATAGATAACTGTATGTTATTTCTAAATTCAACTGTCAGTGACACATTAACCTTGCTGATTTAAATACTTGATAATTGATAGATAATCCCCATACATTGATGATAATAATAACTATTTTTATCGATAGTGAGTACAGAAGTATTGTAGCAAGTAAAAGAATTAAAACACTTTAACAGAGAGATTGATGTATGTATAAAATTTAACAATATTCTAGATCTGAAATACATGTACGGATGTCCACTGCATACAGTTTATCATAAAGCTTCGACTACGCACAAACCAACTTTGTGTAACAATTATGTATAACATTTTACAATTTAATGTATATATTTTACTACAATAAACTTACATTTCATGAAAGAAAACTTAAAATAAAGCAGTACAGTAAAGTTCTGCTATTAAGACCACTTTTGTTATTTCAAAATCATGCAATTTTTGACGATTATTAAATGCATAATTTGTAAAGAAAATGTTCCCTTAAATAAGACCGTTTTTGCTGTATTTTGCTGGTCTTAATAGTGGAACTTTACTGTGTATATACTTACGTGTCATAATCTTGTATGATCTCACCGACAGCTTGTATAGCCGAGGCATATTGGTTAGGTCTATAAGGATCATAATAATGTAACGATGTCGGTGAACTAGGATTACCATTAGATGCTGTGAAATCTATAGCTACGGTGAAATTCATCTCAACTCTGTAATACAAACAATCAATTATGTAACCTGATAAAAATTCATGGTCCAAACTGAGATTAAAACCCACTATGTCTTGAGTCATAAGCGAACACTCTACCCTGTCGCCATAAAAAATAGCTTGAAAGCAAGGGAGTACAAGTGCCATATTATATCTCTGCTACATTTATATATCAATTATTTATATTTAATTAATACACTTGTAACTAAACAAGTTTCAAGCTGATATGTTCAATACCTTTAAAGTTATGCCCCAGACAGAAATTAAGTTTGAAAATGACAAAGGGCAATAAGTCCAAATTATGCAAAAGAGTTATGAGTCTTGGCCACTGCACCTCCCTGCAATGAGATCTATTAAGTTATGAAGTTTCGTGTTGATATCTCCAGAAATTTAAGAATTATGTCCTGGACTAGCAAAAAGTAAGAAAATTACAAAGGGCAATGACTCCAAAATTATGCTAAAGACTATGTAAGGCGACACATCAAGAACAATAACTTCAAAAATAGGCATGGCAGAGTTACATTTCTTATGCACTTCTACTTGACAAGATCTTTTTTTAACGTCGTATTCAACACATATTCAGGTCATATATATGACAGCCAGCTCTTCCTACTTTAGGTTTCCTGGACTCTTTTCTATCACCAGTACTAACTTACCCAACCACAAGGCCGACAACTTATGTATAAGTTATGATCTACCAGGACCGGGCTCGAACCCGCGATCTCCAGATTTGAAGTCGGACATGCTAACCACTATGCCACGGCCATGTCTTTTGATAAGATCTATCTACCTATAAAGTTTCTTGTCAATACCTCTGGTAGTTTCAGAGTTATGTCCGGGACAAAGTTTAAAGGGTTTGTCATATAAGATTTCAAAAACTCGCTGTGCATGTACAGTATAACCTCTGCAGAGAGGCCCTCTACAGAACAATCCTCTGCACAACAACATCTTTTGATATTTTCCTCACGCATAATTTAAATTGAAATTAACCCCTGTAGAGCAACAGCCTTTGAACAGAAACACACTTCAGTCCCTCCCAGTGGGTGTTGTTCAAGAGAAGTTTTACTGCTTATTGAAGGAAATTTTAAACTGTACAGTTACTGTCAACTTGAGATGATTTTCTTCATAACATACTTGGAGACAATAAACAACCATACACTTATACCTACCCTCCTTGTAGATAATCTAAAAATGTTGGAACTATTTCTACTCTACAGTCCATAACCATTAATTCACCAGAATGTTTATAATTTCTTTTCTTTGCTTTCTTTTTAGGATTTATTACCTAAAATATCATGATAAAAACATAGTAGAAACATAATCTGGGGGAAATTTTGTTTTGTTAGGTTTAACCTTGTAGCAACACATTGTAAAGGTCATATAATGGCGTCTAGCACACCTAACCTAGCTTTCCTGGACCCTTGTCTATAACCAGTACTCACCTATCCTTCCTCAAGGCCGGAAACTTCTTCATATATGATATCTTATTAATGGAGGAAAATTATCATAATTGTCAAATTTTCATGGAAGGGTATAACCTCCCTGGGTGGGATTTGAACCCGTACCCTTTTCAAGACTCGAGATTCCAAAATTTAATTTAATAAAATTTTAATTTAAAAACTTTAACACAAAGATTTCAAAGGGAAATAATCCATAATAAAGCCAAGTAGAGTTGTGTTTACTTTCTAATTCTGTACATCACATGGTATGTTATCATTGTATGAAGCTTTATTAAGATCTGACTAAAAATTGCAGAGATATATGCTAAATTGAAAACTTTAACACAATTGTTAATGACACCGGACGCCCGCCCAACCACCCGCCTGCCCGTGTTTCGGCAAACTATTAACTAAATTTTTTCATTGAAAAATCCAGCTAAATATATAACATACAATAACTAACCTCATACATAGTGTTAGATGTTGGTGCTTTGATCAAATCAGTTAATGTTGTAGTAAATTCACCAATAAAATCATGACTACTGAAACAAATACAAAATATACAAGAAAAGATTAATGCAAAGCATTAAATACCGCCGAATAGAGATAATATCATGTGTACATAAATTAAAAGAGAAAACAAAGATATATGCGGCAAAAAGAGTACAAAATTCTGTATTCTGAGGTATAATACAGAACATGTGAAGTGTTCCATGATTAAATGGCACAGTGTATAAATCTATCGTATTTACTACATTATTTACTTAATAAATTATTCCTGTTAACAAACTTTAAAAAAAAAATACGGCTTATTGGCCACTAATTACAGCAATAAATTTATGTTTACTAAAATGTACTCGCATGTCTATGTGTTTTAGTCTAAACCAGGGTTTAGAAGAGAAGATAATTAGCGACTTATTGGAGAAACTCCTTTTAAATATGATATATAAATGTTTTAAAGAATAAATTAAAATTATATATACGAAAACACGCCAGATTTTGCATCATGCATTTAGCGCTTCCTATACGATAAACCTGATCTTAAATTCTCAGCTCCCGTACTTGCTTATTTACCACGAGTCTATAGCAAATCTGTTCATGGAGACGTGCGTGAAATATTTACGGTACGTGTTTTTTTTAGCCTGAACCTCAATATAGGGGAGCAGATATTTTACAATGTCTTAAAATATAAATTAAGGATAAAATGTTCTTTAAAATGCCCCCCAAAAAAGCACGACATTTTATTGCAGTACTATAAAACTAAAAATTAATACAATTTAGCACTGTCAACATTTGTAAATAAAAAGAAGGACGCAAGTAAAAGAAATCATGAACTGCTCCTGCCATGGTCATCAGATTCTGACGACTCCAATATACCACCGGCCTTCAGGTCGGCGGTAAATAACAATAAAATATAGTTCATTTGAATGAGATCTTACTTGGCAGCAAGCATTGTCAACTAGTAAATTGTCATGTGAATGCAACACTGCTCTAACGCTTTTTTCACCATTGTTCAGAAGGTTTGAAAATCATATCCTATCTAACATAAAGCAAAAATGCCAATAAGGTCCTAGTTATGCTTAAACATTCAAATATATTTACACTCTATAATTTTTAGATAAATACCATGTAACTGTTTTTTGAAGTGTTGCATGCAACTGACAAAATATTTACATTTTCAATAGTTCTAGGTTTCTAGCTAGTAGTTTAGGGTGGAGACTGGAGTGATGAAAGTGAGTTACAATAATTATTTTGACTAACGGGCTGAAATATATTTTTATAATCTAAATAAAACTAAAACAAAAAAGTTGAAGACAATAGTGTATTTTATCCTGCATTAATGTAATCAATAATAAACAATACAAACCCTCCATCAGAATCCCAGTCATAACATTCTATCTTGATAGTTCTGTAATATAAAATAATCCATAGTTTTATACAAGATGATATAATACATAGATAGAGCACATATTTATCAATTTGGCTGTAAAATCTATTTTCATTTCAGGACTTTTTTTCCTTATATAACAGGGGCCGTTAACAGACGCCTCCCCCTCTTGAAATTTCTTTAAACTCATGCAGTTTTCCCCAAATTTGGAGTATACCTTTGATATTTTGTTCCCCTTTCCATGAAATTGCGATAAAATTTCCCCAAATATTCTAGATATAAAAAGGCCCCAGGCCCCTTCCCCAAGTACTGAAAAAAAGCTCTGCATTTATTATTGTCAGACAATAGGTAATGTTATCTGTTATGGAAATATTCGGACTTGAAATATATTTTTGGATATCTTGTATCTTATTTCATCGAATAAGCTCAGAAAACATATTTGCAAAAGCGGCACAAAAAAATCCGAAAACCCATTTTAAATATCCTGTTTAGTACATATTTTTTTCTGTGTTTTATGCTTTGATTTTTACATTTTCAAAGTTACACAGCAGTGTTCTGCCTCCCTGCCCTTCCCTCAGATTTACAACAATATATATAATAATGTAGAAGCCATTGATACACTGTATCAATGCCATCTGCTTATTTCATCAAGTATAGAATCTAGACACTGTTGCCCTGTTGTCAAACTTTTCTACACCAATGGACAAGACGCCACACACTTCTTACTTATGGGACTTTTCAAACTTACTGACCATACACAAAAAAAATGGAAAGGAGTAGATCTGGATAGAGCCTTAAAAATGTAGGAGCAATAGTTTAATGGTGGAACATGTACTAAGGGATTGAGAGGTCCTGGGTTAGAACCTCATTAAAAGCACTTCGCGTTTCCTTGTTTTTACCTACATTTGTTTTACTCCACCCAGGTGTAAATGGGTATTGTGATGGTTAACTGATAGAAAATGATTGAAATAATATGGGGTTATCAAACAAAAGTCAGCTGATCATGTATAAGAGAGCAGAACTTAAATTGCACTTTAATTTTTTAATGTAAATAAAACATGGTGAGAACAACATCAGGGGCGCGTTGCTAAAGCATTTCGCTAGGTATCGCTTTGTAGCGAAATCATAGAAAACGACTTGCTACAAGATATCGCTTCATTTCGCTACATAGCGAAAGCTAGCGAAAAAAACTTCGCTACCCTAGAGTGCTTTTACAAATCAAAATGGCTGCCACCCCCGTAATGTAACTTCCTGTTTGCCGACAATTTATGTTTTTATGTTTGACTGACTAATGATGAATTGAAATCAATAAATATTTGTAATTGTTCATTTAATCATATGTTTTTGCAGTGATTTTGTACTTGTTAAAGCCTTATTTAGTTTGAAATCGCCCCGAAAACATGCGATTGCAATGAGCGCAAAAGTTTTACTCGGCAAAGGCCGCCATCTTGGTTTGTGACGTAAGTAGCTAGCCGTTTCCTAAAATGAATCGCTACAAGAAAGCGCTTTTTCATAGCGAAACGTAGCGAAAATCTTTAGGCAATGCGCCCATGATATATACCTATTATGATCTCCATTACACAATGATCTTGCTGTAATACTGAATGGTTTCCATGTAGGATTTAATGTATTCTTTATAACTTCTGTTTTATGTACAACAGTATAACTGAAATATTATACAATAATATAAATAACTAATACCCATATTATACAGATATCCTATATCCTGACATTCTACAGGGGATCATGTTCTGATGACCTTTGGGCTGATCAATACACTATATCCGGAATTCAAATATTTGGGTTTTCCTCTCCGGTACAAACAAACTTTCACTGTTACAATGAAAACATGTGTAAAAAGAACAAAAGGATTTAATCCATAGTTTGTGCTGTTTATCAATAATGTGTAGAAAACTTTGTTTGTACCGCCTGTGCATGGACGGAAAAACCCATAAATTTGAATTCCGGATTAGGTCTGTTGGTGCATTCAACTAGAGGAGACACAATTAATAGCATTGTAATTTCTATTATTAGGGTTTGTTGTAGTTATTTACAGGCTATGGGTTATTTATTTATGGGTTATTTACAGGCAGTGACTTGACAGTGATTTGCCAATTAAGTCAATTACATGTAAACAAGTCACTGAGCACAATGATTAAATCATGAATACTATAAAGTAAGGGTGTAACAATATGGTAAAAACTGTATTGCAATATATTGCAACACATATTGTTCTTTGCTCATACATGCATAGCAAAAATTAATGCACGTGTATCGTCTTAATTTGATCAACATTGTACAGACATTTGTATTTTCAAATGACCAACAAGTTTTATGCAAATGTTTGAATAAGTTATAAAAAAAAGGTTTTGAATGGACTTTCAAAGATAACTATTTTCTCACTTAACGAAAAATATTTCAAGTTTCCGAACACAAATTTAACATTGATTCAAACATTTAAATTTCAGACTCTGATAAAAACAATCAGGATGAAACATAACTAGAAAAACCGGTTCAGAGAAAAACGAACCGGTTAAAAACCGTCAGAAGTCGTATTGCAATATTAACCGGTATATCGGTTAACCGTTACACCCCTACTATAAAGGCAAAGATATGTATAAAGAAGTTGCCAAATCTGAAATATAAGTGTTTGAGAGTGAGAATTTTAGATATGGTTTTATTGAGATTGTATGCATATCATGCAACAGATCATCTATCCAGTTAGCTCAATCAGTAACATGTCTTACCATGAATTCACATCATTAGATCAATTTCCAGGCAGAAATATACCTTCTGGTGTTTGGTCATGAAATAACTTCTATGGCCATTCAAACAGTATCGGGACATTTACCCCCCAGACATTTGCCCCCCTTTTTTGAAGGGCGGACATTTGCCCCCTTGTGTGTTTTGACAGGGCGGACATTTGCCGCCTTTCGTTTTTTGGAGGGGGGGGACATTTCCCCCCCCCCTTCGAACTAACCTGTGAAAATAAAATGTGATCTAGCTATTTTTGGAGGGGAAATGTCCCCCCTATCAAAACACACGAGGGGGCAAATGTCTGCTCTCAAAAATCTTAGAGGGGCAAATGTCTGTCATATAAAAAAGGGGGCAAATGTCCAGGGGGGCAAATGTCAAGGGGGGCAAATGTCCTAGAATCCATTCTTACACCTACATCTGTATCAAGTAGGGTAGTTGTCAGATACTGGCAAAGGTATTCCTATACATTTCATTTCATGAATATTACATAATAAAGGTAAAATTCAAAAATTTTATTAAAATTAAAATTTTATGAATGAAGTTATCTTACCAAATTATTGTCTACAATAAGGATTTTCTCTCTCAGTTAAACCAGACTCGCTGGACGCTTTATATCGATATAAACAAAGCGCCCGGATGACACCGATCCGGTGTCATGCGTGTAATCTCCTACATCGTCAGTTTCTATACTGAAGCGTGAGGAGAACCCAGACACCTTAAACAAAGAATCTAGGGGTGGTGGTGGGTTAGTTATAATTTGGTAAGATAACTTCATTCATAAAATTTTAATTTTAATAAAATTTTTGAATTTCATTTCATTCTGTTATCTTACCAAATTATTGTCTACAATAAGGATGATTTCAAAGCAGTACTTACCTACCAAGGAGGTGTCAAGATTCTTTCTTGCTTTGATTCTGTTATCAACTACTTGGTTGTTCCATACCAACTATGTACATAATCAACCTTTTATGGTTTAATAACAAAGCATGTTAAAAACATATTTACACGTTCAGCAACTTGCTGAGGTTAATTTTCCTTTAAAACGTTACAATTTAAATCACGGAGATAAAACCTGGTAAAGGTTGACTCCGTTGACCAATCTGCAGCATTCATAATGGATTCAACTGAAGCTCCTCTGTATAAGGCTAAGGAAGGTCCTAAAGCTCTAGTGCTGTGAGCTTTCACTTTTAAAGAATTGTCATTAAGAGTGATTTTTAACACTTGAACAATCCAATTTGAAATTGTTTGTGCTGTTACTGGTCTATGTGGTTCATTTAGACTAAGGAAAACTTTAGTTTCATCCTTACCAGATTCTTCAGGTGATTTTCTAAAACGTTCTGTTGCTTTTAAATAGTAGTATATACACCTTTTAGGGTCCAGTTTCTTGTTTTCTGGATAACTTGGAACAAAGACTAAAGCCTTCCTATGCGACTGTCTGTCTTGTTTGGCTAAGCCTTGTCTAATAAAAGTAATACCTTTACTTTGAATATTTACATTTCCTTCCCCAATATGGAATGATTGTATATCACTGGATCTCCTGAAACAAGTAATAGCAATTATGAAGACAGTCTTTAATGTTAACATTTTCAAAGACACTTTACCAAGTGGTTCAAAAGGTTTCTTTTGTAATGCAGATAACACCTTTAATAGATCCCACTCAGGTACTAATTTGACTACTGGGGGTCTAGAATTAAATACACCTTTCAATATTTGAATGATATAAGGATGTTGGCCAACTTTTTGCCCTTCTATACATGGTAAAACTGCTGATAACATAGAACGGTAACCATTAATTGTACTATATTGCAAACCTTTTTGATATAAATATGCAAGGAAATCAGCAATCTGCGTTAAAGTGGCACAGTATGGATCAATTTGTTCTGAACTACACCAGCTACAAAACATTTTGAACTTGTTGGTGTAATCTTTTTTAGTTCCATTTCTCCATGCTGCCATGAGAAGTTTTCTAGATTTTTCAGAAAATCCAATCTCTTGGAAACGTCTGTTGATAGGAGCCAAGCTGTTAGATTGAAAATTTCTGGGTTTGGGTGAACAATCTGTGTTTTGGGCTGTGTCAGGAGGTTTGGACACAGGGGAAGACTGATTGGATTTGCTATGAGGAGTTCCAACAGTTCTGGGAACCAATGTCTCCTCTGCCACAGTGGTGCAATCAGTATAATTTGACAATGGTATTGCCGTATATGTCTCAGGACCTTGGGAATCAGACACAGAGGTGGGTATGCATATGCAAACATGTTTGTCCACGGTATGCTTAAAGCATCTATTGCAAATGCTTGGTTGCTTGGCATCCAAGAACAGTATATTGGTGTTTGATGGTTTTGTGGGGATGCAAACAAGTCCATCATTGGACTGCCCCACTTCTGAAACACTTTTTGGACTATGGATTGGTTCAAAGTCCATTCTGTAGGTAACACTTTGTGTCGACTCAATTGGTCTGCTAAAATATTGTGAATGCCCGATAGATGTACAGCCTTCATAGTTATCTTGTTTTTGATTGCAAACTGCCAAAGGTTCCAGACTTCCATGCATAGTTTGCTTGATTTGGTCCCCCCTTGTTTGTTTATGTATTGGACTACTGTGGTATTGTCTGATTTTATCAATACTACTTTCCCCTGAAGGATTGGTGCAAAATGTTCTAAACAAAGATACACAGCTTTCATCTCTAACAGATTGATGTGCATCTTTGCTTGAAATTTGTCCCATGTTCCTTGATACCAACTGTTCTCCACATGTCCCCCATACATGGTTTTTGAGGCATCTGTGGTGAGGGTAATTTCTCCCACTGGTTGATGTAACGATCGACCCATCATAATGTTGGCTGGATTTTGCCACCATTGAAGGTGTTTTACCAGATGTTGTGTAACAGGAATTTCTTTCTCTAGGCTGTGTTTTGTTGGACGCCAAAAACTCAGAAGATGTAATTGGATTGGACGCATAAAAAGGCGTGCATGAGGAATGAGTTCTATGCATGAAGCCATTAAGCCTAACAGATGGAGAAAGTCTATTGCTTTGGGAGTTTTTTGGGTTAAAAGATTCACTGCTAATTGAATCTTTTCCAGCCTCTCTATTGAAGGGAGAACAATTGCTTTGTCTAGTTTGAACCAAGCTCCTATGTACACTAAACTTTGTAGTGGTATTAAGCTGGATTTTTCCAGGTTTATCACAAAGCCCAATGATAGCATTACTTCTATGCTTTGTTGTAAGTTTTGGATCAAAAGGTTTTTGACTTGATTCAGGAAAAGCCAATCGTCTAGGTATGATGCTAGTCTGATATTCATTGTTCTTAAATAAGCAGTTACTACACTGCAAATTTTGGTGAAAACCCGTGGGGCAACTGTTGGACCGTAACACATTGTTTTGAATTGGTAATATTTGTCTTTGAAACAAAACCTCAGATATTTCCTGTGAGCTGGGAAAATTGGTATATGGAGATATGCATCGCTTAAATCTATCGAAACTGCCCAATCTTTTGGTCTGACTAGATTTATTATTTTTGTCAGAGTGTCCATTTTGAAATGCTTTTTTACTAAATACTTGTTTAATGGTCTTAGATTTATAACGGGTCTCATTTTGCCATTTTTTTTTTTTTACTAGAAAAAAGGTACTGTAAAAACCTTGATGAATTTGGTTCAAAGGAACTTCTTCTATAGCGTTTTTTGCTAAAAGAGAATCTATTTCTTCCAAAATTAAAGATTCTTGAACATGTGGAACCCTTGTTTTCACAATTCCTGAAAAATTTGGTATTTGGCTGAATTCCATTTTGTAGCCTTCTTTTATGATTGACAAGACCCACTGATCTGTGGTAATTTTCTCCCATGCTGACAGGAAATATTTGAGTCTTCCTCCGACTGGATAATGGGGAAGAAGAGATAAAGTTTGACTTACTAAATTGTCATTGTTTCTTGGGTATCCGAAAGGAAGGAGGCTTGTTCTCCACATCTTTCTTCTCAGTTCTATTATATGAATCATTTTTCTTGTATCTGAAATTAGACTCTTTTAAATCATTAGATTTAGGCCTTGACTTACTATATGTGTCAGTTTTAGCCATTTTGTACTGAGGGGTTGAGAGCCTATTTTCATAACTGTTAGGCAATTTTCTTTTAAAACTAGGCTTATTAAAAAACTCTGGAACAAGGTCTGATAATTGGTCCTTGTGTTCCTTTCTATCTTTAAGTTTGTCATGTAAGCCAGGTCCAAATACACCCTCACTACTTAATGGTAGAAACATAACTTTGGAGGTTATATCTTTCAGAGTTATTAACCCTGAATCTGACAAGGCAGCTTTCCTCCTGATCATGTGATGAAAAGCCCCTGAACGCCCAGCTTGGTCCAGAGCTTTATTAGAAATATCAAACATATCTCTTACATTTTGAACTGCTCTGTCAAGATTTGGTTCTGTATAGTTTAAATTATTTAATAGATTGCCTAGACCTTGTTGTAAGTACGCCATAGCTATTATGTTCATTCTTGAAGCCAATTGTCCTTGATAAGCTAGAGTTTCAATTGATTTCAAAGGCTGAGTACATAAACTCTTGTTTTTACCCCATGGTTTAAAACTCTTGGGTCCATGTCTTTTAAGAAGCATAGGCTCTAGTAATTCATCAAGTCCAGGGACTTGTAGAGCTTCAACCGACTTTTGGTTGATAGGGAAACAGCGACGATATTCCTCTTTATAAGAAGACATACGGTCTGGAGCGTCACAACGCCAAGATTTTTTGAGGATATCTAACTGGTACGGGTCTAGCACTAGCCCGTTTTCAGACGTTTCTTCCTCATTATGAGCAAAACCAAAAATTTCCCTTAGTTCAGGTTGCTTAGAAAGTTCAAAATTTCTACTTTTGCCTGACAGAGAATTTGTGCTGGCATTTGAAAAGGAACCTTCAGACTTGTCAGAACAAACTGAACCTGACCTGCACAAGTTCCTAACTTCATTCTCACTGGGATGAAGGGACACAATATCAGGGTCTATCCCATTGTTAAGACTAATAAGAGGTCTGTGCCTCCCAGAGGGAGCACTATTCTCACTTGTAAGAGGTCTGTGCCTCCCCGAAGGAGCACTATCCCCAGTAAAATTGTGATCAGATATCGGCGCGGCCGAACCGCCCGTCTTCTGAACACTTTCTTTCAAAGAGTCAAGAGACTGAATTATAGCCGAGAGGCTATTGTTCATATTAGTCTCCATCAGAGAAATACGTTTATCCATGCCAGATAAACTTAACTTATTCTTAGAAGTAGAGGAAGACTTCGAAACGTTGCGAGTCGGACTCGATGTGATTGTCGTAGCACGTGCTCCCGGACTAGCGCAACGTTTCGAGGTATTATCTACTTCAATTATAGGAAAAGACGATAAATCGTCGTTCTCCATACTTACAATACACAAATTCAACTAATAATTGAAAAAAAAAATATTATCAAAATACCTGTGAAGTTGTAAAACTTCAGACAAAAATCGCGTCTGGTTCTCCTCACGCTGAAAGTGAAACTGACGATGTAGGAGATTACACGCATGACACCGGATCGGTGTCATCCGGGCGCTTTGTTTATATCGATATAAAGCGTCCAGCGAGTCTGGTTTAACTGAGAGAGAAAATCCTTATTGTAGACAATAATTTGGTAAGATAACAGAATGAAATGAAATACAAAACTTACGTCCCATCACCATTTGCTCTGTAGAATAATAAAAATGGATCCGATTTACCAAAGAAATCTTTTTTATCTAAACCAGTAGCTCTCATATGTAAATATACATGTTCCTATAAATATATAGATAAATATAAACTGTAATGATAAATAGCAGTCTACAAAATTAGTGCGTGTCCGGTTGCCCGGGACAACCAATTTTAAAAAACATTCTTTTTAAGGTAACCAAATTTTTACAAACAAGATACAGTTCTTGCTACTAAAATGACCTGTTTGGGCAACCACTTTCATAGAATATTACACAATACTAATATTGTCAGCAGGTTCATGAAAACTGATCATGTGTACAGTTATGATTTTACTATAATTAAAGCTAATTCATGCAACATAAATTATATGTTTATAATTAAATTTATGTTAAACGGGGTGCATCAACTCGATTACAAACATGAGCATCCCATCCTTTGGTAAACGTGGACGGCCAAGAAAGTCCTGGTTAGAATGTGTGAAAGCAGATTTGAAGACATCTAACCTGCATGATAGTGATCCCCTAGACAGGGTTACAATAACATGGAGGTCAGATGTAAGAAGATCTTGCCGCTGCTGTCTACCCCAGTCCCTGGGACACCGACAGCAGTTGACATATAAACCATCCAGATTTGATTGATTGATTGTTGATTTTGAAACTTTTCCAAACGACTTTTTCTATTCATGGATTAATGTGAATCAGTTTATCTGAAATCTTACTGACAACTTTCTTCTACGCTAACAAAAAAATCAAAACAATTATTGAATTTTCATAGACAATGCTCAAGCTAGCCTTTTTCACAACATTTTATGATTTAGTAGACCAACAGCTTGATGTAAAATCTTTAATTGAATATTAAAGAAATAATATAAACAATATAGTAAAATAACAAACCTTAGATGAACTGACTTCTTCAGCTCTTACTGAAAAAAATAAACATTTTATCACATTATAAACATTATTTTAAAATGTTAATTGTTCCAAACACAAAACATCAGAGCACTAATCCATATCTATTTTATTACATTTTTGGCATTTTCCTGCCATAATTCTTTAACAAAAACCAGTGACTGAGCCAACTTGTTAACAATTGTTAACAACACCGGATGCCCAACCCAATGCCAGCCTGCCCTTGTTTCGCCAAACTATTGGCCGATTTTTTTCCTAAAAAAATTTGGCTGAAAACATTGAATATAAATGGCCTAAAATTGTTTCACAGATTAATCATGTCATTTCATTTTATGATATAATATAAATATTCTAAAACAGTAATAAATAATAAATACAACTTACCAAATATCCATGCATTTCCATCAATTCCTCTAAAAATATAAAAAAACATACAAGTACAGCTAAAAATGACATCTCATTTGAGACAAAAGTTTGGAGACAAACAAATGTTCAATGATTGATTTTGTAGAACAATTTTTTTAGTATTAATACAATATTAATTAATACAATGATTTGCAATAAAATGACAACAAAATTTACATGAATGCATCCCATATATAAGATACAGCATCCAGAAGCCTCCAAAACCATGTTCAATGCATATTTCTTTCTGTAACATAGTTTTAAGTTACTTTTGAAATAGAACTGTAAAACAGCAAAACTAAAAAGCATTTAGAATTTATAAACAGTAATTTATACATTTATAAAAGCTATTTAGTAGACCTACAAAAGAGACAAGAGCACCGCTAGGCAGAGCATTATATGCCCAAACCCTAACCCTTGTTTTTTTTAGTTAAGATGAAGCATTTGTAAGACATGAGAATATTTCATATGAATATCATATTATGAATAATTGTGGAAAACAAAGTAGAGAAAAAAGATCTGGGCCCGGTTTCACGAACGCATTCCTATCTTAAATTTCTAGATTAACCTTAAATTTGCTATTTTTAGCATCTTTAAGTTTAAGTGCGTTTCACAAACATTTTACAATTAAATCCGTTCTTAAATAGTCTAAGTTAAGAGTGAAAATTTAATCGAGTGAATGGGTAGATTAAACCGAATGTAAACATTACTTAAATATAAACAAATGATTAGCGTGCGTTTAGATGTATGTTTGACTGGCTCTAGAGTCCCTAAACGACCCGAATTCCGACGAAGGGACACTTAGTGTGATTTAGGAAATATGTCGGAAGATAGTATATATCAGAGTTACAGATTTTCACCTGCTACAATTTATTTCATAGTTGAATTTATTCGTCTCCTCACGTATAAGACGGAGTATGACAGTTTCTGCACTACTTCAAGACTCAAGTGTTGGCGGAGTTGAGTTTCTGTTGTATTACTAGCAGATTAAAACGAATAAATTCTTTAATATCTAAATCGATTGTCTTTCTGCTAAGATTTTAGAGATGACAATCATTCCAACAGAAAATTGATTAATTAGTTTTATCAATTTCATTAATTCTAATTTTAATACACATTCGTCACCAAATCGCATCGTATTTTTTGTTTACGAGGCATGACTTATTAAGTATGCTAAATTCATTCGTTGTGTCTTTATTTAAGAATCATAGCATGTAGATTTTAACAAAAATTGTATTATAAATAGTTCAATATTTTCAAATGCAAGTAATGAAAGTCGAACCATTTTAAACACAGATAATGTAAACGTTTCTAACCACCATATTCGTGCAAGACATGCAATACATTTTAAACACACTGTCCCGGCACGCATTGAATGCAAAACCTATTGTAAGACAGTAATAACATGTCAAGCATATTGTAAGGCAGACATCAATCGTCAAAAGTCATTTTAAGCAATTTTCGATCTGTTTATTGTAGTAATGGTTGTCACTCGACCAAACGGACAATAACTGACTGATCCGTGCACTACAATTCATGTAATGTTTTTTGTAACTGTCTGGAACATTTACACACATTCAAAAAGTTTAAACCAAATACGAGTACTTAACAAAGGGTTCTTTTATCACCCACTAGTAATAAACTTGACATACCACCTTATTTTTTAGTTAGCCAAGACGGGCATCCTAGTATGCGATGCATTTTGCAGTTTTTGTTATCCAAATTAGCTCGTCTCTAACTTAGATAATGACCCAAAAGATATGAAATTTCGTATGAATCTTATAACTATACCCTGATATCCTCCACTAATAACATACTTATCACTTATTATTCAATAGGGCTGCGGCGAGTATCCGAGTACTCGGGTATTCGCGATCTCGACCAGAAAATCGAGTACGAATATTCGTCATGTCAGAAATCGTCGGATCGCGATCTATTTTTGGAAAAAAAACATTTTCAACTTAATTACCACTGAAATCTAGTCGTGCTACTAATGAAAACTTTAATTCATGCAGGGTTTGTGTCAAAATTTCGATTGATCCAAATTGGTTTAAACAAATCGTAATCAATGCAATTTCCCGTAAAACGCCTGGTAATAGAAATGTTTGGAGTACATGGTTTTCTTATAGCAAAAGCTTCTGTAATTCTTCACTTTTTTGTAATTACATGAATTATGTATGCTTCTCCATTAACAAGTGATTCGTGGTTCGATTTGTGAATCGCTACACATGAATCGTGGTTTGGATCGGATCGCCACTTGCTCAACGATCCACAGCCCTATTATTCAATCTTCACTGATGCGCAATATTGTAATTCGAAAAATACTACACTCCACAAGTACGGCAATAAAGTAAAGGCAAGATAATTGTGCATAATAGGGAAACACAAATGATTGACAAAAATAAAAAAAATGGACCAAAAGTGAAAGAAAATAAACATTCAGGGTTCGAACCTATGCCAGACAAAAACAATGTTTCTAGGTCAATAGTCTAACCGTTTACGCTATAGAGTCGATCAATTGAACGCATTGGACATTTAGTACTCTAAGGTAATTTTGTTGGTTTAAGTTTGGGTCGCTTATATCAATCCTAAATTTATACTTACGGAAGAAAGGCTTCGTGAAATCCACTTAAATTATTTTATAAGATACTCATAGTTACGGCCAAAATATTTAAGAAAATCTTAAATTTATTTAAGTTATGAGAGCTTTCGTGAAACCGGGCCCTGTTTTCAGTTTTAAGGTAATAGTGACCTTGACCTTTGACCTTGTGACCCCAAAATCAATAGGGGTCTTCTACCCAATATGGACAATCATCCTATGAAGTTTGAATATTGTGGGCCAAATGGAACTTAAGTTATGCTCCGGAAACCAAATTGCTAACAGACGGACGGACGGACAGACAGACGCCAGGGGGTATAACATAATATGCCCGAAATTCTTTCGGGCATATAAAAATAAAACTTACATTAATTTTCTCTCTATTCTACCACTACCACAACCTACAATCTCTCCTAGTGTACATTCCATACGTCCTAGAAAATCCTGGAAATATATATATATATATATATATAAATCATTTAATTTTATTTTCGATTCAGAAAAAGTATGAATCACTTAGGATATTGTATTAATAGTGGATTTGTATAGTTGAAAGTATTAAAACAAGTAATTATGGCCAGAGCCCCAAAATTAACACTCCAATGATCGCCCATGGCAACCAAACATTCTAATTGGCCATAAAATGTATTGAAATGTTGGCCAAGCTAGCAATCTAAAATGAGACTACATGTACATATATTCATATCGTGAGATCGTATTCGCGACTGTCCGATACAGGTGTATCGAATTGCGTCATAAAAAATCGCGATTTATATATATGTTGGGCTACAAGAAATCAGTTAAAAACAAAATATACTATATATCTATAGCATTTAACATGCAATTGCAATCTTTTTTTTTATTCTCAATTGTCATTAAACAAAGATAACATTTGTTTTGTTGATTTTATTTTGTTCCAAGTAAGGGTAATAAATAACTTTGTTAATTTAATGATTGTTTCATGAAAATAACATAATTTGTCAATGCATTCATACCAAATTTACAATTTACATTGTATCGAGATTAATATCATAATCGCAAGGTGTATATCGTGATAGGCATCGTATCGCGACATTGGTCAAGATACGCAGCCCTAATACTTTTCCCCATAATTATACAATATTAAAATTATGCAAACAAAAGGATTTTTTATCACTAGAACATATTATCATTTAACAAGTGCTACGCTGGGTGGGGCATTATACGCCTGTGTGCTGTCCATGCTGTCTTCTATCCCTCAGATTAAATAGGGCACGTCCTTGACACAAGGACTACTCTCACATAAAATTTGGTGAACCTAGGTACTGTTGTTGTTGAGTTATGCTCCAGACAAAGTTTTTATATTTTAAGTGTCAGTGACCTTGACCTTTGACCCTGGGGTCTCAAATTAAATAGGGTACTCCCTCTACCCAGGGGCTATCCACACATAAAATTTGGTAAACCTAGGTACATCATTTGTTGAGTTATCATCCAGACAAGCAAATTTCCAGGGACAGACAGAAGGACAGAAAGACGGACAACATCATAACATAATACGTCCCATTTTTCAAATGGGCATATAAAAAAGAGTCAAACAATATTCCAATACTAGTTAAACAAGTGTGTGATCACTAGTATTTTCTCTGTTATATCAAAATATAACTGTAAGAGCCTTACAGACCCAGATGCTATACATGTGTCTATAGCTAACCTTGGGGCTCTGATAAAACATGCTAACTAAGGTAAACTATAACTTACATGTGAACTGAGAGCTGATGATGGTGAATCTACATCGTATCTGTAATGAAGTAAAATAATTACATTTTATAGTCCAAGTGTCATGTTGCTGCACATTCATAGACTCTACAGCAGGGCTCAAATTTAACATAAAATTGGACTCGCAAATTTTTGCAAGTTGATTTTATTTCAACTCACAAAATGAAAATAATCACTCGCATTTTTGTTCAAATTTTAATAGCATACATAGTAACTATTCATATATGCAATATAAAAACAACATAGTGCTATACATAACTATATAGAACAAAGGCATAATTGTGGGATTGACATAAATATTTCAACATGTTTTTTTTTGTGAATCTTTCATTAATACAATGTACCATCGATCTATCTGGCCGTTTCAATGCTGGTTTGAGCCTTATTAGTTTTGACAGTAAAATTTTTGCAGTTATTTCAACTCGTAAAAATTTGCGAGTTAAAATTAAAGTTACTCACAAGGCTCAAAATCCACTCGCATTTTGCGAATATGCGAGCTTAAATTCTAGCCCTGCTTTACAGCAATAACCTTGGTCATTCAAACACTAGTATCTATCAACTTATATCCACGATGAGTGGGTTTTTTATAGATAAGGCATTGTATGTTAAGAGACATGACACAATGTCATGGCAAGCCTTTTAGATGAATTCTACCAAACGATATCAATCTATAATAGATGAATTATGTCACATAAATTTCAAAATTTATAAATCTGTTATGATTTCAATTTATGATGTAAAATAACAAGAAACTATTTAAACGAAATTAACTGATGTTAAACAGCAAGGAAAACTACACATGCATTCATATAAATGTTTGTGAGTGCTTGAATGCAAGAAACTGACAGTATCACTTGCAGGTGGCTATGAATTAGATCTTGATCAAGTGGCGATCCGATTCTAACCATGAATCATGTGTAGCGATTCACGAATCGAACCACGAATCACATGTTGATGGAAACGCATAAAGGAATTCATGTAATAACAAAATAAGTGAAGACTTACAGAAGCTTTTACTATATGGGAAACTATGTACTCCAAACATTACTATAAGACGTTTTATGGGCATTGTCAGTGATAACATTTTTGTTCAAATGTGTGTCAATGGAAATTTTGACCCAAGATAATTCGGTCCCTACATAATTTAAAATTTTCATTAGTAGTGCAAATCGATTTCAGTGGTAATTAAGCTGAAAATGTTCTTTCATTTTTTTCCAAAACTAGATCGCGATTCGACGATTTCGGATGTGACGAATATTTGTACTCGATTTTCTGGTCTATACATATTCATAAAAGATGTATTTTAGGCCGGTAATAATGTCTGATGATGTAAGTACAGTGTTGAAATTGTTTGTTTGAATGATTTTAGTGAGACTGCAGAGTGAATGTACTGTGATAGATACAAAAACTTACCAGTTTACCTATTTAAACAAAATAATTGTATAATATACTAGTTATCTACATTTTATTTAAATATGACCATCCAAGAAAAGGAAATTCTCAAATTAACAAGAGCTGTCCGTAAGACAGCATGCTCGACTTTTCTCAGTTCATCAGTGAATGGATTTTGATAGTAAGGTGGAAGTAGTGATGATGAATAAGTATTCCAAGTCTGAGTTGAATATCTTTGATAATATTGAAGTAATTACAATATGTAAAAACTTAAACCTTGATTTTGGATGTTTTCTAAGAAAAAAGGGGCATAACTCCTAAAACAGAGGAGCCAGGGTTATGGGCCTTAATAGTAAGGTGGAAGTAGTGATGATGAATAAGTATTCCAAGTTTGAGTTGAATATCTTTGACAGTATTGAAGTTATTTAAATTTGTAAAAACTTTAACCTTGATTTGCAATGCCAACGCCGACACTCAGATGACAGTAAAAGCTCTCATTTTCTTCGAAAAGTCGAGCTAAAAACTAAACATGGGTTAACTGACCAATCAAAACAATAATCACAGCTCATGTTTGTACACACGGCTAATATATAGAGGATATTGGTTTAGTTCGGTGTAAGATCAATTTTTATTTCACAAGTGAGCTAAGGATGCAAAATTTTCATGAGTGGTGTAGCCACAAGTGAAAACATAATATCATTACCTCACGAGTGAAATAAATAGATCTTACACCGAAATAAACAAATTTTCTGTATATCATATGCTTCAAACTGGATTTTTTAAAGTTAAAGTATGATATGTCATCAGAACAGCGCATCCAAACAGTGAAAAATAACAAATTTGTTTTCATCGTTTCAAAACAGTGGAATGTCGATTTTAATTTCACCAATAAATCCTGGTATTCCACTTGAAGGCATATAACAAAGTATAGCATTGGTTTTAGAATGATTCACCGACATAAATAAAACTCAGAGGAATATATATATTTCTTCTGTAGTTGAAATTTTTAAATGAAAGTGTCGCCGACCATCCCAGTCATGGGTCGTGGTTACAGCAAGAAAACAACAAGTCTAGGTAGTTTGGTAGTTACTTGTATATTTAATGTAGAAGAATGATGATTTTAATGAAACCAATATAGTTTGTAAATATATAGATAAATCAATCTGAAAATAAATACAACACTGAATTAAAAGGTAGTCAAGGACACGTGGTCATGATATAAAATGAGTTACAATTTAACAGTCTTGGTAATAAAAGATTTAAAAACAATTTAGATTAAGCTGAAGACGGAAATAATGAGATAAAGTAATAATTATTCAATAATTAACAAAAAGTGTGAAAAACAAATAAATATTCAATTATTATTCAAAAGAGTGAAAATCTATTTAAATACCTGGTTCGGTTTAATACACAACCAGAACAACTGGTTCAAGTGAAGTATAGTGGCAGAGTGACTAAAAGTTTATCGTGCGCGGTTATCGGAAAAATGGTCACGTGATGGGTGGTACGATAATGAAATGAAATGAAGTGTTAAATATTCGATGTTTTACTATAGTTAATGAGATGGTGATGGAACTACTAACTGACTACAATTACACTACATAGAAAAACTAACGATATAAATCTACCTATGACAAAAGGACAAAAATATCCTTTTTAAATATTACTAAAAATAAATGGATATTATCTTTAGTATTGAAAATGAAGAATAGCTCTTTCAACTTAATTAATTATTGTTGCTCCTTTTCTCTCTTAAAGGGACTGTGCCACATTATGTGAAAATAAATGCTTATTTACAGTTCATGAGCAGATCTCTAAGAATATGAACATTTAAAGAAAGGTCTTGCATGTATTTATTCTACCTTTGTTTTACTAGCAGTTTATACTTCAAATGTACTTATATAAAATACTCACATTTCAAATTTTAATTTCTGTGATTCTTCAAAATAATAATCCATATTAAATTTCTTAACAAAATCTGGTTTTAAAGTATCTTTAATCATCTCTGTTCTACCAAACTGTAAATAGAAATATCATTACTGATTAGTACAATGTTAAGTTAAAAGGGTTATTCATAATCACTTAGTTTCATTGAACACAGCCCCATGTTCAGTAACTACTGTTAGCTAACATTACGGGTATGGGAGAACTCAACCCGAAGACAACTCAACCCGTGCATAACTTAACTCAAAGTTTGGACAACTCAATCTGTTAGTAGGAGATTTTTAAATTGTCTATGGGTTGAGTTGTTCCGACACTTCCGGTACGGAACATTTTGGAACGTTCAAGGTAACTGAACACGCTGCTGGTCTCTTGAAAAACATTAGAGCCGACTCCTTGAATTGTTGGGTAGAATTTACGTGGAATAATCTTCACATCGTACCGCAGTAGCTACATAGCTGATTTTAATTAGATTGATTTGAATTTGAAATGTAAATGGGCAAAATCATTTAAAAGGTATTAATGCTACATAAATATATTTTATTAATTTAATTATTTGGTTTAACACTATGTCAACACAATTGTGGTCATTTTACAGCAGTCAAGGCACCTAAACTAGTTTTCCTGCATCCTTGTGTATAACCAGTACTCCCTACCATTTGGCAAGGGCTGCAACTTCTCCATATACCTTATTCATGGAGAAAAATTGACACTAATTTTGAATATTCATGGAAGGGAATAAGCATCCATTCTGGACATAAACTAGCTTGGGAACTAGATAGAAATCCCAAACCACTTCCAACTGGGCTACATGCATATATTAGACTATAGAAACCAAACATACCTCATAATATGTGCCAGATTTGACATCACGTACATATAGAACACACATTGGATCAGATTTAGAGAAAACATCTTTGTCTCGAAGATTTCTGAAAGCATATGAATATTAACAAGAGCTCCGCTGGGCGGGGCATTATACGCCCGTGTGCAGTCCATGCTGTGTTCTATCTCATATGAAGTCCCTGTGACCTTGACCAATGACCCTGGGATCTCAGAATAGGTCCCATCCTTAACTGGAGGGCTATCCAAAGCAAAGATTTTGAGAACCTAGGTACAGCCATGGTTGAGTTATCACCGACACAAAGTTTTCCCATACAAACTTCCAGTGATCTTGACCCTGGGGCCTCAGAACCAAAAGTTCTCGCCCTTGACCCAAAGAGTATTGATACATAAAATTTGGTGATCTTAGGTAAAGTTGGTTGTTGGACAAGGTTTTTCCTCATGATTTTTCTTGTGACTTTGACCTTTAACCCAGGGACCTAAAACCAAAGGGGCATATGCTAGACATTAAGGCTCCCCTTAAATAAAATTTGGAAAACCTACAATGTAGGTACAGTCATTATTGAGTTACTGTCCCGAAAATGTTTCAATATGAATTAAGTCCCTGTGACCTTGACTTTTGACCCTGGGGTCTCCAAGTCAAAAGAGAACATCCAATACCAAAGAGCTATCAACACATTACATATTAAGTTATTGTCTGGACAAGGATTGTCCACATGATGCCCCTGTGACCTCAATCTTTGACCCAGTTTTGACCCAAAACCAATTGGGAACATGGGCTACCCTCACATAAAATTTGGTGAACTAAATTCATGTTACTTATTAAATATAGCATTATTTCCATGGTTTGCCATTTTGACTTTGTTAACATATTGATTGAACATTTGAAGTCACTGCTTGGTAATTTGATATCTTCTGGATGATGGTTTAAACTTGACCTAGGGGCCCCAAAACCAATAGGGAACATTCTTGACACATGGGCTACTCTCACATGAAATTTTGTGAACTTAGGTGCAGTCATTGTTGATTTACTACACGGACAATGTTTTTCAATATGATGCCCCTGTGACCTTGACCTTTGACCCAGGGGCCCCAAAACCAATAGGACATAACCATGACACATGGGCTACTCTCACATAAAATTTAGTGAACCTAGGTACATTGGTTGTTCAGTTATTGTCTGGACAAGGTTTTTCCATATGATGCCTCTGTGACCTTGACCTTTGACCCAGGGGCCCAGAAACCTATTGGGAACATCCTTGACACAAGGGCTACATTCACATAAAATTTTGTGAACTTAGGTACAGTCGTTGATGAGTTATTGTCCAAACAAGGTTTTTCAATATGATGCCCCTGTGACCTTGACCTTTGACCCAGGAGCCCCAAAACCAATAGGGCATAACCTTTACCCAAGGGCTACCCTCACATAAAATTTGGAGAACCTAGGTACATTGGTGGTTCAGTTATTGTCTGGACAAGTGTTTCATTGTTTGCCGTTTTGACTTTATAAACATATTGATAGAACATTTGAAGTCACAGCTTGGTAATTTGATATCTTCTGGTTTAAGATTTAAATTTAACCCTGTTTTCCCAAAACTGATAAGGTACATCCTTGACACATGGGCTACTCTCACATGAAATTTGGTGAACCTAGGTACAGTCATTAGTGAGTTATTACCCGGACAATGTTTTTCAATTTGATGCCACTGTGACCTTGACCTTTGACCCAGGGGCCCCAAAATCAATAGTGCATATCCTTGACACATGGGCTACTCTCACATGAAATTTGGTGAACCTAGGTACATTGGTGTTTCATTTATTGTCCCGACAAAGTTTTTCCATATAATGCCCCTGTGACCTTGACCTTTGAACCTGGGGCCCCATACACCTGTAGGGCGCATCTTTGACACATGGGCTACTCTTACATAAAATTTGGTGAACCTAGGTACAGGCGTTGTTGAGTTATGGTCCGGACAAGGTTTTTCAATTTGATGTCCCTGTGACCTTGACCTTTGACCCAGGGGCCCCAAAACCGATTGGGAACATCCTTGACACATGGGCTTCTCTCACATAAAATTTGGTGATCCTAGGTAGATTGGTTGTTAAGTTATTGTCAGGACAAGGTTTTTTCCCATATGATGCCACTGTGACCTTGACCTTTGACGCAGGGGCCCCAAAACCTATAGGGAACATCTTTGACACATGGGCTACTCTTACATTAAATTTGGTGAACTTAGGTACATTGGTGGTTCAGATATTGTCCGGACAAGTTTTACCTATTTTAAGTCCCAGTGACCTTGACCTTTAACCCTGGGGTCTCAAAATCAATAGGGAACCTCCTCCACCCAAGGGCTATCAACACATAAAATTTGAGGAACCTAGGTTCATCCTTTCTTGAGTTATCATCCGGACAAGCAATTGTCCACGGACGGACAGACGGACAGACGGACAACAGCATAACATAATACGACCGTTTTTTCAAAACGGGCGTATAAAAATGACAGTAAGAAATAGATACACCTGTATGAGACCTGCCAGGTTAGGGTTATCACTTCATGTCAACAATTAAAGTGCGGTTTAAAGTCTGCTTCCATCTACATGTTCAGCCGACTTTACAATATTGTACAATAACTCCGGATCATTGAAATCACCCTCAGACAGGTGATCCCTCACTGTACCCATTTACATCTGGGTGGAGTGGAACAATTGTAGGTAAATTTCTCGCTCAAAGAAATTAGCAGTGCCCCTAGTGGGAATTGAAGCGGGGCCATACTTGAATTAATTTTGTTTAGCATATACAGGCAGGAAGATTTCAACCTTTAAGCAAAAAACAAAAACATGACAAATACAAACTTTATGCTATAAAAGATCTTAAAAAAGGAAGATAAATTGTAGAACTGTTGAAATTTGATTAGAATTAAAAATTGAAAATTTAAGATCAAGACTGATAACAAACCATGAACAAAGAGAATACAATATATATTACCTGCATGATACGCTCACTTCAACCTTAGAACAAGGGGCAACAGCTGTACCTGGCTGGAAATTTTGACCAGGAATGTTAGACATCCTGACAATGTATTTCTACGGAAACTCTACAAGAAAATAAATAACAAAGACAAAGTAGATATAAGATAAAAAAATGTATTTATTGAATTTTATTATTTTGTTTTGAGGCGCTAAAATCTATTATTTGGCGCTTTTTCTGTCCTCCCCTAATGCTAGCTTTTATAACAATGTAGCAGAGTCTGCCTTGTGCTTATAAGTTCATCCTTCACTATTGATATGTTCCACATATCAGTGACAGAAAATTCATGAAATTTCATTTGATAACATTGAACATTTATGATTTTACCTTGGACTGTCTTGTTAATCCTCATTTCAATTTCAATCCGTAGTTTTCAATCCTTTTTATCCTTATTATGTTCATTTGAAGACATTATCGGCCATCATATGTAATATGCAAAGGTTGACAGACATAATTGAAGCCAATCTTTCGCATAAAAGAAATGATAGCCGAATTTCATCCGTTTTCGCGACTTCAGAACTGTCGTCATGTTTCCTAGATTTCTTCGGTAAATTCCATATTCCAAAGTTTAAATACAGTTTGTATAGAACACTTAACCTTTTATATGTCTGTTAACATGATAAATCCTATTTAATTCCGAGTAATATTCCCGTATTTTGTGAAATTGTTTAGCCCGCGTCCTCTGCAATGTAAACAGTCTTCCATCTTTGCAAAGCTTTCTGGGTACTTAAATGATGACGCAATATGTCTATAATACAGTAAAACACCGTTATTTAGTGTCCATTGATGTATTTTATAGATCTAAAAGTAGTTTTCATTCATTTTCAATAAGCGGGTGCATTTTGGAGGTATGAAAGACAGGAAAATCAGTGTTCTAGAATTCTTTATTTAGCATTTTAATCGAAGAATATAACCTATAAACTACAACTTTCTGAAATATTTTGAACATGACATCAGTAATTGTTGTCATATGCTTATTTGAAGTACGACTGTCAGGGGTACAAATTTTGCCATGAAATGTTCGTTATGCTGACTTTCAATGGTCGCTTACCATTAATAGTTGGTATATTACACATTTAAGAATTTTCCCTAATATAAACAAAGTGTCAATATTCAGAAAATTAAGAAAGATATTCGTACTGACTAATAATATTCACTTGCCATATGCTAGATCAAACCCAGTACAATCTGGTTCAAAGAAAATTGTAATCGATATGAGTATAATAAATCATAATTTTATGTCTTGATATTCCATGTTTGTAATTCCATTTAAATATTATACAGAAACCTTAAAAGGATAGAGTGTGATTGAAGAATTACTCTTATATGGAATTTTTCACAAGATTTTTTTCAGAAATGCTACCAAAATGTCGCCGAAATGTTCGTTACCAAAAGTATGTAATTTGTTTTCTCAATCTTTCTATATATAGGTTCACATAGCTTTTGCTCTGTTTAAGCCATCGACGATTTATATTTCTGAATTCCTGCCCTTGATTTCACAAGAAAAGAAAAAAACAACATGAAATGTCCGTTACTAATCTTGACATGTTCGTTACTAATCATTCGTTGGTGTATCACAGCAAATAGAATACTGCCATGAATAGGATTTGTATTCTGCTAAGACGTGTAATTATTTCCCTTCTAGTTTTACTCTCCATTACATTTTTCTGAAACTTACTAAAGACAGGATGAGACAATTTAATTAGTTGGGCTTACAAAAATATATAACGAAATGAAGGTGTCGTATAATAGATACGATTTCAAAAGAAACCATGCTTAAGCTAACTTTAGATATTTGTAAAAAGTGAAAATAAGGAACGAATTATATACTTAAATTGAAGAAACAACTTAATTTTATGTTAGACTGGTACGGTGAATCGTTACTGCTGCTGACATGTTCGTTACATTGTCGTAACGAACATGTCATACTTTTGTCATGGCTTATATTTTGAACCTATACTATGCATCCAATAAAACATACTATATATTCAAATTTCACTCCAATATCAAATGATTTAGCAAAACAAAATATGAGAAAATCTATTTAAGCAAATTTTTGGCGTAAAGAAAATAGCCTTACTGCCTAATTGCGAGATCTCCTTTTGATTTCTGTAAAGCGGCAGTTGACCTTCTCTGTAAGCTTTATCGGGAGTGATATCGTCAAGTTTATTGAAATCATGTACAAAGAGATTTAAAAACTGAACTTAAATCGCCAAAAACACGCAATATGTAAATTTCAGTCACGAACATGTCAGTAACGGACACTTCAAATCAGGAGCTTTTACTTGATTATCCTTCAGTAATTTCAAAACAATATAAAGTTAACATGTTCTTTTGAGATAATACACAGCATTACTCATTTCAAGGTAATTTAATGTCTTTCTAATAGTATGGTATTTTAGAAACTTATGGTAACGAACATGTCAATTAAAAGTCAATTTAGGGTGAGTAATAACGTTAAACTTGTATATTGTTTAAAATACTTAAATTCTTAACAAGAATTGAAGCAATTTGTAATATTATAAGTCTAACGTCTATGAAAGTAACCAAACCGATACAATTTGATGTGTTATTCTTTGAAATGCTGCCATGTAAAAACTTAGTAACGAACATTTCCGGAAAAATTGATTTCTAAAAACCAGTTTTTTAATGAGGTTGAAAGTCAATTAACAATCGAAAGTTGTTGGGAAATACATTTGGCTTATGACTATAAGCTTTCAGTTACTAAATAACCTTAACAAAATTGAACTAAATGGCTTTGTTAAATTTCTACGCATGTTTAAAGACACAGCGTATTGATCGGCGACAGTAACGAACATGTCAAAAATCAACTTTATTCATTAAAATTTTCGCAAATTTGATGAGATTATACATTTTTTAAACCATGCAGTTGAAGGTCTACTGCTATAGCATATTTTAGGTTGATCATCCAAACTTTATATCGTAAGGGACAGAGAGAATAGACCGGCGACACCACTTGCACCCGCTTATTGAAAATGAATGTTTATGTGATTTTAATGTAATTTTATCATTGTTACCAATTTTGGGTCACTGTGACCAACTTTTGGTCACTGTTACCAATTTCGGGTAACTGTTACCAATTTTCGGTCACTGTTACCAATTCTCGGTCACTGTTACCAGTTTTCGGTCACTGAACCAATTCTCGGCCACAACGTGTTACCAATTTTTGGTCACATGTTACCAGTTCTTGGTCACTGTTACCAATTCTGGGTAACAGTTACCATTTTTCGAACACAATTACGTGCAATGTTACCAGATTTTGGTAACAAGATCAGACTTGGATTAGATTTCATAGCGTACGGACGTATTTTGCTTTTCTTTAATATTTTTCATCCAAGTTCTCATTTTTCGACCTTAACTTAGAATTTATTACATTATTTGAGTAAATAAGTATTTTTATTAGATAAATTGAGTAAACTTATAGATATTTAAGATATTTAATAAATTATTGTTGATATTTGGACTTAGACGAATTTTGTTAAGTTTAAATTTTTCGTACTTGTAAACTTTGTACAGTACTTCTAGTATTACATGTTAACATTATTATACTGTTACCTTTGTCGGCCGCGTAATCGGATAGCTTCGGTCTTCTAGGTTAATAAAACCATTGTACCTTATTATTTTAGTACGGATTCGCATATTGTATTTTAAGTAGTAGAACCCCTATATTTTCAGACTTTAAATTATTTAAGCTTATTCATTTGTTAAACTATCTGGAATTGATCATTGCTATCATCTTAATATACATATTTATTGTTGAGAAAAGTTATTTTAATAGATTTTAGAAATCGTACTTCACAGTTTTGTTTTTCTTAAGTTTTCTTATAAATTTTTACAAAAGCCTTACCAAGCTAAAGGCTGGAGATATAAGCACGAAGTGCTTCATATTTCCTATTTGGGATCACCATAGTCCGTATAGACTCCACTGAATTACCTACACTGATATACGTACAGTACAACGTCGAGGAGCTGATCACTCACTGGTGGAACGTAACACATTTTATGGTGGCAGCGGTGGGATCTGTCATTCATTAGACAGATCCAGTGATACAAACCCATTTTTGAAGAGGATCAGCTACACCTTCTGTAGTATACAAGGAACTATACTTAGTCATATATAAAGCACACCGCTAGTAGGCCTATTATATAATTATACCTAACAGTATTAATTTAAATCAAAGCAGTATGCAGAATACAAGCTATAAGGAGCCCCAGGCAGTAGACAGTAGTGAAGAAATCTTCTTTAAGACAGCTCCCCAAAATCAAAGCACTGAAAACCCCTTTGAAAATTTGGATAACAGTGTACCAGATGACACGGAGTCTGTTGCATCGGATCAACAGTCAAGCATAGGGGATCAAGATAAAACTGCTGAGCCTTTCAATAAAATCCTTGATGTCTTGAAAAGTATGACAATAGGAATAGAACAGTTGTATAATCGGTGTGGAAAGGACAATAACCTAGGCAATACCAATTCTAGACTTAGATCCAATGAATCTCTTCCGAATCAGCAACAATTTAGTCAAAATGCTCATTATCCAGTCCATGACCCGGCAAATACAAGACCGAACAGGGACATACACCATAGCTATACTGATGGTAATGGAAGCTATCACGACAGTAGTAGGAGAAATGTTAACCAGAGTCATGGAGATTTTGGAAGGTACAATGAGTATCATTATGGGTACAGTCAACCCCCCTATCAAGACCCTTATAAACAGCAACCCCACTACCATGAAGATTCCCAGAGATACAGGAGCTACTCTCAAAAGCCTGCTAGTCTCAAAATACCCCCATTCACAGGAAAGGAGGATTGGACTGTCTGGTTGACTAAATTTGAAGTCATAGCACGCAGGTTCAGGTGGTCAGTAGATGAAAAGCTGGACAATATACTTACCAGAATTGAAGGCCCTGCCAGTGAATTTGTATTTTCACAGCTACCAATGAATGTTCTGGATAGTTACCATGACCTAATAGGAGAACTTAACACCAGGTACAGGGTGATAGAGACAAGCAGATCCTTTGCTGCCAAATTTAGCAACAGAAACCAGAAACCGGGTGAGACAGCCGAGGAATATGCTGCAGAATTGAAAAGATTGTACGGCAAGGCTCACAGATACAGGGACAGGACCATTCAAGATGAAGATATAGTCAGGAGGTTTATAGATGGGTTACTGGACCCAGAAGTCAGGTTTGAGGTGGAATACCACAAGGAGCCCAAGGATGTTGATGAAGCTGTGTATCATGTGGTAAACTATATACAGACCAGGAATGGATGCGAGTATTATACTAGGAAGAATAGGGTAGCTACAAGGCAGATTTATGAGTCCAGTGAAGAAGATGAATCACCAGATAGGTCACAAGATCCTGATTCGTCTATCATAAATAGAGTTTCAGGAGGAAGATCACATTATAAAGAGATCAAACAGAGTAAAAGTAACCTGTCATCACTGAATTTTAGTGAAAGTAATCAAGAAAGTCTACTTAAGGAAATTTTGGTCAGGTTGGAGAAGCTTGAGGAGCCAAAGAAACCAGAATCAGGAAACAGACAGGACTGGAAGAAAGATGTAGAGTGCTACAACTGCCATGAAAAGGGTCATTACTCAAGGGAATGCCCGGAGGAAAGGAAAAGTGACTCCAGGTATAAGGCAAAAGAAGGAGGTGGTAAGCATGAGTATCCTTTAAACACCAAGGGACCGGCTCTCGAGCCCAGAGAGAGGTCCATGTAAAGGAGAACTCGGATTTAGGAGCGGGCAATGAAGATTATTCTAATGAAACCGTGTTGAAGTCAGCAACACCCATGGATGATGGGAGTGGTGATGATCTGGGAGCTGGAGTATATGTCAGTGGTTATGTGGGAAAGGTTCCTGTGACATGTACAACAGATACAGGTGCATCAAAGACCATTTTATCTCACAGGGTCTATGAGAAGCTGTCAGATGCTGAGAAACCATTATTGCAGGAAGCAATTGGACTGCGGGGAGCAGGTGGTGGAAGGATCAGGCAGTGGGGTAAGGGAGAGTTTGACCTTACAGTAGGACCAGTGGAGCTGAGACAAGAAATGGTGGTTGCTGATATTCATGATGATGTTTTGTTAGGATGTGATTTTCTGTTGGGTGAGAGAGGTAAACCTGTAGATCTTATGCTGAGTAAGAAAGTTTTGGTTATGGAAGGTCAGGAAATACCTTTTTTACCAAAGGCAAGATGTAGAGGTGTTAGACAGGTGACATTGGATGGAGTTGTCACTGTACCGGATAAGCCGGAAGAAATTGTGATTGATCATGGTAATACAGATCAGAATGATGATACAGAAGTAGCTGAGAATATGCTGGAAGATAGGACTGGTTCATGTGGAACTCATAAACCAGGCCCCAAGTTACAATGTACCAGGGAGAATGGAGCTGTTATCAACAGAGTTAGGGTATTTGACCCTGGTTCAACTAGGAACCTGTACAGAGTAAGGAGGATCGAAGTAAATGAAGAGGATAAGGATTTTACTAGAGATCCAGCTGAGTCTGTATGTGGACCATACCATTTTTCTTCCAAAATGTATGGTCATTACACATTTACGGATGACTATGTACTCAGGTATAGTGAGTATGAAGAGGAAGTAAGGAACCGGATGCTGAGGGCATATGGAACAGATGGAAAGTTTAAGGAAAATTACAGAAGGAATGATTATTTTAGTGTATAATTAATTATAATGAGTGATTTAGTGCTGAATACATAAGTATAATAAGCTGTATTCACTCCAGTAGATGTGTGGAATATGATGATTGTTTTTAATTTTTAAATGATTGGATAGGTAAATTATCTAATGTATAAAATAAGCAAGTGTTCTTTTGCTTTATTGAAGTATTTTCTTTGTATCAGTATATTTTAATGTGAAGAGCATTGTGATTGTGTGATTTAATATTGATATTAATAGTGGTGCTTTAATTTTCAAGTGCAGATTTGATAAATATTTTTAATGTGGAAGTTATTTGTCTATAAAGAAGTGATTTTGTTACTATGTGTAGTGATGAATTTATTAAGAGTAGTTATTTACTGCCCTTTATTTTAAGTTTTAAAGTAGAATAAGTAACCAATAAAGTACATACCCTTACAGTGTATTAAAATTAGTGTTACAGTCTTGGTTCCTGTGATTGAATAGTGTTGTTTAAAATATAAACAAGTACACATGTAATTGTGAAAGTAATTCGAAGTCTGTTTTATGATGGAAAACTATGGATACAGTTTATCAAGTGGGAAGTGTGGAAATATGGCTTTAGACAACAACTCATTATTCTGCAAGTACATTTTGGAGATGAAAATACAGGTAGAAGGATGATTGCTGAGTGGACTATTATATTATCTATTAAGTTTCATGTACAAGTTTATAGAAGAATAGTTTGGACCTTGGAACAAATTAACACTATACTTTGGTTTATATCAAAATCAAATGGTATGACTTGTAATGATGTATTGTCAAGATACCGAGGATGACAATTATGAATATGCTGTATATAACTTATCTATATTGTACATGACAAGCTCCAGTTAATTTTTATTCCTAGAAGATATTACATGATTTGAAGAAGCCATTTCCAGTTTGCAATTTAAGAACTGTTATAATTTATTATGGTCAAGGTCAACTGTGTGAGATGTTCCTGATTGAGTGTAACACTGTATCACTGACATGTACTTTAAATTAGAGTGTGAAATGAGAAGATAAGCTGTAGTAGTATAAATGTATATGAAGATTGACATTTAAGTTTTGAATCTGTCCAGTGACTTTATATCTCTTTAATGCTGGTTGGTCTGATTATGTAAAGTGATCTCACATAGCTACGGAAAGATGTTATCTTGTAACCTAGCAGTTATTGCTAAAGATGGTGAAGTAAGAGGACTCCAAAATTCATACATGTCCACTTACATGTCTTTGTATGACGCCTGTATTTATAATGCAGGTCCGCTCATCATCTATGGTAGAGATGGTGTGCGGATAAGCCGCTTACCATGATGTCGGTGGTAAGCCCATCGTGTGCCAGTCAAAGATGGTAAGGCACATGGTGGGTATGGGATGCTGGTAGTTAAGATTTCAAATCCAACGTACAGTCTCCACAAGCAAGAGTTAAATTAACATTTTAAGATGACATTTATTTTAAGTGATATTGACATGTATTTTAGTGTTAAGTGATTAAATTTTGTATAGTGCTTTAATTAGGCATTTCTTAGTGACAGTTGTTTGATGAGCATTGGAAACATATTTAACATTTGTTAATTTTTATCCGTGTAAAGAAATTGATATGACTATATCTTAGTGTGACACTCAACATAGTTGACTTTTAAGGAAACATTCTGATTTATTGACATTAAGGTGTTATCATAAGGTGTTCATATTTTGTGTTCAATTGGAATTTCTTTTATTTCATTAGTAACTGTGCTGTTCATGTGCAGCAGGACTCATGGCTACAGGAGTATGCCATGCTAAGGCGGGGGTAATGATATGTTCCACATATCAGTGACAGAAAATTCATGAAATTTCATTTGATAACATTGAACATTTATGATTTTACCTTGGACTGTCTTGTTAATCCTCATTTCAATTTCAATCCGTAGTTTTCAATCCTTTTTATCCTTATTATGTTCATTTGAAGACATTATTGGCCATCATATGTAATATGCAAAGGTTGACAGACATAATTGAAGCCAATCTTTCGCATAAAAGAAATGATAGCCGAATTTCATCCGTTTTCGCGACTTCAGAACTGTCGTCATGTTTCCTAGATTTCTTCGGTAAATTCCATATTCCAAAGTTTAAATACAGTTTGTATAGAACACTTAACCTTTTATATGTCTGTTAACATGATAAATCCTATTTAATTCCGAGTAATATTCCCGTATTTTGTGAAATTGTTTAGCCCGCGTCCTCTGCAATGTAAACAGTCTTCCATCTTTGCAAAGCTTTCTGGGTACTTAAATGATGACGCAATATGTCTATAATACAGTAAAACACCGTTATTTAGTGTCCATTGATGTATTTTATAGATCTAAAAGTAGTTTTATGTGATTTTAATGTAATTTTATCATTGTTACCAATTTTGGGTCACTGTGACCAACTTTTGGTCACTGTTACCAATTTCGGGTAACTGTTACCAATTTTCGGTCACTGTTACCAATTCTCGGTCACTGTTACCAGTTTTCGGTCACTGTTACCAATTCTCGGCCACAACGTGTTACCAATTTTTGGTCACATGTTACCAGTTCTTGGTCACTGTTACCAATTCTGGGTAACAGTTACCATTTTTCGAACACAATTACGTGCAATGTTACCAGATTTTGGTAACAAGATCAGACTTGGATTAGATTTCATAGCGTACGGACGTATTTTGCTTTTCTTTAATATTTTTCATCCAAGTTCTCATTTTTCGACCTTAACTTAGAATTTATTACATTATTTGAGTAAATAAGTATTTTTATTAGATAAATTGAGTAAACTTATAGATATTTAAGATATTTAATAAATTATTGTTGATATTTGGACTTAGACGAATTTTGTTAAGTTTAAATTTTTCGTACTTGTAAACTTTGTACAGTACTTCTAGTATTACATGTTAACATTATTATACTGTTACCTTTGTCGGCCGCGTAATCGGATAGCTTCGGTCTTCTAGGTTAATAAAACCATTGTACCTTATTATTTTAGTACGGATTCGCATATTGTATTTTAAGTAGTAGAACCCCTATATTTTCAGACTTTAAATTATTTAAGCTTATTCATTTGTTAAACTATCTGGAATTGATCATTGCTATCATCTTAATATACATATTTATTGTTGAGAAAAGTTATTTTAATAGATTTTAGAAATCGTACTTCACAGTTTTGTTTTTCTTAAGTTTTCTTATAAATTTTTACAAAAGCCTTACCAAGCTAAAGGCTGGAGATATAAGCACGAAGTGCTTCATATTTCCTATTTGGGATCACCATAGTCCGTATAGACTCCACTGAATTACCTACACTGATATACGTACAGTACAACGTCGAGGAGCTGATCACTCACTGGTGGAACGTAACACATTTTATGGTGGCAGCGGTGGGATCTGTCATTCATTAGACAGATCCAGTGATACAAACCCATTTTTGAAGAGGATCAGCTACACCTTCTGTAGTATACAAGGAACTATACTTAGTCATATATAAAGCACACCGCTAGTAGGCCTATTATATAATTATACCTAACAGTATTAATTTAAATCAAAGCAGTATGCAGAATACAAGCTATAAGGAGCCCCAGGCAGTAGACAGTAGTGAAGAAATCTTCTTTAAGACAGCTCCCCAAAATCAAAGCACTGAAAACCCCTTTGAAAATTTGGATAACAGTGTACCAGATGACACGGAGTCTGTTGCATCGGATCAACAGTCAAGCATAGGGGATCAAGATAAAACTGCTGAGCCTTTCAATAAAATCCTTGATGTCTTGAAAAGTATGACAATAGGAATAGAACAGTTGTATAATCGGTGTGGAAAGGACAATAACCTAGGCAATACCAATTCTAGACTTAGATCCAATGAATCTCTTCCGAATCAGCAACAATTTAGTCAAAATGCTCATTATCCAGTCCATGACCCGGCAAATACAAGACCGAACAGGGACATACACCATAGCTATACTGATGGTAATGGAAGCTATCACGACAGTAGTAGGAGAAATGTTAACCAGAGTCATGGAGATTTTGGAAGGTACAATGAGTATCATTATGGGTACAGTCAACCCCCCTATCAAGACCCTTATAAACAGCAACCCCACTACCATGAAGATTCCCAGAGATACAGGAGCTACTCTCAAAAGCCTGCTAGTCTCAAAATACCCCCATTCACAGGAAAGGAGGATTGGACTGTCTGGTTGACTAAATTTGAAGTCATAGCACGCAGGTTCAGGTGGTCAGTAGATGAAAAGCTGGACAATATACTTACCAGAATTGAAGGCCCTGCCAGTGAATTTGTATTTTCACAGCTACCAATGAATGTTCTGGATAGTTACCATGACCTAATAGGAGAACTTAACACCAGGTACAGGGTGATAGAGACAAGCAGATCCTTTGCTGCCAAATTTAGCAACAGAAACCAGAAACCGGGTGAGACAGCCGAGGAATATGCTGCAGAATTGAAAAGATTGTACGGCAAGGCTCACAGATACAGGGACAGGACCATTCAAGATGAAGATATAGTCAGGAGGTTTATAGATGGGTTACTGGACCCAGAAGTCAGGTTTGAGGTGGAATACCACAAGGAGCCCAAGGATGTTGATGAAGCTGTGTATCATGTGGTAAACTATATACAGACCAGGAATGGATGCGAGTATTATACTAGGAAGAATAGGGTAGCTACAAGGCAGATTTATGAGTCCAGTGAAGAAGATGAATCACCAGATAGGTCACAAGATCCTGATTCGTCTATCATAAATAGAGTTTCAGGAGGAAGATCACATTATAAAGAGATCAAACAGAGTAAAAGTAACCTGTCATCACTGAATTTTAGTGAAAGTAATCAAGAAAGTCTACTTAAGGAAATTTTGGTCAGGTTGGAGAAGCTTGAGGAGCCAAAGAAACCAGAATCAGGAAACAGACAGGACTGGAAGAAAGATGTAGAGTGCTACAACTGCCATGAAAAGGGTCATTACTCAAGGGAATGCCCGGAGGAAAGGAAAAGTGACTCCAGGTATAAGGCAAAAGAAGGAGGTGGTAAGCATGAGTATCCTTTAAACACCAAGGGACCGGCTCTCGAGCCCAGAGAGAGGTCCATGTAAAGGAGAACTCGGATTTAGGAGCGGGCAATGAAGATTATTCTAATGAAACCGTGTTGAAGTCAGCAACACCCATGGATGATGGGAGTGGTGATGATCTGGGAGCTGGAGTATATGTCAGTGGTTATGTGGGAAAGGTTCCTGTGACATGTACAACAGATACAGGTGCATCAAAGACCATTTTATCTCACAGGGTCTATGAGAAGCTGTCAGATGCTGAGAAACCATTATTGCAGGAAGCAATTGGACTGCGGGGAGCAGGTGGTGGAAGGATCAGGCAGTGGGGTAAGGGAGAGTTTGACCTTACAGTAGGACCAGTGGAGCTGAGACAAGAAATGGTGGTTGCTGATATTCATGATGATGTTTTGTTAGGATGTGATTTTCTGTTGGGTGAGAGAGGTAAACCTGTAGATCTTATGCTGAGTAAGAAAGTTTTGGTTATGGAAGGTCAGGAAATACCTTTTTTACCAAAGGCAAGATGTAGAGGTGTTAGACAGGTGACATTGGATGGAGTTGTCACTGTACCGGATAAGCCGGAAGAAATTGTGATTGATCATGGTAATACAGATCAGAATGATGATACAGAAGTAGCTGAGAATATGCTGGAAGATAGGACTGGTTCATGTGGAACTCATAAACCAGGCCCCAAGTTACAATGTACCAGGGAGAATGGAGCTGTTATCAACAGAGTTAGGGTATTTGACCCTGGTTCAACTAGGAACCTGTACAGAGTAAGGAGGATCGAAGTAAATGAAGAGGATAAGGATTTTACTAGAGATCCAGCTGAGTCTGTATGTGGACCATACCATTTTTCTTCCAAAATGTATGGTCATTACACATTTACGGATGACTATGTACTCAGGTATAGTGAGTATGAAGAGGAAGTAAGGAACCGGATGCTGAGGGCATATGGAACAGATGGAAAGTTTAAGGAAAATTACAGAAGGAATGATTATTTTAGTGTATAATTAATTATAATGAGTGATTTAGTGCTGAATACATAAGTATAATAAGCTGTATTCACTCCAGTAGATGTGTGGAATATGATGATTGTTTTTAATTTTTAAATGATTGGATAGGTAAATTATCTAATGTATAAAATAAGCAAGTGTTCTTTTGCTTTATTGAAGTATTTTCTTTGTATCAGTATATTTTAATGTGAAGAGCATTGTGATTGTGTGATTTAATATTGATATTAATAGTGGTGCTTTAATTTTCAAGTGCAGATTTGATAAATATTTTTAATGTGGAAGTTATTTGTCTATAAAGAAGTGATTTTGTTACTATGTGTAGTGATGAATTTATTAAGAGTAGTTATTTACTGCCCTTTATTTTAAGTTTTAAAGTAGAATAAGTAACCAATAAAGTACATACCCTTACAGTGTATTAAAATTAGTGTTACAGTCTTGGTTCCTGTGATTGAATAGTGTTGTTTAAAATATAAACAAGTACACATGTAATTGTGAAAGTAATTCGAAGTCTGTTTTATGATGGAAAACTATGGATACAGTTTATCAAGTGGGAAGTGTGGAAATATGGCTTTAGACAACAACTCATTATTCTGCAAGTACATTTTGGAGATGAAAATACAGGTAGAAGGATGATTGCTGAGTGGACTATTATATTATCTATTAAGTTTCATGTACAAGTTTATAGAAGAATAGTTTGGACCTTGGAACAAATTAACACTATACTTTGGTTTATATCAAAATCAAATGGTATGACTTGTAATGATGTATTGTCAAGATACCGAGGATGACAATTATGAATATGCTGTATATAACTTATCTATATTGTACATGACAAGCTCCAGTTAATTTTTATTCCTAGAAGATATTACATGATTTGAAGAAGCCATTTCCAGTTTGCAATTTAAGAACTGTTATAATTTATTATGGTCAAGGTCAACTGTGTGAGATGTTCCTGATTGAGTGTAACACTGTATCACTGACATGTACTTTAAATTAGAGTGTGAAATGAGAAGATAAGCTGTAGTAGTATAAATGTATATGAAGATTGACATTTAAGTTTTGAATCTGTCCAGTGACTTTATATCTCTTTAATGCTGGTTGGTCTGATTATGTAAAGTGATCTCACATAGCTACGGAAAGATGTTATCTTGTAACCTAGCAGTTATTGCTAAAGATGGTGAAGTAAGAGGACTCCAAAATTCATACATGTCCACTTACATGTCTTTGTATGACGCCTGTATTTATAATGCAGGTCCGCTCATCATCTATGGTAGAGATGGTGTGCGGATAAGCCGCTTACCATGATGTCGGTGGTAAGCCCATCGTGTGCCAGTCAAAGATGGTAAGGCACATGGTGGGTATGGGATGCTGGTAGTTAAGATTTCAAATCCAACGTACAGTCTCCACAAGCAAGAGTTAAATTAACATTTTAAGATGACATTTATTTTAAGTGATATTGACATGTATTTTAGTGTTAAGTGATTAAATTTTGTATAGTGCTTTAATTAGGCATTTCTTAGTGACAGTTGTTTGATGAGCATTGGAAACATATTTAACATTTGTTAATTTTTATCCGTGTAAAGAAATTGATATGACTATATCTTAGTGTGACACTCAACATAGTTGACTTTTAAGGAAACATTCTGATTTATTGACATTAAGGTGTTATCATAAGGTGTTCATATTTTGTGTTCAATTGGAATTTCTTTTATTTCATTAGTAACTGTGCTGTTCATGTGCAGCAGGACTCATGGCTACAGGAGTATGCCATGCTAAGGCGGGGGTAATGATATGTTCCACATATCAGTGACAGAAAATTCATGAAATTTCATTTGATAACATTGAACATTTATGATTTTACCTTGGACTGTCTTGTTAATCCTCATTTCAATTTCAATCCGTAGTTTTCAATCCTTTTTATCCTTATTATGTTCATTTGAAGACATTATCGGCCATCATATGTAATATGCAAAGGTTGACAGACATAATTGAAGCCAATCTTTCGCATAAAAGAAATGATAGCCGAATTTCATCCGTTTTCGCGACTTCAGAACTGTCGTCATGTTTCCTAGATTTCTTCGGTAAATTCCATATTCCAAAGTTTAAATACAGTTTGTATAGAACACTTAACCTTTTATATGTCTGTTAACATGATAAATCCTATTTAATTCCGAGTAATATTCCCGTATTTTGTGAAATTGTTTAGCCCGCGTCCTCTGCAATGTAAACAGTCTTCCATCTTTGCAAAGCTTTCTGGGTACTTAAATGATGACGCAATATGTCTATAATACAGTAAAACACCGTTATTTAGTGTCCATTGATGTATTTTATAGATCTAAAAGTAGTTTTATGTGATTTTAATGTAATTTTATCATTGTTACCAATTTTGGGTCACTGTGACCAACTTTTGGTCACTGTTACCAATTTCGGGTAACTGTTACCAATTTTCGGTCACTGTTACCAATTCTCGGTCACTGTTACCAGTTTTCGGTCACTGTTACCAATTCTCGGCCACAACGTGTTACCAATTTTTGGTCACATGTTACCAGTTCTTGGTCACTGTTACCAATTCTGGGTAACAGTTACCATTTTTCGAACACAATTACGTGCAATGTTACCAGATTTTGGTAACAAGATCAGACTTGGATTAGATTTCATAGCGTACGGACGTATTTTGCTTTTCTTTAATATTTTTCATCCAAGTTCTCATTTTTCGACCTTAACTTAGAATTTATTACATTATTTGAGTAAATAAGTATTTTTATTAGATAAATTGAGTAAACTTATAGATATTTAAGATATTTAATAAATTATTGTTGATATTTGGACTTAGACGAATTTTGTTAAGTTTAAATTTTTCGTACTTGTAAACTTTGTACAGTACTTCTAGTATTACATGTTAACATTATTATACTGTTACCTTTGTCGGCCGCGTAATCGGATAGCTTCGGTCTTCTAGGTTAATAAAACCATTGTACCTTATTATTTTAGTACGGATTCGCATATTGTATTTTAAGTAGTAGAACCCCTATATTTTCAGACTTTAAATTATTTAAGCTTATTCATTTGTTAAACTATCTGGAATTGATCATTGCTATCATCTTAATATACATATTTATTGTTGAGAAAAGTTATTTTAATAGATTTTAGAAATCGTACTTCACAGTTTTGTTTTTCTTAAGTTTTCTTATAAATTTTTACAAAAGCCTTACCAAGCTAAAGGCTGGAGATATAAGCACGAAGTGCTTCATATTTCCTATTTGGGATCACCATAGTCCGTATAGACTCCACTGAATTACCTACACTGATATACGTACAGTACAACGTCGAGGAGCTGATCACTCACTGGTGGAACGTAACACTATCATTGATTTTACCAGGTAACAATTGGTGCCTTATATGTTACAAAACAACTGAGCAATACACACTTTTAAGTATAATTTAGGCAGTGGCTAGAGTTACGGTACCCTAACTCTAGACCCAGGTTCTAGAGTTACAGAAGTTTCGTAACTGTAGACAACCCTGGCAGTGTTGGCTAGAGTTATGGAAGTCAAATAACATGCGTATGTTTCAATTTTTAAACGTCAAAAAAACTTATTTAAATTCATTATTACTCGAAATAAACAAATATTAACCGACGTGACTTATCCAATTGTTATTACACCTGTCATTATGTATAGGACTAATACACTTACCGGATGTTATACGGCGATATGACATTGTCGTCTTCAAAGTGTCACATTAAAAGTTTACATGAGCGATTTTAAGTTATAGAGTTTGATTATAATTTGGAATGAATATGTATAATTTTGTACGTAATTTTAGGCAAATATTTATAGGAAATAGACGATTCTTAGAGTAATTTTAATTGTGAATAATTTGCAAGTGCAAAACGTTAATTTGACTTAAATTTCGTGAACAAAAATGGGAATGTAGCTTGATGCAAAAGAGCTTAGTACTTGTTGGAAAACGTTAAATGAATTGTTAGAAAGTCGATGTTTTTGTGAAAAAAAAATCAGCTTGTCATTCCACACCAAATATTTAAAATTTTAACAAAAATATTAACGATCTTGTTAAAAAATACCCATTTATAACCAAAAGTCAGATATTTTACTAAAAACTCATCAGTTATCTAGTAGAAAAAGTTACGGTACCGTAACTCTAGCCACTGCCTATAATTTACCACACATATTGAAGCTGCAAGAATTAAAAGAAGAATTCTTGTAAAGGGGATGTTCATAAAGTACATATACTTTCTTGCTATCAATGTAGCTTTATTGAGTTATCTTTAAATGTCTGATTTATTGGGTGACATGTTTAATCTGGCTGACAGTGAGACTAAACTTGGGCCTTGATACAGGTGGGATTGACATCACCACGGGACTCTTCTTCTTCGATAATGGCTACCAGTCATTATTGACTATTATGGCCACGTGTGGGCCAGTGGGGAGTTAGTAAAAAGTATGCTACCAGGTCTATCTATTCTATAGTCCTAAATATAAGACCCTATGATGTCCAAATGATAAAAAAGTTACGTAGGGTCTTATATTTAGGACTAAGTCTAATCTAATCTAATGATTTTTTATTGGTAAAATAAAATCATATCAAGCACGGGAGATTGACATTCTATATTCTTAATACAACAAAGGTCAATATTTTTCAAAGAATGTTATGTAAAGCTTCTAGGTTAATATACAGGGGGAAAACGTACGAAATTAAGAAATTTATCATTTGAAGTGTAACATAATTCGGATACAAGTCATGTCCGAAACAGTTCGACGTGATATTTCTTTAAATTGGCAACAGAAAGTAATCAAATATCAAAATATAATTCTTCAAAACTTAATAATCAAAATTAGACAAGAATTTTATTCAAACAAGACATGAAATACTTACAAGCAGCAAGAATATACGCCTTTCAACAAAATTTATTTTCTTCCGTGAACCTGGTATAAAGTTCAACAGATCCGGAACGATCTTTACGTACGGGATATATTTACGAAATAAACGTTATCACTTGTCAATTTCGCAATATATACGCACACGTGCCGGGTACATTTATCCCTCTTATTGTATATATAGGATATATACGTAAATATACAGCCAATTGCGTCATTTGAAATTATTTTTGTCTTATATATTACTAAAATCTAGATATGAGATTTTTTCATTTGAAATGCAATTCTAATGACTAATGTTATTCAAATTCACTTATTTTACTTTTAGTGTTTTTGTATAAAGGGCACTTTTATTTTTATTATGTATTAATTATATTAAATGAATAAATATTCTAATCTATTCATATGAAAATGACTGAAGGAAAACATTTATCAAATGGCAGAAACATAGATATCATATCTAATTCCCTGCCAAATGGCTATTATTTTGAAATGTTTAAAGTGTCCACAGGTGACAGACTCAATTTTTCCTTCTCTATATATACTATAATAAGGAAAAATTGAGTCTGTCACCTGTGAAAGTGTCTTAAACACTATTTTATAATTTAACAAGAAATACTAGTATAAGGCCTAAAATAGCTCTTTAAAATGATTCAGATCCTAAATATCACATTTAATTATGATTTTTAATACTTTATCATTTTGTCTTTTAATTTGTTTTGAATTCAATTTATCATATTATTGTATTGTATCGTATTGTATTGCATTGCATTGCCTTGTCTTGCCTTGGCTTGCATTGCATTGCATTGTCTTGTATCGTATCGTATCGTATCGTATTGTATCGTATCGTCTTGTATTGTATTGTATTGTATTGTATTGTATTGTGTATTGTATCGTATCGTATTGTATTGTACATGGTCCAAATAGTAAAACTTAACTGAAGTAAATTAGCTAGCTTTAAAAACTGATCAGAGCATGTGTTGTTACATATTGTATCATATGTATGTGACTTTTTTCATTTATACTATATTACTTTACCTTTAACCTCTACAAATTATCTCCCTTGGCAGAGGATTCTATCCGAAGTTCTCTTTCCTGAAGACAATTCACTTCAAAAATGGGTCCTCCTGAAACACTTGGGTACATGCCCTAAAACTATGACCTTTTAACTAATCAGTCATTCTCGTTCCCAGAGTCTAGTAGGATTCTCAATACTGGGAACAAGAATGCTAATCAATTAAATATAGATTGTTCATAGAAGGGAAAGTTAAGTTTGCAACCAACTCATCACCAATCAAAATTGTGTATTTCAATAACTTGTTATTGGAATTTTTAACAATTTCTACTATTGATAAAGACAATGAAACACCTAACCAACTGAAGCTCGACATTCTGTATCATATTTTGAAAAATCCCCCCCCCTCCTGTGGTTAGACATTGGCCCCATAATGCAAGGCAAGGGCTTAGTATGTCTACCAAGCAATTTCCCGCGGAACAGTCTGCTACGATCAATCTTAGTAAAACGGCTAGCTAGTGATATATACCGGTAGTCAGTTTTTTTTCTTGCAAACCGTTTAATTCCATTCTCATACCTAGAGTCTAGTAGGCTTCTCGATACTAGCTAGTTAGATAGAGAATCTTGATAACCTCAGGGAAAAAAGAATGCTTCTGCTTTTTCAAAAAGGCTGCCCTCTATGGGAAGGCGTTTCTTTTCTAAGAAAACTAACTTACTTTTCACTCAAAGCATACATTTTGTCAAAGTGGTAAAATAGAATAAGGATTGTGTAAATTGATTTGAATATTTTCCATTTTGTTACAATTCTGAACTTCTAGTTTGAGAATGTTGACATCTTGGATTTGCTGCTACAAAAAATCGCTTTAAAAAAGCACTAGGTAGCAATCACCTTATAGAACAGTGGTGCTTTTCACAAAATTATTACGAAAAAAAATTTCGTAAGTCAGTTTCATAAAATTAGCACTTCAAAGTCTGACGGATAATAAGCATAACTATATGATATTCAAAAGTCATACACAATTTTACACAATTTGTATATTTAGAATTGATAAGCCAAAAAATGAGCGTATTATTTATGTTTCTTGCTTTTGACTTACGAAGATTTTTTTCGTAAGTTTTTGTGAAAAGCACCACAGGCCCATTGTTTAACTTAAAATGGTCTTATTATGTAGGAGGTACAGCTTGAGATACAAACTCCTAAACTACTTGTTGTAGATCACTATTTCTTCTATCACTAGTCCATATCAGCCGAGTATTACGGTTTGTCCTTTCAATGTAATTGTCCCAACTAAAATTGTCTATCTATATACACATGTATACTATACATTACTAATTTATTTTAACTTGATTGTGAAACAAGCTATTACAACTTATCAGGTTTGAGTCCACTTCCTGGTCCCCCAGTACTGAGCTAGTAGCATAGTAGGATTAAGTTTCTAGCTCAAGGAAACAACAGGGTAAGGTTTGGATGGGATTCTAACCAACGCGGAGCTGGCTATCCCATGATAACCAGTCCAACATCGTAACTGCTTGGCCACACCAGCTTCATAGTCAGTGGGCTGTACATGAACTATGATACATGTAGTAAACAGAACAAATATGTATATGTATACAAAATAACTTAATTCATTATGTTTCATCCGTTTATTATCTAGTACACTTCAGGCTGTCAACCAACAACTTTTAGAAAATATATGTATAAAAGTTTACAAAGGAATTTGATTTTCAAAATATAAGAATTTATGTAGAAAACAATATAAAAATGTTGAAACTTTAGAGAAAACCATGAAATAGGCACTGATGTAAAAAACTGTAAAATTCCTAAAAATTTGAAGAAAACTATGTAAAGAAATTTTATGCAATATTCAGTATACATTGATGTTATCATTGAAAAGATCAAACTATCAGATATTTTATCTAACACCAGCTGAAGTCTGCCAATTTCCACAGCAACTGAAGAGACAGCATTACATCATCGGACAAAGAGTCTATCAGCAAAATATTTAAGTAAAAATATGAATAAAAACACTATCAATTTCAACTAGACATAGCCACATTTGAATTTGTAAAAAAATATAGAACTATAATATACTAACTATAGTATAATTAATACTATTTTGTTGTTTTAAGGCACATCAACAGTTTATGTAATTTATTGATATGTAGATGACTAGATCATAGAATAGGATAAAATGTATTGAATAACTTGATATGCTAACTTTTAGATCAAGAAAGAATGCTCATGGGCAGAAAAAATTGGCCTCTTACATTAAAACTATTTAATGTAAAAAAGTACATGTACATGTATAAAGAAGTAAAATATTTGTAAGGTAAAAATTACAATGGGTTAATAAGTATGGTATATAAAAATATAGAGTTGGAAATGTTATTAAAAATACAAGTATAGTTTTTTCTCAACTGTCAAAACATGAATAATTTCAGGGTGAATGCGTTTGTTAAAGTTATTGTTGCAATACATCCATGAGTTTCCGAAAGTGTATATTATGATTGAGTAAAGCTGCTTATGCCGTATGATATGTTTTAGTCAAGATATTTTTAATAACAATTAGGCCACCAGTACAAAAACAATGCATTCAGTGACCATGAAATTATTCAAGCTTTGATAGTTGAAAAAAACCGGATATACAATGTAATAAAAGTTTGTTATTAAGGCCACTCTCTTCAAGATTGTATCAACACAGTTTGTAATAGCAATCTAACCTAAACATAGAAAAATATACAAACAGGTTGACAGCCTGGTAACATGTATATACTTAACACACAACAAGATATATTTTTACGTAAATAAAAATGCACTAAGAAAATCTGCTTAACATGTATGTGTAATAAAAAACAATAAGATACATTTTTAAGTAAACAAAATGCAATACACCCAGTTCAATAAAAATGCACTAAGAAAATCTGTTATTGCTACAAAGAACATTTTTTCATACAGTCAAAAATAAATACATGTAGACAAAGACTATATATTCCCTAGTCAACAGGATTATAAACTCTCAACTTAAATTTTAACATGATGTATATATATGTATATGGCACTAAACTACATAACTTATGGTATATCACATTTTGTATAAGTCATATCACATCTGTCATTCAACCTACTCATCGTTCCTGGAAAGGCTAAATCTCTGTATTTAGCTTTAAACCAGTTACATGTACTAGGCACCCACTTTCATTATTGACTAACATAACATAGCATTATTGTTCGTTTTTTCTCAACTGTCAAAGTTTGAATAATTTCACGGTTACACATTATCTCAATATCACGAGTGTTAGACAAAGAGCACGAAGTCGCCATGTAATTATTCATGTTTTGACAGTTGAGAAAAAACAAACAATAGCATTAGCATAACAAAGCAAAACATAAAACAAAACAAAACATATACTTTCTTTGGCATGAAATTTACAATTTTAGTCAACAAAGTTGTATTTACACAAAACAAGATCATTGTATAGTATATTCAGTACAAAGATATCAATTCACTGAGATACACAAGTGGATATATTAACAGTCTACAAAATTAGAGTGTGTCCAGTTGCCTATCACAACCACTTTTTAGTTCAAGCAACCAACAACTTCCATTAGGCAACTTTTTATCTACTAGTAAGATAAATTGCTTGCTTCTAAAATGACCTGTCAGGACAACCCCTTTTTATATCCTAATTTTGTAGACTGCACACACCACGAAAACTCACCTTGAGCAATTTTTACTCAGATGAGCAAATTATCATATTTTACAAAGATGTAGATATTAGGGCTGCCACGATATACCAGTATATTGCAATATGCAGCTGCGGCAATACTTACTGGGGTATGATTTTAATGTACCTGTACTTGGCAATATTTTTTTATTTCATTGGAAAATTCTACCTTTCCCAAAATAAAAGTAGCAAAATGTCAGTTTTTTCATTGTCCATTCAATTTAATCTTAAATCACAACAATTTAACCGATTTAGGCGCACCACAGTCTTAAATGACCGTAAATACTTAACGAGGCTAGATTCTATCAGTAGCTGCATGTAAAAATTGCATAGTTTCTGTTAAATACAGCGGAGGTACAACAAACCTAAAAGCCCGCACTATATCGTGGTATGTATCGCAAGATGGTGCCAGCATATTGCAGAATATCGCGATATGCTTATGGCTTATCGTGACAGCCCTAGTAGATAATACATACCATTCAAATAGACCATATAAAATGTAACATTGTTTACATGTGCATGTTTTAAACATAAACTTTTAATGCGATGTTAAATTGATATGTATATTGTAATCTATCGATAACATTTTCAAAATACGTAGACTTCAGCAATTTCGCTTGCAAACATAAAAACCTGCCTTATTTTTGTAAAAACCACAACATATGGACTCCTCAGAAATTTCCATTTATACAACATATCAAGGAAACAGTGAAATAATCATGGTAACTTTTTAATTCATAACATCAAATCTTTAAGGACAGGATTTAAGTAACATTTTTTCATACTAGGTTTAGCGCCATGTCAACACAATTTAGGTCACATGAAGGAGTCCAGCGCACCTAACATAGCTTTCCTTGAACATAGTCTATAACTAGTACTCACCTACCCTTCAACAAGGCTGGTAACTTCTCCATGATCTTACTAATGGAGGAAAATTTGACATTATTGTCAAATTTTCATAGAAGGGTATAACCATCCTAGGTAGGATTCAAACCAGTACCTCCTTTGAGACACCTATTAGCAGGGTTCAACACAAACTGCATTTACAAAGGATCCAGAGGGAACCCTAGTCTGTTTAGTCAGAAAATCCTCCTTAACGTTAGGGATACCACCAATTTTGGATAAAAATTTTAGATCACCCAATGTGATTTATATAGACAATTCAAATTCATGTAAGAGCAGGACAATTTATTGCGATCCTGATAGAATTCAAGCTAAGCATCAGGGGGGGGGGGGGGATTTTTTCCAAGTTTTTGGGGATCCTCAGAATCCTTGGACACAGTTAGTGTCCAACCCTGTCTATTAGGTGTCTCTAAAGAATTTTGATTCCTTTACTTATTGTTTATAATGTTATTTGACAAACTTTTGCCTCTCAGTTTGCCCCTCAGTTTGCTCATCAATTTGTCTCGGTCGGTTTCATGTGTTATAAATTCTAGGGAATCAAAGTTTGGCACGAAAGACAATCCACTGGTTACTTGGTCAGCTTCACCTGCTCTTAGGTTGGTTTCAGGGGCTCCTAGGTCAGCTTTACTGGCTTGTTGGCCACGTCCAGTTGAAGCAGCAGACGTCTGCATCTCATTGCCCTGATTTTGGGCGATAATCATCTGTTCAAGTGTTCTTTCAGGCTTCTCCATTTCAGAATTTTTCTCGGCATCTTTCTTTTTCTCAAGTTTGGATTTCTTGTTATCCAAGGTAAGGACACCAAGATCAGGTAGATTGCCAGGAACATTAACAGCATCTGACTGGTCATCATTCTTTTCTTCCAGACTGACATCATCTGGCTGGTCCTCATTCTTTTCTTCCAGACTGACATCATCTGGCTGGTCCTCATCTTTTTCTTCAAAACTGACATCATCTACTTGACCCACAGTATTTTCAGGACCTTCAGTATACTGTGGGCCTATAACACTAGCCAGTCCCAGACATCCAGCGGCTACAGTACACTTGGTGGGGGGCTGGTCCCTTTCATAGCTCACTAGAGATGGTTCCCCAATCACCATCTGTCGGTCAGGTGCTTGCTTGTTAAGTGACAGGTCCAGTGGACGTGAACTCAGGTTTAATGGTGACAATGGACGGGTACACAAATTTAATGGTTCATTCATATCAGGAGGTCTGTCAACATGACCATCAAGTTGTTGTTGTTGTTGTTGTTGTTGTTGTTGTAAACTCTGGCTATATGTCTGTGTCGCAGAAGCAGGTGGTAGGTTTCTAAGCATTGGTATCATATCAAGTCTGACTTTATAAAGATATCCTCGGACAGCAATGATTCCAGGTACATCTTTCAAGTCTTCATACTTTGGAACTTTCTTTTTAGGGAAATGTTGTTCCTCCTCATCTTGACCAATTTTTCTCTTTCTTGGAGTAGTTATACTCCTAGTGAAGGCTGGTGACTTCTGCGTCTGGTTGGATGTGGAAGGATCATCACATTCAGGCAGCTGTATACTTGATGTAATTGGTAGTTTAACCCTGGGAGGGTCTACTACAGGTATGTGTTTACTAGGATAGTCTGTATCACGCTCAACTGAAATTACAAAAAAAACACCTTTATTAATAGTTAATCCTAGTTTTAATGCAAGTTGCAGCTGTCAGAACACTTAAATTCTGAATGATGATTCCCCCAGCTAAGGGTGAAGTTGTAGACTCCATGTAAAAGGATAAGCAGGTACTTGTTATCATAAGTTCTCAAAGAAAACTAGTTTATCAGGAAGGTGACATAAAAAATCAAATAAGGAATGTACATTTAAATTTTTATGCATGACAGAATAATTATCCAAGGCAAGGATGTATAAGTACAAAGATCTTTTAGTAAAATCTAATAACAAAATTCATAGTGCATATACATTCATGATGTAAGTTTATATTTGCTTTATACACTTTTCAACAATGATTGCTTTTATGACAAAACAGGGACTGAGCCCAACCATCCAAAGGCTGCCATCCAATCAACAACATATCGGTAGCCTGAACACCTAGGATCCCATCCACTTAACAATATGGCCTGAACTCCCAGGATCCCATCCACTTAACAATATGGCCTGAACACCTAGGATCCCATCCACTTAACAATATGGCCTGAACTCCCAGGATCCCATCCACTTAATATGGCCTGAACTCCCAGGCTCCAATCCAGTCAACAATATGGCCTGAACTCCCAGGATCCCATCCACTTGACAATATGGCCTGAACTCCCAGGATCCCATCCACTTAACAATACGGCCTGAACTCCCAGGATCCCATCCACTTAACAATACGGCCTGAACTCCCAGGATCCCATCCACTTGACAATATGGCCTGAACACCCAGGATCCCATCCACTTAACAATATGGCCTGAACTCCCAGAATCCCATCCACTTAACAATATGGCCTGAACTCCCAGGATCCCATCCACTTAACAATATGGCCTGAACTTCCAGGATCCCATCCACTAATACGGCCTGAACACCCAGGATCCCATCACTTAACAATACAGCCTGAACTCCCAGGCTCCCATCCACTTAACAATACGACCTGAACTCCCAGGCTCCCATCCACTTAACAATATGGCCTGAACTCCCAGGATCCCATCCACTTAACAATAAGGCCTGCATTCCCAGGATCCCATCCTGTCAACAACATAACCAGAATTCCCAGGCTCCCATCCAGTAAACAATATGGCCTGAACTTCTTGGTTCCAATCCAGTCAACAATATGGCCTGAACTCCCACGCTCCAATCCAGGCAACAGCAAGGCCAGAGTTTTCAAGCTCCTATTTGATGTGACAAATGCATAATTAACTTACCGCTGATATTTTCAGCAAACTTCTCAGTAGACGTACCCGGTACTAATTTATCCTTAAAATACAATTTCATAATAAAATTATCATGACCAGAATGCAATATCATCGCATGCATGTGATTGAGTAAAATGATAAAATTAAATCAAGGCTGTTATGATTAAATGGTTTAACCAGTTTTTATTTGATTTCTGTGAGAAATGAAATTCAATTTTAAAAGCAAGATAAACATAGAACTATAGAAACACAAAATATTTCAAACTTGTAGCAATACGGCAAAGCCAAGATAAAGGGTACCTCTTCAGTCTCACATAGGCCAATTTTCAGACCCCATCAGAGTGCAAATTCTTTTAAAGTAATATACGGACATGTCTATTAGGCACTAATTTCCATAAGATCTTGGATGGAACATGTAGAACAAAATAGTTAAGAACGGTTGAATAGATGTACCCAAGGGGCCTACGGACTCTACATGGTAATTTATATCACCACACGAAAAATTAGAAAGATGTATATTTCTTATAAAAAATTTGTTATTTAGTTTTATAAACATGTACTTTAAAATTTTGAAGAGAATCCACGCCCACTCTCTCCTTGTCTGCAACATTTACCGAGGTCAAAAGTGCAAATACCCCAAAATGCACAGGAAATGTTAAGTGTCAATTTACATATAGATGAGAAAAAAGAAACGAAACTGATTTTTTATATTTGAAAGTATTCGAAGATGTAGACAACACATTTAGAACATGTTTGATATGAATAGTATGGTTTTGCTGACCCTTAAAAAGAAAATTATATAATTGGAAACCAGGGCTACGGACTCTACACGGTAATTCATATCACCACTAGAAAAAATTAGACAGACGTATATTTCTTATATATGATTTATAATAAGTTTGATATTTATGTATTTATAAATTTAGAAGTGAATCTACACTGACTCTCATTGTTTGCAACCTTTACCATGGTCAAAAGCGCGAATACCCAAAATACACAGGGAATGTAAAGTTTAAATTTACAGCGCAAATACCCAAAATACACAGGGAATGTAAAGTTTAAATTTACAGCGCAAATACCCAAAATACATAGGGAATGTAAAGTTTAAATTTACATCTAAATGAGAAAAAAGAAACAAAACTGATTTTTTTATATTTGGAAGTATTCGAAGATGTAGACAACACATTTAGAACAAGTTTGATATGAATAAAAATATGTTTCTTGACCAAATAAAGAAAATCATAAAATGGAATTATCAGGGGCTACGGACTCTACATACTGACTTGATTGTATTTAGTAGATTGAAGAAAGTAGTTTAATGTAAATTGACCTGTGGAATAATTTTCTTTTGATACAGTATTAATTTTCTGACTTTTGAAAAAAAATTAGCAATAATATGAAGAAACAATTCCTTCACTTTACTTGAGAAAACATGAAAAATGTATGTTTTTAGTACAAAATGTAACATAAAATGTCAAAACAAAACAAAGTCCTGAATTTTCAACCTGTTTCTATGTATATTTCAACAACAAAAATCTATCAAATTAATTATCTCTATACATATATAAGTTTGGGAGTAAAAATACAAAATAATGAATTATGTGAAAATTAACATGGGGCTACGGACTCTACACCACACCAGTATCTGTTTCTATCACATATTTAAAGCTGTTTTGGTTTGTTTTAAGTGTAATTATCCTTTAAAAAACAATAAACTTCAACTTACAAACACTACAAATATATATTTAAGTATCTTCTGAAATGTCTAATGTATCAGTTTGACCATTAAAGAAATCTATCAGAAAATTTATAAATTACGTCAAATTTAACATTATTTTCAACAGAATGAAGATTGTCAAGACATACAGTATTTAGATGCATAGCTAGTCAGCACAAGTACGAAACCAAGAAAATTAGAAAAGTTTTATAATTTTCCTGTGTGAAAAAAGATATAAATATATCAGGGGCTACGGACTCTACAGGGCTACGGACAGCACTTATTTGTCTTTAGATTTTTTTTGCTCTTCTTCTAATTTAATTCCTTTCCTGCATTACCTACATGGCACAACCAAAAACAGAAAACGTAATAAAACAGCAGCTATGTTTCTTTATATTAAGTCAGCACACACTTTAAAACAGGGGCTACGGACTCTACATAAAATTTACAATGTTCAGTTGTTATTTTCCAAAAAGAAAATGCATATGCTTTAAAAACTTCATTTTGGTTAGATAAAAATAATTATAAACTGTAATAGTAAAAAGGTGATACAAGTGAAATAAAGCAGTAACATTGTTTTAAAGTCTATCAAAGATGGTAACGTAAAACTCTAACTTGCGTTACAAGGGTACATGTTTACTATTTCATGAATATTTTCTTAAATATTGATTATAAATAAATTTCGTAAAAAATACCGTATACCTGTATGTCAGTCAGAGATAGAAAACACATCAAAATAACTGTAACCAACAAACACTTTTCAAAACAACTGATGAAAAAAGAACAAAACCTCAGTGAGACTCAAAAACAGTGTAAAAACAGGGTTTTTAGGGAATATAATCCTAAATAATTCAAAAAATGGTAATGGAACATATATAAAACTATACATCATCAGAAAGCTCTCAAGATAACGTGTTGGAAAAAAATACTCTTCATTTAATTTAAAATGAACTTTTCAGAATATTTCAATGTAACATTGGCAAAATCAAAAGGTCCCATTTATCTTGGCTTAGCCGATAGCATTCTGCATCATTTGGAAGGAAGTAATCACATTTTTTAATATGTATCATACCGATACATGTAAACAAACCTTACAACTTACCATCACCCCCAGGGCTTTTTCAGGGGGTTTTGGGAAAAAGGCCCCTGCCCAAATTGGGAATTTTTAATGCTGTAAATAGTCCAATTTAGGAAAAAAATATCGACAAATCACCCAATATGGAAATTTCATCATTAATTTTTCTGCATTCAATCTTTATATGCTTTGCTTTGGTGTCGCTGAAAGTGTAGCAGTGCTCTTAAAGAGTTTGTTCTGACAGTTCAATGAGGCATTCAATGCAAATTCTCATGTACATTGTATTCATTATTTTTACATGAAATCTCATGGTTTCTTCTGTAAAGGCAAAAGACATTCGGTTCAAAGGGAATTATGAAACAAGATTGGAAATTTTTTCCTTGAAATTGGGAAAAATAGTCATTATTTGGCATTGGGAACGGGGCCCATATTCGGCCCCGTGAGATAGGCTGAAAAAGCCCTGACCCCTGGTCATGGATTGCATTGATCATTGCACTTTTATTTTATTTAGGGCTGCCAATATGGACTCAAGAAATCAGCTGAAATGGACCAATCACTTCTGAAAACATGTCAATTTTGGGTCCAGTTTTGTTCCCTTTATCCAATAAATTTGCCAAATGAGCCTATATATTTCTGATTTTGACATTTCAAAGCCTCTATTACACTATTTTGAATTCAGTTCGTAAAAAATAAAATCTATTTGCTAATGACTATAGAAGGCTAAAAATGCTGAAATCAGCTGTTAAGCTGAAAATTGGCAGCCCTGTTTATTGCAATAAACATCCATTCATTCTTTCAAAGATTTTAATGACAAAGCCATTACAAGCATGAAGAATACAAGAGAAAATATGACTATACTAACCAAGTGTGGTACAGCAGGATTCCTAACAATAGATGAAGCTGTCTGTTCGTTCTCATTTTGTGCGCTAAAATACGATAAAAATTTGTGGTTATACAATCATGCAGTCTTAATCCAAAAGTCAAATTTATACATTTTTACGTGAGGTGAAAACTAACTTGTACCAATAACCATTACAATGAAAAGTATGTGTACAAAGAACAAGGGAATTAATTTTATAATTTGTGATTCAATACATGAAGTAATGCTGTTCGTACCTCATCAATGTAGGTGCAAAAAACCTTTCTGCCTTACTAATAGTAACAGTACTAGGCTGTCAACAACATTGATCAAGAAAATATCTTAAATATTAGACATCAGAAAGGTGTAAACAACACTAATACACAATTGTATAATTATATAATCTATTTCAATTCATTTCAGCACTAGCAATTATCATTCTGAAAAATTACTGACCGACAGTCTGACCGACAGACAGATCGACTGACAGACCCACAGCCTGACCAACCGACCCACAGCCTGACCAACCCACAGTCTGACCGACCGACCCACAGCCTGACCAACCCACAGTCTGACCGACCCACCCACAGCCTGACCGACCCACAGTCTGATTGACCAACCCACAGTCTAACTGACCGACCCAGTCAGACCGACCCACAGTCTGACCGACCGACCCACAGTCTGACCGACCGACCCACAGTCTGACCGACCGACCCACAGCCTGACCGACCCACAGTCTGATCGACCAACCCACAGTCTAACTGACCGACCCAGTCAGACCGACCGTCCCACAGTCTGACCGACCGACCCACAGTCTGACCGACCGACCCACAGTCTGACTAACCGACCCACAGTCTGGCCGACCGACCCACAGTCTGGCCGACCGACCCACAGTCTGGCCGACCGACCCACAGTCTGGCCGACCGACCCACAGTCTGGCCGACCGACCCACAGTCTGGCCGACCGACCCACAGTCTGACCGACCGACCCACCCACAGCCTGACCGACCCACCCACAGCCAGACCAACCCAGTCTGACTGACCGACCCACAGTCTGACCAACCCACAGACCCATAGGCTGACTGACTGACTGATAGACAGACCCACAGCCCGACAGGCAGACCCAGACAGTCTGACAGACTAACTAGATCACGTTAACAAGAGCAGTCCATGGACATTGAGCTTGCCTATTCTAGGTGCTCATGTGAAAACTAGAACTGCCACCAGTGGCGAAAATACCCCCGCAACAGCAACATTTCAAGATAAAAGCAAGTCAACATTGTTGAAGTCCAAAAGGATAAATGTTGTAAGAAGCATAAAAACAATAAAAAGAATAGGATGCAAATATCAAATTGGAAATAAACAGCAAATTACAGTGTAATTCACTATAGATTAATGAAAAAGCAAAATGAACAGAGTTGTCATATTTCAAATGATTTTATACTTGAAAATGAACACCATTTGGTCATTATGAATGTAAAGTGGAACAACAGACAAAGAGTGATCACATTTAAACTCATCATGAGTATGTTGTAACCAGAAGAGCAAAATGTAGAATGTGTTTGTAATTTTTGATAAATAAGTAAAAAATAAGGCAATTGTAAAAATGGTAGTCAGCAATGTACACAATATAAATCCAACAATTAGTATTTACAATATCTTGTATCAAGAATTTCACAAATACTCCATAAGAAAGCTTAAATTACCGATCATTATTTTCACAGTAGTAAAGTTAAAATAATATCTAAAATCTCATGTAGCTATAACGAAATTAGATGTTTTCTTCACAACATTACAGAAAAAATCAAGGACATAAAATCTTCATTATCTATTGAAGTAATAGTATCATCAATTGTTTTCGGCGTAATATGACCTTTTTGCATTAATAAGCCATAAAATCCAATTAATCAATCAATAAATCAATCAGACTTCAGCATGAAGAAATTGGTAATGAAATAAGCTTACTATACAGTTATTTAAACAAAGTCAAAATGGCTGCCACTCTGCCATAATGAATTTGTATCCAGAGTAAAACCATGAACGAGTCAACTACATCAATAAAGACTTTGGATCGAAATTTGGCTAAAATTGAGTAAAAAAAACACATACATGACGTACTATACAGTAATTTAAATAAAAATTCAAGATGGCTGCCAGTCAGCCATATTGAAAATAAATTGATGAAGAATAGTCATACTGATCAACTGTATTAGTGAGACCTTGTATGCAATTTCTTTTCAAAATATGTATGGTAATAAGTCAATATAAGACCGTATTAATTTTGAAAAAAGGATGACAGCCAGTCCGCCATTTTGAATTGGAATTGAGTTTAAGTGTATGTACACATCAACTGTGAACGCCTGTGCAAAATTCTATCTAAATTAGTTAAGAAAAAAATCTGTTGAGAAATAAGCATACAGTAATTAAACTAAATTTTAAAAAAATCAAGATGGCCACAAGTCGGCCATTTTGAATTTGGAATTGATATAAAGTGTATGTACACATCAACTGTAAACGCCTGTGCAAAATTCTATAAAATAAAAAATAAAAAATCTGTTGAGAAATAAGCATGCAGTTATTAAATTAAATTTAAAAAAATCAAGACGGCCGCAAGTCGGCCATTTTGAATTGGAATTGATATAAAATGCATATAAACATCAACTGTAAACGCCTGTGAAAATTCTATAAAATAAGATAAGAAAAAAATCTAATGAGAAAAAAGCATACTATACAGTTATCAAATTAGATTTAAATGAAAAAAATAAAAAAGATGCAATATCATATATAACAAAATTAAATATTTTAAACAAGTGAGATATGTTTCCATAGTTACATGAGTTTTGTATACACCATTAAATCATGGTATATAACAGCTTCTATTCAAATACATTGAGAAATAAACATACTACAAATGTATTAATTTTTTGGGACAGACCACGCGACCAACCAACCAACCAACAAACCAACCAACCAACCACCAGGGTGATTCCAGTATACCCCCGAAAACTTTGTTTGCGGGGGTATAAAAATCAATCATTGATACGCAATCTCATTGAAAATAATGGAAATTTTAAGCTTAAAGCTTCATAGTTCCAAGCTATACAATTTACGTGCATAACTTCAAACTAAAACATTTTAAGAATAAAAGGGTTATTTCATTTATAATACAGTGAAAATTTTTGCAAGAGTAATAATTATTCAATATAGCATTTGCCCACCAAATGCTACCCTGTAGACATAAACTTTGTTTATGGAAGTACATGTAGAATCATGATAAAAACTATAATCTTACCCAGTAGTTCTAATCTGGATGGGTTTGCCAGGACCTTTAGAACCTAAATTTACATAACCACATTCCTGCTGCTCTGACGTATCTTTGGAATCTATATTATCACCAGCACCCTCTTCTTCAGACGTATCCATCTTATCAGTTACCACTAAAACAATTAAAAATACATATATGTCAAATAAATACATGTACAGTCTTTGTCTTAAATATTTGTAGCACAAGCAAAATTCATTTTTTCTGCACTTTTTATTGTAGGAGGTATAATATGGCACTTGTACTTCCTTGCCTTCAAGCTAGCCTTTATAGCGACATGGTAGAGTGTCTCAGTTTGGACCTTGGATTTTCATAGGGTTACATTATGTTTTATAGTAATTAGTAAATTAGCAACAAGACAGACTATGTGAAATCAGTAATTTTCACCATTAACCCGTAAAATTATGAAAAATTTTGTTTAACAAGTAGTGCTAATAACAAACTCCATTACTTGATATGGATTTCCAAAAAGGTAATTAAGTTAACATTCTTCTCATGACTCTTTAGTTATGTTGCAGGGCTTGATATTATGGGTTGTTTGACTGGCTTTGACACCCTTTGTTTGGGTTGTAGCAGAAATGAATTGTAATTGACTTAGTACCTTAAATTTCATGTATTAATAGTAATAAAAAATCATTTGTGTTCCTGATATGGTAATAGAGTTAGAGTTTCCTTGTGTTTTCACAAGAAACATCCAGTTTTACTTCATGAACTCAATGAATACACATTGATTAGTGTAGTAAAATTTTATAGGAACAGTAGCGTAGCTGTTCAATGTTTCATTTTACATATTGTCCGCCATATTTTACTTAGTACTATAACTTTTGTTATTCAATATGTTAATATCAGTCAGTATATTATATGGTTTAATTGTAATTTTGTAAACCTATTACTGTACATGGTTAAAAGCTTTAGTTGTGGTTGTGTATTTTATAATTGTCTGTGGCAATCACCCCTTAGCCTGTGGTTAGATCCGTCCAGGAAGAATTGCTTGTTGCACGGACTCTGTGTAGCCGAACACTATAAATACAGGGTGAAATGGCTGAAACTTTGCCAGTGTCTCTGGACATATAGGTAAGCTTTACCTCGGCCAATTGCTCTTTCTTTTCATAATGATTTGAGCTGACTTTTAAGGAAAAGATGTAAATATTTTGTATATAAAACTGTTGTTTATATCATGTTTTGTTAAAAGAACTTTATAATATATTATATAATTAAAAGTATAATTTGAATTAAATTGGCTTTGTTTCTTCAATAAATATAACTTTATATCTACAGAGAACCACAGCTATTGAAATATGTAGATTCGAACCTGGGTTTACAGAGCCAAGAGTAAGGCTCCTGTTACAGGGTTCAGGCAACTTGTTACTGCTAGTAAACATTTGGTTCGGGTAAATGAAGTATATTGCTGGTTTTCAACCTGGCAACCTACTTTAGAAATTAATGTCAAGCCCTCTGTAGCATGATGTCATTACAATCAGGGTTGAAGTAAAGATTTCTGATATACATGACTTGATCTAACAATAATTCTTACAACGTAGCAAGTACACTAGACAGTACCAAGACAAACCCATAAGGTAAATACTACTAGGAGAAAATATTTTTTAACATACCTTTCTTAGGAATCGCCATCTAAGACTATCAACAGAATCTGTAATACAAAAATAGGTCATTTTACGGCGGCCACTGCACCAAACCTAGCTTTCCTGGACCATTGTCTATAACCCGTACTCACCTACCCTTCCACAAGGCCGGAAACTTCTCCATATTATCTAATCAATGGAGGAAAATAGACATTATTGTCACATTTTCATGAAAGGGTATTGTACGATTATATTGAACTGTCCGATTGCATAAATTAAAACGTCACATTACACGGTATATTTGATAGTCGGTTAATTTCGGTAGTTCACGTAGAGCGTATTATAAGCAGGGGTTGCGAAAGTGATAAAAAACTGCCAGTCATCCGGTCTGGCATTTACTAAAAATTGCCAGTCCGGAAACAGTTCTGCCAGTCCAAAAAAAAACAACAACAATTTTTTCTTTAACTACTGTCCGACAGCAAACATCAGGGATATTCCTAGGTCATATTTTCAGTGAGAGATTTTCTCCCATTCACAAGTAAATTATAAGTTTTTTCTGATTACAGTGGAAGAAATTCTCCGATTGGCCAAAAAAAAAACCGAGAATTTTCATTGTGGCATCAAAATTCAAAATTTCTCAAATCATATCTATAAAAAGATTTTAACCCTTTAACCAATAATATACCCCGTTTGTGATTCTACATGATGTAACATACCAATTTTACTAATCCGGATTACAAATTTAACAGGAATATTCCAAGGACACGATTTCCGCGATTTCCCGCACTAAAACGGCAAAAATCGCATTAAAAGTTCTTATATGCGAGAAAATATCGCACCACTTTTCTAGACGCTATTTGGCGTCTAAAATTATCAATAAAATCGTGAAACTGTTTGACAAAAGAGTTTGAAATCGGCAGAAAAGAGTTAAACAAATTTTCATAGTATACTAAAATTAAATTCCCTAATTGATCGTCGATTGTTAATTCAGATATGAGTTGTGAAAAATAAGACCGCCCACGGCGATTACAAGCTAATTACATGTCAATTAAACTTAATTGTCGGTCACACGCTGGGAGATTAACTCGCCGACAAAAGTATGTAGTTGTACATGAATTGACAAATACCGCCAATTTACGTAATCTAATGTTAAATATTTAACCAATAATCATCAATGTTTTAATAGATATAATTTTTATTGCAGTTCAGAGTCATTCAACTTTGCTTATCAATTTCATATCTAACTTCCATCTTGATTGAAAGGCTTATTGTTTTTTTGCTTTCATCCTAATTTAACAAAAGATGCTACATGATACGACATTAAGTGTAATTTTAACTTGTTTCCGCGGACGCGCCGTTAAAATAAATCCCCCAACATCGCCGAGCGTCTTAAAATAAAATGACTTGCTCGTGGCGCTAATAACGTAATTCTCTTGGACGAATATAGTTAACTTAGGCATATGCGAACGTAGTCACGCGTGTAAACATAACTTGGCGACTCCAAATCGAATTTATGACATCCTTTGTCGGCGAGTTAATCTCCCAGCGTGTGACCGATAATTAAATTAATTGACATGTAATTAGCATGTAATCGCCGTGGGCGGTCTTATTTTTCACAACTCATATCTTGATTAACAATCGACGATCAATTAGGGAATTTAATTTTAGTATACTATGAAAATTTGTTTAACTCTTTTTCGCCGATTTCAAACTTTTTTCAAACAGTGTCACGATTTTATTGATAATTTTAGACGCCCAAAAGCGTCTATAAAAGTGGTGCGATATTTTCTTGCATTTAAAAACTTTTAATGCGATTTTTGCCATTTTTAGGAATATTCTGGTTCACACTGATTGGGCTTGGTATGATTTCGAACCAAAGTATGGTACGAATTATCGGCGAAAAATGTCGTGAGAAAAAACGCCGGTCGGCCGGACCGACGGCTCGATCAAACTGCCGGACCGAAACGAATTTTTGCCGGACATGACCGGCGGTCCGGCGTTTTCGCAACCCCTGTATAAGGTTACATACCACTAAATAGAATCCTTCTTTGTTGTATATAAAAAGTCTCATTTTCAATGACAAATTACACTATGACCAAGGTACGTAAGATACCCCAAACCATATATAGGCTGAAAGATCTATCTATTCCCCTCAAAATGATCAGTATTAGAAAAAAAGTTACGTTACTTATAAGAAAATAAATTTCGATTGAAAGTTCCTACCCTGAAAATGTCCTGGTTTTTAACTCTTCACCAGCCGTACAGAGTCATCTCCCCTTTTAACCAGTTTTCGCGACTAAACAAACCAGATCCATTGAATTTTTGCATACTTTCATAGGAAAAGCATTGTCAAAGACATACATACTCTTCAATATTAAAAAGCACCACAAATGAGGTATCCATGCACTCTCAAAAAATAAATAAGGACTATGTCACACTTTCTACTTCCGGTAAATGCTCACTTCCGGTTACCATTTAGTGGTATGTAACCTTTAAGGGACAAAAAGTTTTTTGGCTCTTAAAAATCAATTCATAAAGTGAAAGACCAATCACTTCTGAGCAATTATGTGCAGTTTCATCAAAAAATATTGATTATCTAAGCAGTTAGAGCATTTTAGCTGACATCACCCATTCTCAAGAAATTGGTCAAATTTTAGGCATTTTTTTAAAAATTACATATCCTTGAAATTAAAGCTTTTTCACATAAATTAGTGTTATAACTGACAATATATTGATGTTTTTCTGTATATTCATGATAGAAAAGGCAAATGCAACATTTTCCAAGCATTATTTTCACCTTTTCTATGTTTGTATAGTGATTTTTAGAGAAAAAATGACCAAAAATAGCACAAAATGAACCAATTTTCAAGCTTTTTCTGGTTAAAAAACATTTTAATGTCACATCAGATAATCAAATGACATGTTTCTATGCATGCTACAGTCAATTCAACTGAATCAAACCAGATTTTTTAAACATGGATGTCACCAAGGTGACTTTTTGACTTATCAATCAGCAGGCCTAAGCGGGGCTTTTTAAAGTCTGGATTATCCCCTACCCCTCTGGAAGACCACTGATCTCACTTCCTGAGAAAAATGTTCTCACCAGTGGTGTCTATATGAGGATATTTTGAGTCTGTGAATGTGTATTTCTTGTTTTTTCCATTTTTTTATATCACACTTGCTGATAATTTGACTGCGTGTAATGATCATGACTCTTCGGAGAAGAAAAGCACTGAGTAGGTGGGTGGGATTTCAAAAAAGGTGTAAAATGCCCGTTTAAGGACAAAAAAATTACATAAATTGTTGTTCTGTGGATGTAAAATATCCTAGACTGAAAAAGACAGACTTTGACAGTAGAATAAATGAACATAATGGTAAACTGACCTTCGGTGATGGGGATGGGTTCACTACTAATATACGGCCTTTTCAGACCTGAGTCGGATGATGAAATCAATGCTCCCTAACTGTCCCTAAGTAACTCAAAGCCTGAAAGGCAAACCAGTAAAATAATGAATACCACAAAAATTGAGGATTTTAGTGTCAGTTGCAACAGAAAAAACAGGTTTTATGACAAAAAAAGGTGATGGTAAATTAACTTTTGACTCAGAAAATTCTCAAAAAATGGGTATGGTATGGAGCTGTGTTCACTTCCAGATCCACAACCTGAATAATGGGTTCACAGGATCCTTTCCTCTCAAAAGTCAATTTTTGGAACCTCCCATTCTTGGTGGTCTAAAATTATTAATCAGATTCACACAACTGACAAAAGAAATTGCAGAAAGTGGGACTCCCAGGTTGCGGCCCAAAAAGAAATTTGTGCCCTACCGCCTAACAGAGACAAAGCTATTAGCTTCATGAAAGGAAGCTCTATTCAGCAAGTCTTACACATTGCCCCCTTACTAAAATAGGCAAAAACAAGTGCTAGGTCACAACTTTGTGTGATTTTATGTGTTCATGTAAATAAGAAATGCTAATACAGCCCTCTAACAGTCATCTTGATGGTGTGTATGACCAGTGATGATACCGCGGTAGTGATTTTTGTGCAGTTCTTTCATATTTTCTTGCTTTTGTATATCTTATGTTGAGTGCATATGAGAATGTATTGAGTTTGAATTGATAAATATGACAAAAATTGGTGCTCTTACAAGAGAATATCTAAATATTATATCATTTATGCATCATATGACAATAAATCAGATGATAATGCGGTTCTGCTGATCTCCATGACCGGCCTACAGCCCAACTCCGACACCAGTTTTCCCTTCATCATTGACAGTTAGAGGCTTAATAATCCAATGGAGAACATTACAACATAAACTATTATAGCTCAGATGTGATAGGCATGCATCATGGCTAAAAAATCACATTGCATGGAAATTGATACATCAATCTGTGCACAAACTGGTTGCGGATGGGGTCTCGGATGGGCATTTTACCCTAATTATCCCATATTTGGACAGTCCAGCACCACAACATGCACCATCCAACACCAAACATCCATTTTCTACATCTAAATCACATATATTAATGATTTTGTCCATAATCTTTATATGCAATCCATCAAAAATCTTAAATTTGGCAGACGATGTTGTCTCTTAAAGGTTACATACCACTAAATAGAATCCTTCTTTGTTGTATATAAAAAGTCTCATTTTCAATGACAAATTACACTATGACCAAGGTACGTAAGATACCCCAAACCATATATAGGCTGAAAGATCTATCTATTCCCCTCAAAATGATCAGTATTAGAAAAAAAGTTACGTTACTTATAAGAAAATAAATTTCGATTGAAAGTTCCTACCCTGAAAATGTCCTGGTTTTTAACTCTTCACCAGCCGTACAGAGTCATCTCCCCTTTTAACCAGTTTTCGCGACTAAACAAACCAGATCCATTGAATTTTTGCATACTTTCATAGGAAAAGCATTGTCAAAGACATACATACTCTTCAATATTAAAAAGCACCACAAATGAGGTATCCATGCACTCTCAAAAAATAAATAAGGACTATGTCACACTTTCTACTTCCGGTAAATGCTCACTTCCGGTTACCATTTAGTGGTATGTAACCTATAAGCACATAACACTTATGTATTATATTTTATTTACAAAATGTATCGTACTTTGTATGGCCGAGTGGTAGGACGGTCAGACTACAAATCTTTTTATCGTGGGTTCGAATCACGATAGAAACTTAATTTTATCTTTTTTCTTATTTAAATCATGGGCGGATTGCATAAAACACACTGCCCCTCCCCGTGCATCATAAATCTTGAAGAAGCCTTTGTTATAAATGTAGTGGCATCTTTTTAAGTGATGATGACAGTAGCACAACATACTCAGTCATTAAATTTGAGTGATTTTTACATTGTTTGTTTTGAAATGTTGTATTTCTATGTCCAAAAATTACTGAATAAAATAGATGTAAAAAACCAAAGCAAAACGAAGAACAAAAAATAAAAAATAAAAAATGACAAATTTAGTTTCAGACTCGCACTTCTTTCAAAAATAGATGTTTTGTAGCATTGCACTTTAACCGTACGGCCATTCAGCCAGATGAGATATCGTCACTAAATTAACCTACACATGGTAATTTTTACTGCGAATTTCTATATATAGAACGCGGAAAATAATATATACAGTGTGCGATTACCGTGTAATTATGCAATCGGACAGTTCAATATAATCGTACAATATAACCTTCCTGGGTGGGATTCGAACCTGCACCCCCTCGGGCACGAGATTCCAAATCCCAGCGCGCTACCAACTGTGCTATTGACCCGGGTTATTTTAGAAAGAAAAAAACAACAAACATAAAATTTGAGGAGAATACTCAAGGGAGAAACAACTTGTTCACATGGTATGCACATCCCACCCTGGGGATAGATAGGTCTTAAACTCTGAGCCCAGCAAACTCCTGGAAAATTGCTTACCCAGAAAGAACTAATTTTTAGAACATTGGGATCATAAATTTCCAACAAATTCCCTTACCCTATAAAATCACAATTGACCGATTTGCTAATCTTAAGCTTTCGGCTACAGGATCAACTTATGTGTATATACAGTACAGATTTTTACTGACAACATTATGGTAAAATTTGTTCATGTCACTTTTTGTCCACCTATTGATTGGTTATCATGAAGTCTGATGATCGTCTTCGTAACTCTGTCTCTGTAGTCTGTAAAGAGACTCAGACTGCATCATGCAAGTCTGTACCCTTACTGAAAACAAGCTATGTCAGAGTCAACTACAAAGCATATGATTAAAATATTGCCTGATACTTAAAGAAGATAAATTAATTAAAATGTCTGAAGCAAGATTATCTCACCTGACAACCTAATGTTGTGTATTTCTTGATGTTTTTACCGCAATGAGATTGTGTTGAAGTCTGACGAAAACAGATGGGGATTTCCCTTAGTCTGATCTATGCGCATGCTCACAATGAAACGGAAGCGGGGGTGCATGTTTTTGTAAAGAGTTGGCATAAGCTGACTCGTAAAGAGTTGACGAAATGCAAGTAGTCCTCCCCAAACATACATGAACTCTACACGATATAGACAGACATAGCAAAGTAATAAAAAAATGAAAGGACTGCATTAAAAAGATTTAATATCTAACAAAATATTTTTAATCGTTGGAGTTTTAGGTCTTTCTGGATCAAAAAAATGATATTAATGGTACACAGGTATTAAAAAAAGTTTTAATGATAAAAATCAGAATTAAGAGCCCGAATGCAGTGTAAACAAAAACTCTTTACAAACTTGAACGGAAAATTGCAAATCTGCAATATTTAAGTAAAATCGGTAAAGAGTTTTCGTATGTCATTAAAAAGAATAATTATGGAACTCTGGCACTAAAAAAAGGATAAAAAAAAATTGAGTAAAGGGTCCGAATGAAGTGTATACAAAATCAGAATAAAGGGTCCGAATGAAGTGTAAACAAAATCAGAATAAAGGGTCCGAATGAAGTGTATACGAAATCAGAATAAAAGGTCCGAATGAAGTGTAAACAAAAACTCTTTACAAACTAGAACGGAAAAGTGCAAATCTGCAATATCTTTAGTAAAATCGGTAAAGAGTTTTCGTATAGCATAAAATTATAAAACTGGTATTTTTGCAAAAAACGACCGCTTTAAGGTTAAATCTTTAAAGAGTTTTTGTTCGTGTATATATTTAAATGTCTATCAGTGCCTTAAATGCATGATGTGTATGGAACACGGGGACTAAAAAAAGTTTGTTCATAAAAATCTGAACTTAGAAACCTAATGAAGATGTTTAAAAAAACTCTTTACAAATTCAACTGAAAGTGAAATTGCAAAAAACGACCGCTTTAAGGTTAAATCTACAAAGAGTTTTTGTTCATTATTATTATTATTATTATTATTATTATTATTATTATTATTATTATTATTATTATTATAAAACTAAGAATTTGTGATCAATAAAGTGCACATAGTAGTTTATAAACGACAACAACAACAAAACCAGTGAATTTTCAACTCTAAAAAAACAGTGAATGAGAGATAATGGATTGTTGGACGGTAGAACGGCAGCCAAATGGTCGATGGGGAATCATGCACTTCATGTCTTTTCAGTGGACAATTTTTTTAGATCTTTTGAGTTTAATGTCTTTCCGGGCCTTAAATTATGTGTTTAGGACACGGGCCCTTAAAAAGAAGTTTGTACATAAAAATCTGAACTTAAAAAACAAATGAAGATGTATAAAAAAACTCTTTACAAATTTCAACTGAAATTGCAAAAAAGATCGCTTAAAGGTTAAATCTACAAAGAGTTTATGTTCATGTATAAAGTGTTTTCAGTGGACAAAAACTTTAGATCTTTTGAGTTTAATGTGTGTCTGAGCCTTAAATGATATGTATGGAAGACAGGTACTAAAAAAGAAGTCTGTACATGCAGAAAATCAGAAATTAGAACCCTTAATGTGAACCCTTGATGTGTAAAAAAACCTTAATACAAATTTAAACAGAAATTAAAAAAAACGAGCCATCTAAAGTAAAATCTATAAAGAGTTTTTAAACATATATAAAGTTATTTCAGTGGACAAAATATCTTTACAAACGTGAACGAAAATTGCAAAAGATACGACTGCATTAGGCCTGTACAAAATCTAAAATTCGTAAATGTTTTCGTACATAAATAAAGTAAGTTCACACTGAACAAAATAACATTTGATCGTAAGATTTTAAGGCTTTTTAAGGGTATTTTTGATCGATTTCAGTGAAAAATAGAAACAAAGTTTCTCAAAAGGTGATTAATATAGAAGCGTACTTGGCAGTGCTAAACCGTAACCTTTTTGTTGTGGCGCATTGATTTCTTGTGGGTGTTCACTAAGCCAAACGACATAAAATAGTTCTATTTTTGAGGATAAAAAAATCCTGACAATAAACGTTTCCCGGATTTAAAGCCGCCATTTTATAATCTAATTTTATGATTTAATTTATATTTCCTTGCGAAATTCTATAAAACAGTTTTAAAAAATATGATTTTGAAAAACTCATGCATATTAATAATATACACGAACTCTTTACGAGTTGGCTTGTACCAACTCTTTGCAAAAAAAATGCATCCCCGGAAGCGGTAATACTAAATACGGGTCCTTCACAGACATCAAAAGACGTCAAAAGACAGCAAAGACACACAAAGACAGTGAATATATGCACAAAGACACTTTTTTATGTTTTATTATTATAAATTAATGTATAATATAACACATTTTGAAATAATTTTGAATTATATTTTTATTATTTTATGCATTTATTTGATAGTCAAATATGTTAAGACTAGGAGTCAGACCAGCGTAAGTGACTTTCGTCACATTATTAAAGCATTTGTAAGACAGAGCTCTACTAAACACTGCCCTGTATGCAATTTATCATATAACCGTGCCCATTTGTGTATCGCTGTAATGGTACCAAGAACATGTATTATAGAACATAATTATTAATGTATTATAGAACATGCAACGCTTTGTTCACTAGTAACTTAAGTGAGGGTACATTTACAATATTGTGATGTTCAGTCAACAAACCAACAGTTGCAATGATCAATAGGAAACAAGAGCTCCGCTGGGCGGGGCATTATACGCCCGTGTGCAATCCATGCTGTGTTCTATCTCATATGAAGTCCCTGTGACCTTGATAAATGACCCCTGGATATCAGAATAGGTCCCATCCTTAACTGGAGGGCTATCCAAAGCAAAGATTTTGAGAACCTAGGTACAGTCATGGTTGAGTTATCACCGGCACAAAGTTTTCCCATACAAACTTCCAGTGACCTTGCCCTGGGGCCTCAGAACCAAAAGTTCTCACCTTTGACCCAAAGAGTATTGACTCATAAAATTTGGTGATATAAGATAAAGTTGGTTGTTGGACAAGGTTTTTCCTCATGATTTCCTTGTGACTTTGACCTTTGACCCAGGGGCCTAAAACCAAAGGGGCATATGCAAGACATTTAGGCTACCCTTAAATAAAATTCGGTGAACCTAGGTACAATCATTATTGAGTTATTGTCCGGAAAATTTTCAATATAAATTAAGTCCCAGTGACTTTGACTTTAGACCCTAGGGTCTCCAAATCAAAAGGGAACATCCTCTATCAAAGAGCTATCAACACATTACTCCATGACAAATGGGCTGATCCACATAAAATTTGGTTAACCTAGGTACAAGCATTGTTTAGTTATTGTCCTGACAATGTTTTTCCATATGATGCCCCTGTGACCTTGACCTTTGACCCAGGGGCCTCAAAACCAACAGGGAACATCCTTGACACATGGGCTACCCTCACATAAAATTTGGTGAACTTATTTCACGTTACTTATTAAAATAATTAATATAGCATTATTTCCATTGTTTGCCATTTTGACTTAATAACATATTGATTGAACATTTGAAGTCACTGCTTGGTAATTTGATATCTTCTGGTTGATGGTTTAAACTTGACCCAGGGGCCCCAAAACCAATAGGGAACATCCTTGACACATGGGCAACTCTCACATGAAATTTGGTGAACCTAGGTGCAGTCATTGTTGAGTTATTACCCGGACAATGTTTTTTCAATATGATGCCCCAGTGACCTTGACCTTTGACCCAGGGGCCCTAAATCCAATAGGGCAAATCCTTGACACATGGGCTACTCGCACATAAAATTTGGTGAACCTAGGTATATTAGTGGTTCAGGTATTGTCTGGACAAAGTTTTTCCATATGATGCCTCCGTGACCTTGACCTTTGAATCTGGGGCCCAAAAACCTATAGGTCACATCCTTGACGCAAGGGCTACCTTCACTTGAAATTTTGTGAACCTAGGTACAGTCGTTGTTGAGTTATTACCCGGACAAGGTTTTTCAATATGATGCCCCTGTGACCTTGACCTTTGACCCAGGGGCCCCAAAACCAATAAGGCATACCCTTGACACATGGGCTACTCGCACATAAAATTTGGTGAACCTAGGTACATGGGTGGTTCAGTTATTGTCTGGACAAAGTTTTTCCATATGATGCCTCTGTGACCTTGACCTTTGAACCTTGGGCCCCAAAACCTATAGGGAACATCCTTGACACAAAGGCTACCTTCACATAAAATTTTGTGAACCTAGGTACAGTCGTTGAGGAGTTATTGTCCGGACAATGTTTTTCAATATGATGCCCCTGTGTCCTTGACCTTTGACCCAGGAGCCCCAAAACCAATAGGGCATATCCTTGACACAAGGGCTACACTCACATAATATTTGGTGAACCTAGGTACATTGGTCTTAATCAAGAAGTATTTTCCGAATAAAATTATTAAATAATTATGATGTTCGAATGTCGGAGTTTTTTACCGACCAAATGAGTTTAAAATCATACTTAACTGACCAAAAGAATGTAGAAGGACTTACTTTACATTCATATTTTACATTCAGAAAATGTACATAAGGAAGATAGGCTACCTCAATTATATAGCACTCAATTTTACCTTTTAGGTGTGCTCCGTTGGCAACATTTTTTACGTCGGGAGTGATACCCCTCCTGGACCATCCCAACCAAAGACAACATCGTTTCGACTACGCTTAATGGGAGAGATATAAAATGGACTTACGTGTTTTTAATTTATCACTGGATTTAGCCTAAAACATGAATAAAAAGCTAGCAGAATCAGTAGACACAGCAAAAGGATATCGGCCATTCTGCTGTTTCTGCTCAGAGCAAAATGCATCATCATAGTATAAATAAGGGCAGATTTTGACTTTTTCGTTAGAAGGAAATGATATATGTTATGTAGTTTAAGCCTCATTTTATCCATCGTCTGCAAGGCTGCAACCACAGTACGTTCTTCCTTAACCCTCCATAAATACCGTGGGCAATTTGATTGGCGAAACCTCGTTTTCATGAATATGCATGATGCAGGGGACCTTCCAATGAAATCGCATGTTACAATAAAAAAACTCTACAATAACAATGACGTCATACTGGGATTTTCTTCACCCGCTTTAAAAATTATTCCATGGATACCGCAATTATGAAAGTGAAACCAAACTTAGATATTAAAAACGTTATTTCATTGGCTAGTTTTCCGCAGTGGTTTCCTTGCGGAACCAATGAAACTGCCACATTAATTATTCATGATTACGAGATTTTCCTAACCAAATGGCTGTGCTATGATGCGTTATGTATCGTGGGATAGCCGACGATGCCAGATTTGCACCATTCATATTCGATTTTTTCTTCTAGAATTTTATATTATTTTCATAACAGAAATGACGCAGAGTATCCTTAACCATTCACCCTACAATGTGGTTGACAGTTTAGATTCAAGAATATTATCATTGTAGGCCTAAGGATTTGAAAGGTCACCATTGCAGTTCCAGGGCATTAAGCAGTGGCATTTGAAATTTCTCAGATGGGGAGGCTAAATTCTTTTGGTAAAGAACAACGTTCAGAATACGGTTGCAAAATTTAGAAGTGTTTGTTCTTCACTATATCACTGGCAATTATTATTAAAATTTAATTTTAATAATACACCCATATGTTTATTAAGCTGAAAAAATGATGCTCATCTTTTCTTACTTTTATTTCGTAAAGAAGCTTTCTGAGTAAATGTTTAAGAAAATATACATGTTGGATAATCAATAATAGATTTAAAAACTGTAAAACATTAAAATGATGACGACTGCAACAAATTATCATAACTATAAATTAGAACTTTAATGTTTGTACATGTATATCTATTTTTATTAAAAGGGGCAAGGGGACAAAACAAGGAGCAGGACACATCAAAGGGTCTATGTTTCAAAGTGACCATTTTTTGCCTAGGGAGGAGAAACACGTCTGGAAAAAGAGCAGAGTAAAGCCCCTTATTGCTATTGAAATTGTCTAAAACTATATTTTTTATGATCAATAACTCCTTTTTACATAGACTTCACATATATGACCTGTTAAGCTTTCATGTTATATTTTAAAAGTTTATAAGGCTCTCGAGAGTTTGTAACGTTAACAACCAAAATCACTTCCTATACGGATCAAATATCTTGGGCAGGCAATAAGGGACTTTAGTCAGTTATTTCCCCTTGTATACTCTTCAAAAAGGTAGGTTCTATTTGTTGGATTACTCGGATTTTACCCTTACTTTTCAATGCCAATTTGCCAAACTTAATCTTAAATAACATTTTTGTAAATCATTTTATTTGTTTGAAATTCAAGCTAAGTATTTTGAAGGTAAAGAACTATCTAAATTGCACCACTTCTATTAATATCGTCATTAACAAGATAGATATTAGATGAAATATTTTGTTATCCTTACATAGGACTTCAATGATAAAATCCGAGTATTCCAACTCTAAAGACCTAGTTACCAATTGGATTGCTTCCGATTTTATCAGGGAAAGATAACTGACTAAAGTCCCTAATTATATGAGTCTGAATTGTTCTATTTGCATCATCTACAAGCAAACGTTGACTTTTTCGTAGAAAGATAAAAAAGTACTCCTTTTATCGCGCAATTATACTTGTTACATAGATGGACACTTCAATGTTCAATTTTACCCAGTTGGCTTGTTTCTTTTTTCTCGTCGGAACCTAATCTTTGCCCCCAACCAACCGTTGCTTTGGTCCGACAATGCTGGATTAAGCCTAAAATGACTCTAAATTCCATCGTTTTAGTACAGACAGACATGGCCATTTTCGTGTGATGGAACTAATAACTAACATTGTTTTAGCATCAGTTGATCCACTTTAGTGTGTTTAAGTGTCCAGACTTGTACCGTTGGCATTTGTAAATTCATTTGTTCCACCTCTGGATGAGTGGCCACCCAAACTGTGCCCCACACTTTCGACATCTCTGATCCGTGCGGCCCTGGAGAAGGTTCTTCCAATGTACTTGATCCTGAATCTTGATAGCCTCTGGGTACGAGAATAAAATCAATTTTGGAGACTTTTATTGTTGTTGTTTTTTCTGGTTGCAAAGAAGACCACATTGATAACGATTAGGCAACCTCTAGAAAATTATGAAATACGTCTTTTTTATTTAATGATATCAAATTTGTCCATACAATTATTCTTGTATTTCAGGGTCTTTCAAAACCCTGAGCGTATCAATAATCATGAAGATTTATTCATGAGTTGGATGAGCCCGCCGAAGTCAAATAATAATACGGATCATTTAAATAGCGACAAATTTTCAAGAGTGTTTATTGTTAAGTCACCAAAAACAACACTTTCATCTAATTAATATAGGGTCCTTGTTTAAAGACAACACACTTTATAAACAGTGACACTTGTAAGTCAGTATGATTATAATTTCATTTTTTTAAAGGAAAAATATGTGTTTTTATATTACATACATGTATAGGCCTATAGATATATGGAACTTCGGAAGAAAAAGGTAAAACAGCTCAATTAACGAATGTTCTTTTTAGAGTACTGGGTCCAAACGGATACCATTATTACTGTGACGATTATTGGTACGGAGATACGGGTTTTAACATTGTCCAACGTGAGGTCAGTTCATCTGGGTCAAAAGATGCATTAGTACGTCTTTGTTTTAAGACGCTTATTGAAGATAGTTGTTACGAAGAGTATAAAAGGAGAAAATTAGTCAATTTTGGTCAGTCTGCAGTTGGCAGCAGACTCGCACGTCCGACACTCTGAGCCCCAGAATTAATTAATAAATATTTATCTACTTCCGGTTATATGTTTTACTGAAATTGTTTGATGTTACAGTGGGTACGCGTATGTGATGGTTGGAGAGACAACGCCATTGGAATAACCTGGGATACCCGAAGTCAATTGTCCTCCTTGTTGTTTACCGCAACTCTGCCGAAGCCTCGCTTCCCCAGAGTGGTATACAACTGGAGAAACGCCCGGCTCGCAGTAGTGTTCTATGGTTGTTGTTTGTGAATATTGTTGAGGCTGAGAGCCGTAATAAAGTTGCTGGCTTGGATCTCTTGTGTTAGATATGTGTCTATAAATGAAACTATTGTAGAGTTTCTGTGGTTGCCAGCTTAATGTTGTACTAGTTGAATAATATGATTGTTGGTGAAACAACACTATGGGAAATACCTGGGAGGACCGAAGCCAACCCTCATTGTTGTTTACCGCAACTCTGCCGAAGCCTCGCTTCCCCAGAGTGGTATACAGCCGGAGAAACGCGCGGCTCGCAGTATTGTTCCATAGTTGTTGTTTGTGAATATTGATATGGCTGAGAGCCGAAACATAGTTGCTGGCTAGGGCCTGGAGCCGTGTTAGATATATACCTAAAACTATTGTAGAGTTTTAGTGGTTGCCAGCGGAGTTTTAATACTAGTTGAATAATGTATTATGTTGAAAGGCTGGAGACACTGTGGATTTTAGTTTGTGCTTTAGTGATTATTTGTCGAAGAGCCAGTAATAGAGATTAGCTATTGGATATAGCATTGATTATTTTGGTGAGAAGCATTTGGTAGCTTGGCGTATTTTATACATCCCAAACCCACTTTATGTGTATGTTTTATACTGGTCATCGAAAATATTGTTTGTAACTCAGCGAAAGAGATGATCCACTCTTGTCGCTCGTCAACTTGATATATGCACGAGCTTATGTATATATGATAGCTCATCAGTTTTGTAATCCCGTCATTTGTATATCAGTTCCCACCTCTTTGTAGTTTATTAGATAGATGACGGCTGCGAATGTTGTTCGGCCGTCCATAGATGATTTTAAGACGAGCTGATAGCTCAACTTCTGTAGCATATTTGGAATCATTCCTGTTTGTCCCATCTACTTACACTTTCTTTGCCAACATGATTGTATTGTCATGAATAGCTCGGCGACAGAGACAGGTAGCTCTGATCGCCCGTTCATTTGATAACAAGGACGAGCTTTGGAGAAGCTCTCGTCTATCATAGTTATCTATGTCATTTTGCAATGTATATAATTGTCCATGCATTTGTATTTATTCGATTGTCTTATGTCGTAACTATATGTTGCATCATACTTAGTTTTGTTGTTTGTTGTATATTCATAGTTTGTTCGTCAACAATAGTTGATAATCTTGTATAATATTGTCTATTTAGCACCACTCTTGCTTCGTTGTCTTGTGTATATATTTGGTGATGTTGTTTAATGTGTATTACTTTTGGTCTTTTATTGATATCATGCTTTGTGATGCTCTTCGTAATCATGTATGTTATTGTATTTATAGATATATTGTATAGTTGCTGTTCTTATAGTTCATGCCTTGTACATATACCTTTTTTTATTTCATTTTACCAATCATTAAGCTAAGTAGCTCGAGGAAAATACATTTATATATAGTTGACCGCTCGAAAACACGTTACATTACCATACATTAAAATTAATTATAAAATAGAGATAGGCTGTATTGTTGGTATTTTAAATATTATTTAACAGGCTTTAAATTATATAGAGATCTCGATCATCGATGTTACATATAAAAATTAACTAATATTTTATCATAAAATACATCCTGGCTTATTAAATCATTTTTAATGGCACTCTATATACCCTATACATGCTATAAATATGTGTATATATACGGTCCTTGGTGTAGATAAACAATTAATCAATTTATTAATAATCTATATAGATCTATAATCGCATTGAAAAAATTGTCACTTTATTTTAGCATACATGACAAATTGTACTGTTTCATGACAAAAGCGAAGATTACAGAGTTGTCGTTCGTGTTCAGACAGGTGGCATGTGACTGACGTCATAGGGATTTCTAGAACAACGTGAAGATGGCCGACACAAAATTATACGAGGTGCTGGGCGTCTCTAAAACAGCCTCAGACGGCGAAATAAAGAAAGTAAGAGTGAAATGTTCAATTAAACTTATCATTTAATCTTTTGTTTTGTAAATATCTTTCTTCATCATTTATTATTTCGTCGTGATCGAAGTGAAAATGTCGAAAACGAAAGGTCATGCATTTTTTTGTGAATTGATCGGGTAGTGTGAAACCAAAATGGTTATTAGATCATGTTTATTTTTATCATTTCTGGATTGATTAATCATCTGATTGAAAGGGAAACTACTTCTGATGAAAAGCCTGTAGGTCTGGTGAAAATGTATCCGCTAAAGTACTTTTGCTTTCGCTTCTTTCTTCAAATGTCATTAGTTTTCGCGATCAAAGTAATAAGGCGTTGGTCTAGTGATCATTAATAGAATGCCCCTGGGGAAATCCCAGTCTCGTTATTTTTAGTTTATACTATATTTGTATGTTATATTGAATCAAACTTATCTATAAATACTCTCTGAGTCTCTCATCTTGTAAATCACAACATATTTTAAATGGTTTTCCCCAACACTGATATTCACAAATACTTGTTATTTTCCCTTAGAAAACATCCTCGTCTGAAATAATCTACCACCTGATATTGTTAACTTACCAGGCACCCAGATTTGTCAGGCGGTCAGTCAGATTGAATCCTACCCATTAACAGTGATGAGATTTTATTCTGATTGCCCTGGATTTCAGATTTTTTTAGTGTCCAGAGTGGTCTTGGCAAGACTTGAGGGATAGAATCTAGTTTAGTGGACCCCGCTATTGCGCATGCTCGGACGTTGCGTTGTTTACAAGTTTTTGACGCCATTTTGTTTATAACGATGCAGTTTTTTATTCATTTTTTGAATGAATTATTTTTGACAACTATTTTAAATGCCATTTTTGTAATCAATTTTTAATATCAGCTGGGGTGTTGGGGCAGCAGCCCCCATAATAACAGTAAATTAGCGGCATGTACCTTTGCGCGTCTGCGCACGCATATTTACATTTACTTCCGGGGTCCGCTAAACTAGATGTGTTCCAGACTTGAGATATGCTCAGATGGGGGACAAGTCTGTCTGCTGACACACTGATGATCTCTGAGACAGGATACCTTAACACACATTTTTAGCACTATTATGTTTATACGGGAACTTTGAAAGGCCAAGTTATCAACTAACCTGTCCATGACCATAGTAACCTGTCTATAACCATAGTAACCTGTCTATATGAAATCAGTAATTTGCATTTGTCCAAGTCAATTTTCAATATTTTTTTGGCTTGTGGGTTAAGAACATAGCTGTTATCATGACTGTGGCAAATTTAAAAAAAAATCTAATTTGTTTTCAGGCATACTACAAACTTGCTAAAGAATTTCATCCTGATAAAAACCCAGAAGCTGAAGATAAGGTAAGCACATATGAGAACTACTGGACTATTTTGATTATACTGATTTCAGGGCTTTTTCAGCCTATCTCATGGGGCCGAATATGGGCCCCGTTCCCAATGCCAAATAAGTACCATTTTTCCCAATTTCAAGAAAAAAATTCCCAGTCTTGTGAAATAATTCTCTTTGAACAGGATGTCTTTTGCCTTTACAAAAGAAACCGCGAGATTTCACGTAAAATAATAAATAATATAGAATTTGCGTTGAATGCCTCACTGAACTGTAAGAACAAACTCCTTAGTTTAAGAGCACTGCAACACTTTCAGGGACACAGAAGCAAGGCATATAAAGGTTTAATGCAGAAAACTTAATGATAACATTTTCCAATTGGGTTGATTTGTCAATATTTTATTCCCAAATCAGACTATTTACAGCATTGAAAATTCCCAATTTAGGCAGGGGCCTTTTCCCAAACCACCCTGAAAAAGCCCTGGATTTATAAATACCAAGATTTCTTTACTTTATAATTATTCTTGTTACCAACCTGCTCAATCTCCACATACAGATAACCTATCACATGTCACAGGATCTCCCGATATCAGACAAAAGGGGTCATGTTGAGATAAGAAGGTCATGTTGAGATGACCTTTGTTTGACCAATCAATGCATAGCTTTTATTTAGAGGGAGGTAAGACCAAAGCATTATTAATAAATAATAGCTTTGGAGTTACATGGGTGCAAGTTTTCAGGCATATGCCAGAAGTTCAGGTTTTTCACAACAAATTAGACAATGTTTTGCTATTAAATTATGAAGAAAAATGGTTTCAAATTACAGTTTTCAGGTTTTTCAAAATTTTCATCTTGCACCCATGGAGTTAAGAATTTATACTTTAATATCTTTGGTTTCCCAAGCTATTTTGACTTTGCTTTGCATTCTCAGACTGATTGGAAGATTTTTTGCCAATTGCTTCATGAATATTATAAAGATCAGCTGAACCTCACCCATGTTGCGTGACAGTTTGATGAAAATTAAATCAGTGCATGAGCTGAAAATTTTAGATAGGGTTTCAATATGTCCAAGGTTGTGATAGATATATCTAGTCCATACTTCTACCTTGAGCTTAGCTCTTAGGTTTTGTACCCACTAATCCGTGTGAAATTTAAATCCCAGAGTATTTGCTACTGTGACATTGTTAAATGTAAAGGCAGATACTATCTGAGATAACATCTAGAGTTTTTGGATACCTAACCTTCATTATGTGACCCATTTATGTTACAAGTATGACTCCTGATGACTACCAAATTTTGAACTAGGTGTAAACTCTGGTTAACAAAATTATGAACATTTATGATTGTTATATTTTTTTATTATCAAGTAGTTTATATTATCTTAATAATTTTCTATTTCAGTTTAAAGAAATAAGTTTTGCCTATGAAGTTTTATCAAATGCAGAAAAAAGAGAGACTTATGACAGATTTGGTTTACAAGGTTTAAAGGAAGGAGCCGGGGGAGGTAAAATATAACTCTACATTTATCTTTTGATGTAGAACGTCACTTAAAAGATGACTGACAGTTTTGTTATTTTCAACTTTTCCTGTTAAAATGTTAGAAAATTAGAAAACCTGGGTCAGTAGTGCAATTGGTAGCACATCTGGATTTGGAATATGTGTCCCGAGGGGGTACAGGTTCGAATCCCACCTGGGAAGGTTATACCCTTACATGAAAATTTAACAATATTGTCAAATGTCCTCCATCAATACAGTATATGGAGAAGTGTATGGCCTTGTGGAAGGATAGGTGAGTACTGGTTATAGCCAAGGGTCCAGGAAAGCTAGGTTAGGTGCGCTGGATGCCGTAAAGTGACCTAAAATGTGTTGACATGGTGTTAAACCCAGTAAAATAAATAAGTAAATATAAATAAATATGCAAACTAAAATATTTGATCTTCTCAAGCAAAAAGTTCATTAAATTTTGAAGTGAGATAAAAACTTATTTGTACTTTTGAATTTGTACTTTCAGCAGACAAACAGCTAATCATAGCTAATGACATTAGTACTTGTTACTTTACCTGATGAAATAACTTGTTATATATTGTAGGTTTTGGTGGTGCAGATTTATTCGGTGATTTGTTTGGGGGTATCTTTGGTGGTATGGGTGGTGGACCATTTGGTTTTGGTGGTATGGGAGGAATGGGTGGTAGTAGACGAGGGAGAAGACGAGGTGAAGATACTTATCATCCATTAAGGTTAGTTATACTATAGTATTATATACCAGGGAGATGAAACCTGACTTGTCTGACTCGTACATTTACATCTGTGGACAAGCAATGGTTTTTAGCTGTAAGTACAGTACCCACCAAAAGTTTGGAGACATTTTCAGATTGAAGGCCTATTGAATAGCTTTATGCTTGAAGTTGATAACTGTTTACTTTGAAATGCTTTGTAGTTTTGCCTTATTTTTTTTGGTGATCATTATTATCATAACTGAGCCTACAAAAAAAGCATAAAGTTTTGTTATTGAAAATTATTACAATAAACATGATTTTGGAGGCTTTACAATGTAAGATGTTGAATTTTATAAAGTGTTGCATTCATGAAATTTGTTTTCATTTTATCACAAACCATACTTAAATGTATTAAAAAATGATTCTACAAAAATAATCATCGAACTTCAAGAATTGTAGTAAATTTCTTTTGTCTCCAAACTTTTGGTGGGTACTATATACCAGGGAACCTGACTTGTCTGACTCGTAGATTTACATCTGTGGACAAGGCCACAACAAGTTGCTGATATCTTCTACGGATTTTTCTAGAAGAAAATGGGGCGAGCAAGCGAAGAAAAAAAAAAATCCTAATTCAGTTGCTTTATATATAGCGGTTTGACCAAATTTTTATGGCGAGCGAGGAAATAAAAAATTTTTTTTGTAAAAACCGTCAAAATTAAGGTGCGAGCGAATCCATAGAACATATGATCAATTTGTTGAGGCCTTAGTATAATATAATAGCATAGGAATTCTCACTAATGTAGACTACTCATGTCTCAATTTTTCAATATATATTCGATAGTGAACTGTTTTATTGTCAATCTGATTAAAACCCGATCTAAAATTTTTCACTCGCTAATTTAGACCTGGCCTTTTTCAAACGAAGGTCACGTTTAGGCGACCTTTTCTCATCATAATATTCATGACGAAATTGTTATGATACGTAACTTGTTTACATCGTCTACGTCACGCAATTTGAAATGAACCGCCCAATCACAGACTGTGAATAATACAAAACTTGGTCTAAAAATAGAAATTACGAAATCAAAATCTGATTTATAGTGTTTGGGTTTAGATGAAAGCTACGCATTGATTGGTCGAAACAAAGTTCATCTCGACGTGACCTTCCACGGAGAAAGTAGAGATCCTGTACGACAACGCTCTACAGGATATCTGTTTACGGAGATTGTTTTATTGTCAATTTACAGTATTTATTATTACTATTATTGTTTGAGTATTAAACTTGTGGGCAAGTGCATTTTGCCCCAGGACAAGATTGGACAAAATCTGACCAGTTGATTTTTCTATTTCACTTTTCTGTTGGGACAATTTTGCAATGACATTGGTGAAAGTTCAGGACTTTCATAACCAAAGAAAGAATTCTTAACTGTTAAATGTAAATTTTGTAAATGATGTAAACGTGCCAAAATTCATGAAATATAAGTTATTAGGTTTCCCAAACGTTTCTAGTCAAGGGGATTGTATTTTTTTTTATTAATTATAAATTTAGTACTGAAGTAAATTTTGAGTTTATTTGTTGGCCCTCGACTGTTATAATGGTAAAACTTGTTACTTAAATGGCAAACATATATATTGTATGTTAGCATTTTGTCTCATTGACTTAGAAGTTTTAGTTTTCTACTTGTATATTATGGTTAACTATAATATATTGTACACTTCATGCTTCATTGCATTTATAAATCACATGCTTTACTGATTCTATAAATCAACTATAATGTCAATATGGGCGAAAAATGTTCTGGGGCATTGAATGTTAAGTGTATATTATTGTTGTTATTATTGCTAAACTAATTGTTGAATTAATGCAAAACTGCTCTAACACTGTGTTACTTAATTATTAAGACAGGCTTGCAAAACACACCCAATCTGTTTATTTACTGTATTTAATTTTTAGCAAAATGCCAATTAAACCCTATTGTGACTTAAAGATTCAAATCTGGCTAAACTTTTTTATTGTTGGATGAATGTCATATAAATATTTTAAGTAATGCAAAGGATAGAAAAAATTTGGGAAAAAATATTGTTAAGGTGTTAAAAACAGTGTTGCATTCATCCAATAAAATGTTGAATAACCTTTACATCCCAAAATCAATCATTTTGTTGTCATAATCTATTTGTACCTTTCTATGGTTATAACAAGCTATTTCTATATTTCAGAGTATCTTTAGAAGATTTATATAATGGTAAAACATCTAAACTACAGTTGAGTAAAACGGTCATCTGTACAAAATGTAGTGGGTAGGTAGTATTTCCTTTCAGTCTTGTGTTATATGTTGTTTAAAGCTCTTATATACGCCAGAAAACAAAGTTAAGGCCTAAAAACCTGTGTATCCTGGGCTCATCTCACAGACCCGAGTAAAAACGTAACAGTCCGCAAAGAATGTATAATATTAAACAATACAGACTCTGATGCAGATTTAATTAATAAAGAGAAAATAAGTTACTGAAGTTTTTTAAAGTTGATGCAGAATTAATTATTAAAGAGTAAAAAATCAAAAGAAAAAATGAACCTAAAGTTACTTTTTACCCAAATGTGGGTATAATTTGTTACCCCTTTAAAAATGCTAGTAATGCTAAATAGATAATGTCAATTTATGATACTATTATTTTAGGTTAGGAGGTAAAGCTGGGGCCACAGTACGGTGTCGTGTATGTAATGGTCGTGGGGTCAAAGTTACATTACGTCAGATAGGACCTGGTATGGTTCAACAGATGCAATCAGTTTGTCCAGAATGTCATGGAGAAGGTATAACATTCATTTTATATACTTATTTTATTTTCTAATTTTATCACATGTCAAAAGATGGTCATATTACATCCATAGTATAGTCCGAGCTTGACCTTTATGCAAGAATATATTAAACTAAGTATTTATTTTCTATTTTTGTCTTCGGCTGTAAAGGGCGTTTTATCAGGAGCTATCGGCAAAATACACGCATTGAACAATTAATTTTGTTTTTATATGAATAAATACTTTGAAACAGCGCCACAATATTGTAGACTAACGTGTTTCTCCTTGAACAAATGTGTCCAAAAATATAAAGTACAATAACATGCCATTTTTACAAAATTGATTTATAGTCACATAGGCTGTTATATACCTGTGTACATTCATATACACGCATACGGAAACTCACGATTAATTGTGTGTGAAACGTGTAATTATTATAATAAGTTAGTTCAAGCTCAAGTTAATTTTGTCACACTATACAAGGGTGGAAGTTTTCAGGACAAGTCCCAAAGTTCAGGATTCACGATTTAAGTACCATGAGAAAGGGTTGTTTTCTTTTATAAAAACACATGAAGTCATGAAATGATCAGAGTTTAGAACCCAAACCCATGATTGAACCTAGTTGTTAGCACAGTTGGTAGCTCACTGAGAGTTTGAATCAAGTGTCTCGAAGGGGAACGGGTTCCAGTCCCTTCCGAGAAGGTTATACCCTTCATGAAAAATTTGACAATAATGTCAATTTTCCTACATTAATAAGGTATGAGGAGAATTTTCCGGCCTTGTGGAAGGGTAGGTGGGAACTGGTTATAGACAAGGGTCCAGGAAAGCTAGGTTAGGGTGCTGGACATCGTTAAATGACCTAAATGTGTTGACACAGTGTAAAACCAGTATAAATGAACTTGTGATGGTAGATTACTCAGTCTGGTTTGGTACCCTTTCTAATGTCAGCTTTTTAAGTCAAGCAGTTTAAATCCATACAAAAGTTAAATGCATACCTGCTTTAAATACTGTATAATATATGAAATTTAAGTCGGTATTTCACTATTGTACAAGTAAGCATTGGTGAATAATTCAAAACTAGTCCTTAAGTTCAGAGTTTTGAAACCTGGAAATGGGTTTATTATGATACTAAAGCTTGTTAAATATGTTCAGTTTCAGGGTTCAGAACCTTCAAAAGGGTCCTTTCCTTTATAAATGCTGCTTAAATCGTGAAAACCAAGAGTCACTTAATCTTTGACTCATGTTTATGTTTGTATATAATTATACCCCCGCTTCGAAGAAGAGGGGGTATACTGTTTTACCCTTGTCCGTCCGTCCGTCCGTTACAAAATTTCCGTCGCAGTTTTCTCAGCAACTATATCATGCAGCAGCCTAATACTTTGCATATTGCTTCATCCCATAGTCCCATGTGGTGTAAAGCGATTTCATGCTCCTTGCTCATCTACTTCCTGTTTGTCGCATATTTTTAGATTTTGTTAAATGAAAGTTACATTATGATAGTCATATTTCTCACTGCGGGGGTATCACTAGTGAGCATTAGCTCACAGATTTACTTGTTTTACCCATATTCATGTTAGTATGTAATTTCGTTTAAGGTGAAGCGATCAATGACAAAGACAAATGTAAGGAATGTAAAGGTAAAAAAGTAAACAGTGAAACAAAAATATTAGAAGTCCATGTTGATAAAGGTATGAAAGATGGACAGAAAATACCATTTAGAGGAGAAGGTGATCAATTGGTATGTGTTTATATAGTTTGATGTATTAGATATTTTAGCGCTAGGGTTTTATCATTTATTTTCCAGTGAGGTGTTTATAACTCCTTAAGGGGTTGCTGATACCAATTGGTCAGTTTTATGATTTCCATGTGAGCCGTGGCTGTGGCATAGTGGTTAGCATGTCTGACTTCGAATCTGGAGATGGCCAGTTCGAACCCGGTCGCGGTAGAGCATACCCCTTACATGAGTTGTCGGTCTCGTAGTAGGGTAAGTTAGTACTGGTGATAGAAAAGTGTCCAGGTAACCTATAGTAGGAAGAGCTGGCCGTCGTATATATGACCTTAACCCTTACAATGCTGGAGCCAAATGTGAAAAACGATTTCCACCAGCAAAGAGCCTGGTCAGCCTACACAACACGTGCCGACTGAACAGGCTCTTTGTTGTTGGTTGCTCATTGTTATATTTTTTATCCTGAAATCCCTAAAGTGACAATGGATAAGTCTATACATTGAGGTCGGACTCGTCCATAGTGGAAATTCAGCGTTGAAAGGGTTAATATGTGTTGAAAACAACATTAAAAAACCAAACAAAAAACCAAACAATTCCAATGCATGTTAATGTATGAAAGTGTAGAATGACTACAATGGTGTTATTTTACTGGGAATTGTATTGCTTTTTATGCATCAGAGACCCATCTGGCCCCCTGCACATCAATATCTGAGATGACATAAAAAAGAGACGAATACCTCAAGATTCTAATTTCCATGTGGTCCCCAACATTGATGGTATGACACTGACATAGACAGTGATTTTTTTCACTCATAGGGGAAAGGTGGCGGGGCCCTTTTTGAGGGGAAAATCATGACAAAAATAAAATTGGGGGAAAATTTGTTTAATACTTTAGATAACATGGATCCTCTAACAGAGTAACATTTCTGTCTTTCTTTATGAAATTTCAACTATTGAACCCATATATTCATCTGTGATTTCTCTGTAATGCTTGAGGAATGGGCAAAAATGCTATAAAAAAGTAAAAAACGTTTAAGGACACTCTGACAGGGTAATTTTTTACCTGGAAAGGGGAAAAATATATACTTTTTGGAGAGGGGAATGGGGCCCAATTTCGGCCCCAAAATGGCCTGAAAAAACCACTGAGTGACACTGACATAGATGTATACACTTGCTACAAACATATTAATTTCAAACAATGGTGTGTCAGAGAAACTGATGTAATCAAAAAGAAAGACTATGTAGAAAATCTGACTGAACTGATACAAATGTTTCTTAAATAAGAGCAAAAGGATATGAAATATTTATAGTAATGGTTGATAAACTAGGTCAAAAGGGCAGTTGGTAGGGTGTGGGGATTTGGAATCTCATGTCCTGAAACAGATACAGGTTCAATTCCCACCCTGGGAGGTAATACCCCTAAATGAAAATTGGACAATTATGTCAATTTTCCGCCATAAGTAAGGCATATGGAGAAGTTTCCAGCCTTGTGGAAGGGTAGGTGAGAATTGGTTATTGTCAAGGGTCCAGAAAAGCTAGGTTAGGTGCGCTAGATGCAACCAAAAAGTGTATAAATAAAGTATAAAAAGATAAGTAATGGTTAATAATAAAGCAACAGACTTACGATGAATAACATTAGAATTTTTTTATATTTTTTTTACCTTGAAAAAGGCACAGAGCTGAAACGTCAAATAGATAAATAAATATAATATGATCGAACGTGTTATTGTTGTGAATATCATTACATAGATGAATAACATTGTAATTAATAATTAATATTGTATGTATTTTGTCTTTTTTCAGCCTGATTTAGAACCAGGTGATGTAATTATTGTGTTACAACAGAAAGATCACGATAATTTCTCACGTGAGGGGGATAATTTATATTTATCACATAAAATCAGCCTTACTGAAGCATTATGTGGGTTTGAATTTACTGTCAAACAACTTGATGGTAGAGAATTAGTTGTTAAACATCCAGCTGGTACTGTTATTGAACCAGGTTTGTTGTTTGTTTGTTTGATTGTTTGTTGGGTTTAACGCCGTAGCTACACAATGAGGTCATATAACGGCGGTCAGTCAACCTATTCACTCCTCCTGGAAAGGCTAAATCCCTTGATTTAGCTGTTAACCGACTACTCAGCGCATACTTTCGTCAGTGACTGGCAACTGCCCTACATAATTGAAAAATCTTTGGTAGGTGGGAGAACGGTCATAGAAATAATTTCATGACCAAGCTCCACGAAAGTATGCCCCGCCCGGGAATCGAACCCACAACCCCTGGATCAGTAGACTTGCGTGCTACCAACTGAGCTAGCCTGGCGGCTTACCAGGTTTGTTGTGATACATCTTTGCTTTTAATAATCTGATTAGAACCCCTTATATTCTAATAGCTGCCTGGCTTGCTCAGTTGACAAGAGCACATATCTACTGATCAAGGGGTTGTAAGTTCAAATCTTGGAGTGGGTACTCTCCTGGAGCTTGGTCATGACATTTTTTCTACTACCATGCTCCCTCATACCACTGATTGTAAATCATGTAGGACAGTTGCCAGTCACTTCATGAAAGTAAGTGCCTTGTAACTTTTTTACAGCTAAATTCAGAGATTTAGTCTTCATAGGAACAGTGAGTACATAGAGTGCCGTTATATGACCAATGTGTTGGTATGACGTTAAACCGAACAAAAAATATAATACTTACCTTAGGAACTCACTCATATAACGTTGAACAAGCAGTGTTTTGTCCAGATGATAGCTCTACATAGCTTGGTTGACACATAACTCATCTTAGCATGACTTAATGTGCTATGCTCGAAAATCCTATGAAATCAGTTATAAGTGTTAATATGAATTATAAGGCCTACAATCTCCATGTTTACACTGTTACCTCACCATTTGATCCTTAAAAAATAGCTTGAAATATTCCAATTGGTCTGTATTGTACTTGATTTATATATGTTGAGTTATTTATGGAAATGTATGAAGAAATCTTAGAAGGCTTGTTTCTATACTGGAACCAACATACCTTTGCTGAGTTTGGTTAAAATATCTCTTTTTATCCCCCGCCGATGAAATCGGGAGGGGGATATAGTTTTGGCGTTGTCCGTCCGTCCGTCCTTCCGTCCATCCGTCCGTCCGAATTTCGTTTCCGGAGTAGTTCTCTGCAACTATTGGCTGGAATTCAACGAAACTTTATGGGAATCATCAATATCAAGAGGAGATGCGCATGTGGTCAGCTTTTTTTGGATCAGACCCTTTAACTCAGAGTTATGGCCCTTGATTAGTTATGTAGAATGCATATAGAGTAAAAGTCGTTTCCACTCTACTTCTCTGCAACTACTGGCTGGAATTCAACGAAACTTTATGGGAATCATCAATATCAAGAGGAGTAGCGCATATCGTCAGCTTTTTTCGGGTCAGACCCTTTAACTCAAAGTTATGGCCCTTGATTAGTTATGTAGTATGCATATAGAGTAAAAGTCGTTTCCGCTCTATTTCTCTGCAACTAATGGCTGGAATTCAACGAAACTTTATGGGAATTTTCAATACCAAGAGGAGATGCGCATATCGTCAGCTTGTTCCGGTTAGACCCTTTAACTCAGAGTTATGGCCCTTAATTAGTTATGTAGTATGCATTTTGAGTAAAAGTTGTTTCCGCACTACTTCTCTGCAACTACTGGCTGGAATTCAACGAAACTTTATGGGAACCTTCAATACCAAGAGGAGATGCGCATATCGTCAGCTTGTTCGGGTCAGACCCTTTAACTCAGAGTTATGGCCCTTAATTAGTTATGTAGTATGCATATAGAGTAAAAGTCGTTTCCGCGCTACTTCTCTGCAACTACTGGCTGGAATTCAACGAAACTTTATGGGAATCATCAATATCAATAGGAGATGCGCATATCGTCAGCTTGTTCCGGTCAGACCCTTTAACTCAGAGTTATGGCCCTTGATTAGTTATGCAGTATGCATATGGAGTAAAAGTTGTTTCCGCACTACTTCTCTGCAACTAATGGCTGGAATTCAACGAAACTTTATGGGAACCTTCAATACCAAGAGGAGATGCGCATATCGTCAGCTTGTTCCGGTCAGACCCTTTAACTCAGAGTTATGGCCCTTAATTAGTTATGTAGTATGCATATAGAGTAAAAGTCGTTTCCGCACTACTTCTCTGCAACTAATGGCTGGAATTCAACGAAACTTTATGGGAACCTTAAAAACCAAAAGGAGATGCACATATCGTCAGCTTGTTCCGGTCAGACACTTTAACCTCAGAGTTATGGCCCTTGATTAGTTATGCAGTATGCATATAGAGTAAAAATCGTTTCCACGCTACTTCTCTGCAACTACTGGCTGGAATTCAACGAAACTTTATGGGAATCTTCAATACCAAGAGGAGATAGGCATTTCGTTGCCTTGTTCAGGTCAGACTCTTTAACTCAGAGTTATGGCCCTTGATTAGATATGCAGTATGCATAATAGAGGAAAAAAAATTCTGCGCTATTTCTCTGCAACTAATGGCTGGAATTCAACGAAACTTTATGGGAATCATCAATATCTAGAGGAGACGTGCATATCATCGCCTTGTTCTGGTCAGACCTTTCAGCTCAGAGTTATTGCCCTTGATTAATTGTGCAGTGTTCATATAGAGAAATATTGCTATTTCTTTGCAACAGCTGGATTGATTTCAACAAGATTTTATGGAAACCATCAATACAGAAAAGAAATTTGCATCTCATTGGCATGTCCTGATAATTTTTATTAACATGGAGTTATGTATGTTCCCTATTATGGTTTTATGGATTTTTATATTTATTGATAAAGCCTTATGTCTCCAGTTGTTGTGTTAGTAAAAACAAGTACTCGGCGGGGGATATTAATTCAACGAATTTGCTTGTTCAACTAGGGCCGCTGTAAACCGCTAGCAGGCTGTCAACCAGTTCCTATATTCCTATATTTTCCTATATTTTAGGTTACATTCCTATATTTTCAAAAGTGTCCTATATTTCCTATATTTATACTATATTTTGTCCATCATTCCTATATTTTTATTAATCATTCTAATTTGAACATTTCAAGTATGTTTAATTGGTTATTTTTTCATATATAATTGAGTATTTTGTATCTGTTTCCTCTTATACTGCCTAACTCCAAGATAGGTTGTATATCCTAATTATTTCATTTAGAGGTATATGTAGTTTGGTGCATTGTTAGTTTTGGTTAAGTCATTTAAAGTAATACTCCTGTAACTGAAACTTGTATTAATTCAGAACATGTACTTATTCAGTTTTTTAGCAAAGATAGTATGCGTAAATGGACCATAATGTATTGGAATATCACTCAAAAGTTCCTATATTTCTGCTTGGTTTTGTCTTAAAGTTCCTATATTTTGAAAATAAAATTCCTATATAAATTCCTATATTTTTATCAGTTGTTGGTTGACAGCCTGCGCTAGCAAGGATATAGTTCTAGGTTATAGGGTAGGCCAGATATCTGAACTTGTCCAGGGACTGCGAGTATGAAGACCGACTAAAGAGATTAGACAGAGCAATTGTAGTAATGTAGTGTATACATATACTACCATACAGTGCGCCGGATTTGGAATCTCGTGTTCTGAAGGGGGTATAGGTTCGAATCCCACCCGGGGAGGTCATGCCTTTCCATGAAAATTTGGAAATTAAGTCAATTTTCCTCCATTAATAAGGTATATGGAGAAGTTTCGGGCCTTATGGAAGGGTTGGTTAGTACTAGTTATAGGGCCCAGGAAAGCTAGGTTAGGTGCGCTGAACACTGTAATGTAACCAGAATGTGTTGACACAGTGTATAAATAAATGAATAAACATTACATTACATTGTAATTATATAACATATTACTATCTTGTGTATTACAGGTGCACTTAAAGTTGTCAAAGGTGAAGGTTTTCCACATTATAGAAACCCATTCGAGAAAGGAGATTTATTTATTAAATTTGAAGTTGAATTTCCTCCCAAAAATTTTGCTAATGCTCAACAGTTAAAGGTATGGTACATCTGTTTTACAGAGATCAATTTTATTATAACTTTGACTTTGAGTGAATAATTTTTTTCTTACCTTTGTTTATTGAGTTTTGACAAGATCTGATTTAATTAAAGAAATGACAAATTGATATAACTAAAATGTACTATGTTTCTCTTCAAAATTTGTTTAAAATTTGAACTCTGATTGTCTGTTTATTTATTTTTTCTTACAAGTGCAAGTGAAAATACTGGCCTGATTGGAATTGGCATCCTTTGTAATCGATTTTCAATTAATCAAATTGAATCGTAGAAGCTCTTGAAAATATGTTATCTCAGGTCACTTTGTAAAATAAAAATGGATCTTACACCAAATGTAATGAATATATTTTATACGTTTCAGAAACTTGAGAAATTGTTGCCAGCTCGTCCTGATTTTGAAATGCCGGAAGGAGAACACGTAGAAGAAGTTAGTTTGTCAGAATATGACAACTCTAGAGGAAGTAACGGTTCACGTCGGGAAGCTTATCATGATGACGATGATGAAGATGATGACGGCATGCCGGGAGGTCAAAGAGTACAATGTGCACATCAATGATGGAAATATACTTATATAACAAAATGGTTTTTATTGTAGTGAAAAATTTATAACAAGCATCCCTTATTTTAATACATCTTAATGAAGAACGAAAAGAGCGCTATAGACTTGGCTGAAGTATTTTGTGGAGGAATTACTCTTCTTTATTGAGGGAGAGAAGTATCCAGACAAGGTCAAGGTCACCAATCAAAATATCGTCACATTGTACTCACGTTATATCACATCACAAAACGTTTCACGCGTCAATTTGAGGAGATAGGATGGAGTTGTGTTAATAACGTCATGGTAGTGACGACGGCTTGATAGCGTAATATTTATTACATTTAAATTACGAAAACTGGCCAAACATTCAGTGAATGTTTTAATTGACTAGTGTATGAATAAAGTGAACACTCTAACTGCTGTGATGAATTTTACTGCAATTATATAAATAAATTTCTAGATTGTGATTATAGAACAGTACTGTAAAGTCTTAAGAAAAAGCTAGTTTCTCCACAGGAGAGAAAATTATAGAAAAAAACCTTAGTTTCGAAGACTGGTGTTTTAAACCAGTACATCATTTTACATGTTTACATCATTTTATATATTTTTGTTTTAAACCTGCGAGGAAACTATGAAATATTTTAGCAGCAAGAAATACTGGTGAATAGGGACCAGGAAACAGGACCCTGACTAACCCCTATCTGTAATCTTTTCTAAACCTACCTAATCATATTTCCTGGTCCCTACTTAACTTAGTATGATAGATCAAATGCTTACTTCTATGTAAATCAAATATTTTTGTAATATATAGGGAAAGAAAATCCATCTTCAACCTTTTTCGCAAATCATGGTTCAGTTATAATTTGGCTTGATTTTTGTTGGCATCTCTGCTCTTTGTACAGTTCACTAAGCCGCCCAGCTAGCCCAGTTGGTAGCACAGAAGTCTACTGATCGAGGGGTTGGGGTTCATTTCCCGGGTGGGGCATACTTACGTCGAGCTTGGTCATGAAATTATTTCTACGGCCATTCTCCCTCTTGCCAATGATTTTTAATTATGTAGGGCAGTTGTCAGTCACTGACGAAAGTATGTGCTTAGTAGTTGGTTAACAGGAGTGAGTAGATTGACTGACGTGGTTATATGACCTATACAATGTGTTGCTATGGCAATTAACCCAACAAAATCAAACAAACTAAGTACCATTCGTGGGTGAACATTTTTCTGGACTGATCCTGAATTTAAGGATAATGTAGGGATTTTAGTTGTTACTTCTATCAGTTTTCTTTGTACATGTAACATCAATATGTGATAAATTGTCCTTGTTGTAAACTTTGACCATTTAACATACAGCTACAAAATTATTTTTTTCATTTATCCGTATGACAATGTTAAGTGTCCATTCATTTATCAATGAGGTTCTTGACCACTTAAACTTCTTAATGGTAGTATTTTTCTCCTAATACAAAAATGTGTTTATGACCACAGAAAATTCTCAAAAACTGTTCGAAAATCTTATTATACATTGTATCTCACAATGTCACATTTTGAAATTATATTTCTATTATTTTGTACGGACAAATTATAAATTGTACTATTTTTTATATTTAAGGGAAATACATTAATAACACTTACATTAAGCGTTTTCATTAATAATTTTGCTTCAAAATATTGTTTGTACATCTTATACTTTCAAAATAATTAACATGATATAGTTTATAAAAAAATAAATTTTTAAGTCATATTTCAATCTTTTGTCGTTGTTTTCAAGTATGTTAATGACAGAATATTGGTATTTGGAGAATTCTGCCTGATCACTAGGGCTGCTGCGAGTATCCGAGTACTCGGATTTTCCCGACCAGAAAATCGAGTACAAATATTAGTCATGTCCAAAATTGTTGGTTCGCGATCTATTTTTTTTTAAAAATGGAAGAATATTTTCAGCTTAATTACAGCTGAAAAGAGTCATACTTCTTATGAAAACTTAAATTTATGTAGGGATCGAATGATCTTGTGTCAAAATTTGATTGATAACCAATAATGTTATCACTGAAAATGCCCATAAAATGTCTGGGTAATAGACATGTTAGGAGTACGTGGTTTTCCTTACAGTAAAAACTCTTGTAATTCTTCAATAACCCTTTTTATTACATGAATTATGTATGTTCTCCATTAAAAAGTGATTCGTGGTTCGATTCGTGACTTGCTCAACGATCCACAGCCCTTCTGATCACTGATGGTTACCTGATGTCTACAAACCTAACGAGATATTACATGTGAGATATTACTTGTTTTATTTATACTATCACTAATTCTCACCCTTCATTTCTATGTTTATATTCGTTGAGTGTATTAGAGTTCTCTGCTATTGATCAATGTTACTGGATTAGACATTCAATTATCTCACACAAGAGTATGCCCTTGTTGCAATCATATTGATTGAAGTCTTCCAGAATTTAGACTTGAAAAGAGTGTGCATATTCAAGTTGATGTGTACAGATAAATTACAAATTGTTCTAAAGTAAGCATATTCTGGTTAAGGATAAATTTAAAGGTAGTAAAATGAATTTATTATGACTTAATAACGTTAACAACCTAACTTGCATGAGTTAAAGTTTTTCAAAAGTTATCCTGAAGTTTCAGGATTTCTTGTGTTTGAGAAAGGGTTCTTTTCATATGTGTTAAGCTGCTGAACTCGCTCAATTCAGGATTTTGAATTTTTGAACATTCACTCAGTAGTGAAAACTTCAACAAGAATTCATTAGATCTCAGAAATTTGGAACAGCTGAGCAAGTGTTGTGTTGTCTTTAATAGGAAGTTGATGTTTAATCAAGTTACATAGATCAATAACTCTCAATGTTTACATTATTGTTGTCATTCCCATTCTTGTATATGATTGTTTTTATGTTGCCTTTTATGTTGATGTGTTTTTATGATGATCGATCAAGACTGCCTCGTTATATTTACATATAATTAAGGGTACCTACCTGGTACCCTTGTTATCACATACATATGTCCTGTATTACATCTCCCATGAATGTGTGCATCCTAAGCTATTTTATTGAAAATTTGATTTTTTTTATTGAAACTTAAATATTTTTTTCATAAAGTTTATTAATTTCTTGTTTTTTATTTTTCTTTGTGAAAAATCAGACATTGCTTTAAATTTTCTTGATACAAGCCCAATATTATGTTATACATTGTATAGCAAAAGAAAAAATTATCAACTTAAATGAAGGCTTTTCAATCACATCATTATTAGGTCTTCAAATGTATGTCTATCCTGGCCTATAACTTGTACAGTTTTATAAATATTTGAATTTTGTGACCAATTACTAACTTATTCATATTTGTCATGCCTATTTGTTTTATTTGAATGGTTTGGGTGTGGCCAACTTGTAAAAAAGAATGTAAGGCCATACTGTAGTATAGTAATCATTGATTTGAAAGTCACATAGAACCCACCTAGTTTCATATTGTAAGAAAACTTCACAGTATAGCCAAAACATATTGTTATGATTAAACTGTTTTAACTAATCATACATAATGTTAAACCAAAAAGCAAAAGAGTAAAAGCGCAGAAAATGGCTGCTTTAAGCTACAGTCCCATAAACATAAAAATAGCCGTGAGGGCACCGTACGGGCGCCGTGCGATCAAGCTCCGCAAGGACCTGTACGAAGTCTTGTGTACCCGTACGGACTGTTACCTTATTACCAGGGTCCGTGAGATGAGTCCATGATACACGTATCAGTTTCAAAGTCAAATCGTGAACACAATCGTGGCCGAGTATGGATTAAACATGCATATCTTCCAGCTACGGCTCTGTACGGGTGTGTTGTTTTGTACCATGTGCGTACCGTCATCTTAATATGCAAGGCTTCCCACGGCCTATGACTGTCTGCACGTGCGGGTGCGTAACAAGCCACGATTTTATGGGACTGAGGCTTAACACTAGTGGCAGGTTAATGCAGATGTAATGCAAGAAATACAAGTTCAGATATTTTTCTTTTTATATATCATTTTAAGGCACAATGTCATGTGTTTAGGCATGATGCCATTTCTTTAAGTGGTAAATTCTGCAGGTCCAAATTCTGTAGTTTTTCATCAGTCAGTTGTTTTTGTTTTTAAGTACAATAGATGGTCCACTCAAGTGTTGTTAGATATATAGATAGTTTTCACTGTTTAAATCTAAATCGTAATCAATCTAATAGTTTCTTGTGAAAGACTTCTTTGTACTTGATAATTAGATAATTTAGTATAAATATTGTTGTAGGGTTTGCCATATTGAACAAACTTGTTTTGGTAGATAAAATGTTCGCATTATTTTGATATTTAACATATCATTGATAGGAATACTAACTAACTCATGTTTAAAATTGTTGTAAATTTCTTACAAACTTAAGTTTTGTAATACAATGTACTGGGTAATTATTCGTTGTAATTGCCACTTAGGAAACTGTATATAATTTTGTGTGAAAACTTACTACAAAAGTTGAGATACTATTTTTTCTTGATTTTTAACTTAACATATGAAAATTCAACTCAAAGATTTAATGTTTGGATATCAAGAGCCGTTACATAGGAAATTGCTATGTAGAGCTAGCCATGGGTTAGGTATTTTACTTGATTTAAGCATAAATATTGAGTACCCAATTTATCAATGCCTACTGCTTTGACTTCTGATATCTAAAGATTTTTTGTGACAGTATCCACTGTACATGGACTGGACTTTGATCTTTCTCTTCATTTTGATCTGAGGTTCATTTACTGAACTCAGTATATTAGGTGTTTTTTTTATCCAACATTGGGTCCTTGTTTTAGATTTTAGAGACTTATCAATAGGGCTGTCACAATATACCGGTATTTTGCAGTACACAGCTACAGCAATACGTACCGCGATACAATTTTAATGTACCGGTATTTGGTGATATTTTTATTTCATTGGAAAATTCTTCCCTTCGCGAAATAATAGTAGCGAAACGTCAGTTTTTCCATTGTTCATTCCATCTCATCTGAAGTTGCAAGAATTTAACCGATTGGGACATGTCTCAGTCTTAAATGACCGTAAATACTTCAAGGCTAGATTCTATTAGTAGTTGCATATAAGATTTGCAATTTTTCTGTTAAATACAGCGGGGGAACAACGAATCTAAAAGCCCGCAATATATCATGGTATGTATCGCGATACGATGACATCGTATTGCAATATATTGCGGTACGCTTCTGGCGTATCGTGACAGCCCTACTTATCAATACCGTGCACACCTACATTTCATCTCTGTATTATATGGAACATTATTACATGTATACAATAATAAAATAATTATGTCCTAGATATTGAACTATCTGTTTTATAATAAAATATCTCAATACTTTGAACTGTCTTCATGTGTTTATTACTTTTTGATAACATGTGGGGGTTGCCTAAGCATATCGCTAGCTAGCGCTTAGTCCCCTTGTATCCTATTTTTGATGTCATATACTTATTCCTTCAGTGTAAGAAGGGTACCAGGGCACTAAGTGATGAATAGCAATTATCCTTAGGCAACTCACCCATGGTTGAATGTTTTCATAACTCATCTTGAAGTCAATTATAATCAGGACCTATCTAGGGCTTCTTTTCTATGTAAAAGCTGCTGACATTATGAAATTATGTAACATCAGGAATTTTTCAATTTTGAACTTTTATCAGTGGGATTTAGTTTAGAAATACTTTGGAAGAAAGATATTTTTCTTGTTAAAAGCATTAAAGATTTTTTATTACATACCTAATCATAGTGTTAGTGTTAATTTTTTGTCATCAAATATTGAAAATTATAAACATCATGATTCTTATAGAAATTGGAGAAAAATACCTCTCCTGTTTCATAGCATCGTGTTGCTATTTCCCTTAAATAAGCCTTATCTCATTTACCCTTATTTGAAAATTCACATCTACTTGGAGGCAAAAGTGATATGACATTTTGACCCCTAAATAACCTAATTCAGTTTCATAATTGCAGGCCTCCTAGTGAAACCTTTAAAAACCTTTAATTTCAGAGCAAACCTTTAAAACCTTTACATTTCCCCAGAAAACCTTTAAAACGCCAAAATAGCCTGTAATTCTCACTCAAAACCTTTATATTTGCTCTGACTGGTTGCCGTGCTAGCTTAAAGCAAGTAATGGATTTTGTTCTGCATTTTCCCTACACTGTAAAACAGGAGCTAATTATGATATAAATAGGCAGAGAAAATAGGTATACACATTAAATAAGGTATGTATTATATTGCATAATTCAAAAAGTATATAACATCAAAAAATGACTTGTATGACTGTGGGTTTAATAAAGAAATGAGAACTTCGACAAAAATAGCCTTTATTTACTCTTTATTTTTTCATATTTTACACTAAAAGGCCTTTATTTTCATACATTGGAGCCTTTATAAAAACCTTTATTTTTGTTTTGGCCTGCTAGGAGGCATGTAATTGACTTAATACAACATAAATCAGCATTCAGCTTATACATTGATGTATATAGTTCACTGACATATTTCAAGTCTTTCATTTAAAGTAAATCATCTGTATTATTAGTCTAAACTGAAAATATCACTCGTACACGAACTGTATATTACATTTTATTGCTAATAAAATATGAAAATAAATCTTGACCACTTATTACATTGTTGTTATTAATATTATAGCAATCAAAGATCTAGCTGGATCACATTGACTTGAGACAAACTAATACATTACTCACAACAGTTTCTACACATTGGCTGACTGATAATGATTGTTAATAATGATGTAACTGTATTCCTGGTCACAGGTCAATGTGAATAAATTACAACAGTATTGTCTGGAGTCAATAAGAACATGCTTTAGATGGAATTGACTTCATCCAGAAAGAAAAATGTACGATATTATTATACATGTAATCCAGAAAAGGAATGGAAGATAATTGTGTTCTATAAACATAAGATAAGCAAGATTCATAAATTAATTAAAGTGATTGTACATATATCAACAGAATACAATACTGAATTATCTGCCTAAATAAACACAGCAAAAATATGTGTATATACATCATCATGACTGTGAAACAGAAAACAGTCATATATATATAGCTACAATTTACCTGACATACGATTTGTAAAAATATTTGAACTGAATATTGTGTTGTATTGTGCATAAAAATTGACCCCGATCTGACCTTTCACATTTGCATCTAATTGTTATCTACACATACAAGGACGAAAATCAGTACCACGCCTATTCTACACTTCGGCAGTGTCGGATTATGAAATTATAGGAGTATGTTTAAATTTCAACACATTATCTTCACGGCCTCGGTGTAATTAAGCATTAATACTACATTCGTATTCAATGTAATGAATATTCTTGCATAAAGGTCAGGTTGGGGTCAAACTTTATGCACAATAAAAAGCAAAAAGAACAAAATACAATTTACATGAATTACATAGCATAAAACAATACCATAACAGAATCAATGTTGTAGATAGCAAATTTAATTACATCATTACAGAATAATTTTACAATCATGAACAATTATGAATACATGGATATTAAAACAACATATATGAACCAACATTTTATATAGACAATATTAATTACAATTTCATGACAACTTGTTTCACATAGAACACATCAAGCTGGTTGAGAATACAATCTCAACTTACCCTTTCAAGTTAAACTACGAAGGAATTGTGTTTAGTAAGAAAGTATATTTAGTACATGTATATGTAAGATACTGGCTGACCAAAAAATAAAATGATTGCCTGAATACAAAGCACTTGACGGTGTTAATGTTACTGTATTTGAATTTGTTTTCCCACATTTTAAGCTTTTTGAAGTGGGTAGAATATACAAGATTATCACTGAAATAGGAAATGCTTGGCTTCTTTAATATTAATATATTTGGACACTTTTACCAACATTTAATAAATAACACTTCCTTAAAATATGTTTAAACCCTGATGAAGGCAATTAGCCGAAAGCTTGGGCAATAAAACTAAAAGAAATTCATTTGGTTGATTTGATGTGTGCAAATTATATTCAAATTGCCAGGTCAATTTTCACAATTATATAAAATTTTATTTATAAATATCATTACAATTTTAGTGTTATAGAATAGTTCAAACTGATTATACTGTGTATGTGCATGTTACAGTATAAAAATATAGTAGGTTATTCATATCACAGTTTTCATAGTCAAAATATTAAATATACATTGTACAGACAGTCTATGGCATCTATGTTACATAATTATATAATACACTTGTTGGTAAGCACTTGGTTTCCAAGCCTTCTGTGGTACTATGTTGCTAAGCACTTGGTTTCCAAGCATTCTGTGGTACTATGTTGCTAAGCACTTGATTTCCCAGCATTCTGTGGGAGTTCAGCACGACGACCTTGACCTTCAGCCATTAACTCTTCAATCTCCTCCACTGTACGAGGTACAACTGTTAGTAACTCCATACCATTCTCAGTGATAGCTATATCATCCTCTATACGTACCTAATATAAAACAATAAAACACTGAATCAGGTAAACTGTCTAACAACTTATCGCTGCCTTAGCACAAAAAGGTCGTAACTCACTGATTTTTTTAGTTTGAGTTACAGCCTTTTGCGCTAAGTCTACGCTAATTAATAAAGGAGAAACATAGAACTACAGAAGAGACTAAGATATACAAATTCTTCTAAACCCTTCGACTGCAATCCGAATAATTTTCTTAGTCTCATTCTAGAAATTGTATTTTAATAGGACAACTGTTCGTATCATAACAAAATGTTAAGACTTTTGCAACTGTCAGAGGTAAAACCTAGCACTATTTTGGTAAGAAGTTCCACAAATCAACATAACACTGAGTTACTCAGATGAAAATGCAGTCCTAACAAACAGTTGATTTAATAAAATAAAGTAAAACATCAAGTGCTGGCTTGCGACAAATTTCAAGTATGTAATTACCAAGTTTGTAATAACCAAATGTGTAATAGCCAAGTGTGTAATAACCAAATGTGTAATAGACAAGTATGTAATAACCAAGTGTGTAATAGCCAAGTGTGTAATAACCAAAAGTGTAATAGCCAAGTGTGTAATAACCAAATGTGTAATAGACAAGTATGTAATAACCAAGTGTGTAATAGCCAAGTGTGTAATAACCAAAAGTGTAATAGCCAAGTTTGTAATAACCAAATGTGTAATAGCCAAGTGTGTAATAACCAAATGTGTAATAGCCAAGTGTGTAATAACAAAGTATGTAATAACCAAGTATGTAATAGCAAATTATGTAATAACCAAGTATATAATAACAAAGTATGAAATATCCAAGTATGTTATAACCAAATGTGTAATATCCAAGTATGTAATAACAATGTATGTAATATCCAAGTATGTAATAGCCAAGTGTGTAATAACCAAATGTGTAATAACCAAATTTGTAATAAGTCACTTCCACAAATCAAGTTACTACAAAGATATGTTACAACTTACCCCACCAAATCCTCTATAAGTCTCTAAAACATCTCTACACAAAAATCTGGATTGTTCGGGATTAGCATAGGCTTGATCTAATAACTGTAAATTAATATATGTACATTATATAAAAATCTCTCCAGCCTTAGTTTAGAAAACCTTAGACATGATTTTATGATAATTTGGATAGAATCTAGTTTAGCGGACCCCGCTATTGCGCATGCTCCGACGTTGCGTTGTTCTACTGATTTTGGACGCCATTTTGTTTTTACCGATGCAGTTTTTTATTCATTTTCTAAATGAATTATTTTCAATAACTATTTTTAAATGTTTTTTGTTACCCAGCCCCCATAATAACAGAAAAATAGCGGCATTTACCCTCGCGCGTCTGCTCATTTGAAACGCATATTTACATTTACTTCCGGGGTCCGCTAAACTAGATGTGTTCCGATAATTTTTAAGTAAACTCCATATTGTTTTCAAAGCATTGTAGCAGCTTGACCATACCCCCATAAGATTCTCTTAAAATAGCCAGGTAATCAGTGACTCTCATCAGTTACTGTAGTAAAATTTAAAAAAGTTAGTGCTTCTATAATTATACTTTGTTCAGTTGACTCAGCAATTTTGTACCATCACCCCAGAACATTGAAATCATCTAAAAGTAGGTGATCCCTAACAGTCCCTTTTTACACCTTGGCGGAGTGAAACAACTGTAGGTAAATTTCTTGCTCAAGGACATTAGTAGTGTCCCTAGAGGGGTTTCACCCAGGATCCTAACCACAGGACCACTGAAAACAAGAACCTGAGGAGTTTCCACCTTGGAATGAACAACGGCAAAAAATGCCACTGGAAGGTTTAAATCAGGTTCTAGGGTGCATTGACCTCACACTTGCCCCAACAGGTTCATGTAAAAACAAACAATCACAAATAGTCAGGGTGAAAAAACTTCAACCATCCCTTCACTGGACAATGAATATAAGACAAAGTAAGTACAAGTATAGTAAAAATCTTACTGTATCTATAAAATATATTCCAGGTTCTATGGTCAGTACCATTCTATTTTCTAAAGTTCTCACAGTTCTCAATGATCTCAAACCTGGTGCATCAACTCTTTCTGTGCCCTGGAATTGTATACATTGTATAGTGCCTAAAGTTTGACCCTGATCTGACTTTAATGCAAGAATATTCATTACACAGAATGCGAATGTAGTATTAATGCTCAATACTGATATAGGAGTAAATCATCGAATGTAATTGTTAGACTGGGATTAATTTTTAAAATAAACTAAAGCCTACAATTAGTGTCTATTACACTGTGTAGAATAGGCACGGTAAAGATTTTCATCAGGATATGCGTAAATAATTATTTGATACAAATAAGAAACATCAAATTCATTCAAATAAATGTTTATCAGAAGTCAAATGAATTTTCAATAAAGGTTAAATTCTTTTTTTCAATGTCCCAATGGAAATTATTGCACATAAAATCAAAGTTAACATTTAAAAAAAGTTAAAGAGCATTTTAAAGTCTGTTTCAATGTACATTAGTACATGTTTAGTCAACTTTACTATTTGGTACCAAAAAACTTGATCAAGAAGTGTTACCTAATGCCAACGCTAACACACAACTGAGTTTGATAGCCCCACTTTTCTCCGTAAAGTCAAGCTAAAAAGCAAGTATAAGTACATACCTCAGGATAACCACCAACATCATGTGTATCAATACCCATAAAATGTCCTAAACCATGAGGCATGAATACAGCACCAAGTCTAACTTTCATCATCTCATCAACATCACCTTGTAACAATCCTAACTTTACTAACTCTTCTAATTGTACTTTCTCTGCTAATTTATGCATATCTACCCAACTTACACCTTAAATATAGTAATACATAAACTAATTACAATATCGTTCCCCTTATTAGTAATGCCTCATGAATATTTTAGTGAGAAAAGGTCACCTGAACGTGACCCTCAAAACAAAACAGCCAGATCTTAAATTAGAGAGTATGCGATTGTAGAATTTAAGGCCACAACAAGTTGATCATGACTGTGTTCTACGGATTTTTCTGACAGTAAAATGGGGTTAGCGAGCGAAGAAAAAAAAATTAAAAAGTCTTTATTCACTTGCTTTATATAGCGGTTTGACCAAATTTTTATGGGCGAGCGAGGAAACAAAAATATTTTTTGTGTAAAAACTGTCAAAATTAAGGTGCGAGCGAAGCCATAGAACATATGATCAATTTGTTGTGGCCTTAGATCCAGTTTTGATCAGATTGTAATCATATAGTCTTTCAATGACAAAGTCCTTTCAAACATGTTAGTGTTCCAAATTAGCTAGCGATATTGTATCATACTAGCCTAGCATGATACAATATCGCTAGCTTAAGATTTGATTTTCCAGCTTTTAGTGAACTTAATACACTTAATGAAATAATACAGAATGTAACCGTCAGCTAAGGTCTTCAGATAACAAGTAAATCTGTGAGCTAATGCTCACTAGTGATACCCCCGCAAAAATCTAAAAATATGTGACAAACAGGAAGTAGATGAGCAAGGAGCATGAAATCGCTTTACACCACATGGGATTATGGGATGAAGCAATATGCAAAGTATTAGGCTGCTGCATGTTATAGTTGCTGAGAAAACTGCGACGGAAATTTTGTGACGGACGGACAGACAAGGGTAAAACAGTATACCCCCCTCTTCTTCGAAGCGGGGGTATAATAATCAACTTCTTTATGTACCTAAGCCTAGACTGGAATTTACAAAAAAATATCTAAATTACTCAGGCCCCAAATTATGGAATGCGTTACCATATGAGGTACAATCAGTCAGAAATTTACATTCTTTCAAACATAAATATACTTTTGTGGTGGAATACCAAAGTGATTTAAATGACCTTTGAGCTCTTATTGTTTTCCTTATTTCCTATTTCTCTCACTGTATATATTTTATAAATGTTTTATTTCAATGTTTATCATGCTTGCTGTACATAATATGTAAATATGTTTTTGATAAGAGGCTCACAGGGAAGATTGGGCCCTGCCTAACTGTGTTGCCTCTATAAATAAAGTCTTTATTATTATTATTATTATTATCGTCGACATACCTAAGTTCGCGACCAACCTTGATTCGCGGCCATTTTTGTTTATGTTCATACTCTCGCGAGATTTCGAAATCGAGGCTATAACCTGACGTCACGTTTACTACTTGGTTTACGCTACCGTATCGATCTATTAACTTAAACAGAATGCGTTTTAAATAGTTTTTTTTTGCAAAATTCGTTTGAGATTACACAATTACACACTTTTTCTTATTCCAAAATATGTTGACTTTGATATTAACAATTTATTTACCGAAAACATAAAAAATACTTAACCAGAACGTTTGTCTGCAATGTTTTTCATAAAATCTGGGATACGAGACACAAAAAAATAATTTTCATTGGCCTTATATCAATGATGTCACAGCTAATGAATCTAAAGTACCTTTTTCAAGATGGCTGCCGTTATACAGTTGTAGTTTGTTTTTATGTGTTTCAACCGTTTTTTTGCACTTCGGACAGGATTATTGATTGATATTGGTGCAAAATAAAATGAGTGTCAATAAAGCAGGTTAACAACGACATTAAAACCAAATATTGCATTGAGTAATATTTGCCCTTTATTTTAGATTTCATATGTCAAGTTACAAATTCTCCTAACCTCATTCATGTGTTTTGTTCTAAATATAGATATCACATGATATCTTGACCTCTGACTATTAATATTGAGCTATAAATAACTCACAGAATTCCCATCAGGCATCTGCCTGGAACTTCCTCTTCCTACTGTCTGCCACCAAGAAAGGACTGTTTGTTAGGAAAGTCTGACATCCAGTCAGCATTCCGATTGCTACCAGTAAACCCTAAGGATTTCGATCAACTTGGTTTTTGCTTCAATGGTAAATACTATTTCGATAAATGCCTCCCATTCGGTTGCTCTATAAGTCCGGCTATATTTGAAAAATTCTCCACTTTTCTTGACTGGTATGTACAATCTAAAACCTTAAATGGCAAATTATTACACTATTTGGATGACTTCCTATTCGGAGGTAGGAAATTAACTAATGACTGTCAGACGGTTATGCTAGAATTCGATAAGCGCATGACAGAGCTAGGAGTCCCTGTTGCTCCCGATAAAACAGAAGGACCAAAAACAATCATAATTTTCCTCGGCCTTGAGATTGATTCTGAAAAAATGGTCATAAGAATCCCACTGCAAAAAATTAACGATATAACATTAACAATAACTGAAATACTAAGAAAAGATAAGACAACACTTAAATTAATGCAGTCATTAATCGGCAAGCTGCAGTTTGCATACAGGGCTATACTCCCAGGTAGACCCTTCTGTAGACGCTTAATCAACTCTACAAGAGGCTTGACCTGTCCCTTCCATCACATCCGCATTAATAAATCTATAAAAAATGATCTCAAAATGTGGTTATCTTTCTTCAAAAACTTTAACGGCATATCAGTTTTCCATGACAGATTCTGGGTACGATCTGTTGATGCAGAGTTGTTCACAGATAGTGCAGCCAGTATAGGCTATGGTCTGTATTTTAAAGGGCATTGGGCCCAGGGCAAGTGGCCAGACCAATGGAAGCTACAAGGTAAAACAAACAATATAGCCCTGTTAGAATTTTTCCCGGTTCTGGCAGCCATATATCTCTGGGGTAACATGTTTCGAGATAAGAAAATACTGTTTAGATCCGACAACAAGTCTGTTGTTCAAGCAATTAACTCTCTAACTAGTCAGTCTGAAGATCTAATGGTGCTTGTTCGTGCATTCACTTTAAAATGCCTACATTATAACATTGTAGCCAAGGCTGAGCATATCTGTGGCATACAAAATAAAATAACGGATGCACTCTCACGATTTCAGATGAAGAAATTCAGAGCTTACGCTCCAACGGCAGACTCAAAGCCAGAAATAGTCCCAGACCATCTTTGGCAAATATTTACACAAGATCAAGAAAGCTACTGAAGTCAAGCATAGCAAAAAATACACTGATGACCTACAAAAATGCAGTCCATACTTTTAATGATTTCAGATCACATTATAAACTAGGAAATACTTGGCCAGCATCAGTCAACCAAATAAGTCTGTTCATATCATACTGCTCTCACCAAGGTTATTCACCTTCAACAATATCAACGTACTGTTCAGGCTTAAGCTTTATACACAAAATAAAGGGCCACAAAGACCCAACCGAAGAATTCATTATCAAAAAGCTAATAGAAGGTTGTAAACGAGCATGTAAGAGAACAGATAAAAGACTGCCAATTAACGCTTCTCTTTTAGCAAGAATATGTACAGGGTTGAAGTCTGTGTGCAATAGCAAATATGAAGAATTCCTCTTCAAAGCAGCCTATACCTTAACTTATTTTGGTTTATTCAGAGTGAGTGAATTAGTATACACATCAACAACACAGTCACTGCATATAAGTGACATAAACATAAACTCTGATATGCTGACACTAACTTTAACAAGAACCAAAACTAATCAATCAGGACCACCAACAATCTTAAAAATTAATAAGTCTAGCAACAGAGAAATATGCTGCATAGAGGCCATGCAGCACTACCTGCTAATCAGACCAAAGGTCAGAGGTTACCTATTCTGTCATAATAACAAATCACCTCTCACTAGATACCAATTCTCAGCAGTTCTAGCTAAAACACTGATCCATCTAGGTATTCCTAACATTCACTACAGGTCCCATTCCTTTAGAATAGGTCGTGCAACTGACTTAGCACGTCAGGGGACAGAAGCACAAGATATCAAAAAAATGGGCAGGTGGTCTTCTAATAGCTATCTTAAATACATAAGAAAGTAAATATCATCGCTAAATAAATACATATAAATATATATAGATATATGTTAATTAAACTTTTGCAGAAATTTGGATAGTGGGTGATTCCATAGTGAAAAAAGCCAAAGCTTACACAGACAAAGAATCCACCCCGAACTTAAAGCTTAATGCCAAAATATGGTGGTGTGGCAAGTCAGGCATGAGGTGGGAACAACTGCTTCAAACCACCCAGCTCCAGCTGCTGCATCATCGACCCCCAAAAATACTAATAATTCATCTAGGAGGTAATAATTTACATAATGTTAAGCAAGTTAAACTTATAAAATCAATTATTCATGACCTAAAATATATCAGAAACACATTGATCAATACCCACATTATATGGTGCGATATTCTACCAAGGCTACAGTGGAGAGATAATACTTCCTCATCACCAAAAGATCTGAATATCAAACGCAAACGTGTCAACCGTGCTGCACGCCAATACATAAATGAAATGAACAATGCTTCTTTTATCTCCCCTAAAATCCCCTGGCACATGACAGAGCTATTCCAAAATGATGGTGTGCACCTATCAGACATGGGAAATATGGTTTACCTCCAGACACTTAAAACATCACTAGAACAATTGCTGGCCAAACCTCACCCACTCTGATTCATTAAAAACTGTCCAACCCCTAAATGTTCAATAACTATAATTGAACAATATTCCACTATCAAATATTTCTTAATAAATGTCTAGAATTTGGAGAAGTGTTTAACATTTTGTGGCGGAAATTCTAGAGAAATTTTAGCCGGATGGAAGTTGGTTTAGTGTTTCTAGTTAATAAACTACAGGTTCTTCATACTCTAGGTATCTGGAAGAAGTAAAATGGACAAATACTCTGAACCAGCACCTAGAGACAATGTCTAACTATGTAGATTGCAAATGTAAATTCCACATAGATTCATCGGTTGCTTGAATTGCTATTAAGTAAGGAGGCAGGGTATCCTGTAGTGGGCAGTTACCCGCGTACCCTCCAAGCTTATACAACTTGCTTGCTATCAACGGTTGCTATTTTGCTATACAATGGGTTGCTATCAACGGTTGCTATTTTGCTGTGCAAGCTATCATCGGTTGCTATTTTGCTATACAATTGGTTGCTATCAACGGTTGCTATTTTGCAGTACAAGCTATCATCGGTTGCTATTTTGCTATACAATAGGTTGCTATCAACGGTTGCTATTTTGCTGTACAAGCTATTATTGGTTGCTATTTGCCCTATATTCATAACTGCTATAATGAGTTGCATTACAAAGTTGCTAAGATAACAGTTTATTACACTAGCTGTGTCTCACAGCCGAAATGCAGGGTTGCTTAAATACAATTACAATGCTATGCTGCTCATTCCACACACAATTCCAACTTCCATCTGCTAAAATCTCACATTGTTTGCGATGTATGTGTTGCGGCCTTAGTATCCCATCCAATTAATAAAGGCATCTAAACTTATATCACTTTGTTTCATCATTTGTTTCCCCATGTATACAAATCTCGTATAGCATCCCTTGGTGGATTATCAACGGATGCTATACGAAAGGTCCTATAGAGTAATATCTTAAAATAAAACCAAATATTGCATTGAGTAATATTTGCCCTTTATTTTAGATTTCATATGTCAAGTTACAAATTCTCCTAACCTCATTCATGTGTTTTGTTCTAAATATAGATATCACATGATATCTTGACCTCTGACTATTAATATTGAGCTATAAATAACTCACAGAATTCCCATCAGGCATCTGCCTGGAACTTCCTCTTCCTACTGTCTGCCACCAAGAAAGGACATCCCTCCCACCCAACCCATGTATTTCCTACTTTACTTCACCATAATATTTTGAAACATATTCTTGGCAAAGGTACTGCTGCCGATTTTACTTACATTTCAGTTTTGATTGTTTGTCATACAATTTGGCTGTACAAGTTATCAAAGATGTGAGAACCAGTTTAAAGATGCTAACAATTTGACTTTACAAGTTATCAAAGATGTGAGTACCAGTGTCAAGATGCTCAAAGTTAAGGACTCAAACAGTATATGGAAGAATGGAAACAGTAAATCATGGAATTGGTCATTCGAATTAAGAATGTGTTATCATGCTATGTTAATATCATATAAGCAACAAGAACTATACTCTTCACCTTAAGTGAACAATCATGAACTAAAGCTAAGTTTTATGAAGTAGGAGCTTTCAGATTCCAATAGACAATGATTTGTGTTTCAGGTTTTTGTTTTATTTTTTTTATTTTTTTATTCTGATTTCATTCATACAAACCATAACTCACACGTCGCAACCAAAATTCTAGAGAAATTTTAGCCGGATGGAAGTTGGTTTAGTGTTTCTAGTCAATAAACTACAGGTTCTTCATACTCTAGGTATCTGGAAGAAGTAAAATGGACAAATACTCTGAACCAGCACCTAGAGACAATGTCTAACTATGTAGATTGCAAATGTAAATTCCACATAGATTCATCGGTTGCTTGAATTGCTATTAAGTAAGGAGGCAGGGTATCCTGTAGTGGGCAGTTACCCGCGTACCCTCCAAGCTTATACAACTTGCTTGCTATCAACGGTTGCTATTTTGCTATACAATGGGTTGCTATCAACGGTTGCTATTTTGCTGTGCAAGCTATCATCGGTTGCTATTTTGCTATACAATTGGTTGCTATCAACGGTTGCTATTTTGCAGTACAAGCTATCATCGGTTGCTATTTTGCTATACAATAGGTTGCTATCAACGGTTGCTATTTTGCTGTACAAGCTATTATTGGTTGCTATTTGCCCTATATTCATAACTGCTATAATGAGTTGCATTACAAAGTTGCTAAGATAACAGTTTATTACACTAGCTGTGTCTCACAGCCGAAATGCAGGGTTGCTTAAATACAATTACAATGCTATGCTGCTCATTCCACACACAATTCCAACTTCCATCTGCTAAAATCTCACATTGTTTGCGATGTATGTGTTGCGGCCTTAGTATCCCATCCAATTAATAAAGGCATCTAAACTTATATCACTTTGTTTCATCATTTGTTTCCCCATGTATACAAATCTCGTATAGCATCCCTTGGTGGATTATCAACGGATGCTATACGAAAGGTCCTATAGAGTAATATCTTAAAATAAATGTTTTAAGTGACATTTTATTGTTTTTAACGCTTAACACCGCGAATCACGGTTATTCCTGGATATAACTTATACATATGCTAGATACCACTGTAAAGTTCTATCATAAGGCAGCTGGCTCCAAGACCTCAGTAATAGACCTCTTTTTGGACTAAAAGCCTTATCTATCATTTAAAACTATCTTCATAAACCAACTCACCAGGTTTGCAAGCATCCATGACAGCTCTGTTAGCCTTTAATACAGCATTATATATTCCTTTCTGTTTCTCGGTAAACTTTCCATTACATGGATATGAACATGTAATATCAGAGGCATAACAATAATACTCTCCACCCATATCTAACAAACTGTACAAAAAAATTATACAATATTGTGCGTAAAATTTGACCCCGACCTGACCTTTATGCAAGAATATTCATAACATTGATTACGAATGTAGTATTAGTGTTCGATTACACCATGGCCGAGAGGATTATGTGTTGAACACATATACATACTTTACGATCGCTGCCGAAGTGTTGAATAGGTGTGGTACTGATTTTCGACGGGATATGTGTAGATTATTATCAGATGCAAATGTGAAAGGTCAGATCGGGGTCAATATTTACGCACTATACTACAATATTATATCAATCAAAGAATACAATATAAATTTATTGAGTTTTTCATAGCAGACTTTTTATTATATTTTTTACATACCGGTAGATATAACATTATTTATAAACGTTTTTGATAAAGTTTTGTAAACTTTCCAAAACATTTTTTCTTTTCCATCATTGACTTATTCTTGCAATATATTTACATATATGTATTTAATACTAGTGCTTAAAGAAGTTATTAAGCATGAAATATTTACTTAATTATAAGAATAACAATCTTTAAATAAATGGTTACACATCAAAACAAGATTTAAAAACAACTTCAGGCCTTGATATTTTGATAATGTAGATGTATAATGATAAATGCAAGAGTATACATGTATTGTCATTGAAGGTAAAAGTCTTATCTATAACATTAAATTTTGAGACTGATTTGTCATACAAAATATGTGGCTGTTCATAATATTGACAATTTCAAATTATAGTAATTTACAAAGAGAGTAAATAGCTAGGAGAAAAACAGAAATGATATAATTATAATAACCTACCACATATCTCCATCATTAAGTTGTTTAGCATTAGGTGCTCCAGAATGACCATAATGTAATACAGCACCATTCTCACCACTGTAAGCATAAATATAAACAAACATAATATGTAAATACATGTATATATAGCCATCAATAAAACAGGTGAACTGTGGTAGAGTCTTGAGTTGCTATAGTAATTAACAACAGTATACTGCAGTTCCTAATTCACAGTTAATTCTAAAGTTCAAATATTGCGAAAAGTTGTTCAAACCATCATGAAGGTCAATGTTAAATTCCAGTTAAGCTAGGACAAAATGAGTTTCAATGAACTATAAAGATGTCAGATGACGCAGGGTGCTTTGGTTAAAGATTGGTAAAATTATCAGTTAAAGTAAACACAACTAAAACACAGTGTTTATGGCAAAATGTAAAGCTTGAAACACAGCACCCACTACAGAAGGAATAAGTCTTTGACAGAAAGCTTTATCTCTATGTTAGTGATAATAAATGAAAGACACTTGTAGTCCAACAGAATTAACATGAGCTTGAACTACCTAATTACAATAATTACACACTTCAGTTATATTACATCGTGAGTTTCCGCATGTGCGTATACAGTTATACACGTGTTTATAACATCCAATGTGACTATAAATCAATTTATCACAAGTGGCATGTTATTGCACTTTTGATTTTGGACACGTTAGTTTTGGGGGAAATAGTAAGTCAGCAATATTATGACACAGTTTCAAAGTATCTATTCTTATGAAAACAACATTAATTGTTCAGTACATGTATCTTGCCGAAAGCTTCCGATAAAGCTCGATTTACAAACGAAGACAAAAATAGACAGTAAATACTGAGTTAAATATATTCTTGCATAAAGGTCAAGCTCAGGTTAATTCAGTTGGACTATATCTGCAATATCTTCAATAAATCTTTATCAAGACTCAAATCTAACAAAACATGGAACTTGCAAATTCTTGTGAGTAGATTTTACATATGAAAAATCCCCAAAAATTGATAGCACGGTAGCAATGGATAAATAAAATAGAATTCATTCAAGGGTAAACAACTGTACTTACCTTCCACAAATACAAGTATATGACAAGTTCCTTAAACCACCTTGGAAATAGCAGTAATGACGAAAGATACTGTAATACATGTATATAATATATAGAGGTACGTTAAAATGAGAGACACGTACCTACAACATACACCACATCCCCAGGCTAACATACGTATAGAGGTACGTTAAAATGAGAGACACATACCTACAACATACACCACATCCCCAGGCTAACATACGTATACCACCATACATATAACAATAATTACAAAATATACTGAAATATCAAGTTGATAAATGTATAGTTGAAAGATGTTAGTATATTGAACTAAAATTAAATCTACAGTGAATCTTGCATAAGCGACCACGTCTCCTAAACGACCATTTGCGCTAAGCGGCCACTCTGAGTTCCTACCAACTAATTTTACTACTTAAATCTTTGTCTTAAGCGACTTTTGTCTAACGCGACCAGCGACCGCTCATTTTGGTCGAAACTGACTGACTTATTTGTGTTAAACGACCGGGTCAAATAAATCTAATTTGTCAAAAATCGGTAATCAAAAATATACGTCGCCTCAATGTCTATCACCTAAACTCGTATGTCAGGCTCTAAAAATCAATAAATAACAGTCATAAATACTGTAAGATAAGGGGGTAGTGGGAACAATCAACAAAGTGACACTAATACTATCCAATTATAATGCAATTACATAATAATACACACCGAACAATTAGTCCCGTATCGGGGTCAATTAAAACATCCGTCCTGACCGTTCTATCACCGTAGAGAGTAATCATTTCCCAAAACATTTCTAGAGACTGCCAATTTGACTTTTTATACGTGCATAGAACGTGTAAAATGATATTTATTTACAAATACGAACACAGAAATAATTTGTTCATTTAAACAAAGAAAGGTCAATATTGAGGACATTATAAACACGTTTTCCGAAAATAGCGTCACGTTCTACTTTCAATTTTAACAAGGCCAACAATTTTACGCATGAATATTGCAGTGCTTGTTAGAACAAAGAAGTAGCTTATGTGTTGACGATTATCACTACTAATTATCATTAATTGTTTAGATTTCACTGTTTCAAATTTAACAGCCTTTACTCTGATGACCTAGATATATTGATTGTTATAATGGCGAAAATTCCGGAAAATGCCCGGATTTTAACATGTATGTAAACAAAAAGGACTGTTTCGCAGTTTTACTTAATTAAATATATAATTGCAATTTGAACCTGAATTTAGGATGTTAAGAAGAAAGAAAATCTATATTCCCATCATTTATATGTATTTGACGACATTTGAATGAAAATCCATCAGTCAAAATCGTCCCGTTGACAGATTAATGTTCTACGAAAATGACGAATTTTTGAATGTCAGGACGGTTTCAACGTCGTAAGCAACATTTGTCTTAAGAGACCATTGTCTTAAACGACCACTTTTTGTCTCTCCCTTGGATGGTCGCTAAACACAAGATCCACTGTACTTATTACTGGTTATATGGGATAGCAGTAAAGTTCCATTTCATATATCACCTTAGTTATTTCAAAACTATGCAATTATTAAAAATATTTAAGTCCCAAAAGCTTAATTTTACAAGCAAATAGTCCCTACAGGTTTCCCAGCAGTGCAAAGTAAAAAACAAGGAAAAAAACTAGGAATGCCAACTCAAAAAACTAGGAGAAAACTAGGAAGATAATGCAAAAAAACTAGGGACTTCTTTTAGGAAAGGGTTTATCTTTTCAACCTGGAACTATACATAATTTCCACAGAAGACAGGCACAGAAGCTGCGAAGTTGACATTTTCTTTGCTCAGACATAGACGTCATGGTGTCATAGAGCCTTAGTTTCCACAGGTGGTAACACATGCAGCTTGGTAAGGCAACACTGACACCAGACACCATACCAGCATTGGAACATGTCAATTCAACAACTTTTAGCCATTATCTGCAAATATATCTTACAGAAAAAACAAATGAGGTATCAGTATTTTGCAAAAAAATACCTTAAAATATAAAAACTAGGAATACTAGGAGCCTTTTAGCAAATACTAGGAAAAAGTAGGAACCCACTAAAAAAACTAGGAAAAAGTAGGAAAACTAGGAAAAACTAGGAACGCTAGGAAGCCTGTCCCTATATAAAGACCTCTCTGCTACTGTATTAAGACCATCAATTTAAATAATCTTAATAATGGAACATTACTGCACCATAAATAGTAACAAAATGACATCTTTCATTGGATTTTCTTAATTCGAAGTCAGGCCACAACTAATTGATCATATGTTCTATGGATTCGCTCGCACCTTAATTTTGACGGTTTTTACAAAAAAAATATTTTTATTTCCTCGCTCGCCCATAAAAATTTGGTCAAACTGCTATATAAAGCAAGTGAATAAAGACTTTTTAAATTTTTTTTTCTTCGCTCGATCGCCCCATTTTTTTCCAGAAAAATCTGTAGAACACATGATCAACTTGTTGTGGCCTCATGGTATTTTAAAACGAATTTAATCAAACAAGCTAAATTAAATACACAGATATGTATGATTGGTCAGGATATCATCTATAACCAATCTTGAAAAAGACTTAAGAAACCTTTTTGGTACATGTATAACTTGTAAGAACTTCATTCCTAAAAAACAAGCGAGTTGAGTTCCTAGATTTAATTCCATATTCAACAGTCACAAGAGGTGGACAGTGCATCTAGCTATAGTTCACAACTCCAAGACTTCAATCTTCCACAGGCAACTGGCTTCTTTCTCACATACAGAGACATGGACATTGATTTGGTTAGGAAAAAGCAACCAGTTTTATAAGTAAATGTAACAGAGATTTATACTCAGCAATTAAGTATCACTGAACCATGTAAGAGACGATATAAAACAGGGTACACTAACCTTTCCATCTGATATTCATACATTCCTGGTTGTACATTTCTCATTACCTGATAGTAAAAATATACATATAATTAGCATTAAAGTGCTACAACACTCACTATCTGCAGATTTACAAAGTTATAGGCCAGGCTATAATAATAAATTAACCAAACCTTGACTTCTAAAACCTGCATGAGATAAGTGTAGCACTATATTATATAATAATAAAGCATTTACTGAAAACAATCAATGAAGGAAGACAGTCAAGACAAATCTCACAGTACTGAGCTAGATTGATAAAGTTCCTTAATCAAAGAAACAATAAGCTAGGTTTTTGATACGATTGAATCAACACAGAGCTGACTATCCAAAAAATTACTCAACATTGTAACCATTCAGCCAAGCCCATTCTAGATAATTCATACATAAAAGCACATACACTTGGAATAGAATTAAAACTAAACATCTCATGTGCGGAGGAGGTGAATATATATATACTGGGCTCAAATCATTGACAAGTCAGATGCTCCAAAAACCTTGGCTGATTGGGCAGATTAATATCACAGACAATTTCTTTAAGCTTATCATGTTAACTGTTCTGAAATGATGTCTATGTCTTTTTTTGCACTGGAAGGCAAGTGAACATTACTGAGTATGATTAAAAAATGCTTGCCCTAGGAAAATTTGAGTTTTCATTTAAAAGAAGGGCGTAGTATAAACATTAGTAAAAGATTATTTACCTCTTTATGTGCCTCACTACTTATTCTATTTGTATATCTTAACATTTCTAACTCCATATCTGACTTGAATACACGACTAGAAAATAATAAAAACAAGTAAATCTGTGAGCTAATGCTCACTAGTGATACCCCCGCTGTGAGAAATATGACTACAAACAGGAAGTAGATGAGCAAGGAGCATGAAATCGCTTTACACCACATGGGACTATGGGATGAAGCAATATGCAAAGTATTAGGCTGCTGCATGTTATAGTTGCTGAGAAAACTGCGACGGAAATTTTGTAACAGACGGACGGACGGATGGACGGACACACGCACGGACAAGGGTAAAACAGTATACCCCCCTCTTCTTCGAAGCGGGGGTATAATAAATTTGTTTTGACTTTAGATCATTTTTTTTTAAGTTTTACCAGTGAGCTAAAATTGCACTGAATTTGAGCAGGATCCTATTCCAAACTGTAATAAAACATTATTTTACTAATTAAAGTACAAGAAATATAATGATACAACGAGCCACAAATAAGTTTTGCAATTTAGAATAGAAAGTCACTAATACAAAATGAAAATAACCCTAAAACGATTTGTGTTGCATATACAAACAAATTACATCTACGATTGTAAAACTTAAACTTTTTCATTTGATTGAACACCTATTTCTATATTACATATTCAATGGCGTTGTACAAAAGATAAATTATAAAAACTAAATAAGTAAAAACCCTCCATCATAAAAACATAATGTATATACAGTAACACAAAACAAAATAAAATTTATCACACATGATGGAATATAGTGTGTAAGTGTATTTTTTTGTATTGTTTTTATTGAGCTTTTATATTTCATAATTTTGGACCTACATCATTGTTATAACATTTCCTTACCATTCTGATATATCTGGATGAAGAAGTTCATTGTTGACAGTAAAGCTGTAATAATATGATATACAAACATTAATATAAAACATCTGAGACAATGACCTTACATATTGTGCGTAAAGTTTTACCCCGACCTGACCTTTCACATTTGCAATTAATTATTATCTACTCATATCCCGACGAAAATCAATACCACGCCTATTCTACACACGCTTTGATACATTTTAAAAATCAATCCCTGTGTAATAATTACATTCGAGCTTTGACGATATACTCCGATCTGTATCGAGCATTAATACTACAATGAAACATTCGTATTCAATGTAATGAATATTCTTGCATAAAGGTCAGATCGGGGTCAAACTTTACGCATACAATAAGAATGAAACTAAATTAGTTTACTTTGCAATACAATAGTGACATATTTGGCATTTTCTAATTCCATAGTTTTAAATTCCCAAGTTTCATACTAGTTAGAAAATAAAAAAATTCTGCATGTCTTGTTCAGTTTTCTAAAATAAATCCTGATATTTAAGTTTCTAGTTTTCTGAGGCTCCATGCAAATATGACACAATTTTATAATAAGATTTATTGTCAAGTGCAAAACATAAACAACAACACGTAAAACCTTAAGTTTAGACTTAAAGGTATATGGTAAAGATAGAAGATCATTTATATCATATACAAATGTATACTTACTCGCTTATACCATCAAAAGCAGCCTCTCTAGAATACTTTCCACTGTCTGTGTTTAAACCTCTCTGTAATAATAAGAAGTTTATGTATAATTGGCAATAAGTTTTCATACTCTTTTTCAACCCTTTCAGTTTCGGGGACCACAATGGAAATAAGAGATTTATCTATTTTTTGTGTCATCCCCTGTATTGATGTGCATGACATATGGCATTATACATACTATGTTATTCACTATTTGTATGCCATCAGTGTTTATTTTTGGTCAATTTTATAGCCGTTTATGGGCAATATTCCCAATCTAAAATCATATCTTTTTTTCCCAAATTTCAATCTAAAATTCCCAATAAAATTTGAACAAATTTTTTTTGAAAAAAGACAGCTGTAAACTTGTATGTTTCAGCTTAAATTATACATCCCAGTAATTTTTCTTTTTAATTAACTAATTAAAGTAATTAAGAATGAAACTAAAAACTTTGTTAAATCTGCTTTTGTTGTTAAATTTTCATGACATTTTATCCCATTTTATACCAAAATGCTGATAAAATTCCCAATTCTAGGGGTATGGGTCATATTCCCAAATTTGTGGAAAAAAACATTGGCCATGTGTCATGTCATTGTTACCGAAATAAAGTTACATAAAATTATTATTATTTACTGACCACAAATTCTGAATCAGTACTTGCATACCCTCAACAGGGAGGCAACTTTGTTTACTTTGAAAGGGAATCATCATAACAGTCCAATTTTCAAGGATTGGTATGTCTTCCGTTGTCAAAGAATCAAACCCAGGTAGTAACTAACGTTGTGTACTTACCCGACTTAATCATGTATACTATGCATAAAATATAGGTACATCATTAATAACTAAGTTAACATTATTATTATTGTAATTGAAAACAATCAAGCATTATTTTTTGTCAGCTTCGGTCTAATTCTGCAGTTTAGAAATTTAAGACTACTTGACAAACACTTTTTCCTACAAGGAAATGACCTTTCTAGTTCATTAAAATATAAGATTTTGTGAATAGAAGTCAATGAAAATTCTGGACAAATAATTTGAACCATGGATTCAATTCATAGAAGTCTTTCTCTGAACAAGTGCACAGATTTCCTACATTTTCCTCCAGCAAGTACATGTATAAGACAATAAATGTACTTGATTTAACCAAGCATGTTTAAGATTCTCATAGAATGTAGTTCTCACTGACTTTGCTATTGATATTTGATAAAAGAAATCTTGACTAAATCTACACTAACCAGAGTAAGAAGAACAGTTGCCGACTTTTCTTTCAATACTTTAGAAATCTGAAATAAATTAGAGAGAAAAATTATGAACATTTTTTTCATTCTGAATTTATTTTGTTAATCAGCAAAAAAGCTGTCTCTTCTACTTCAAGAAGATATCACCATTAAACATAGTACTGAAATGACATTCATCCAACTCCTAAAATTAGTAATCACAAAAAATCTATGTACTAAGGGCGCGTTGCCTAACGATTTTCGCTACGTTTCGCTATGAAAAAGTGCTTTCTTGTAGCGATTCGTCTTAGGAAACGGTTAGCTATTTACGTCACAAACCAAGATGGCGGCCTTTGCCGAGTAAAACTTTTGCGCTCATTGCAATCGCATGTTTTCGGGGCGATTTCAAACTAAATAAGGCTTAACAAGTATAAAATCACTGCAAAAACATTTGTTTATTTGAACAATTACAATTATCAATTAATTTCAATTCATCTATAGTCAGTCAAACATAAAAACCAAATAGTCGGCAAACAGGAAGTCACTTTTTTGCTGAGGCAGCCATTTTGATTTGTTAAAGCGCTTTAGGGTAGCGAAGAATTTTTTCGCTAGCTTTCGCTACGTAGCGAATTGAAGCCATATCTTGTAGCAAGCTGTTTCCTACGATTTTGCTACGAAGCGATACCTAGCGAAATGCTTAAGCAACGCCCCCTAAGACACTAAGCTTTTATATAATTGATAAGTCAGTCAACAAAATAAGCAGTAATATAGAGGCAACCATTTTTCATTTAGGCAAATATGAAATTTGTTAGGACAGCAAATTTTACACATGAAACAAATAAAGCAGGTACCGGTAGTCTAAAAGATAAAATGTTACACAAAAAATCATAACCAAGACATATTTAAGTATAAAAGGACAACAATCAGTCAAAAGTCATGCTAGAGTTATGCAACTTGGTATTTGACCTACAATGGTAACCCAATAGACATGTGTGAAGTTTCAAGTGAATTCCTTCTGTAGTTTCAAAGATAAAATGTTGCAAATAAAAACTAGAACAAGATGTGTTAAGCCAACACACAACTGAATTGGATAGCCCCACTGTTATCCAATTAGTCAAGCTAAAAAGAACTCTCTCACAACCAAAATCTTCAATATCCAAATAATAAGTTCACAGACTGATAACTTAAACAATACAAAAACTGACCTCAGGAAGAAAGTGAACTTCGTCAACATCATATCTTGTCTTAAAATCTTCCTCTGATAGTAATCTAAAATATTAATTATAAATATCATAAATATACTGACTAAAGATTTATCAATAAATACATCTCTATCAGAAAGAAAACTTATGACTCACAGGATAATTATTGTAGAATGATGTAGACCAGCATAAATAATTATATATGCTTACATGCCATGAAGTTCACCTCTTATGCAGTTCAAGGGGCATTACTCTGGTGTTCAATGGAAGTAAGCCAAATTATATAACTCAATGAAGCTTTAAGGGTGATTCCTAGTGACCAAACTTCGACTATGTTTGGAGAAGGCTAGGTTGAAACAGATTCACATAGATAGAGAACATACCAAATACCTCTAAGCCCATAACTTGATAAGCCCAGCCAGTAAGCTATCCACCGAGGTGTTCATATAATATGATCTATCTACGACAATGTTCAATATTATAACCAGTGGATATATAGAACTATGTATATATTTACCTTCCCATCCACACAGCATAGGCATCAGGTAATTTAGGAGGAAACAATATAGCTTTACCAGTATCTACCTCTAGTGCACCATAGAAATCTGGCTCTTCTACACCAAACATCCAATGAAAGTAGGACTCCTGAAATATACAACAAGTTAGGTAGACTTAAACATTGTATCGCGGGTTTAGCGCAAAACAGTGGTTAACTCACTCTTTTCTAACATTGAGCCTAACATTGAGTTACAACCCTTTTGAGCTAAACCCACGGTATGGCATATACAAAAAGTTTGATAGACATTGTATCTGAAAGTCATGTAGAATAGGTAGGTGTTTAAAATTACAAGTTCAAAAGGGGTTGTTCAGTTTTACTTTGAACTTTATTGTGGGCTTTTTATAAAAAACAAGTCAACAAACAGGTACCATTAAAATATTAACATGCTCAAGACTGCAGGAGTCAAATACAATGCAATGATTAAATTTCTCTAGTACTAGCTCCGTTTATAATGTTTGGCAAAACTATCTGTTGTGGGAGCAGTGGTCCAGTTGTAGGATGCACGCTTAGGGATCGAGAGGTCCCAGGTTCAAACCCCACTAGGGGCACTGCTAATTTCCTTCAGCAAGAAATTTACCTACAATTGTTCCACTCCACCCAGATGTAAATGGATGCTGTGAGGGATCACCTGCCTGAAGGAGATTTCAATGCTCAGGAGTTATCCAAAATTGTAAATTTGGCTAAATATGTATTTAGAAACAGAATTTAAACCACACTCTAACCTAATCCACTAGCCTATCTGCATAAAATAAGTAATTTTTGCAAGCCCAAATCATATTTTACAAGTCCAGGCCTTCAAGCAAGTGGATTAAAGTGATAATTGTAAAGAAAAGACCCAGTAACTAACAGTGTATTACCTGTCTAAAGAGAGGTTCATGATCAGAACAATCTCTAGTATCTGCCACTCCACCTTGTAATACAACAATGGATCCTTTAGGTACTTTATCATTCTTTCTTAGACGTTCACATAGTCTCTCTCTGTTCTGTTTAAACATCGTCATGGAAACAGTTAAAGTGTGAGTCCCACGACAAAAAGCTGGTCTGTAAAAAAAATAACAATTACAATTATTAATAGAAACATTATATTTTTAGTTAGTCATAGGTTGAGATTAAAAGTCACAGAACATAATAAAATCATGAAGTTAGGCTGAAATTTCATCATTTAACTCAAATATGTATATGTATCTAAATAAATCATACTTATTTACTTTAGCACTAGTTCAAGTAGTTGATTAATTGGCTAATCAGTCATTGCCTAAAACTTTCTTTTTGAACCCTAGCTTGATTAATTATATTATCATATGTATGAAATCCCAAATTTATCAACTAGCCTGACTACATGAAACAACAAGTTTTCAATAGTCTGTATAATTTTATTACCCCCGGACTTTGTGCTAGTGTCTTAATGGGATGATTGTACCACATGTAACCCTCTCTGATGTTATTGGTTATAGAATCACATGGCTGACACATAAACCAAAAGAGGGAGGAAACATTAGTATAAATATAGAACTATAATTAGGACTGTAAATATGGTGCTACAGTTAGGACATAATGTTCACAGACTCTGGACCCGCCCATGTTCATATAATCACTGATGATAGCACTACAGTTGGACATTTCACCATGGAAAGCATTTAACAAGTAAATATTTCTTTATGTGAAACACTTGATTACAAAGCATTATGAGACGTGGAGCTAACAGACAGAAATAATTCATTAATTGATAAAAAACTTCCTATTCGTCCGAAACTTGTTATATCCGAAATCATATCTACTTAATCAAAATAATTATGTATACAGTGCCAATCAGGAATTGTCAAATTAAAATCCAAACATTTTATAGTGTAAAAAAGTAAAATAAATGATATTGACTTACAATACACGAGCTGATGCCATTTTAAATCAACTTTTTCAAGCAATTTTCTAAAGAGAAAAATTCGTGTTGCAACCTTTGAACCGGTGCGTTATAACTACTCATTCGTGACAAATGTCAGTAGTTTCAGTTTAGTGTTGACGTTGAGTTCAGTGTCAACAGAGAGATTGTGTTGCATAGCTGTTAGTTAATATTTGTTAGATTTGACACTGGTGATCATAACGGGATTCTTGAGGTAAAATATTTGTTTATTACAGTTCTGTATAGAAATTATCACAGGTGACAGACTCAATTTTTCCTTATTATAGTATATATACTATAATAAGGAAAAATTGAGTCTGTCACCTGTGGAAATTATTTCATACATTTTTTTATTGCTAATTGTGATTTACTAATTAAAATGTTCAGTATCGTTTAACTTTTATATTGTACATCAGACAACAGGTTACATGATCTTAAATCATGAAACAAAATAAATATTGCCACTATTTACAATACTGGTAGTATATATACATATGTATATATAGGGTAAATGTCTTGGGCAGGGACTCAATGAGAGGGTCAACAGGTCAATGACCACTGATGCTATAGGCACATAAGTTTTTGTATTGTTCGTTTTTTCTCAACTGTCAAAACATGAATAATTTCACGGTGAATGCGTTTGTTAAAAGTATTGTTGTAATACATGTATCCATGAGTTTCCGAAAGTGTGTATTATGATGGAGTAAAGCTGTGTATGCCGATTGATATGTTTTAGTCAATATATTTTTAATAACAATTAAGCCGCCAGTACAAAAACAATGCATTCGGTCACCGTGAAATTATTCAAGCTTTGACAGTTGAGAAAAAACGGACTATAAGTACATTAAATTGTTCTGTCCAAAAAGCTTGACATTCTGTGTGGTACATAGAAAAAGACATCCTTCTTATTGGTGTATGAAAAAAACATTTATTTATAGGAACCTTGGATATTCTTCAAAGTATGATATAGAATGTCACGTTCTGTGGTATAATATAATTATATACTCCCTAATTAGAACACCCTATTAAAACTAAAATGCACTTAACGCCTGTGTTATAGACTAGAACATGCTAATTAATGAAATATCTACTTGTAATTAGGTGTGTTTACTCAGGCCCGTAGGAACAGGGGAGGCTAGGGGGGGGCTTAGCCCCCCCAATATTTTCAGCAGTTATAGTGATTGAGGATCTTAATTTAATCTGTCACACTAAATTGATTGATACATGTGTGCTTTTTCTTCAAAATCAATATTGCAAACACTTTTTATGAAACAAGATGCTCAAATGCAGTGTCGAAATAAACTTAAACATAAGAACTGTATTACTAGGTAACGTTTTCTTTTTCTTAGAATTAATTTGAACAAATAAGCCCCTCCCCCCCCATCTGAAAATGCTTCCTACGTCACTGTTTACATTCTATTTCAATTTAGTACAATTTAATACTATGAAATTTTAGATTATCATCAAAATGTATATCAATGAAAATATTAATTCTTTAAAATATGCAAAGTCATAGCTCTTAAATACCTTACTTAATATAATGAATGCAAACTTGTATATATACAGTACAGACTCATATATAAGACAAGATCATACATGTATGTAGGAATTCAATATTTTTACTAACTCATATGTATACAGTAAGGCCTCACTTATAAGACAGAAGTATACATGTATGTAGGAATTCAATATTTTCAAGGGTGCTGAAGCCAAGATTTATCTGGGGATTCTACTCACTTAATGTCAAAAGTCAAATATAATAAAAATTAATACAGATAATGCACATGTGTGTATATGCACTTTACTGAGTCCAAGAATAATGACCATTATTAAAAACTCTTTTATCAGAATCCCTATGTATTGCTAAGTTGTAATATCCGTATACAACTAAAAAAAATCCTGTATCCAGCCCTGAAGTTTAGTGATAGGTTTCACTGTATCTAGCAAGACACATGTATATCTATACAATGTATCATTAAAGCTTCTTTAAGACAAATTTATATGATGACTAGTATTTATTTTGAATATACATTAATCCTATTCTAAAACCACAAAGTAATTAAAATATTACATGCATTTGAGACACAATAATATGTTAAGAAGAGTTGAGGCAATTTTATAATTTTATGTATCTGTATAAATACAGAATTATGCTTCATGTAAAAATGTATTTTGATACAATACCGATACTCAGATTTTAAAAATTTAACTAATTGCAATGTAGGAGCAGTAGTTCAGTGGTAGGACGCGCACTTAGGGATCTAGAGGTCCTAGGTTCGAATCCTACTGAGGTCCTAGGTTCGAATCCTACTATAGGCACTGCTAATTTCTTTGAGCAAGAAATTTGCCTGCGATTGCTTCTCTCCTCCCAGGTGTAAATGGGTACCTGCAAATGTGGTATAATTCCTTGCGCCAATTTGTCGGCTGCACTAATAAGCAGAGTAAAAGACTCCCCAGGGAGATTGATAGATAAATATCAGTAGCCAGGTGACCAGGGGTTATAAAGTTGGTGAACCTGCATAGGCATGAAACTTAGACTATAAAATGCATTTACATTACAATACACATACCATAAGTCAAGTCTACGTTCATGTTAAAATATATGAGAAAAATATAGGCTACATTTGTTAAGGTTTTTTTTCAGTATTAAATGAGTCATTTGAAATAATGATAGACCTTAAACTCTGATTCAGATACAATTTAGTTTTATTATTGTGAAGAAGAAAAAAAATCTCTCATAACAGTTTAAATATGATATACATGTAATATCTATATGATGTTCTATATTCCCTCAAACATCTAGTGTTCTAAAACATGAACTTCTATGAAGTTCTAAAAAACTAGCCACTGGTACTGGAGAACCTGTTTTATTATACTTCCAATTACTACAGCAATCTCTCTACTACTGTCACTTCAAATTTATCCTTTTGTACTAATATGACATTTCTTACAATGGTCAGCTCACTGGACAGACCTTTTTTCCTTATATAACAGGGGCTGTTTACAGGCGCCTTCCCCTCATGAAATTTCCTTAAAATCATGCTGTTTTCACCAAATTTGCAGTTTACCTTGGATATTTTGTTCCCCTATCTATGACATTGCGATAAAATTTCCCCAAGTGTTCTATATAAAAAAAGGCCCTTGGCCTCTTCCGTAAATACTGAAAAAAAGCTCTGCAGTGTAACAGCCAATCAAGCAGTAGGTTGACTGACCGCAGTTACATGACCTATACAATGTGTTGCTACGGCATTAAAACCCAACTAAAACTAACAAACTAACTTACAATTGTCAGCTCTCTGAAACAGCCAATCAAGTACATTTCTGCTACATATACAAGTTGTGGTAGAAAGTTATCATTATAAAAGTAAGTACAATAACACTGTTATATGATGAGGTAAAGATAAATACATAATGTGAGGCTCTAACCTGCAACCTTCTACTTGCAATTCAGATGCTCTGCCAACTGATTTAATTGGGCAGATAAATATTACAAACCAATTTGTTTGTTTGTTTTGTTTGGTTTAACACAGAACAATCACATTGTATAGGTCATATAACGGCAGTTAGTCAACCTACTCACTCTTCCTGGAAAGGCTAAATCTCTGGATTTAGCTGTTAACCAACTACTAATGCATACTTTTGTCAGTGACTGACAACTGCCCTACGTAATTAAAAAATCATTGGTAGGAAGGAAAATGGCTGTTGAAATAATTTCATGACCAAGCTCCACGAAAGTATGCTCCGCCCGGGAATCGAACCCACGCTCCCTGATCTATAGACTTGTGTGCTACCAACTGAGCTAGCTGGATGGCTGATAAATATAACAAAACAATAATTTAATCCTATATTATATATATATCATTGTTACATAATGGTATGTCTCAGTGAAGGAAGCCTTTGTTTGCCCTCTACCAAAACCAGGGTTTTAGAGTATGATTAGTGGTTTGGTAGAACAAAAAATTATTAAAAAGATTTACTTTTTGTGTCAGCAGCCTGTTTTTGCACTTAGTAATAAAATGTTTCAGTTGATAGGAAGTTTTCAAAGGCAATTAACAATTTAAATTTTAAAAGCTTAATAAACCATGAACTAGGAAATGATTATAAATGAAGATAAAGATGAACAAAATGTTTCAGACCATTGGACTGTAACAAAGGATTTTTGCTTATGGGACAGTACATTAACTAGTAGTTCGTGTGTTCAATAAAAATATCACCAATCTATAAATCTTAACTATTTGTCTAGTCCATAAAGTGGTTTCACTGCTCCAGATTGTTCTTTGAGGTAGTTTTCTTCAACTCGCAGTGAGAATCTACGTAAATAAATGTTTGGCTCAGAGTCGAAAATTAACTCCATATTTGTTTAGTGTTTGGATGTCTCATATTACTGCCATAAATACAATGTATGTGCATAGGTGGAGCCAGCAGGGGGGGCAGGGGGGTTCCGGACCCCCCCTCTTAGAATTTGGAAAATGTACCTGTCCATTAGTGTATTTCTTGCCTGTAAGTCATTTTTAAGTAGCATGAAGCAATTTTTCTCAATGCTTAACTTAATTGTTATACAGGATTTATTGTCAATTTTGTTGATTAAAATTAATTGTTGAATTTCCCCATCAGAGATAAATATACCTTCAACTATTAACAGTAAACAAGATTTTAAATAAATGTATCCAGACCTCAAGGTCAACCATCCATCAAACAAAAGATTAAATTACTGCTGATAATGTTCATTAAGTGATTCAGTTTATTTACATACTGTAGTAGGCTACAAAATAATTGTTATAAGAAAGTTGCTAGGTTCATAAGGAAGGGTTTTTAAAAAAATACCTTAATTACGTTCTGAAATTCATGGATTTTGGGACCTGAGAAAGTGTTCTTCTTCAATGTAAAAGTTGCTGAAATCATAAAAAAGAGATTTCAGGAGTTTGAAAATTTTGAACTTTCTCCCAATTACCTAGGGCTTTTAAAACACATTGTTTGTTTAGCCAACCTAGCTCTCATTCTCATTTCTAGAGGTTGTTTTGTTTAGCCAACCTAGCTCTCATTCTCATTTCTAGAGGTTGTTTTGTTTAGCCAACCTAGCTCTCATTCTCATTCCCAGAGGTTGTTTTGTTTAGCCAACCTAGCTCTCATTCTCGTTCCTTGAGGTTGTTTTGTTTAGCCAACCTAGCTCTCATTCTCGTTCCTAGAGGTTGTTTGTTTAGCCAACCTAGCTCTCATTCTCATTCCTAGAGGTTGATTTGTTTCGCCAACCTAGCTCTCATTCTCATTCCTAGAGGTTGTTTGTTTAGCCAACCTAACTCTCATTCTCATTCCTAGAGGTTGTTTGTTTCGCCAACCTAGCTCTCATTCTCGTTCCCAGAGGTTGTTTTGTTTAGCCAACCTAGCTCTCATTCTCATTCCTAGAGGTTGTTTGTTTCGCCAACCTAGCTCTCATTCTCATTCCTAGAGGTTGTTTGTTTCGCCAACCTAGCTCTCATTCTCATTCCTAGAGGTTGTTTGTTTCGCCAACCTAGCTCTCATTCTCATTCCTAGAGGTTGTTTGTTAAGCCAACCTAGCTCTCATTCTCATTCCTAGAGGTTGTTTGTTTCGCCAACCTAGCTCTCATTCTTGTTCCTAGAGGTTGTTTTGTTTAGCCAACCTAGCTCTCATTCTCGTTCCTAGAGGTTGTTTTGTTTAGCCAACCTAGCTCTCATTCTCGTTCCTAGAGGTTGTTTGTTTCGCCAACCTAACTCTCATTCTCATTCCTAGAGGTTGTTTGTTTAGCCAACCTAACTCTCATTCTCATTCCTAGAGGTTGATTTGTTTCGCCAACCTAACTCTCATTCTCATTCCTAGAGGTTGTTTGTTTAGCCAACCTAGCTCTCATTCTCATTCCTAGAGGTTGATTTGTTTCGCCAACCTAACTCTCATTCTCATTCCTAGAGGTTGTTTGTTTAGCCAACCTAGCTCTCATTCTCATTCCTAGAGGTTGTTTGTTTAGCCAACCTAGCTCTCATTCTCATTCCTAGAGGTTGTTTGTTTAGCCAACCTAGCTCTCATTCTCATTCCTAGAGGTTGTTTTGTTTAGCCAACCTAGCTCTCATTCTTGTTCCTAGAGGTTATTTTGTTTAGCCAACCTAGCTCTCATTCTCATTCCTAGAGGTTGTTTGTTTAGCCAACCTAGCTCTCATTCTCGTTCCCAGAGGTTGTTTTGTTTAGCCAACCTAGCTCTCATTCTCGTTCCCAGAGGTTGTTTTGTTTAGCCAACCAAGCTCTCATTCTCATTCCCAGAGGTTGTTTTGTTTAGCCAACCTAGCTCTCATTCTCGTTCCCAGAGGTTGTTTTGTTTAGCCAACCTAGCTCTCATTCTCGTTCCTAGAGGTTGTTTTGTTTAGCCAACCTAGCTCTCATTCTCATTCCCAGAGGTTGTTTTGTTTAGCCAACCTAGCTCTCATTCTCGTTCCTAGAGGTTGTTTTGTTTAGCCAACCTAGCTCTCATTCTCGTTCCTAGAGGTTGTTTTGTTTAGCCAACCTAGCTCTCATTCTCGTTCCCAGAGGTTATCTAGATTTATCAAGATTCCTGATTGCCTCTGGGTACAAGAATGCCTAGCTCTATGCAACTGTTCAACTTCAAGACAGGAAAACCAAGATTACAGTCTTTGCATCAGTCAGAATATTCTGAGTGTATTCAGCTAGCCCTACATTACTGGAAACCATTGCATAGGAAATTGCTATGTACTTGGTAATGATACCCTTACACAACTGGCTCCATTTCTCAAAAGTGGGGTTCAAAATAATGATTTTGTCCCTGACTTCCATAGAAGCAATATACATTTGTTACTGAATCTAGAATTAGGTGTTAATGCCAGGGGTTGTGTATGAAGAGTAAAAGAAGGAAATAGGAAAGAAAAATAAGACATATGTACAGTGCTGGTTAAAAACAAGATTTTTAGAGTTAAAGATAGATTTGGGGTCATGGGCTGTTCTGTCTTTCATTCTCTTTTTGTCATTTGCATCTGAATTTCAGTTCAGGCCACAACAAATTGATCATATGTTCTATGGATTCGCTCGCACCTTAATTTTGACGGTTTTTACAAAAAAAATATTTTTATTTCCTCGCTCGCTCATAAAAATTTGGTCAAACCACTATATAAAGCAAGTGAATAAAGACTTTTTAAATTTTTCTTCTTCGCTTGCTCGCCCCATTTTTTTTTCAGAAAAATCTGTAGAACACATGATCAACTTGTTGTGGCCTCAGATGCAATACGACTTTTCTGATATGGATCGGGGATAGAAAATAGATGCAGCCCTATTCGGATCACCTCATGTCAATGACAAGATAAAAAGACATCCATTTATTTCACGGCGTCTCAACGCCGTGATATTGTGGTGGGTAGATTTTGATAGCAATGGGCAAAAGTCACGTGATAAAAATGATAAAAATCCTTTCGATTTCCACTGCCGACAAATTTATTGTTTTTAATGCAGTCATAGTACAGCCCATTTCCGTTAAAAGTTAAATAGAAAAATCATTTTTGAGGGAATCCATATATACAATTTTTCTTGCAACAATGAAGCACACGAAAATTCAGCGTTTTATATCAACACATTTCCGCAAATCCTTTCGAATCACACGAAAAGGGGTAGGTATAAATCGCGAACCAACCGGACCAGGAGACCAGTTTAGTATACGGATACAATTTAACAAATATGCGTATCATAATGTGTGTATAGTACATATATTATTGATATTTGCCAATATTTTATTTGAAAAGATAAGACACCAATATCAAAATTATATTTTAAGAAGTAACTTTGCAGACTTTAACTATTAAAAGAATCGTCGATTGCTTCATCACATATTTTTGTAAATATTATATATTTCAACTGTTAGAGCATTTATCATTTGAAAACTAATTTGATATGATTCATATATTTTAATAATATACCTTTTTTTTCTTATTAGCCGACTGTATAAATAAAGAAGCGTAATCGTGTAACATTGACTCTTAATTCTTACTCTTACTGAGCTCTATTGGCGATCTTTTCTAACTATGATTAAGTGCAGCGGACCAGTTAATTTTATGAGCATAAGAGTTACAAACCAGGGTTGAGTTCAGTAACTGCGAACGTTATAGAACGTTCTGCAACGATACATTCGGAAGTCCTCGTCCATTTGCTGCGAATAATTTGGACGCTATTTTGAAATGTCCGGCGTTAAAGTAAACAAATGTATGACCGAGGAGTTCCGAATGCATCGTTATGTAACGTACTGTAGCGTTTTGTGTAATTGAACTTGCTTCTGGTTATAGATCGAGCAGATGTAAGATTATTTTTGCAGACTTTTTTTAATTATGAAAAGTTTGGTACTATATTGACGGACTATTGACGAGACGGACCAGGTAATTTTAAGAGAGTTAAAATGACGGACATTTACACCTAGGTGAAAAGCTCGCCAGTTTTTAATTTGTTCGATTGGAGTATGTTTTCTCGAGTCCGAGTGAATTCATTATAAAAATGTTTATTAAGAAAAATGATTTCTATTCGAAATAGCTTGCCTTTTGTATTTAAGTGCATCTTTTCGGAATTAAAATACATGTTAAATCCTTTCATGTATCCGGCAACAAAATTCTTCCGTAACAAGTAAAGGTATGACTACTCTCTAATACACTGGTTTGAAAGATTCACTCGCTGACTCTCTACCTCTGCTTAAATACTATGCGCAAACTGATATTTCTATTTCAAGGCAAAGACACACACATTTAGATTGCATGACTGTCTCGTGATTAAAAAATAAATGCAATAAATGCAACAAGTGTTCACGCCTGTAAAATCAAAATGTCGAAATTCAAAGATGCTAGACAGTTATGCATTACTGTATACGTCTTAATATTGGCGCCCGTTTTATTTTGGCGGTTTTGGCGGTCGATGTCGGAACCGCCAAATATTAGCCCCGCCAATATAAAACACCGCCAAATATTGACCGCGCCAATATAAAACAACGCCAATATAAAACACCGTCAAAATATTATGTAAGTAAGGCTATTCTCACAATCTCACTTTGATTGAGTTACTTCCCTTTTTACTTAACACATAAGGCGAGTCAACTGTCGTAATAAAGAATTACAAAAATATATATTTGAAAAAAATGTATAACACTTTTTTTGTTTTTACGTTTTGTTGATTATTCTTGCTTGCTTGAATATGTAATAAACTGTCATAATCAATAATGCGATTGTGTTGTATTATTCGTTAAATGATAATATTATTATCATTCGAAGATGTTCAGCCACAGTTCAGTCAGGATAAAGTGAGATATTGCGTGCATGTATTATTGTTCAGTTTTGTCTCAGATTACGTCTCAAATGACCTTTGAATGAAATTTTGATACAGGAAAATGAACAAAGAAGTCAAACAATAAAAACTTGCTTGGACCCTTAAACATAAATTAATTTCATTAATACATAAATATTATACAGTCTACTACTATGAACTTGTTAAGATTGCAACCAGTTTGAATATACATTTGTACTATGTAATAATGACAGTTTTACGATGTAAATTGCCCCAGGATATAGTGTTGTTGTGAAGTAAACAATACGTACAACAGAAATTACGCGTTATTTGTCACACTTCAGTCCACCGTTATAATCGTCTGCTCATTAATCCGGGTACCTGGTGTGTAATTTTGTTAAATTGTATACAATGAACAAATAGATTGTCTAATAGAACAAAACAAAATCAATAAAAAATGAGATTAATTATTCAACAAAAATATGATATATTAACCCAAATCCGCCAAATATTTTTCACGTTTTACTTTTGGCGGCTTAGACGACGAGCATGGGTTAATTTTGGCGATTCAGACAACTAGCATTGGTTAATATTGGCGATTAGCCTTCAACCGCCAAATATTGACCCCGCCAATATAAAAACATCGTGAAAACGCCAATATTTGCACCCGCCAATATAAAGACGTATACAGTAGTTAGATGACTGGTTACACGGATTAGTAAGAACAGATCCACAATGTAAGGAGCACTTGCCCAAACAGAAGCGATAAGTCATGTAAATAGCTTCTGTTCTGAAGAACTATGTTTTCCCTTCTGCCGATCTTTTTAAGCGTCATGCAAATATGAATTCCTGGAAATTAATCCAACTAAAACCAAACATCCTGTCGGCATAAAGATGGTGTCTAGATCCAGACCATTCGCGTACTCCAAATTTGTCAAGATTCTCAATCTAACTAGTATCGAGAATCTTACTAGGCTTTTGGAACGAGATTGTTACATTTGAACAGAAAAACGTTTTATGACAAGTTACCTTTAAATTACTGAAAAACCTTAACATGACAATTCAATATAATGCTCTTTTGAGTTACCTTTAGATTATACTTAATCATTCTTTTTTGTTTGCCGTGACAATCCCTTTGCTGCATTTAGCAGCAATTATTTACTTGTTTTATGTATTAATAGGTAACAAGATGCCATCTACAGATAAGTTTAGATTTGCTATCGACAGAGGTGGTACATTTACTGATATCTGGGCACATTGTCCCGGTGGTCATGTTAGAGTTATGAAACTTCTGTCAGAAGATCCACAGAATTATAGTGATGCACCACGAGAGGGAATAAGAAGAATACTGGAACAGGTTAGTAATGTTATAGTGACTGTTAGCTGCAATTTTATTTTACTTTTAATACTGGGTTTAATGCTGTGTCAACACAATTCAGGTTATTTTACGGGGCCACACACATAACTTAGATTTTTTGAACCCTAGTTACTCACAGAGACAAAGATACCATGTTTTCTATGGGCGCGTCGCCTAACGATTTCGCTAAGTATCGCTATGAAAAAGCACTTTATTGTAGCTCTTCCTATTTACGTCACAAACCAAGATGGCGGCCTGTGCCGAGTAACACTTTTGCGCTTATTGCAATTGCATGTTTCTGGGGCGATTTCCAACTAAATAAGTCTTTAACAAGTATAAAATCATTGCAAAAACTTATGTTTATATGAACAATTGCAAATATTTATTAATTTCAATTCATCTATAGTCAGTCAAACATAAAAACCAAATTGTCGGCAAACAGGAAGTTACATTACTGCGGAGGCAGCCATTTTGATTTGTTAAAGCGCTCTCGGGTAGCGAAGATTTTTTCGCTAACTTTTGCTACATTGCGAAATGAAGCGATATCTTGTAGCAAGTTGTTTCTTATGATTTTGCTACGAAGCGATACCTAGCGAAATGCTAAGGCAACGCGCCAAAGGTCTCTGCCCACTTTCTCGTCCTCAAGACAGACAACTCCTCCATATACCTTATTAATGGAGGGAAAATGACTTTGTCAAATTTTCATGGCAGGGTTAAAATGCCCTGTGTGAGATTTGAACCCGTACCCACTTCGAGAAACTAGATTTAAAATTGAGTAAATCACCATAAATGACGGAGATTACCAGATTATAATGTGAACAAACATTATCTATGATTTCTGTTGTGTATCTGTATTTGTTATTTTGTTGTTTAAGTTTTGTTATTCATCATGTATATACTGTAACCACAAAAAGTTTGGAGGCAAAGGAAAGTTTGTAAAATTTTTAATTTTCATTGATTGTTTTTCATAGAACCATTATTTTTTATATAGATTACATAATATGGTTGATGATTAAATGAAATCAAATTTCTTGAATGCATCACATTTATAAGATTCAGGATCTGATATCCCAAAGCCTACAAAACCAAATTCGGTGTAGTTCTTTTCTATTACATAGATTTTCAACTTCTTTGGAAGTCTCAATTACAATTAGTACCATAACAAAAATAAGCAAAACTAAAAAGCTTTCAAAATAAATGGTACTGGTAATCAAATTTTTGATAAAACCTATGTAGTAGACTTACAAAGTTTCAAATGTCTCCAAACTTTTGGCGAGTACTTTATAGTTATGTTTAATTTTAGGAGACTGGGGTTCCAGTACCAACAAATCAACCTATAGATGTATCAAAGATAGAATGGATACGTATGGGAACTACAGTAGCTACTAATGCTCTATTAGAACGTAAAGGATCTAGAATGGCTCTAGCTATAACTAAGGGATTTAAAGATTTATTACATATTGGTAATCAAGCCAGACCAAGTATTTTTGATTTGGTAAGACAGTCAGGTTTTTTGGGCTTTAAAATACTAGTAGTGTTGTGAAGCAAAAAGCACGTTGAATGCACAGTTTTCCAGCATGAAAAAGTCTCCCTCAAATAATTCATATACATGTATTTGTGTGTATGATAAAAAAATTTGATAAAAACAATTCAGTGTGGTCTCTTTTATGCTGACAGCTTGTAGTTGAATGCAGTATTAAGTTGGTATCATATAAGAAAATGTTCTTTGAAGTGTGAACTAAAACAAGTCTTTAAAATTGTGAAATTTCTCTTTAGAACAAAGAACAGTATCAGAACAACTTCAGTGTTAGTTTTTATATTAAAATGATACTTTTACACCTGAAAAGCCTTATTATGATCTAATCTTCATGATCTATCCATTTGTCCATCAGCAATATGGTATTCAGACCTTGATTTTGTTAGCAATATAAGGTTGTTTTTTTTTTCAAATTACTTACCACAAATCATCAATACTTTAAGAGGATGTGTTGCATTTTTTTCTGGGTCTGTAGCTCAAAGGTCAAGGTCATTTTTGAGGCAAAGGTCATTTTACAACAGCTCATATTTCATGTGTATTATAATGCTCCAAAACATATCACTGTAGTCTAATAGCACTTTTAAAAAGTCTGAAATTTCATCTGCTCCCTTAGTTCTTAGGTACTGATCAAGATTCCTTATTAGTGAAAATATGCAGCTGCTTACAGTAGGTAGGTAGCTTGTTCTAATAAAAGGGGGCATGAAAAAATTGATGAATTATTGTGAAAATTATGTCATCTTGGCAGGGCTCAACATTAAAGGTTGTTTGATTGCCCCTAATAACCTATATTTGGGTTCAGGCATCTTGTTACTGCTAGTAAACATTTGGTTCTGGCAAGTGAAATATGTTAGCTGGATGTTCAACCTGGGCAACCTACTTTAATAAATGTTGAGCTCTACTTAGAAATTTCAACAAAAAGTATTTTGTATATTACAGGAAATATTATCACCAGATCAACTGTATGAAAGTGTTATAGAAGTGGATGAAAGACTGGTTTTAAAACAAGATAATTGTGAAATCCAGAACCAGTCTAAAGTTGTAGAGGGTAAAACTAAAGAAAAGGTAAGTGAACCTGTCTGTCAGACAACAGAGTAGGTTTTGTTACGAATTAGAACCTAGACAGAGCTGGCTGTCCAATGAGTACCAGTTTGACTTGGCCATGCCCACTCTTTTTACAATAGCGCTATCTTGATTATTCAATTAATCAACTACAAATCAATTCCAATTAGCAAATAAGAAATCAGTATTAAATCCTGGATAATTTTATCCTTGTTTTATATAAGATCTCAAGATAAAGAAGGACTCAAAGATATAAACTATGTTGATATAACAAAATGGTTAAGTGAATTATTCACAAAAGTGGACATTATAAATCAGATTGAGTCCACCTTTTCTTACCCAAACCAGTTTAACCCATTGTATTATTGGTGAACAGCAATAGAAATAAGTATGAATAAAAATGGCCGACGATTAACCGATTCTTATTGATATCAAGCAAGCAATTGACTAACTTTTAGTGATCAATACAGCCTTCAAGACTTCACTCCACACCAGGGTCGCAGCCCTGCCTCCATCCCTCGTGTAGACAGCTCACGGGTATACATAGTATTAACCTGGAAATATCATGCTAGTTTTAAAATGTAAATATATAACTCGAGTGGTGACTGTCTTGTTCAACCTCCCGTGGGGCTAATTACAATCCAGATTTGATTCCTGTCCCTAACTAAGAAGAAGAAGAAGTAAGCTTTAATCTCTTTTTTGTTTTCAGCTTGAAGTTTGGTCTACTATCGATGAAGATAAATTAAGAAAAGATTTACAACAATTATTAAAACAAGGAATTACAAGTCTAGCTGTAGTATTGATGCATTCATACATGTATGTGGATTATATGTTGTTCTTTATAACTTGTACTGAATATACTAACCCAGGTCTGTACTGCAGTTAGTAGAGCTGCAAGTTCACAAGGGGGTATGGGTATGATTTCCATACCCTTCCATTACAATTTATCAATAATGTCAATTTTCCTCAAGTTTCCAGTTTTGTGGAAGGGTAGGTAAGTATTGGTTATAAACAAGGGTCAAGGAAAGCTAGGTTAGGTGCACTGGTTGGTGTAAAATAACCTCAATTGTGTAGACACTGGGTACTGAATACAGTATAACTGAATGTGCGTATTGTATTTGAATTTAATTAAATGTTCATCATTTTTGCTAAGATTGATTTTTTAACTCCTAGATGTTTTGCTACATAGTATTGGTACTTGTATGGAATACTAAATGCTATATGTAATGTCACACAATATATGATAAATAATGATCAATTGTACCATGTCATGATAATATTTATTGTTCGTTTTTCTCAACTGTCAAAGCTTGAATAATTTCAGGGTGACTGAATGCATTGTTTTTGTACCGGCGGCCTAATTGTTATTAAAAATATCTTGACTAAAACATATCATACGGCATAAACAGCTTTACTCAATCATAATACACACTTTCGAAAACTCATGGATGTATTACGACAATAATTTTAACAAACCTATTCACCGTGAAATTATTCATGTTTTGACAGTTAAGAAAAAACGAACAATACAAGTATACGTATGGAAACACTGGCTCTTCAGGGAGCTGTCATTAAAGCTCAGGATTACTTTTATACTTCTGGTGAAAATTGGTCAAATTAATTATATAAATATATCTATGGCAGAGGGTTGGGAGCGGGCTTACAGGACTTGCTGGGAATGTAGGTGTCTGTTATGTGTACTCTTTAAATACATGTATAACCTGTTTTCAATAGTAACAAATTTAGACATTTTGTAAGTTGCATAAATGTGTCAGGCATTTTGAAAACTACATAGGAATTTTTATCATTTTGCACAATGTCAGAATTTACATATTGCCTGTATCATGTACAAGTACATATATATATACTGTTACATATTGCTATATACAGGGCATCAGCCTATTTAAAACCATACTTGTGGGGTCCATATTTCGTGTGGGGCATACATAAGACTTCACATTTCTAGCATGTTTAAAATGATGTAGGGGGTAGTAGGGTACCCTACTAAAATAGTGTGCGAAAGCCGGTTTTAAAACTAAATGCTATATGCCCCACAAATGTATATAATTTTTATGTGTGAATATATATATATATATATACATGTATATTAAAGATATGATGAACATGAAAGAAAGGTTGGTGATATAGCTAAACAACTTGGTTTTACACAAGTATCATTATCATCTGAAGTAATGCCTATGGTTAGAATTGTACCACGTGGGTATACTGGTAAGATTATTCTTTATTTCTAGACTTGGACATTTTAATATGATAAGCTGTTCAAAGCTAGGTAACAGGTATTTTCCAATCAGCCTTTTTTATTTAAATGTAACCTGATAAAAATCCAAGGTCCGAACGGAGATACCTCTCGAGTTGTAAGCGGACACTCTACCATGTCGCCATAAAAGAAAGCTTGAAGGCAAGGGAGTACAAGTGCCGTATTATACCTCTGCTACATAAAGGATCCCTGTCCTTTGTGGCCATCCTTTGAATGTTCCTCTGATAGTCGTACATGGCTGCCTGATTTGTAATTATACCCCCGCTTCGAAGAAGAGGGGGGTATACTGTTTTACCCTTGTCCGTCCGTGCGTCCGTCCATTACAAAATTTCCGTCGCAGTTTTCTCAGCAACTATTACATGCAGCAGCCTAATACTTTGCATATTGCTTCATCCCATAGTCCCATGTGGTGTAAAGCGATTTCATGCTCCTTGCTCATCTACTTCCTGTTTGTCGCATATTTTTAGATTTCGTTAAATGAAAGTTACATTATGATAGTCATATTTCTCACAGCGGGGGTATCACTAGTGAGCATTAGCTCACAGATTTACTTGTTTATTTATGTAGCACATCATTAAATATCTTATGTTGGATATCTCTGTCATTTATGATCAGATCTTGATGAAAATCCAGCTATAATGTGGTTTCCACATTATAATTCTTGCAACATATACATTGTAGATGACATTTAAATAGTTGATTATGTCTCATATGAAATAATGTTGTATAGTGTTGTATTATAACATATTTCAGCATGTGCTGATGCTTACCTGACACCATGTATACAGAAATATGTGGAAGGATTCGCATCAGGATTTAAAGGTGGATTAAAGGTAATTTTGTCTTTAGAATTATCAGACACCATTTTTGAAATATTTTTGACTGTTTAAAATTGTAATTCAACTGCATTAAGTTTGTATAAAGGTGTTTTTTTTTGTGATTTATGTGATAAAAAATGTTACATTTACTATGACAGTAGTTCATACATTGTTATGTTTGGCTTTTAGTCACCTGTATTCTGGTTGATGATAAGAATGACTCATTTTGAAATTGTTGCTCGCCATATAGTGATGAATACTTGCAAAACATTGACAACAAGATTCTATGTTGTTTTGGTATTTGAAAATGGAACTTCTTTAACAAAACCCTTGAAACATTCAGAATTTGTCCTGCGTATTAATTGTTGTTTTTAATATTCAAATCTTTTACTGTATTTCCCAAGTGAAGAGTCTTTTATATGATACAAACTTACTTTTTATAGTTTTGATCAAGCAAGAGTTCTATATTATTTTTTACAGGATATGAGAGTGTTGTTTATGCAATCAGATGGTGGTTTAACTCCAGTAGAATCGTAAGTATTTATTAGATTATAGAAATATAGAATTAATGAGACAAAATGACCCCTTCCCAAAAACTAGTCATTACTTCAATCCAAATGCCTGAAGCCTGGGACAAGTTAAAATTAATTTTGAATTATGTGGTCAAAGTAGTTGATTATTTTGCCCTTCACTGTATAACATAATAAATTTGGTTAGTTGTTGAGAAAATTTAAGCAATTGACTGCCAATAACAGACACCTTTCAACTACAACCACTTATTAATATCAACCATAATATGCTTCTTGAACTTAAAACTAATTCCTTTCAGCAATCACTTCTCAGCTTCTCAGTTTAGCATCATTCTAACACAAGGTTTTGATAGATAGAGTTCCCCATATTTTAGAGCTATATTCATCTTTTTTATATTTTAATAGTATGAACTGCATTTATTTAATTTTAGCATTACCATTCATGAACACTAACATCTAGTTACATTTTATTGACAGTATTTGTTTGTTTTTGTTGGGTTTAACGCTGTAGCAACACATATAAGGTCATATAACGGCGGTCAGTCAATCTACTCACTCCTCCCGGAAAGGCTAAATCTCTGGATTTACATGTAGCTGTTAACCTACTATTAAGCCCATACTTTCGTCAGTGACTGACAACTGCCCTACATAATTAAAAATCATTGGTAGGAGGGAGAATGGCCGTAAAAATAATTTCACAAAAGTATGCGCTGCCTGGGAATCGAACCCACAACCCCTACCAACTGAACTAGCCGGGTGGCTGACAGTATTTGATTAACACTAACTGTAGTCCTGGTCATCACTCTAAAAGTACTGCAGATATCAACTTTAAACTTTATAACTGAATTGATCTTATGGACAGGAGGTGCATTGCTCTCAAGAATCATAAGTTGTGTAACTCTCTTTAGCATCATGTTGGAGTTATTACCCTCGGTAATTGTCATATTTAATTTTTGTCTGGGGCATACCTCTTCAGGTTTTGAAGATATCAGCTCGAAATTTCGTAGATCTCAATGTGGAGAAATGCAATGCCTAAGAACCATATATGTCTTTTCATGATTTTGGAGTCCTTTGTTATTCTTAATTTTTGTCTGTCGCATAACTACAAAAGTATTGTTCTACCTTGCTTGTCTGAGGTATAACCCCATTCTCCATAGATTCCCCATTCTTCAGAAAAAAGGTAAATAACTGGTATGCTATTGCCAGGCAACACATTTGACTTTCAGAGTTATAGTTGTAATGAATATTTACGATATATTACAGTTTTCTAGGATCTAGAGCTATATTATCAGGACCAGCAGGAGGTGTTGTTGGTTATGCCTTAACTACCTATAACAAAGAAACAAACATGCCTGTTATAGGATTTGATATGGGAGGTATGTGTGATAATTTACTTCTTAATACATGAAGCTGTATTGTCAAGTTTTGGCATATGCCTTAATCATGAAAACCATAAAATCTCCATCTCACATATAATATTTTAGAGAAAGATCTTTATCATGATAAATCACATTAACTTTTAACTTCACAAATTATACAAGGCAATCAAGATAAATTTCTATCTCAAAGAAAGGTAGAGGTCTTGTCTCATGAAGCTGCTTGTTCAGGATACACCATGTTATTTATATGGTTATTTCACAATATGGTGAACATTTGATGTACATCTACATTACACTCAGGTTAAACTATTGTGATGATCATACTTATTCATTTTAGCTCGATTGTGAAAAAAGTTCTTACAACTTAGATTAGTCACTTTCGAGCCTGCCTCCTGCACCACCTGTACTGAGCTAGTAGGATTAAGTTTTTTGCTCAAGGAAACAATGAGTTAGGTTTTGATTGGGATTTGAACCATAGTGAATCTGGCTACCCAATAATTACCAGTCCAAAGTCATAACCGCTGGTCCACGCCCGCTCCTTAACTATTGTGATAATTTTATGTATCTATAATGTCAATGTATCTACCTGAAAGAAATTTTAAATAATCTTGTTGATCTCTGATGTTGTTTGAAGCGACCATGTTTAAAATGAATATAAAAACATCACATTGTGTCAAAAAATATTGTTCAAAATTGTCCAGATAGTCAAAATTAACAGTGACAAAGGTTGCCATTATTCATAAAGTTGTACTAAAGAATCTTCTTGATTGTATTCCAAGAACTTTTGGTGAGAAATCTAGGGTCCTCAGTAGTTCTGCCTTCCAAAACTTTTTTAACATTCTGTTTTTCGTCTGATGTGGCATTACTGTTCATTGACAGTACACACACTAGTCTACAAAATTAGGATGTAAAAGTGTTTGCTGAACAGGTCATTTTAGCAGCTCTATCTTGTTTGTAGAAATTTGGTTGCCCGAAATATAAATTGGTTGTCCTGGGCAACCGGACACCCACTAATTTTGTAGACTGACACACAGATATGCTGAAGACCTTAAGCTAAGTTTCCAGGGACTGTGTTGATGGGGTGTAACCTAAAGTAAACAAATATGTTGTGTATTATAGGTACCTCTACAGATGTTAGTAGATATGCAGGACAATATGAACATGTATTTGAAACAACAACAGCTGGTGTTACTATACAGGCTCCACAGGTTGGTCTTTTATTTATACCCAACACCTGTAGAAGATCGTGGGTGATATCCTTTTGTCAAGTAGCTTTTGTTTGTTTGTTTGTTTGTGTTTTATGGCGCACCAACACAGAATGGTCATATCGCGCCGAAAGCAATTAATGATTAACTATTAATTCAAACGAAATCAATGATCTAAAGCTCTATATCTTATTATATACATTCAAAAAGTTAAGTATCACATATGATGGTACAGACTCAAAAAGTTCATTAAGTGAGTTAACTTTAAAATTGTCAAGTAGCTATAGAATAACTTTTGTAAATTTCTAAAGACTTTCATATCAAGTATATTTTACTAAGGGTGCGTTGCTTAAGCAAATCGCTACGTTTCGCTTCGTAGCGAAATGCTAGGAAACGGCTTGCTACAATATTTCGCTTCATTTCGCTACGTAGCGAAAGCTAGCGAAAAATTCTTCGCTACCCCATTCGGAACTACCTCGGCTTTCACAAATCAAAATGGCTGTCTCCGCCGAAATGTAACTTCCTGTTTGCCGACAATTTATGTTTTTACGTGTGACTGACTAATCATAAATTGAAATCAAAAAATATTTGTAATTGTTCATTTAAACATAAGTTTTTGCAGTGATTTTGTACTTGTTAAAGCCTTATTAAGTCTGAAATCGCCCCGAAAACATGCGATAGCAATGAGCGCAAAAGTTTTACTCGGCAAAGGCCACCATCTTGGTTTGTGACGTAAATAGACATTCGGAACCACCTGGGCGATGATCGCCGAGTTGTTCCAAATGGTAAATAGCAAGCCGTTTCCTAAGACGAATCGCTACAAGAAAGCGCTTTTTCAAAGCGAAACGAAGCGATTTTCGTTAGGCAACGCGCCCTAAGTAGACATTGTGGGAGAGGATAATGTGTGATGGATATTTCTTGTTGACATTAGAATATCTAGAAAGTTTGTTTACAATTAATGCTATGTAAAATTTAGTTAAAATAAAAAATTATACTAATGTAAATAAACCTGATTCTATCTTGCTCTCTGACTCCTTTGTCAGTGATGATTTAAAATATTGTTGTTTCTTTCATGCTTTACGGTGAAACGTTGCGTTATTCGATGAAAATAAACGATGAAAATATAAATTTTATATTTTCATCGTAGTGAAACAAGCATGAAAGAAACAGAATATTCGTCAACTTTAGTGCAAGATCATTTTTATTTCAACTCATGAACTCAGAAAACGACATTTTCACTCGTGGCTATGCCACTCGTGAAAATATGCTTTCTGAGCTCACTGGGTGAAATAAAAATCGATCTTGCACAAAAGTTGACCAATATCCTCTATTTCTATGGTTACTGTTAGATATAAATATTGTTGTTTCTATGGTTACAGTTAGATATAAATATTGTTGTTTCTATGGTTACAGTTAGATATAAACACTACTGTTTCTATGGTTACAGTTAGATATAAACAATGTTGTTTCTATGGTTACAGTTAGATATAAACACTGTTGTTTCCATGGTTACAGTTAGATATAAACACTGTTGTTTCCATGGTTACAGTGAGATATAAACACTGTTTTTTCTTTGGTTACAGTTAGATATAAACACTGTTGTTTCTATGGTTACAGTTAGATATAAACACTGTTGTTTCTATGGTTACAGTTAGATATAAACAATGTTGTTTCTATGGTTACAGTTAGATATAAACACTGTTGTTTCTATGGTTACAGTTAGATATAAACACTGTTGCTGCTGGAGGTGGTTCTATGTTGTTTTTTCGATCTGGAATGTTTGTTGTTGGTCCTGAATCTGCTGGTGCTAATCCTGGTCCTGTTTGTTATATGAAAGGTAAGATATTTATTGTTTTACTGTTGTTCTGTTTTAGCATGCTTATGCCTCAGTCCCATAAAATCGTGGCTTGTTACGGACCCGTCTGTGCATACAGTTGTTGGCCGTGGGAAGCCTCGAGTATTAAGGTGACGGTATGCACATGGTACAAAACGACACACACGTACGGAGCCATGGCAGGAAGATATGCATGTTTAATCCATACTCGGCCACGATTTTGTTCACGATTTGACTCTGAAACTGATACATGTATCGTGGGCTCATCTCATCGACCCTGGTAAAAACATAACAGTCCGTACGGGTACGCAAGAGTTCGTAAGGATCCTTGTGGAGCTTGATCGCATGACGCCTGTATGGTGCCCTCATGGCTATTTTTATGTTTATGGGACTGTAGCTTTACTTATCAATGAATAAACTGTATTCAGAATTCTATAAATTGGGTTTTCCCCTGCAGTACTAACCATATTTAATTCTCGTCACAAAAATATGTGTACTTATATTTATTTTATTTATTTATTTATTGGAGTTAACGGGTTATGTGTATTTAAAACAATAGGATTTAATTTGTATATCATGCTTTTCAGGATCAGTAGTCCAGTGGTAGGACACATGCTTAGGGATCGAGAGGTCCAGGGTTGGAACCCCACCAGGGACACTGCTAATTTCCTTGAGCAAGAAATTTACCTACGATTGCTTCACATCACCCAGGTGTAAATGGGTACCTGCGAGGGTGGTATAATTCCATTGCGCCAAAATGTCGGCTGCACAAAGCGGAGTTAAAAGACTCCCCAGGGAGATTGATAGATAGATACCAGTAGCCCGATGACCAGGGTTAATAGCTGTAAGTCGGTGAACGTGCGTAAGCATGAAACTTAGACTATAAAATGCAATTACTTTAATCATAACATGTAATATTGTATCAACTGACTAGATAACATACCAGTGTTACTTTCCCAAGAGATGTGTGTAGCAGCACCTATATCAAACAATACATCTAACTTGTTGTGTTCTTGTTGTTTTCTAGGGGGACCACTTACAGTAACAGATGCTAATTTATGTCTAAATAGATTATTACCGGAATATTTTCCTAAAATATTTGGTAAAACACAAGACCAGCCATTAGATGCTACAGCCACTAGAAAAGCTTTTCTTAAACTTACTCAAGAGGTATCTTTTAAAATTGTTTTATTATACCCCCGCTTCGAAGAAGAGGGGGGTATATCGTTTTACCCTTGTCCGTCCATCCGTCCGTTACAAAATTTCCGTCGCAGTTTTCTCAGCAACTATAACATGCAGCAGCCTAATACTTTGCATATTGCTTCATCCCATAGTCCCATGTGGTGTAAAGCGATTTCATGCTCCTTGCTCATCTACTTCCTGTTTGTCGCATATTTTTAGATTTTTGCGGGGGTATCACTAGTGAGCATTAGCTCACAGATTTACTTGTTTTTTGGTTTAACGCCATAGCAACACGATGTATAGGACATATTATGGCAGTCAGTCAATCTACTCACCATTCCTGGATAGACGAAACCTCTTGATTTAGCTGTTAATCAGTTAACTGTTACCAGGCACATATATCCATCAGTGACTTACAATTAACCTACATGATTTAGAATCAGTGATAGAAGGTAGAATGGCTATAGAAATCATTTCATGACCAAACTTTATGAAAGTATGCCCCGCCCAGGAATCGAACCCATGATCCCTCGATTAGTAGAATTGCATGCCACAAACTAAGCTAGCCAGGCAACTTTTATTTATTAAGCACCAGCAAGTCGACCAAATATGACTGAGTAAAGAGTACTTGTATTAGGCAAACCAAACTTTGGTCCTGGGATGAACTAGTGAAACAAGACATTAACCAGAAAGGAATTGGTTATTCTGTGCCACAGATTGCCAGGTACCTGCAGGAAGACTTAATCACTTACCAAATACACATGATGCTCAAAATGTTTAATAAGTGACATAAAACTAGAGATTATGACACAGCCGGTGATAGAAATCATTCATTTATGTGGTGTTTGTTAGAATAGTTTTAGATTGTATGAATATTGGGTTACAATTGTTTTCTTGCGGCTATCGAAATTTACACAATAGAGGTCTACATGGGGACCTTGAACAAAAATGGTCAGTCTTTGATTGGCTTTTTTCCTTTTTCACAATAACATGACACATCTTCTGTGATAATGTTGCCTAAGTGATAAATGGTGGTTTGTTTTAGGTGAATGCATTTTCCTCTGAAATGGATACTTCTTCTAAAGAATCAATGACTGTGGAGGAGGTTGCTATGGGATTTATAAAGGTTGCTAATGAAGCTATGTGTCGACCAATCAGAGCTCTCACTCAGGTAAAGTACCACATGTATATATTCTTGATAGACTGTCACTTTTCTAATTGTCTCACATTTTCTAATGAAGATTTAGGATTTTCTAAGATCACTTTCTAGATTAAAATTTTGCTGTTATCCACTTTGACTCACATTTCGTTTTCTATTGTTCACAGTAGAATTTGCACTCTTTTTAATGTTTCATTAATTCTAGGTTCATCAAAGCCACTATTTCAGCTTTCACAATCATTATTAGGCCACAACAAGTTGATCATATGTTCTACGGATTTTTCAGAAAATAAAATGGGGCGAGCGAGCGAAGAAATTTTTTTTTAAAAAGTCTTTATTTACTTGCTTTATATAGCGGTTTGACCAAATTTTTATGGGCAAGCGTGGAAATAAAAAAAATGTTTTTTTGTAAAAACCGTCAAAATTAAGGTGCGAGCGAATCCATAGATCATTTGATCAATTTGTTGTGGCCTTAGCAGTTGAACAATTTATTCATATAGTACATATGGCCTCTAAGCAGACCAGTGCAAAGTCATGGACCTCTTATTTTTATGGTATGATATGAAAAAGACAACTAGTGTAAAAAAAAGAAAAATGCATATCAGTTATAAAGAAACCAGACATAAGGGGGACTTCATCTGATAAGGTCTTTGAATGAAATGGGTTAACACTTTGTGCAAAGAAAAATGTTGATCTAAAAATGTCATTTTTATTTACTTGTGCATGTTCATCCATTGTGCTTTTAACTCTCTGCTCTGTATAAAACAATACATTGTTGCATTGCATGGCAAGAAATAAAGCATTCGGAACGACCTCGGCGATCATCTACGAAGATATACCTCGGATATCAAACGTAGTAGGAATACAACCAAGTTATGAGGTCAGGCGATTAACCTCATAGGTTAAGTAGTGCCGATGTAAACAACTAACATGGCAGATCATTTTGCAGAAAGTATCGAGATACAAAAAATGTTTGAGGATCAACTTTAATTTAAGTGAATATCAGTTACAGGCATTGAAGAGCTTAAACTGCCCATAATCGTCCGTCATTTTTGGTGTGTGCCAGCATTCTATTGAGTAAACGTCGGGAACGAGGCTAGATTGTATGTTGGAACTACTTTCTCTCCTCGTGATATCCGAGGTGTATTTGCGTGGAAAATCGCCGAAGTAGTTCCGAATGGAAATAAAGGTGATGGCAGCAATAGGTGATGGTGATAGTGGCAGCACTTCTGTTGTTTGTCTGGGGCATGACTTTATCACCTTCACTCCAAGTTACTAAAAACCTGGTAAGCATGTACAATATGCAGTACCCAACAAGTTTGGTGACATTTTCACTTTGCAAGCCTACTGCATAGGTTTTATAACAAAATTGATAACCATTTATTTTGCAATCATTTTTAGTTTAGCTTAGTTTTTTGTTATGGTACTATTGGCAGTTGAGACTAGCAAGTTAGCTTAACATCTATTTTATTGAGAAGAATTACATTGGACATGATTTTGCAGGCTTTAGGATATCAGATGCTTAATTTTATAAATGTGATGCATTTTACAAAATTTGTTTTCGTTTTATCACCAACCATTTTCCAGTTATTAAAAATAATGGCTCTACCAAATATTATTATTGAAATTTAAGAATTTATTTTATTTTCCTCTTCTTCAAACTTTGATGGGTACTGTAGCTTGCCATGAAATGAAGCACAATGCAAGAAGAACTAAATTACAATATGTGTGGCTTTGGGATTAATATTCTTTGATTGGTAATCAGGATATACATGTACATCATCTTTTCCATGTACTTGTTTTATGTTAGATATTACTAAATGCTGAATATTGTAACACATTGTTTATTTCACCAAATTTCCAGTGATTGCGTGATATGATACAATGAAATCATTAAATCATTTCTAATGTTTGATGGAATACCCTCCACTGTTCAATATTTCATCATCTACCTTCATTGGTTGAGGTAAAACAACAAACACACGTATTCATGCAACTAATTATATACATTGTAGTTGTTTTTTATATTTGTGGCGGATCTAGATATTTTACATTTGTATAAATAACATACATTGTATCCAGGGCTTCTTATATATATAATGGATCATCTGGTTTTAGGGGCTGCCATTTCTATCTTTTAATTCAGTGAAAATTAGCCTGCTACAATCCTTGTGGCTGTCAATTAAATAAGCTGATTTTAGTTGATTTTAATTTGTTACGATCATCTCAGTGCAATTTTTCCAGCTGCAATTCTCAGGTCTGCCATTTGAATCCACTGATTTCAGCTAATTTTAGTGACCCATCATTTTTGCCAAAACGACTTTACCCATGAAGACTTGTAACCTAACTATGTAATATGACAGAGAAATTGAAAGTAAAAGATGTCTGACAATCCTTTGTAGGAGTTTGTGCAGGCATGCTATAAAAATAAAACTGAATCCTTGCTAATTGACCAATTTGCCTGAAGTGTTTTTTATTTTTCATTGATTTCAACCCACATATTGGCAGTCCTACATGTATCGATCATCAAAATCGGACTTAGACACCCAAACAATAGGTATAGAACTATTTGGGATAATTGTCTACTTAAAAATTCTATTGTTTAGAAGTCAGTACTTCTTGACTCCTCCCACCGTTACTAGATCCGCCCACAAAGTTATAATCTAACATTTATTATTGCACTGCTTTTTTTGCTTATTGTTATATTTTATTTTTTGTATTATTTTTCTGTAAGTCAACTGAAGCGGTGAATTATTTATATACACAGATGGCTGTCTGAAGTATTGCTGATTTTAGTTGGCATTTGAACCCAATGCAACTACAGACTATATCCGGAATTCAAATATTTGGGTGTTCCACTTTGGTACAAACAAACTTTCACTGTTACAATGAAAACATGTGCACAAAGAACAATAGAATTTTATCCATAGTTCGTGCTATTTAGCTATAATGTGTAACAAACTTTGTTTGTACTGCCTGTGCATGGACGGAAAAACCCATAAATTTGAATTCTGGATTAGGTCTATTTGTTCAGTATGTACAAGTCCTTATGGTCACTCACGAATAATCTTCCATGCTGAATAATCTAGAGTGATGTTTATTTTGTTGCTGTCTGTCAAACAATGTGATTTAGTTTGAATTTGTGCTTGTCGTAGAGTTCCAAACCTTTAGAATGTCTTTTCAGACTCGATCAAGTGTGCCCAATTTTTAGATATTTTTAAGAAAAAGTTTGAAACCCACTTGACTATGATCACTAGATTGATCAGTGAAATTTAGTATTCATTTGTTTTCATTCTATCATTTTTATATTTTCAAAGGACATCTTTTAACCATTTTATCATTTTGAGGGTTGCCTGCAAGACTGTAGTTAGTGCATTGAGTAAAAGAGCGATTTATGTCCCTTGATTTATTCTTAACCATTTTTATCATTTATTCTTAACCATTTTTATCATTTATTCATTAATTATGCTATTTTTTTATGAAAAGAGCACTATACAAACAATATATTAATTATCATTATTTGAAAGTAAACATATGGGGCAAATTATATATTGGTGTCAACTATTGATATTGTAATTATTGTTTGTTAGATGGGTTGATATTGTTATGGGTAAAATTAATGTAATAACCTAGATTAGGACATTTAAGATGTATTTATATAATAATTTAGTATTTTAGTTGCTTTTGATGTATATGAAAATGCTTTTTAGTTTTATATTATATTTTTGTTGTGTTTTACCGTATAGTATTATGCCAGGCTTAGAATTTAAAACCTGATAGTTTTTGTTCAAAAGAGCCATTTTAATTGTTTTTTGTATATTTTAAACTGGACTACATCATGTCAATTTCACGAATTCTCTTTCCTTGAAATTTAAGGTTCATTTTCTATCCATCGAAAGTACAGTCTGTTTACAGGTGTTGTTATCGTATAAACACCTGTTCTCGAACCTCACCTGATCTCGAACCTTTCATAAAAATGTTGTTTACTTTGCTACATAATTGTATATGACGTCATCAACTCGTATGCACAAATGTTAAGTAAACAATCGATGCAACTACAACTGTCAAACGAGAATAATGCACAAGAAACAGGTAATTAGAATGAATATTTTGTGATGGTGAATATTTTTCAGTAAATTTCTATTACCCTTTTCTGCTCTGTCAGTACAATCAATCAAATATTGTTTAAAAGTATGTTATTGCAAAAGAAGCACATGGCAGGTAGCCATTCCTGTCTTCTGCTCATAAAGTCATGTGACAGCTAATTATTACCTCACAAATAGCCAAATACGGTAGAGGTTCGAAATTAGGTCATCTATTTTTAGCCCCTGTGACAGTTTTCAGAAAATGGTTTTGTTTTTTCTGGAAGAATTTGGATTTGTTGCAAATATAAAATATCAACAAATATTTGATAGAAAAGTGGAATATAAGTTAAAAGGTGTGTTTTTAATGTATTTTTCTAAAAAAATTGTTGCATTAATTAGAAATGGCTCATTGAGTCCTTAGAGGTTCGAGAACCGGTGTGTCCACCATAAAGACATTTTCTAACTCTTCATACTGTAATATTCTAGAAACCGTTAGTAACAAATGTGATACATCCTTTGTGTAGAAATATTTTAAGCATTTGAACTGTTTTTACAATGATTTGGAAAGTTGGGAGTTCCATAAATCTTAATCTAGCATATGTTAATTGTTCAATGCCATTGGCAGTATATAAGAAAGATCTTAATATATTCTCTAAATGCTACAAACCCATGCAAAATAATAAAGCAAATTGCTTCGAGTGAAATTGAAGAATAGTTGTAAGTATGTTTATTTTTTATGTTTTCATTATAGTGCGTATAAGTTGACCCCGACCTTACCTTTCACATTTGCATCTAATTATCATCTACACATATCCCGGCAAAAATCAATACCACGACTACTGTTTACTTAGGCTCGTTACGTATTTAAGATAAAACAAGACATGAATAGAGTATACACAGCCCGCATGTATAACAACTCACGATTAAAATGAATTCAAACGGGAAGCTCGTGTTCTTACGTTCAGATTACAATTAATAATAAAATGGATGGGGGATGGCGGTTGTGGGGCTAAAACCCACACCATATGAATTGGTAGCTAGCCTCATCGTAAAATCATCTGGTCCGGTCTATGTGTTATAAACACTCATTGTACGCTTGAAAAGTACTTTAAAATTAATTCGAGCCTCAGTGATATAATCCGATTGCTATCGAGATTTGATATTACATTCATATTCAATGTAATGAATATTCTTGCATAAAGGTCAGGTCGGGGTCAACTTGTACGCACTATACATGTGGACGATTATGTTTTGACCCTCATACTGCAATAACATCATTTTCTCAAACATTCATGAAATTTGTAATCATGCAACAAGCTAGACTCTAGATTTTTAAAGAAATGCTTCGAATGTTGTGCAGCATGTTAAAATAGTCAAGACTTGTTTGAATATTTTGTCACATGTTATATTTAGCCTATATACTAGTACTTGGGTTATTAAACTTTATTCAACTATGAGTGGTGCATACAATTACCCCCCTGATTTAAATATTCAATATTTGTTTTTGATTATCCCAATTCATAAATACAACTACAGTGGAACCTGTGCTAACGACCACCTGATCGACAAAGACCACTTTAAATTCCCCCAGATCAAATCTATTCTAAAATGACACTGTCCCTAGTGACCACTTGTCCACAATGACCAAACAACCAAAAATTTTTGTCCTGTTGAACTAAAAAACCTGACTGCAACGACCACGCGAATTTGAAAATTTTATAAATTTCCACTAAAATTAATTTGATTGACCATCGATTTTCAACAACAACTATTTGTTGTAGTAGTTAATTGATACGCTAATTGTGTGTATTATCTTTAGTTTTACTGATTGTAAGTGCATAAGTACAGTTTAAATCAGCAGGGTTAATGTATGCACCACTGACAGTTGAAATGTAACGCTATATTTATTGATATAACTCCTATTTGATGTAGGCTAAAGGACATGATACATCACGACATATATTAGCATGTTTTGGTGGGGCAGGTGGTCAACATTGTTGTGCTATAGCTAGAAGTCTTGGTATGAAACAAGTTTACGTACATAGGTATGTATAATATAGAATATAAATTTCACATTCTACAGAGGATGGTATTGTCCGTTTTTTCTCAACTGTCAAAGCTTGAATAATTTTACGGTGACTGAATGCATTGTTTTTGTATTGGCGGCCTAATTGTTATTAAAAATATCTTGACTAAAACATATCATACGGCATAAGAAGCTTTACTCAATCATAATTCACACTTTCGGGAACTCATGGATGTATTACGACAATAATTTTAACAAACGCATTCACCGTGAAATTATTCCTGTTTTGACAGTTGAGAAAAAACGAACAATAGAATAGAACATTCACCCTTGACAAGTAATGTCAACCTTGGCAAACGTTCCATTCACTCACCCTCTGTAGGATGTGTTATTTATTTTATTATACCGAACAACAAAACTAAAAAAATTGTTAACAATTTAATAGGCACAAATTTTATCTGTTTTATTTGCTTCTGAATTTGAAGACATTTTCACAATATTTAAGTTTGTCGTTAGGTAAAAAGTAAGTGTCTGCGGGAGGTAGGTAATTCAAATTGAATGGCTAAAACTTGGGTCCCAGTATTCAGCAAACTCCAATGTAGTGGTCTGTCTCCCTTTGCTTTAACAGTGCCAGATCTGCTTATTAAATCACTGTGAGGAGTTTGGCAATTAGAGCATGTGTGGGCTGTTCTGTAATGTCAAGTGGGCAAATAAGTGATGTCAAGCTGGACGATAAGTGATGTCCAGAGGGTGCCATTACAGATTTTTCACCCAGTGACCACACATTAGACTATATAGTTAACAAATCATGTATAATAGAATTGAATGGACAATTAGTGTGTTAAATTCCATAACATAGAAGAAAGCCTACATAGTTTCCAATATTTCCACCATATCTCACAATCCACATCAGTGTTGTGATAAATGATCAGTTGGTATCATATGACCGAGTCAAGTCATGTGATACATGTACCAGGAAAGTATCATATCGTCCGTTTCTTTTTTCTCAACTGTCAAAGCTTGAATAATTTCACGGTGACTGAATGCACTGTTTTTGTACTGGCGGCCTAATTGTTATTAAATATATCTTGTCTAAAACATATCATACGGCATAAGAAGCTTTACTCAATCATAATACACACTTTCGGAAACTCATGACTGTATTACGACAATAATTTTAACAATCACATTCACCGTGAAAATATTCATGTTTTGACAGTTGAGAAAAAATGAACAATACAAGGGTGGTAGCTGTAGTACCTTGTCTCTGTGTAAGGATGGACGTCTACTACCCTTCTCTTTATGTTGAGATTTTTTTTTATGTTATGATCTGTTTAAGTTACCAAGCACATATGTGGAAGAGCTGTACAGGAATCACTTGGACCATCTGTGTCTCTCTGTGCACTGTTCTTGTATCATAAACTCTCTGTTTTCTGAAAGCATTCAGAACGACCTCGGCGGTCATCTACGAAGATATACCTCGGATATCAAACGTAGTAGGAATACAACCAAGTTATGAAGTCAGGCGATTAACCTCATAGGTTAAGTAGTGCCGATGTAAACAACTAACATGGCAGATCATTTTGCAGAAAGTATCGAATACACAAAAAATGTTTAAGGATCAGCTTTGATTCCAACATAGAATCTAGCCTCGTTCCCGACGTTTACTCAATAGAACGCTGGCACACACCAAAAATGACGGACGATTATGGGCAGTTAAAGCTCTTCAATGCCTGTAACTGATATTCACTTAAATTCTATGTTTTTATATAAAAAATCCTTTGTACAAACACTGCCTTTATGTAAGCATACATCACAGGAATTTTATCCAAAAAAACACTTTTTTTCTTTTGTCTAAGAATATGTGTAATGTAATGAAATAAATATTTCTTGTGTAAACTAGAGTGTCACCAATTTACTATGAGTGATGTTGTGCCAATCATAAGTTCAAGTCTCTCATGAGGCTTTCATTAATTTACTACAATTGCTAATTAATTATTTTATATCAGATATGCAGGTATATTATCAGCGTTTGGTATGGCACTAGCAGATGTTGTACATGAATGTCAGGAACCGTCTGCTGCTAAATATACATCAGGTAATATTTTATACCTACCTTTTAATATAAGTTGTATATTGTTAACAAGGATTGTATGAGGTTTGTTAATTGACCTATGAACTACTTCACATGTTGGTGTCTGGTTTGTTCATTGTTTCACTCCTCTTGGCTGTGCAATTTTCACCTAACTTTGTCAGAATGTTTTGTACCTGTGTATATCTCATGTATTTGACCACCAAGTCATATAATTGCAGCGATTTCGCAAATTTTCACTTGTTGAAATAAAAGTTACTCGCTTTTTGTAAGTATGCGAGCTTACATTTGAGCCCTGACATTATCACGTTATTTGGTCTGTTACAGAAAATCTACAATATTTTGATGAAAGAATTCAACATTTATCTAATGAATGTAAACAAGCTTTGCTGAAACAAGGTTTTACTGAGTAAGTAAACAATGTATGTTCTCATTTGTTAATCCATGTAAGACACTAGGGAAGTTTTGTACTTTATACTGGATTTTAAGCTTTACTGCTCAAAGAACCTTTTAGAGCTGTTTCACTTAATTAATTGTCAAAATACTCATATAACTATGTAGCGTTAACATACATGTTATAGGTGTGCCTTTTATAAAATCTGAAAGTTTTGTACCCACTGAAGACATTTGCTGGAAACACAAATTTTAGGTTTACATGTTAATAATATTGGCAAGGGACAACAAAAAATATGTTTGTCATCATTCTGATTCTCCAAATTATAATATATTTTAAATACTTTATGGTGAAATGTGGAGTTATTTGATGAAAAAAAATATGATAATCTTAAATTTATAGCATGAAGGAAAGAGAATATTTATCAATTTTAGAAGATCTTTTTATTTCACTTAGTGGTCTTAGTAAACATTTTCAAGAAGGGCATAGTTACAAGTGTGTACATTATATGACTATCTTGCAGTTTTGTGGATCTCTCTAACTGAACTAGTTTACATGTATCATTTCAGTGATCAGATAAAAACAGAAGCCTTCTTACATATGAGATATGATCGTACAGACTGTGCCCTCATGTGTTCAACAGAGAACCATCCTAAAACATCGGGTACCAGTCTCTATGGAGATTTCAAAGCTGCTTTCCAAGAAAGGTAAATAGGATGTACATGTATTAACATTGTTTCTTTATAACTTAGAAAGTTTGAAATATTGATTGTTTACCACAAAATCAATCATTCTTGGTTCATTTCTGTTGGGGGTAAAAATTGTTGATTGAGTATCATATAGGCTGTTGTTTTTCTTATACCCCCGCTTCGAAGAAGAGGGGGGTATACTGTTTTACCCTTGTCCGTGCGTCCGTCCGTGCATCCGTCCGTTACAAAATTTCTGTCACAGTTTTCTCAGCAACTATAACATGCAGCAGCCTAATACTTTGCATATTGCTTCATCCCATAGTCCCATGTGGTGTAAAGCGATTTCATGCTCCTTGCTCATCTACTTCCTGTTTGTCGCATATTTTTAGATTTTTGCGAGGGTATCACTAGTGAGCATTAGCTCACAGATTTACTTGTTCTCTCAACTGTCAAAGTTTGAATAATTTTACAATGACTGGATATGCTCTCCTACATAGATGCAATTATGAAAAACTGTATCATGTTCAGATGTTATTGAACTCCTACTGTGGTTGCAATATTACCTATTCTCAGAGCTGTTCTTTTTGTTCATTTTAATTATACATTTTAACTTCAACTGTAATCATATTATTAAATGTGTTAAAAATGTTGTTCTTGAAATTTATTTATTAGTTATATTTTAAAATTTCATTGTGACTGAATATGCTCTCCTATATAAATGTGTATGTGACATTGACTCAGTTAGCAGGCATTTAACCGCTGTTGTGTTTTTTCCAACTTGAAACTAGCTATCACAATATCACAATTGAAAGACCGCAAACATTGTAAAACTAAGTCACTGTTGAAGTATTCATGTTTGGACTTTTGAGAAAAAAACAATACCAATGTTTTAGGGAGAGTTTTTGAAGCGGGTGTTTTGCTAGTTTGTTGAGCTTTCATGTGACAATGAAGTGTTGAATTTTGAAACCAAAATTATCCATTTTTTAAAATTTGTTCATAATTTTGTTCTTGAAGTTGACTTATTCAGTTTCGTTATTATTTAACACTTTGATGAAATTATTTTGCAGATATTATACTGAGTTTGGTTTCACTTTACCTGATAGAGCTATAATTGTTGATGATATAAGAATTAGAGGTACCGGTCAAGCTGTTAGCCAAGATGATATTGATATTACCATAGCAACCAAACCTCCTAAAGTGGAATGTGTATGTAGTTTTCAATATACATGAAGATTTTCTGTGAATATTTGTATCATTTTTTATGTTTTGTTTGAACAGTTGATAGGTGTTAGGATGTCTACATTGGGATCAAAAGAGTGCTCTCAGATTTGATTTCTGTCAGGAGAACATTTTTGACAAATATAAAGCCCACTTGTCTATGATGTTAAAAAACTGTGGAAGAAATGAAGAAAAAAAGTTATCCTTTTGCATGAAATTTAATGTTAATTACTTCACTTTAACCTGGTATAAAGAGCCATGGCCGTGGCGTAGTGGTTAGCATGTCTGACTCGAACCCGGAGATCGCGGGTTCAAGCCTGATCGCGGTAGGTCATACCCTATACATGAGTTGTCGGCCTCGTGGTAGGGTAAGTTTTTACTGGTGATAGAAAAGGAAACCTATAGTAGGAAGAGCTGGCTGTTGTATATATATACGTTATATATGTTAAATAAAACGTTAAAAAAAAAGAAGGAAAAAAAAAACCTGGTATAAATTAGTACAATGTATACAACTAACATATTAAGAAGAAAATATAGCAATGGTAGTTTTGGATTATTTCGAACTACCAGGTACTACTTTTTAAGCCATGAATATTCCTAACTACCAGGTCATAAATTCTGATTACGAGTCACACGATTTCCAATTCTGTTATTAAAATATATGACATTTTTTAATACATGTATAATTTTAGGTGAGTACATGCTATTTTGAAGATGGTTGGAGAGATACAAATGTATATATATTGGAACATTTATGTTCTGGACATGTAATAGATGGGCCTGCTATCATTATGAATGGAAATAGGTAAATATGAATAGTTATCTTTTCATTTTTAGCTCCACTTTTTAGAAAAAGAAAAAGCTTTCGCTGTCATGTTTTAGTTTGTGTTATAACTATAAAGTTGAAGATTTTTATTCAGTTAAATGGTTTCTTTTAAATTAAAGTTTTAAAAGGGGAAATTCAAATATTATTTACAATCTGTGATAATTTATCACTAACCTTGTTACACAAATTGTGATATTTATACCCCCGCTTCGAAGAAGAGGGGGGTATACTGTTTTACCCTTGTCCGTGCGTGCGTGCTTGCGTCCGTCCGTTACAAAATTTCCGTCGCAGTTTTCTCAGCAATTATAACATGCAGCAGCCTAATACTTTGCATATTGCTTCATCCCATAGTCCCATGTGGTGTAAAGCGATTTCATGCTCCTTGCTCATCTACTTCCTGTTTGTCGCATATTTTTAGATTTTGGCGGGGTATCACTAGTGAGCATTAGCTCACAGATTTACTTGTTATTTCTGTGCTGTTCATCACTGGAAGGTCTTCTGGTATGTCATGAGGCCAATAAACAAAAGAAAGATTGATTGGCTAGATAGCCAAAAGGAAATTACGTTTAACTAATTTGTGGTAAAAATCACTACATGTATTTATTCAATTATATTTATAGTTCATTGTTTGTTTTTAAATTTTCTGACTGCATTAGAGTACACGCTGTATATTGATATTATCATTTTAGTACTATACTGGTTGAACCAACATGTCAAGCTGTCATCACAAAATCAGGAGATGTCAAAATTACTGTGAGTATGAAATGCATCTATTTAAAAAAAAAGTCTAAACACAAGGCAGTATTACTTTCCAGATTTTGTTGAGAAAAGCATCAGATTATCGTATGAACCAATGTAGAGAAAAACTCTTTGGCAAAAGCATGTAGTTTTAAGAATTTTAGGAATTTATGTTCTTTATTTCTAGTAAGTTAAGGTCTCATTTATTTCTCAGATATTTCACATTATTTTTTTTCTATTTTGAGTTTTCAAAGTTACTTTTATAAAAAATGGATTACTTTCCTAAAACCAATGCTGTTAGAAAGCAGACAACCACTGTGCCAGTTAACTTTGACATCATAGTACATGAAATTACTCATAGTGTAAATTTGTATTTACTAAATTCATAATAACTTTTAACTGATCCCATTTGCTTGGATAATGTCAATACAATTTTGCATAGAGAATATTTAATTCTATGTAATAATTTTACTGTACAGATTGGTAGTGGAAGTTTAGAACAAGTTAGTAAAGAGTTAGATATGATACAATTATCTATATTTTCTCATAGATTTATGAGTATTGCTGAACAAATGGGAAGGTATGTTACCATTAATACTTTGTTATTTTTAGTTAAATAATTGATGTGTACATTTTGTATATTCACTGGAACCTCATCACAAGATTTAATATAGTGTGACAATATTAACCTGAGCTTGAACTACCTAATTATACCCCCGCTTCGAAGAAGAGGGGGGTATACTGTTTTACCCTTGTCCGTGCGTGCGTGTGTGCGTCTGTCCGTTACAAAATTTCCGTCGCAGTTTTCTCAGCAACTATAACATGCAGCAGCCTAATACTTTGCATATTGCTTCATCCCATAGTCCCATGTGGTGTAAAGCGATTTCATGCTCCTTGCTCATCTACTTCCTGTTTGTCGCATATTTTTAGATTTTTGCGGGGATATCACTAGTTATGATAATTACACTCTTACATTAAATTGTGAGTTTCGGTATGCGTGTATACGGTTATACACATGTTTATAACAACCTATGTGATTATAAAATTAATTAAGTAAATGTGGCATGTTATTGTACTTTTAATTTTAGACACCTTAGTTTTTTGGGGAAAAAGAAAGCCCGCAATATTGTTGCACAGTTTTAAAGTATTTATTCTTATGAAAACAAAATTAATTGTTCAGTACGTGTATTTTGCCGAAAGCTTCCGATAAAGTGCGATTTACAAATGGAGACCGAAATAGAATAAGAATACTGAGTTTAATATATTCTTGCATAAAGGTCAAGCTCAAGTTAATTCCGTTAGACAATACAAGTTTACAAACCCACTAGAAATCTCCGTTCTAGCAATTCCCTATCTATAACTGTTTCACTCTCTAGTACAGTTACTTTTGGCAATTGTAGTCATGCTGCACCAAACTTGTGGAATGCACTTCCTGACTCACTAAAAATCCAGCAACCACAAAGAATTTAAGGTTTTTCATAGTCCACCAATGGTCCAACTCTGATTGTATATCAGGCAGCCACCACTGGACCTTCAGTTGTTGTAACATTTTTATAGGACATCAACCAATAATAGATTCTTTAATTGTGATAATTTTGTGGATATTTTAATGACTTTGTATGTTATTTTATTTCAGAGTTTTACAAAGAACTTCTATATCAACAAATATAAAGGTAATATAACATTATATTTTGTTATGATAAGTTTATGTACTATGATATTTATTTGCCCGTCTTTGGAAACCCATGGTACTCATACATTATGGCTTATAAATAATACCTTGGTTACCAAGGATGACCTAAGCTTAGATGGGCTACAGTTTGTGAACACCAATCACTGGTGACTGCATGGCTGATTATATGGCTTGGCATGTTGTCGTCTGCTTTCTAAATAAAAGATTTTCATTTTTTTCACCTACTTGGTCAGCATGTTTATTGTAAGAATGGATCAAAGGACATCAGAAACCTGGTTGATTTACATGGGTCATCAGAGTAATGAACCTTGAATATGATGGTTTGTCAAATTTGACTGTTAGGAATGAAGTATTTTTTGCAACCCTGTTGGCTGTCTCTTGAAAATGAGATGTAGATTGTTAAAAACATTCTAAGCAATTACAAAATACAACTATTCTGTTAACTTTGTATTTATTCAATAATTTTCCTTGTATTTCAAATTTTATCTCTGACAATTTAGTGCATACTTTATATATTATATAGGAAAGGTTAGATTTCTCATGTGCCATGTTTGGACCTGTTCTGGTAGCCAATGTTCCACATATATATCTATATTTTATATTATATAGGAAAGGTTAGATTTCTCATGTGCCATGTATGGACCTGTTCTGGTAGCCAATACTCCACATATATATATCTATATTTTATATTATATAGGAAAGGTTAGATTTCTCATGTGCCATGTTTGGACCTGATGGTGGTCTGGTAGCCAATGCTCCACATATATATCTATATTTTATATTATATAGGAAAGGTTAGATTTCTCATGTGCCATGTTTGGACCTGTTCTGGTAGCCAATGCTCCACATATATATCTATATTTTATATTATATAGGAAAGGTTAGATTTCTCATGTGCCATGTTTGGACCTGTTCTGGTAGCCAATGCTCCACATATATATCTATATTTTATATTATATAGGAAAGGTTAGATTTCTCATGTGCCATGTTTGGACCTGGTCTGGTAGCCAATGCTCCACATATATATCTATATTTTATATTATATAGGAAAGGTTAGATTTCTCATGTGCCATGTTTGGACCTGTTCTGGTAGCCAATGCTCCACATATATATCTATATTTTATATTATATAGGAAAGGTTAGATTTCTCATGTGCCATGTTTGGACCTGGTCTGGTAGCCAATGCTCCACATATATATCTATATTTTATATTATATAGGAAAGGTTAGATTTCTCATGTGCCATGTTTGGACCTGATGGAGGTCTGGTAGCCAATGTTCCACATATATATCTATATTTTATATCATATAGGAAAGGTTAGATTTCTCATGTGCCATGTTTGGACCTGGTCTGGTAGCCAATACTCCACATATATATCTATATTTTATATTATATAGGAAAGGTAAGATTTCTCATGTGCCATGTTTGGACCTGATGGAGGTTTGGTAGCCAATGCTCCACATATATATCTATATTTTATATTATATAGGAAAGGTAAGATTTCTCATGTGCCATGTTTGGACCTGATGGAGGTCTCGTAGCCAATGCTCCACATAAATATATATCTATTTTCTATATTATATAGGAAAGGTTAGATTTCTCATGTGCCATGTTTGGACCAGATGGAGGTCTGGTAGCCAATGCTCCACATATATATCATTTTATATTATATAGGAAAGGTAAGATTTCTCATGTGCCATGTTTGGACCTGATGGAGGTCTGGTAGCCAATGCTCCACATATATATCATTTTATATTATATAGGAAAGGTAAGATTTCTCATGTGCCATGTTTGGACCTGATGGAGGTCTCGTAGCCAATGCTCCACATAAATATATATCTATTTTCTATATTATATAGGAAAGGTTAGATTTCTCATGTGCCATGTATGGACCTGATGGTGGTCTGGTAGCCAATACTCCACATATATATCATTTTATATTATATAGGAAAGGTTAGATTTCTCATGTGCCATGTTTGGACCAGATGGAGGTCTGGTAGCCAATGCTCCACATATATATCATTTTATATTATATAGGAAAGATTAGATTTCTCATGTGCCATATTTGGACCTGACGGTGTTCTGGTAGCCAATGCTGGACACATATATATCTATATTTTATATTATATAGGAAAGGTTAGATTTCTCATGTGCCATGTTTGGACCTGGTGGTGGTCTGGTAGCCAATGTTCCACATATATATCTATATTTTATATTATATAGGAAAGGTTAGATTTCTCATGTGCCATATTTGGACCTGATGGTGGTCAGGTAGCCAATGTTCCACATATATATCTATATTTTATATTATATAGGAAAGATTAGATTTCTCATGTGCCATATTTGGACCTGATGGTGGTCTGGTAGCCAATGCTCCACATATATATCTATATTTTATATTATATAGGAAAGGTTAGATTTCTCATGTGCCATGTTTGGAACTGTTCTGGTAGCCAATGCTCCTCATATATATCTATATTTTATATTATATAGGAAAGGTTAAATTTCTCATGTGCCATGTTCTGACCTGATGAAGGTCTGGTAGCCAATGCTCCACATATATATTATTTTATATCATATAGGAAAGGTTAGATTTCTCATGTGCCATGTTTGGACCAGATGGAGGTCTGGTAGCCAATGTTCCACATATATATCTATATTTTATATTATATAGGAAAGATTAGATTTCTCATGTGCCATGTTTGGACCAGATGGTGGTCTGGTAGCCAATACTCCACACATATATATCTATATTTTATATTATATTGGAAAGGTTAGATTTCTCATGTGCCATGTTGGACCTGTTCTGGTAGCCAATGCTCCACATATATATCTATATTTTATATTATATAGGAAAGGTTAGATTTCTCATGTGCCATGTTTGGACCTGTTCTGGTAGCCAATACTCCACATATATATATCTATATTTTATATTATATAGGAAAGGTTAGATTTCTCATGTGCCATGTATGGACCTGATGGTGGTCTGGTAGCCAATACTCCACATATATATCATTTTATATTATATAGGAAAGGTTAGATTTCTCATGTGCCATGTTTGGACCAGACGGTGGTCTGGTAGCCAATGCTCCACATATATATCTATATTTTATATTATATAGGAAAGGTTAGATTTCTCATGTGCCATGTTTGGACCTGATGGTGGTCTGGTAGCCAATGTTCCACATATATATCTATATTTTATATTATATAGGAAAGGTTAGATTTCTCATGTGCCATGTTTGGACCAGATGGTGGTCTGGTAGCCAATGCTCCACATATATATCTACATTTTATATTATATAGGAAAGGTTAAATTTCTCATGTGCCATGTTTGGACCTGATGGAGGTTTGGTAGCCAATGTTCCACATATATATCTATATTTTATATTATGTAGGAAAGGTTAGATTTCTCATGTGCCATGTTTGGACCTGATGGTGGTCTGGTAGCCAATGCTCCACATATATATCTATATTTTATATTATATAGGAAAGGTTAGATTTCTCATGTGCCATGTTTGGACCTGTTCTGGTAGCCAATACTCCACATATATATCTATATTTTATATTATATAGGAAAGGTTAGATTTCTCATGTGCCATGTTTGGACCTGACGGTGGTCTGGTAGCCAATGTTCCACATATATATCTATATTTTATATTATATAGGAAAGGTTAGATTTCTCATGTACCATGTTTGGACCTGGTCTGGTAGCCAATGCTCCACATATATATCTATATTTTATATTATATAGGAAAGGTTAGATTTCTCATGTGCCATGTTTGGACCTGTTCTGGTAGCCAATACTCCACATATATATCTATATTTTATATTATATAGGAAAGGCCAGATTTCTCATGTGCCATGTTTGGACCTGTTCTGGTAGCCAATACTCCACATATATATCTATATTTTATATTATATAGGAAAGGTTAGATTTCTCATGTGCCATGTATGGACCTGATGGTGGTCTGGTAGCCAATACTCCACATATATATCATTTTATATTATATAGGAAAGGTTAGATTTCTCATGTGCCATGTTTGGACCAGACGGTGGTCTGGTAGCCAATGCTCCACATATATATCTATATTTTATATTATATAGGAAAGGTTAGATTTCTCATGTGCCATGTTTGGACCTGATGGTGGTCTGGTAGCCAATGTTCCACATATATATCTATATTTTATATTATATAGGAAAGGTTAGATTTCTCATGTGCCATGTTTGGACCAGATGGTGGTCTGGTAGCCAATGCTCCACATATATATCTATATTTTATATTATATAGGAAAGGTTAGATTTCTCATGTGCCATGTTTGGACCTGATGGTGGTCTGGTGGCCAATGCTGGACACATATATATATCTATATTTTATATTATATAGGAAAGGTTAGATTTCTCATGTGCCATGTTTGGACCAGATGGTGGTCTGGTAGCCAATGCTCCACATATATATCTATATTTTATATTATATAGGAAAGGTTAGATTTCTCATGTGCCATATTTGGACCTGATGGTGGTCTGGTAGCCAATGCTCCACATATATATATCTATATTTTATATTATATAGGAAAGGTTAGATTTCTCATGTGCCATGTTTGGACCTGATGGTGGTCTGGTAGCCAATGCTCCACATATATATATCTATATTTTATATTATATAGGAAAGGTTAGATTTCTCATGTGCCATGTTTTGACCTGTTCTGGTAGCCAATGTTCCACATATATATCTATATTTTATATTATATAGGAAAGGTTAGATTTCTCATGTGCCATGTTTGGACCTGTTCTGGTAGCCAATGCTCCAAGTATATATCTATATTTTATATTATATAGGAAAGGTTAGATTTCTCATGTGCCATGTTTGGACCTGTTCTGGTAGCCAATGCTCCACATATATATCTATATTTTATATTATATAGGAAAGGTTAGATTTCTCATGTGCCATGTTTGGACCTGATGGTGGTCTGGTAGCCAATGCTCCACATATACCGGTACATCTTGGTGCTATGCAGGAAACAGTGCAATATCAGGTATGTATTGTCCACTTGTCTTTAGTTTTGTTCTGATCCCCCAACCCCCAGTATATGAAAATGATCTGTGGTGCTTTTCACAAAAATACTTTCGAAAAAAATGTTCGTAAGTCAAAAGCAAGAAACAATATTAACACGCTCATTTTTTTGGCTTATCAATTCCAAGTCGTAAGTCAAAAGCAAGAATTATTAATAATACGCTCATTTGTTGGCTTATCAATTCTAAATATTATACAAATTGTGTAGAATTGTGTATACCTTTTGAATATCATATCATAGTTAAGCTTATTATCCGTCTGAAGTGCTAATTATATGAAACTGACTTACAAAGATTTTTTTCGTAAGAATTTTTGTGAAAAGCACCACTGATATTGTAAATACTCAGAGTATAAATTAAACCAGTTAGTTAACTGCATGGTTTTTTCCTACGACAGTTTAAATGATATATATTTTTAATCATACAGGTTGTATTTTAGTATACATGTATACAAGGTAATGTATTGAGCACTTATTTCTAGGCTTGTTAATATGCCTCAGTTATGAAATCATGTGTAAAGAATAGCTGTGCAGTTAGACATGACTACTGTCTGTATGCATATGTTTAGATTGATCAAAGTTGAGCTTCCATTGATACTTTATGATGCTTTAATATAAAAATAAAATTTGTACATGGTATAAACTTATACATTAGTAGAAGGATTTGTATTTGTCTGAAGTAATTACTATACCCTCCACTTTTGTAGGACATTCATGTCAGTGATTTCAAACCACTGCAGTCTCTTGCTGATGGAATGCTGCAGGTTAGAGCCCCTCTACTGACTTTGGATTGTTATCTGAAAACATAGGCATTTACTTACAGAGCATGATATTCTATTACTGGTGAATTCTATGAGTTATATAGTTTCAGGTTTTGAATAAGGCCATAAAGCTAAAATATCAGTGCAATTTAAAATTGTTCTTGAAGCATTGTATCAAATTTTGTTTCAATGTGTATGAGTAAACTTGTATTTTCGGATTAAGACGACATATCAAAATGTTGGCTTATATTATAGTACAACATTTATTTTAGCTTGTGTTGCAATTGATCTTATAACTCAGTCAAAATTGATGTGCTGTTTCCGTTATCTAAACTTCAAGTTTGACGAACTATATTATTATCTTATGACAATGTTTGATTTCTATCTATTTCAGATGAAGACATTAGGTAGAGACATAAAACAAGGAGATGTTATATTGTCCAATCATCCACAAGCTGGTGGGAGTCATTTACCTGATTTAACTGTGATTACACCGGTAAGTTAGTCATTTACCTGATTTAACTGTGATTACACCGGTAAGTTAGTCATTTACCTGATTTAACTGTGATTACACCGGTAAGTTAGTCATATACCTGATTTAACTGTGATTACACCTGTAAGTTAGTCATTTACCTGATTTAACTGTGATTACACCGGTAAGTTAGTCATTTACCTGATTTAACTGTGATTACACCTGTAAGTTAGTCATTTACCTGATTTAACTGTGATTACACCGGTAAGTTAGTCATTTACCTGATTTAACTGTGATTACACCTGTAAGTTAGTCATTTACCTGATTTAACTGTGATTACACCGGTAAGTTAGTCATTTACCTGATTTAACTGTGATTACACCGGTAAGTTAGTCATTTACCTGATTTAACTGTGATTACACCGGTAAGTTAGTCATTTACCTGATTTAACTGTGATTACACCTGTAAGTTAGTCATTTACCTGATTTAACTGTGATTACACCGGTATGTAAGTCATTTACCTGATTTAACTGTGATTACACCGGTATGTTAGTCATTTACCTGACTTAACTGTGATTACACCGGTAAGTTAGTCATTTACCTGATTTAACTGTGATTACACCGGTAAGTTAGTCATTTACCTGATTTAACTGTGATTACACCTGTAAGTTAGTCATTTACCTGATTTAACTGTGATTACACCGGTATGTTAGTCATTTACCTGATTTAACTGTGATTACACCGGTAAGTTAGTCATTTACCTGATTTAACTGTGATTACACCGGTAAGTTAGTCATTTACCTGATTTAACTGTGATTACACCGGTATGTTAGTCATTTACCTGATTTAACTGTGATTACACCGGTAAGTTAGTCATTTACCTGATTTAACTGTGATTACACCGGTAAGTTAGTCATTTACCTGATTTAACTGTGATTACACCGGTAAGTTAGTCATTTACCTGATTTAACTGTGATTACACCGGTATGTTAGTCATTTACCTGATTTAACTGTTATTACACCAGTAAGTCCTTATATTGTCATACATGATATTGGTCAGAAATTGGAAATTTTATTTAATGTAAAATGGTCTTTGCCCTCTGGAAATATTCACTCATTTTTCTAACGAAAAAATTCTGCTTATTGTTTGGCAAAGTTAAAAAAGCTTGACTGTCTTGTTTGTCCTGGTGTTGTGGTGTTCTCAGCTTCTTCTGTCATGACTGTAGTTCTCTGCACACACACTGTTCACTTTGACATTTAATGTGTGCTTCCTACAGCAGGGTAAATTCTATAAACTTCAATTCTAGATAAAGCCTATCAAGTCCTTTTGTTTTAATAATTTGAACCCTGCTGATGTGCCATTGTTACTAATCTCAGTTGTTATTGTTTCAGGTATTTTATACAGGTGAAGATTTACCTGTATTTTATGTTTCAGGTATTTTATCTAGGTGAAGATTTACCTGTACTTTATGTTTCAGGTATTTTATCCAGGTGACGATTTACCTGTATTTTATCTTTCAGGTATTTTATCTAGGTGAAGATGTACCTGTATTTTATGTTTCAGGTATTTTATCCAGGTGAAGATTTACCTGTATTTTATGTTTCAGGTATTTTATCCAGGTGAAGATTTACCTGTATTTTATGTTTCAGGTATTTTATCCAGGTGAAGATTTACCTGTATTTTATGTTTCAGGTATTTTATCCAGGTGAAGATTTACCTGTATTTTATGTTTCAGGTATTTTATCCAGGTGAAGATTGACATGTTTTTTATTTTCAGGTATTTTATCCAGGTGAAGATTTACCTGTATTAATGTTTTAGGTATTTTATCCAGGTGAAGATTTACCTGTATTTTATGTTTTAGGTATTTTATCCAGGTGAAGATTTACCTGTGTTTTATGTTTCAGGTATTTTATCCAGGTGAAGATTTACCTGTATTTTATGTTTCAGGTATTTTATCCAGGTGAAGATTTACCTGTATTTTATGTTGCTAGTAGAGGGCACCATGCTGATATTGGTGGTATCACACCTGGCTCTATGCCTCCACATTCTAAATATCTACACGAAGAAGGGGCTGTATTTAAATCATTTAAACTTGTTAAAGGTGGAGTGTTCCAGGAGGAAGGTATGTCCATCTATTCTTAGTTATTTATAGATTGCTTTGATACTCTTCTCTCCGGGAGGAAGGATGTGGACTATCTGTCTTTTATATATGAGGCTACAATGATGCCTTACTATAGAAGCCATCATCACATGGTATACTGGTTCATACATTGTTTTTCCTATCAATTTTATGGAAGGATTTTTACACAAATGCAATGTAAAGAGAGATGGTTGTTATATGATGTTGTTTTAAGCTAGTTGAACTCTCATTTCAAAAATGATATGTTTTGAGAAATAGTACATTTTATCATGGTAAAAACCAGACAGGCAGGCTTATTTGAAGATGTTGGACAAACTTTCCCTATCCCATAGTTGCGGACCATCAGGCCTTTGTCGTAATGGTATGATCTCTTTGCTAATTGCAGGCCTCCTAGTGAAACCTTTAAAACCTTTAAAAACCTTTAATTTCAGAGCAAACCTTTAAAACCTTCACATTTTCCCAGAAAACCTTTAAAACGCCAAAATAGCCTGTAATTCTCACTCAAAACCTTTATATTTGCTCTGACTGGTTGCCGTGCTAGCTTAAAGCAAGTAATGGATTTTGTTCTGCATTTTTCCTACACCGTAAAACAGGAGCTATGTATGATATAAATATGCAGAGAAAATAGGTATACACATTAAATAAGGTATGTATTATATTGCATAATTCAAACAGTAATATAACATCAAAAAATGACTTTGGTATGACTGTGGGTTTAACAAAGAAATGAGAACTTCGACGAAAATAGCCTTTATTTACTCTTTATTTTTTCATATTTTACACTAAAAGGCCTTTATTTTCATACATTGGAGCCTTTATAAAAACTTTTATTTTTGTTTTGGCCTGCTAGGAGGCCTGTAATTGATTACCTTATATAATATATTTTCAGCTGTAACAGAAGCATTAAATGCACCTTCACAGTACGCAGGTTGTAGTGGTACGAGGAATCTAGATGATAATTTAAGTGATTTAAAAGCTCAAGTAGCAGCTAACCAGAAAGGTATCAAACTTATACAAGGATTGATTGATGAATATGGTCTAGATGTCGTACAGGCTTATATGGCTCATATACAGGTATATGTGTAACATGTCTATTATTTTATAATTTAAAAGTTTATAGCTAAAATGTGGTTTAACCTCTGCTTCTATGCCTAGGGACTCCCAGTGACCATCAACCATTTATACCTATAATATAAACTACATAGATATATATTATAGGTATAAATGGTTGGTGATTGCTTGGAGTTCCGGTGCTTCTATATACATATTCAGCTGACTTAACAATTTTTGTACAATAACTCCTGATCATTAAAATCTTCATCAGGCAGGTGATCCCTTTCACTACCCATTTGTTCCTGGATGGAGTGGAACAAATGTAGGTAAATTTCTTGCTTAAGGTTATAAGCAGGGCCCATAGTGGGGTTTAAACCCGGGACCTCTGGATCCCTTAGCGCGCTTCCAACCACTGGACAACTGCTTCTACAATACTGTACTGTTTACAACTAGGAGTGGGTGTGGCCAAGTGGTTACCAAGCGATACCAAAACCAAACTTGTAATTTTTTAGAAAATCACTTAATTATTCAGGCCCTATGGTTTGGAATTCAACACCTTTTGAAGTTCGGCAATCTGATTCTCTCAAGAAATTCAAGACTAATTATCTAAAATGGAGATACTCTGGTAGCGCTATGTAAATAATGTAGTCCCATTGTTGTAATATATTGTGATAGTCATTATATATTTGTCTCATGTACATATATCAAACTATGTTTTCATCACATTGGTGTATATATTACTGTTTATATGTAACCTATATGTTTTTATTTTATTTTCATGTATTTTGTACTATTTTACTCAACCCTGTTGTCTATTTTCATACTGTATGTACATTGTAACATTTCTGTGTGGACCATATTGAAAATTGGTTTTGGCCAAATATGTTATCCACATTAAATCAAGTCGTTATTATTATTATTATTATTATTATTATTATTATTATTATTATTATTATTATTATTATTATTGTTATTGTTATGACTTTGGACTGGTAATCATTAGATAGTCAGAACTGCATTGGTACAAATCGCATCTAAAACCTACCTTTTTGTTTCTTTGAGCAAGATTTTCCTTACTGCTCTGTACTTTAAGATATTGAAGTGGATTCAAGAGTGATTTATGATAATAGTAATCATAAATATAATAATAAAGACTTTATTTATAGAGGCAACAGCCAACACAGGCGAAGCACAATCTTCCCTATGAGCCTCAAAATCAAAGTTAATTTTATTCATATATTGATGTTATACATTATACATTGCTCAATAAAAATTGGGAACAGGCATGGTGGAGACTTAATAATATCTGACTGGCTGTCTTATGATAGCCATCTCTCTGTTTGATTGAATCCACTGACAAACCTTCTTATTTATTGCTTAAGCAAGAATCTTCTTGTTACTTCTGTGGAACTCTGACAAGGGACTTTAAGGAGTGAAAATATAGTAAGAGCTGGTTTAACAGTTTAAGTAAAGTAGAAATCTTTGATAAAAAAATGATAAAATTTTATATAAAACAAATAACAAACTAAATCAATGATATAAAACATAATATTACAGAATAATGCCGAGTTAGCAGTAAAAGATATGTTACGTGAGATAGGTAGACAAACAAAGTTACGTACTGGTACAACTATATTACATGGTGAAGATTATATGGACACTGGTGCTGTGATTAAACTAGCTGTTAATATCGATAGTGTCAAGGTATGGTCTACTTTTTTATTTAGCATACAACTAGTTTTCAAACTTGTTGAAATTGAATCAAGCAGAATAGGGTAACATTTGACTGATTGCTTGATTCAATGTTCAACTTTCTTGCATTTTATGTTACGCAATTTCCCTAAGGATTGAGCAAGCTGCAAAAAATATGGATTTGACTGGAAAAGGGCATTAAAAAATACAAGTTATTTCAGTGTAAATTGACCTTGCATTACTAGTGAATTTAAATGAAATTGTCTTTTAATAATGGTATTGCAGGGGTGTGAAATTCTTATGCCCGACTTATCCGATTGTACATTTATTCTGATGACTAGTAAATATCTCCTGTTAACTTATTCATAAACAAAGTTATATATTTTAGCTGTAAATACACTAACATAGAATTACTTAATAATGTAAATGTCTCAATGTTTCAATTATATTGGTATACTTAAAATATGCATTTATGTTATGATTCACTATAATTCTTTTTGAGTATTGAACCTTTGGACAGATGCATTTTGATCCCCAAAATGTTGATTTTTAGATTTCACTTGTTCATGGAAAGGTGAAAAAACTTTGATTTCCACATCCCTGTATTGTATATTATATTGCAGGGTACAGCATTATGCGATTTCTCAGATTCATCGTATGAAGTATACGGTAATTTGAATGCACCAAGGGCAGTAACTCTATCAGCTTTAATATACTGTCTACGATGTATGGTGGGGCATGATGTCCCTTTGAATCAGGTAGGAATACAGTGGGCTTAGGGCACGTTCCGCAAGGCAATCGCTAGCTAGCGATTCGTCCCCTGGTACCCTCGATTTGGTGTCACATAGTAAATACTTTTGGTGCAAGAAAGGTACCAGAGGACGAATCGCTATCTAGCGATTGCCTTGCGGAACGTGCCCTTCTTACTTGTACTGAAATAGCTCTAGTTTGATGTAATTTAACTTCCTTGTTGCTTGATGGAACGTCATCCAGTGATTCATTTTAAACAGGGATAAAGAATCCCTGTTTTAAATTAACAATTTGAGGGATGACAAACTTTTTAAGTTTAGCTCTATGTTTGAACTATAGCTTATTTTGCTATTTCAATTGTATTAATTATTGAACAAAGAATATCACTCACACTTATGCAAAGGTTATATGTATTATTTATCATAAATGTTTTACCCTTCTTTTTTTACTGAGAGTAGAGGTAGTCAAATAGGAAAAGGGTAATGGCTGTTTTGGGACAGTGGCTTCTACTTATAGTTGGCTCTTATAAGGAGCTGTCTTGTTGCAGGGAGGTATTTGTAAAAGAAAAAATATTGGTATATAGAGATAACTGTTGCATGGAGATGGTTGTCATCAGAGGTTGAGTAACAAGGAGGTGATTGTTATGAATAAAGTACCAATTGTCAAATTTTCATGGAAGGGTATAACCTCTCTTGGTCGGATTCGTACCGGTACCCTCTTCGGGACACAGGATTCCAAATCCTGGTGTGCTACCAACCTGGGTTCAATATATATACATGTAGATTATTATTTCCTTAACTTGTCATATAATTTCAGGGTTGTTTAAAACCAGTAGATGTTATCATACCTAAGGGTAGTATATTAGACCCTAGTGAGAATGCTGCAGTTGTTGGTGGGAACGTTTTAACTTCACAAAGAATTGTTGATGTTATATTGAAAGCCTTCGGTGTTTGTGCTGCTTCACAGGTTTGTTTTGTAATATTGAATATCGATTTCTAAAGTTTGTTTTAAAACCCACTTTGTATTGTTATGTTATACTAAATTATTTTAGCTCAATAGTGAAATAAGTTCTTACAGTTTAGATTAATCACTTTCGAGTCTGCTTCCTGTTTCCCCAGTACTGAGCTAGACGGATAAAGTTTCTTGTCCAAGGAAAAAACAGGGTAGGTTTTGGATAGGATTATCCAATGATTACCAGTTCAATGTCGTAACCGCTCGGCCACGCCCGCTCTTTTGTATTCTTGCAAACCAGATATGATTGTATCTGAATGTCTCAAAAACTAGAATATTCTGACCCCTCCTGGATTAGTGACTAGTTAGTTTTACAATTACATTAAAATATTGCTGTGTGCATTTGATTCTGTGAATACAATGCAATGTAAGACAAGTGGTCCAGTAGTAGATCTTGACACTATGGATTGAGAGGTTTGAAAACTACTAGGAGCACTGCTTATTTTGCCTGAGTAAGACATTTATTATAGTTGCTCCATTACACCCAGGTGTAAATGGGTACAGTGAGGAAACACCTGCTTAAATGTAATTTCAAAGGTCAGGTTTATGACACAAAAATGTTACCTTAGCTGAACATGTATATGGAAGAAGGCTTTAAAAATACACTTCAGCATTTTATCTTATGACTGTTCTGTCAATAGATTTTAAGATGTATATTTTTCAAGATGACATTCTGATAAAACAGTACTCCATTTTATGTTAATTTTACATGCACAACTTTTATAATTGTTAAAAATGAGATGATAGCAACTACATATATACTATAAATGATTTATTGTAAGTTTTATTATACCCCCGCTTCGAAGAAGAGGGGGGTATACTGTTTTACCCTTGTCCGTGCGTCCGTCCGTTACAAAATTTCCGTCACAGTTTTCTCAGCAACTATAACATGCAGCAGCCTAATACTTTGCATATTGCTTCATCCCATAGTCCCATGTGGTGTAAAGCGATTTCATGCTCCTTGCTCATCTACTTCCTGTTTGTCGCATATTTTTAGATTTCATTAAATGAAAGTTACATTATGATACTCATATTTCTCACTGCGGGGGTATCACTAGTGAGCATTAGCTCACAGATTTACTTGTTTTATATCTATTGTAGGGATGTATGAACAATATAACATTTGGTGATTTACAGTTTGGACATTATGAGACTGTGGCTGGTGGGGCTGGAGCTGTATGTATTATATGATTATATACTTATATACTTTTGTTTATAAGTCCATGATAATTTACTGAAAGTTATGGTTGTTCATTTTCTTTGATAGTTTTTGCTGTCAGATTTTCTATTTTATGGTCCATTTCATTCTTACCTAAATAAATGGGCCTTTTCTGTAAGCTGATTGCTTGCTAGCTTTTTATAGCGATTTTTTGTAGCATAAGAGGTCTATGGAATGGTTTGCTTCAATCTAGCTAATCTTCACTGGTGACTTTTTCAAACAAAAAAGTTCAGGATGGTAACAAACGAAAAATTTTCGCTTCAATTATCACCATGATTATTCTGTTTAATCGCTTTGATGAAATATACTTTGTATGCATTAAATAAAAAGTAAGTCAGTATACATGTAATTGAAAAAGAAACACGTTTCCATAGGGGGCAGCCATTTTAAAAAAGCAGAAACTTTCAGAAATATACAGCTACACAAAATAAACTTGCTATGTATGGCTAGCTAGAGATTCAATTTGCTTAATCATCGCAGACCATTTGATAGGAAATTGCTAGGTATCAATACAAAGCGCTCGCCTTGGGGAATGGACCCAATGTTATTAAGTTAAATTTTGCTCATTTGATATTATTTAGCTTATTTTTGCTTATTTGCATCATTTAGCTAAATATTGTTGAATTGTTATTATTTAGTTTAAAATTACATTAAAATTTGTATTATTTAACAAACCTGTGCTTGGGAAAGCTAAAAGGTCTTTGAGTAAACCACCTTACATTTAACTGTGCTTCCTGAAACAAAAACAAGACTTATCACAAATAAAGTTGTAAAATCTGTCATTTTATAATAAGTCTTTAATTTTGGTGCCAAGCTTTTTGTTTACTCTATTACCATTGTCTGAAGTGATGCCAAAATTATCACCATATTGTTACCTTTCATAATCTTTATATCAATATTATACAATTTCTTAGGAAATATTTTTATTATTCATTTTTTGATTAAATTTTATTTGATAATTCAAGTACACTTCTGATGAGGCCCTATTAGAAATATTATTTGTTTATAGTTTGTTTTTTTTGGTGAAAATTTTTTTAAGTGCATATGGTTAAATCAGTGTATTTATGGAAAATATTTCTTAATTAGTTTTGTGATTGATTTTTTTTCATTAAATAAGGCCATGCCATATCGGAATTTTGTTAAGCGTCCGCGTGCGCGTAGGTTTTAGAGTCTTCAATCCAAAAAAAAACAACAAATTTGTAGGTGAATTTTTCTTAAATAATTCTGATTTTCCGGGATCAGATAATGACAATTTCGTAAAAACACTAGTCATTTTATTATAAACCATATGTTTTAAGTCTGTGCTTAAACTAGCCATTTCATAAGTAATTCAGACTATTGTTTCATACTATGATGATGTTTTCTATTTATACAAATATATATATAATGTATTGTTTTAGTAGTAAATATGTGTGTTTTCGGTTTGTGTGTTTTTGTGAATAGGTACCTAGGTTTGTCAAACTTGAGTTGACGCTTAACAAAATTCTAATTTGGCATGGCCTAAGGATAAATCACATATTTTTAGGGGTTGTATAACCACAGAGTGACAATGATAATTATTTCCTTTGTCCAGAAATTTTGAAAAAAAATATTTTCAATTTTATTTAAATCTTTGATCAAAATAGACAATATATTAGCCACACGACAAGATCAGTTGGTAGCACCAATCCCAGGCGGGGCATACTTTCGTGAAGCTTGGTCATGAAATTATTTCTACAGCCTTTCTCCCTCCTACCACTGATTCTAAATCATGTAGGTCTGTAGTCAGTCACTGATGGAAGTATGCGCCTTGTAGTTGGTTAACAGCTAAAATTCTAAGAGATCCTTTCCAGGAACAGTAAGTAGGTTGATTGACCGCCATTATATGACTTATACAATGTGTTGCTATGGTGTTTAACCCAACAAAAAGAGACAATATGTATTTGTACTAAATTTATGCCTCAGTTTTGCCTTATTTAGTTGCAGGTATACTATGCTCATAACTTAGATAAGTTGTTATCACATTCACATTTTCACTGCAGTGAAAAATTTATTTCTCTATTTTCACTGTATATTTAACTCAAATGATTGTATGCATTTTCTCTGTATAACATGAAAGAAAGTGCTCAAATCCTTAACACTTCAAATAATTTCATGAAAGCTAGAGTGAGCATGGCTGAAAAGTAAAACATACAGTACCCACCAAAAGTTTGGAGACATTTTCAGATTGTAGGCCTGTTGAATAGCTTTTAGCTAACATTTGGTAACTGTTTATTTTGAAATGCTTTCCAGTTTGGAATTATTTTTTGGTGATTATTATTATTATAACAGAGACAACAAAAACAGCATAAAAACTTTGTTCTGGAAAATTAGTACAATAATCATGGTTTTGGAGGCTTTATGATGTCAGATGCTGAATCTAATAAAGTGTTGAATTCATGAAATTTGTTTTCATTTTATAACAAAACATACTTAAATATATTAAAAGTATTGTTTCTACAAAAAGAATCGTCAAAATTCAAGAACTGTAGTAAATTTCTTTTGTCTCCAAACTTTTGGTGGGTGCTGTATTAGTTTTGATAATTTGCTTGATTTGTATGAGAGGGTTAGAGCATGAAAAACCAAGAATATTAATGATGTTTTAATGCTTGATAAATTTGGCAAAGATTTTCATGAATAATATTTATATTTGTGTGATATTGTTACACTTGAATTGTTAGATGTTAATTGTTTCATGTTTTTATGTTGAGATTTCGTTGATTATAAAACTTGAAAACTTCAGGTTGAGATAATTGTCCAATTTGTTGTAACTTTGGTTTTATTAATTGAATAAGCTTGTTTGTAGCATTGCTTAATTCTGTGGAAGAAACTTCACCAGGAAATGCAGTGAGTCATGTACTGATGCTTTATACCTAGACATGATATGGGGACCTAGGAAATAATGAGTCATGCATTTATAATAAACCCTAAGCATAGAATAGGGACCAAAGATGCAGAATAACAGACAAGTTGTTCCCCATTATGCTATCAAAGTATATGTCCATTTTTGAACTTTAAGAAATTGGTTGTGTGGTTTTGAAAATGGACTGTACATGAATGAGTTATGCAGTTCCTGAAATGCTGATGTATACCCTAATGGAAAAAGCTAGACAACAGCATTTTATACAATTTAAAAATGTTATTTACAATGATACAGCAATATATAACAGTCTCTTTCAGCCATAATTGAGTTACATGTAAATGGAATTAAGACAAATTACAAAAACTATAATATGAACTTGTACATTTTTCTGTGGTTTTGATTTGTATTTGTTATTGGATTTTATGCTGATTATCTGAACCTTTTTGTTAGGTTGTGCTTCGTCCAACTCCGTAATTGCTCTGGACCTTTTTTATCAGTACAGACTAACCCTTCCACATGTAGCCAACAACTTCTGCTATGCTGGAAGGTCTACATAAAATATCATATTTTCATGAAAGGAAATACCCTCTTGTTGCCTGGATTTAAAATTTGAAAAGAGCGCTAAACTACGGTGGCATAGAGGTGACATGGAGATATTTTTTTTTTTTACGTGGCCATGCAGTAGCTATTACATGCGCACACAATAACGTTTACGTGGCCACGTAAAAGCTTTACGTGCGCACGTAATAATTGACCAATGAGAGTTGTCGAAAATGGCCACCAATTTCGACAACTCTCATTGGTCAATTATAACGTGCGCACGTAAAGCTATTATGTGGCCACGTAAACATTATTATGTGCGCACGTAATAGCTACTGCGTGACGTGGCCACGTAAAAAATTAAATATATCTCCATGTCACCTCTAAGCCACCGTACTAAACAAATGTGGTATATAATAATAATTTGGACATTGCACCTTCAGATTAGAAGTCCTGCACTCTAATACTTAAGTATTACTATGACTTAAAATAATAATATTATTAGAAATATAATATATACATATACATTGTAGGGGCCAGGCTGGGATGGTAGAAGTGGAGTACATACACACATGACTAATACAAGAATTACTGATCCTGAAATACTAGAGCGAAGGTATTACAAACTTAATTATTTAACATTTCAGAGTTCTCACTCTGCTTGTGATTTAAACTTTTAAAATCTCATTTCATCTAGTCTGGGATCACATGCATGTTCACTGACTTTAAAGCTATTTTCTTTGGTCATGGGACAACTTTTTCAGGTGATGAGGGATGCTGATGATGGGGAGGGGACACTAAACAAAAGATAATTTTGGCATAATCATGACAACTTCCCTATATAAAGTTCAGTTAAAAACAGGCCATTTAAGTTCTTAGTTGCCTTTTATGTAGAGGGGTGGGGGGGGGGAATGTGTAAAAACCCATTGCTTTCTATTTATGGGTTGCATTTAAAGGTATCCCATATAAAATAACCATAACCTAACCTCTGTGTTCAAGAATGCATGCATGACGCTTGGTTTTACTATGAATATATTTTTACTTATTCCACATATATATCATAGAGTTAAGTGAAAATTATTTGTGAGAATTGTGACTCAATTTAATAATATTAATTAAGTATGAAATTATCAAGTAAATTAACACATGTGTTTCTATTAGAATATATATATTCTGCCAGGAATGACTGAAATAATGTGTCAGAGTTTATACATTAAACAACTTTCTACTTTTCTCAAATTAGGCCAAGCTAAATAGATTCTTATATTAGCCGTCCCTTGTAATTATCTTGCTTTAGAGATTGGACCTAGTATCTATAGCATGGATAGAATCTAGTTTAGCGGACCCCGCTATTGCGCATGCTCGGACGTTGCGTTGTTTACAAATTTTGGTCGCCATTTTGTTTTTACCGATGTAGTTTTTTATTCATTATTTAAATGAATTATTTTTTATAACTATTTTAAAATGCTTTTTTGTAATCCATTTTTCATATCAGCTGGGGTGCGGGGGCAGCAGCCCCAATAAAAACAGAAAATTAGCGGCATTTACCTTCGTGCGTCTGCTCAAAGAAACAGCACGCTGGGCACGCATAATTATATTTACTTCCGGGGTCCGCTAAACTAGATGTGTTCCATATAGCCTGTTTACAATGACTTGAGATAAAGAATATAATTTCTTAGTTAGGCCTAAATTAAAATTAAGTTTGTTTTTCCTTTACCGACTGACCCGAAAAAAATAATGCCGACTTAGTAATATTTATTCCAAAAATACATGTGGCTTTTTTTATTTGTCACGATCGTTCGTCGTATTACTTTCCGGTAGTTTCTTTACGCTAATAATTATTAAGATATGTCAGCCCTCAAAATATAATAGATCTAATCTAAACTTGTCACTAGTCAGTGTGTAGATTTTTACCTCGGAACACCAGAATAAAGCCATATAAGTTAAACATGGTCACCATAAAACTAAACTGTCTATCCCATCTCTTTAAACCATTTTACAGGTTTTAGTTTTATTGAAACCTTGTTTTTTATATTGTTTAGCCTTACAATTATTTATGTATTTTCTGTAAATCTGTCTGTAACTTGTATTTACTATAAAATAATGGATACTAGCTACTATATTACTGTATTATTATTCATTTACTTGAACCTAACACCTGTTTTAATACTATGTCTTAATATATTCACATTTCTTAGTGTTAATTGTACATGAACGAAATTCTCCGAGAAAGTGTTTAATCCTTTGGAAGTAATACCTTAGAAAAGTACTATAATATAAATCTTATATACATATTTCAAAGAAAATCTACCATTTTTATTTACATTTTTTATAATCAATGTTTGTTATATTATGTTATGTAATGATAAATGTCTTAATGATATATTATCCTAATGTATGTTTTTCATTACAAATTTCATTGCATTCTAATTAATATTTAATTTGTTAATAATGAGTTATTTTGAGTTATTTCCCCCTGCATGGATTCCTGCGGATTTGTAATATTTCATTTAAAAATCATTATCACTTGACATTAATGAAAATTACTAATATAATTATTTTAATATACATATTTCGTGGCATTTTTAACCCAAGCTCATTTATATGATGTATTAATATACAGTACCTTCCAAAAAATTCTTGGATAAAATAAATTTTGAGAAAATGTGGTCATACATGCTGCTAGTAATTTTACTGCAATTAAAGGAATTGCTAGGCAAAAGTTCAACTTCATATTTCCTGATTTTGAATTACAGTTTTTATAACTGTGAATGCAACAGACACACTGTTATTTTACTAGGCAAAATATTTCTTCATTTTCTCCTAATATTTGGGGTGTTTCCTAACTAGACCCACGTGGGTCAGGTTAGCTAAAAATAGATTAGTGTTAAAATATGCATTTACTGATGAGAAGATACTAGAGCTTGTTATTGTGCAACATTAGTATAATTCTATAGTTCTTCAAGATATCTTAACAGCCTAAGAATGTTGAAAAGGCAAGAAGCGACCAATAAAAAAGTTTATTTTAGCAAGTATGACATATATATCTATAAATAGCTTGGTGATTTCCTCAGTATCCTACTTTCGTTTTCAACAATGTGTATGCCACATGTTTTAATTCGTTCAGTTGAATGTTAAAAGTGACAAAAGTTATTAATAACTGATTTCTTATGTTCTTAATACTATTTTAAAGACTAAACTTGATTCTATACATTTGGCTCCATCATTTGCCTGTATATCCTTTTAACGTTTATCCGTGTAACAATGCGTAAATCATATGTTAATAAACTAATTCATATTTATTTTGGAATTTGCGCAGATTTTTCTTTGTTTCTCTTTTTCATCAGTAAAATGTGAATTACTTTGTCCTTAAAACAGGATTTTGTCCTAGGACTTGAGGAGGACCCTGTATATGACATGTTTTAGATTAAAAGTGCTAAATCTCTCAGAGTCTTGTACAAGTGATATGTGTTTGTTATAATCCTGCTATTTTCATACAGTCCCTGATATATGTCTGATAATCTCAACATTTTCATGCATTTAATCTAAGACTTAGATAGAATTACTGTAGGTTAAAGGTTTTAAATGTTTTATATGTTTTCAATGGTCCATTAGACAGTTATAGCTAATTCTAAGGATGTAAACTTCTTCAAAGAATGATTATAAAAGAAATGATAATAAAATAAAAGAAATAATTATAAAATAAAATAAATAATTATAAAAGAAATAATTATAAAAATAAAAGAAGTAATTATGAAATAAAAGAAATAATTATAAAAATGAAAGAAATGATAATAAAATAAAAGAAATAATTATAAAATAAAATAAATAATTATAAAAGAAATAATTATAAAAATAAAAGAAGTAATTATGAAATAAAAGAAATAATTATAAAAATAAAAGAAGTAATTATGAAATAAAAGAAATAATTATAAAAATGAAAGAAATAATTATGAAATGAAAGAAATAATTATGAAATAAAAGAAATAATTATAAAATAAAAGAAATAATTATGAAATAAAAGAAATAATTATAAAATAAAGGAAATAATTATGAAATAAAGGAAATAATTGTAAAAATAAAAGAAATAATTATAAAATAAAAGAAATAATTATGAAATAAAAGAAATAATTATGAAATAAAAGAAATGATAATAAAAGAAATAATTATAAAATAAAAGAAATAATTATGAAATAAAAGAAATAATTATGAAATAAAAGAAATAATTATAAAATAAAACTATGTCAGATTTTCTCTGATATTTTATGTAGTACAAAATATAACAAGATAATCATAGTGTCTCCAGGATATTTAAATACTTCTCTTCATATTAATATTATCTATATATCATATTGTTATAATAGATGTTCGCTACCGTTGTATGCTTCTGTTGTAAAAATACAGGAAATATGTTGTATTATCTTTGTAACTGTATTACCATAAATTCTCTAATAAGAGTACTCTTTATCACCCCCCCCCCTTTATACATGGTAGTTAGCAATGGGGTTCAGGCAGGGATTAGGAGGTCATAATGTCAAAACTTCTATCAATAAAACTCATTATCAGAACACTGCTGTTTATGTATATATCAAGTGTCTACAGGTAAAAGCCCAGTTTTCCAATACAGTTTCCATATACTTAAAATATTTGTCATTCTTTGACGGTTAAGTGATCAACTTTCTTCTCGCTCCCCTCTCTCCTCCCTCCTAGAAGTATTAATACTTTCTTATACTGTACGTGTACATGTAATTGTTCCTGTTTTTATATTTTTGTTTTGTTTATATACTGTACACATATAATAATTGTTCATGTATCATGATTTGAGAAATATAGGTTTATTATGTTCTATTCTGTAAAATTTTGAGGGTTTAAGAAAAGTTGATTGTTGAATTAGGGACATTAGTCAGTTATCTTTCCCTGATAAAATCTGAAGCAATCCAATTGGTAAGTAGGTCCTTACAGTTGGAATCCTCGGATTTTATCATTGAATTCCTATGTAAGGGTAACAAAATATTTCATCTAATATCTTTCTTGTTAATGAAGATATTAACAGCAGTGATGACATTTAGATAGTTCTTCAACTTAAAAATAATAAGATTGAATTTCAAACAAATTAAATTATATACAAAAAAGTTATTTAAGATTAATTTTGGCAAATTAACATTGAAAAGTAAGGGTAAAATCCGAGTAATCCTACTAATTAGACCTACCTATTTTGAAGAGTATACAAGGGGAAATAACTGACTAAAGTCCCTTATTCTATGTACGACCAGCTTTAATACCAATATTTACTGATTATTAAATGACTCATACTGCACATCCACTTAAACTTTGTCATGTGTTTTATACCTGTAATTTAATTATATCATTTATCTATTAAGCCAGTACAATCTCTAACAGCAGTCTTCTCTATCTTACCTTCTCTATGTTTAAGGTTTACAGTCCCTAATGTCATTCTCAGATAAAAAGTAATTTTCTAAAAGTATGAAAAAATCCTTACAAAATTTGACATTTTTCATTCATTACAGTACATTAATAATTTTGAATGGATTAGATTCATTACATGACTTGAGATTTCAAAAATATTTGACAAAAAAATATTACAGGAATTAGTTATTACATCAATTCCTATGAAAATAGAAGTGTCTATAAAAAGTCTATATTGATATTATTTAAATATCTAAATCTACAGTCCCATAAACATAAAAATAGCCGTGAGGGCACCGTCCGGGCACCGTGCGATCAAGATCCGCAAGGACCCATACGAACTATTGCGTACCCGTACGGTATGTTACATTTTTACCTGGGTCCGTGAGATGAGCCCAGGATACACTAATCAGTTTTAGTGTCAAATCATGAACAAAGTTGTGGCCAAGTATGGATTAAACATGCGTATCTTCCAGCTACGGCTCCATACGGGTGTGTTGTTTTGTACCATGTGCGTACCGTCACCTTGATACGCAAGGCTTCCCACGGCTTACGGCTGTCTGCACGTATGGGTCCGTAACAAGCCAAGATTTTATGGGACTGAGGCATAACAAGGTAATATGTTAAGAAATACAATGAACAGACTAATCAAACTATTACTAAGATTTTTTAGCTGCCATAAAACATAGTTTTTAGTTAGGGATTGTGTACCTTAATCATAATGTATTCACCAATAGCGGGTGGTTAAATATAGATAATACGGTACTAAGATATTTTATCTTAGATCAAACAACTACTGGAATATAAGACTGTAGGTATACTAGATGTCATATTTAATCTATTCTGATGACATACATACTTTGTTTTATACTTTCTTACAACAACTGATTCATTAGAAAATACCTCATTCTACAGTCAAACCCTTGACACATATATTCTACAATAGTATTCACAGTGACAATACCACTTTACTATGAAGTCACACTTACATGACAATGGCATACAACCCGTACTCTTGTATCAATCGTGTGACAATACCATTGATAGCTGGTTATAGTATGGGCCAATGAGAGTTTGTCTGATCTACATGTGATCCTGTTAACTGGCAGGAGAGTATGATCAGACATAGACTTCTATCACTTATAATGTTTCATCTTCATAAAAGCTATGACTTTATGCTTGACACAATTATCATCTGAGCGTGACCTACTGTCCAATGTCGAGATATGGTTGATAGCATATCTGCATAAGTAGATTGAGCTATGTTGCCACAATTGGTTACTAACTCAGGTTCAAGTGTATCACAATCTCCGTAAACAAAATTCCTGTAGAGCGTTGTCAAACAGGATCTCTACTGTCTCCGTGGAAGGTCAAGTCGAAATGAACTTTGTGTCGACCAATCAATGCATAGCTTTCATCTAGACGAAAACACTATTAAACACATTTTGATTTCGTAATTTCTATTTTTAGACCAAGGTTTGCGTGCTAATTTAACAGCGGTATTATTCGCAGTCTGCGATTGGGCGGCTCATTTCAAATTGCGTGACGTAGACGATGTAAACAAGTATATGTATCTTAACAATTTTGTCATGAATATTATGATGAGAAAAGGTCACTTGAACGTGACACTCGTTTGAAAAAGGCCAGATCTAAATTAGCGAGTAGGCGAGCAGAAAATTTTAGATCAGGTTTTAATCAGATTGTGTGTATCAAAGTTATTGTGAAAAAAGTGGTAAGGAATGTTCCAGAAGCCATTTTTGTGTGTGCAACTATTTCTGCATCAATACATCAGAATAATGTTCAGCTCCTATTTCTACAGTAATTTCTCCATGTATCTTCTCCATGCTTATACTATTAGCTTCCTGGTTGTGCTATTATCATGTAAAACAATCACAAAGTTTGCATCATTGCATTTCTTGTACTAATATTACCTGACTGATATATTATCTATATTTTCATCTTAAATGTTTTAAGTGAGCAGGGGTGGAGGATTCACATCATATCACTGCACATGGGTGGGGAGGGAGGTGTTTCAACCCAAAGACTTTTTGAAACCCTAAGTGACATGAAGCAATGGTTCTGGCCATTTATGTTCGTTCAAGTTTGCATCTACATTGTATTCTGTTTTCTTTTTACCGTTAAGTGTCATGTTGTTAAATAGGTTCTGTATGATTTACATAATATCTTAAAGAAAATATGCTCCAACCCTAGACTGTGTGTCACATACAAGATTTTGGCTCATAGTCCTGGGGTCACGGTGATATTGAAGGTCAATCATTAAGTATTGAAATAGAAATTCCAGTGGTAAATATGTCTAAATACATGGACAGTTTTTATTTTAAGAAAGGGAATCAGATACAAGAATTTGTTACAAATTTCCAATGCCTTCCACACTCAGCCACCATGACTCCCAGACTGCTACACTATTGTCATACATTGTTTCTTATCAATAGAGTACCAGTAATGTAGTAAAATGTTGATCAAAGATAAATTTAATTGTATAATCTCTGTTAAAACTGATTGTAGATCATAATTATATGTTTTACTGATTTACTGAACTCTATTAAACCATAGAACTGCTGACTTGATCATTTATATACTGATTATATGTTATAACATAAATGTAGCAGAGAGATAATAATGCACTTGTACTCCCTTGCCTAAAAGTTAGCTTCTATGGATATGTTAGAGTATTTGCTTACTACTAGAAAGTTTGTCAGTTTGATCTCGGTAAGGATCATGGCTTTTTATAGTTACCAGTGGCAACCAACATTCCCTTCTGGAAAAAGTGCTTTAAATGTATGTTTAATGCATATTAAATGCAGCAGTTTTGGCTCCATATTTTTGTGCTTTAGGGAATTATTAGTCCAAATAGGGTAACTGTAAAAATTCATGGTAAAACAAACAAGAAATATCTTTAAAAAGATATTTGGTGCTATGCAGGGTTCATTTTGTTTGAAGTGTAAATAGTCATATTTCCCGTTCAGCCATTCTACCAGGAGGGCAACACAACAAATATATAATCAATAACCATATCTACTCACATGTTTATCACAAATAACTAATGGTACCATGGTACCATCTCTTTTATTTATTTTTCTATACCAAAAGAGAATTTCATTGGAAGAACAGCTTTGGTAAATCAAATCATATTGGTTAAAAATATATTACATAAGTTGGCTCAGACAGCTGTGCCAAAAATATGATCCCAAACCTGATATACTTGTCACCTATATTATTATTAAGGTAACCAATATAACTTATTTTCAGACTTCAAACTCTACCTAGTATGTAAGTCACCTGTCATTTTGAGATTCACATGCTTGCTTCTTGATTAACAAAACTTGTTAAAATTAAACTGTTTGTTTGTTTGTTTGTTTTGTTGGGTTTAACGCCGTAGCAACACATTTTATAGGTCGTATAACCGCGGTCAGTCAACCTACTCACTCCTCCTGGAAAGGCTAAATCTCTGGATTTAGCTGTTAACCAACTACTAAGCACATACTTTTGTCAGTGACTGACAACTGCCCTACATAATTAAAAATCATTGGTAGGAGGGAGAATGGCCGTAGAAATAATTTCATGGCTAAACTCCACGAAAGTATGCCCCGCCCGGGAATCGAACCCAAGACGCATCGATCAGTAGACTTGCGTGCTACCAACTGAGCTAGCCGGGCAGCTAAAAAAAAACAAAAAACTAAACTACTATTTTGTCTTTTCCAGATATCCAGTGATATTGAGAAGATTTCATTTAAATCCTAATACTGGTGGACTAGGACAGTATAATGGTGGTGATGGTGTCATTAGAGAATATCTATGGAGGAAATCATTGACACTTTCTGTACTCACTGAAAGAAGAGTGTTTAGTCCTTATGGTTTAAATGGTATAAATTTGTGTTCTTTTTTTTATATTTATTTATTGGAGTTAACGCCGTGTCAAAACAATTTAGGTCATTTTACGACATCCAGCGCAACTAACCTAACTTTCCTGGACCGTTGTCTATAACCAGTACTCACCTACGCTACCACAAGGCCGGAAACTTCTCCATATTATCTAATCAATGAAGGAAAATCGACATTAATGTCAAATTTTCATGGAAGGGTATAACCTCCCCGGGTGGGATTCGAACCCGCACCCCATCGGGCACGAGATTCCAAATCCCGGCTTGCTACCAACTGCGCTATCAACCCGGGTTTTGTTTTTTCCAATGACAAATGGACTTATTTTGGTGAAACATTGTGTTTTATATTCACTCTTTTTTAATCGCAAACAACACCTATAGAAGAACTTAGAGAATATTTAGTGATTGTTCTGTCTAGCCAACTGTCTGTTAGTTTGAGCAACTGATATGAAGTGAGGGGCCTCTATAAAGGCTCAAAGATAAAGGTCACTTTAAAACATAAATTCTGTGGCCCTTTTTACTGACTGTTTCAGCTGGAGATTGAAGGTGTGTCAAATTTGGTGTCATGACATACTGTACATTCAGGGGTATGTATGTGTAATGAACACAGATACATATTCTTGTTTGATGCTTACAACTCAGCTTCATCAAAATTTTAAACTTACCTGCTGTGGTGATTACATTTACATAATATGTATGCTCATATATAACATGAATTGCTCAGATGCTTTAATCTTTTCTTGGTTGGAGTTGATTTTTCTTCAACTCAGAGCGAATATTTATTTACCTTGAAATTTTCGGTGACATCACGTCACCTTTTTTAGCTAACTGATTTGATCACATGACCCGTAAAGGGTCACATGATACGAGGAGACTGTTGTAAACCAATGTTAGCTCCAGTCCCTCGTCCCGGTTCAGAGATGGTCTGCGTTGTTTGATTTCAATAGCTTCCTTAAATTTCCTTTTCAATAAATTCTCCTCAGATGTTATCACTTTTGTATTTCTTGGATCGATCTTGTGTCCTTTGTAAGTGCAATTTTATGGAAAAGGTAAATAAATATTCGCTCTGAGTTGAAGAAAAATTAACTCCATGAACGATCCAGAGCAGGGAAACCTCTTTTGATCTTTTCTTGGTTGCATTCTTTTCTGAGTTCTAGAACAGTCTCGAAACAATTGCTATATTTCCTTGTAGGTGGAGAGGACGGTAAGAAAGGAACAAATTTAATGATTTATTCTGATGGTAGAATTGTGAATGTTGGAGGAAAAACTTCTATAGATTGTCAGGCTGGGGTAAGTTTGTGGTATTTTAGTGCATCAATGTTCTTACAACTCACCGTTGATCATATCATTAGCCTCTTTTCTTCATTCATTAACTTTTGTGCTCTAACTATCATGTTATAGAACCGACAAGGTCTTCTCATGAGGACAATAAACTCATCAGTTTGTAATTAATAATGGCATGACATTCCACAACCAGAAATCAAACCAGTATATCATTAATTTGTAGGAATAAATATATAAATGAATGCATTATGATCAAAACAAAATTTGGGCTTCATACTTGTAGCAACTTGATGGTTCATGCTACATGATTCATTGCTGAACTTCGTGAGACAGATCTTGTATAAAATGAAAACCTAACCTCTAGCTTCTTGCTTCATAATATTTGTACTCGCTTGCCTTCAATCTAGCTTTTATGGCGATGTGGTAGAGTGTCCTCCAAGAATTTGAGAGCGAATTCTGTTAAGGAGGGGGTGTAGCTTAGGTGTAATACGGCACTTGTACTCCCCTGCCTTCAAGCAAGCTTTTGTGGCGACGTCGTAGAGTGTCGGCTTACGACTCTAGAGGTCGTGGATCGAATTTCAGTTCAGACCATGGATTTTTATTGGGTTACATTATATTGTAGCAATCTACTCATGAACTGATTTAGGGTCTATCAGTTTGACTGAAAACCATGCACAAACCATGTAACTTTACTTCATAAATAAAAAAATCTAACAGTCAGTAATGACCTTTAATGTTTGTGCAAGTATTAAAAAACTTCCCAGATAAATTGTCCATATCTCCTATATACATCTATTAATGTTAGCATGTTTATTCGTATGAAATAAAAAAGTGATTTAATTTATCATCAATTAACTAGAAGACAGGTGCTACAAACCCTTACACTATCATGTTTTATCTGGAATATTCTAATATACTTACCTTTTTAAGTTGTAATTATTAATTTATACTTGTATTAGTAGAGTTTCTTTGAAGTGACATATCATATGTTATATACAACTCCCTTCAAAAGTTCCGGTAAAAATGCTGTTTGTAGATAAAACCGATTCACATATACGTATAATAAAGAAAACAACGAGTCACCTGAGAAAATGCCCAAACTCAGCATTAATTAGGGGTGTAACAATACGGTAAAACCCGTATTGCAATATATTGCAATACACGAAACCCGTATTGCAATATATTGCAATATATTGCAGTACACATTGTTTTTCGCGCATACATGCATAGAATGTATTAATGCACTTGCATCGTCTTAATTTGATCAACATTACACATAGATATTTGTATTTTCAAATAATCTACAAGTATAATGCAAATGTTTAAATAAATTAGAAAAAATATGTTTTGAATGGAATTTCAAAGATAATTATCATCTCACTTTACGAAAAAAATCAAGTTTCTAACACAAATTCAACATTTATTCAAACATTTAAATTTCAGTCTCTGGTAAAAAACAATCAGTACGGCACATAACTACAAAAACCGGTTCAGAGAAAATCGAACCGGTTAAAAACCGTCAGAATTCGTATTGCAATATTAACCGGTATATCGGTTAACCGTTTCACCACTAGTATTAATTAGTTTATCAACATGTGATTCAAGCTATGTTACATGAATAAGCTTTAATTATGGTAAAATTACTTTTGCTTGGCATGATAAATTTCTCTCCAAATTTCATTTTTCTAAAAACTTATGAAGCAGGCTGTATACAGTAAGGTTCTGGGGTTAGAGTACTTTTATTCACTGGTAATCTATGGTATAAATCATTAATTCTAATGAACAGGTACATTTAGTCTTGCCAAATAATCTGTTATATATTACTCTTTATTTACTTTAATGTTTGGTTGTAGGCTGGCATGACCTGGAGAAAGTACATGACTTTCTTGTATCACCTGTTGGATTGTTTTACTTGATTGGACATCATATAACTGTTGATTTTATTTTACTTACAAATGCCTTGTAATTGGGGTTAGCTGGTAATTGATGCACTGCACCCTGCCTCCTCCCCCCAGCAGAAGGAGTTATCTTGAAACACCAACTCTCCAATGCCCTAGTCCCTGTTTCTGATCACTCTCTGCCTGTCTGGGTTCTAGAATAATAATTAGGTTTTAACCGACTGTAACTGACTCCCAATAGAATAAGACTCACAAGGATGTGCTTCACTTTATTTTTTAAGATTTATTTTAACATAACTGCGTGTATAACAAGTCCATGTTGCAAGGTTGAATTTTTCTTCATAAAAATACTGAAAAGTCTTATTTTGTATACTATTGCATAAAAAACAATTGGGGTTCAGAAGGGAGTCAGTAGGGTCAAACCTTCTTAAAACAATTAGGCCTGACACAATTTGTTGTGCTTCAAAGCCATACGTAGAAACAAATCCCAGGTTGCTTACTCCCTATTAAAAACTTAATTTAACTCACGAAGCATCCTTGAAGAAAAGAGTTCTGGAATTACAACATAATGAAGACTCAAGTATTTTTGTTGTTCCTACAAACGAGAGGATAGTTAATATTCTTGATGCAAAATATCATTGTAGTTAAAGTTATGAATAATTTCGCCATCAGGTCTATACTCTGTCCTCATTTATTATCCAAGTTGATTTCTAAAACGAACAACAAACTTCTGAGTTAATTTTCTCCAAGATGGAAGTATGCTTTCATGTTTATATTACATGTTTTACCATCAATTCTTCAATCAAAATAGATAATTGAAAGTGTGTCTGGAATATACCCACAAAAATAACCTTAGAAGCCTGCTACAAGTATGCAAGTAACTTCAGAAACCTAAATACAGTGCTCAACCAAAATTGTGGAGACAGTTTTACTTCGTAAGCCTAGTACATAGATTCTATCAAAAATTTGATTAACATTTATTTTGAATGTTTCCTTGTTTTCCTTACATTATTTGTATTGGTGCTACTTGACGTAGAGACTTCCAAAGTAGCTTAAAATCAAGTTCTGTAACATAGAATAGAATCTATGCATTAAACTTGGTTTTTGAAGGCTTTGGGATATCAAATGCTGAATCTTATAAATGTAATGCATTCATGAAATTTGTTTTCATTTTATCACCCAGCCATATTAAATATATGAAAAACAATGGTTTTACCAAAAGCAATCATTGAAATTTAAGAATTTTATAAAATTGTCGTTGTCTTTAAACTTTTGTTGGGCACTGTATGTTAGGGAATATGGTACTCTTCATTCTACACTTTGCACTGTGAAGGTAATCAGATGTAAATTGATACCAGAAAGGTTGAATTACTTTACAATTGTGCAAGATAACAAGATTTGTTTAATAGATTTTTAAAAACGTAATTTTGCATCATCTATACAGGATAACAAGCAGGGGCAATTTGTTCATAGAAATAATGAGTTCAAAATGTTTTATGATACGTTTATTACGTAATTATCAGTTTTACAAACATTTAAAAGTTTGGGTTTTAGATAATCAAATTAGTTTCAGACAAAACTTTTGATGTTTATAAGAATGATTATAGTGATAATTGTGTTTGGTGGAACAAGATATTAGGGCAGCTGTTTTTGCATTGCTTTATCATATTGTTGTTGCTCTTGCCTTTATCTAGAGGTAGGGGTTGTATTGATGAACGGGTAGAGTCTTTTATTGGCAATGGTTATGTTCTCTACATCTCTGTTTGCTTTGATTAACCCTCAAAACATTAGTGATGTTATTTGTAAAAAGGCTATTTTCTCTGCATTTTTGTCGACTTTTATTATTTTCCAAAACATTATGGAACAATATGGAAAAATGACCCATTGGTCAGTTTCTGAACTTTTTATTTGCCATTTGCTAGTCTTTATTTCTTTTGTCATATAGACTAGGAATCTTACTGTAAGAGCTTAGCTGGCCATTTAAAAAGTAGCTACCTGCATAGTGATTGAGAAAAAAAAGTTAGAAGCAATATTATTTCAGCTTAAAAACAAAACTGTTTTATACATTTGTACTATGGGCAGTTGTTCCCAAATATTGCTAGTAAAATGTTTCCAAACATTTTTTAAAGTCAATTAAATTAAGTATAAGGAAAAAGCTCTCCGAAAGCAAGAAGCGACATGTTTTGCATCTTTCCAACGCAAGCGCACATTACCTGCTATTTTAGTGTACAGTGGCATCCAATTGCTCCTGAGATGTTTGAAGACATGGAAAACATACTAAATGTAAGAGCTAAGTCATGTTATGTAACATGAATAAAGAAAAATGTTTGTGTTAAATCAGCAAGACATAAAATATTGTTAATGTATTAATCAGATTCATTTATTTATCCTGAACATCAATATTTGTGAGGTAATTAAAAACTTGCATTTGTTACATGATTCAGAACTCTGGTATAATTGTTGTGTCTGTCTAAATGGTGACTCTTGATTGATTTGTCTTGTATAGTAGAAGATTGTTGTCTGTTATGTCATTATTAAGCATAGGTTAGTCTCTTTCTTAGATTAAAGATTTTATTTCAACATTATCAAGTGATGGATGGATTGAAGTTATTAGCCAAGACAATTTGTCATTTGTTCTTACATGAGCCTGTTGAGGCAAGTGTGAGATTGGTGCATCTTAGAGCTTGATTTAAACCCCAGTGACAATTTTTGCCTCTGTTTATTCCACAGCAGGAACCCCTCAGACGCAAGTTTTCATTAGTGTTTGTCGTGTTCTTTTTATAACAAAAGTTAAAGAGTCTAAAAATGTGTCACTCTTTGCTTTTTGGGTGTGTTGAAAGTTGCTGATATGTTTCCGGACTTCTGTTTAAATGAAGGGATTATATGAAGTATTTTCTTTGATGTAGAAGTGAAGTTAATACATGTATCTTTATGATGCATGAAGTATTAGTGTTACAAGTTTCATCTTTGTCACATTATATTAATATATTTAAAAAAGGAAATATTACAGCAACTACTAGATACATAGATAGAGTTTATTCAGTAAATGAAAATATTGCACACATAGCTTTTAAATGATTGGAAAAACAACAGTATAACATAAAATATATCTACTATAAATGCAATACATTTATTGTGCTAGGACGTATTTTCATTTATTAAGGATATCACGCAAAAGGAAATGCGAAATTCCTTGTCCATTGTGGTCCTTAAATAAATGAATACTGTATTTGTTAAAATCTATCGCCCATCTAGGAAAATCTCTTTTTATATCCAATTTTCTGTTTAATTAGTTTGTTTCTTATAAGCTGTCACTGAGTTTTTTCTTTGAATTGCAAAACAATGTAGTTGCTGTGATTACTCTGTCAAATGTTTTCGAAACAATTTAATATACTATTTAATTGTTTGCGACTAGCTGAATGTTAGAGATGTGTAGAACTGCATACAATTTGCAATGTCTTTATTTTTAAAGTTTACCCTGCTTATCAACACTAATGCCTCAGTCCCATAAAATCGTGGCTTGTTGCGGACCTGTATGTGTAGACAGCCGTAGGCCGTGGGAAGCCTTGCGTATTAAGGTTACGGTAAGAACATGGAACAAAACAACACACTCGTGCGGAGCTGTAGCTGGAAGATATGCAAGTTTAATCCACGATTTTGCTCACGATTTGACTTTGAAACTGATACGTGTATCCTGGGCTCATCTCATGGACCCTGGTAAAAACGTAACAGTACGTACAGGTACTCAAGAGTTCGTACGGGCCCTTGCGGGGCTTGATCGTACGGCACCCATACGGTGACCTCGCGGTTATTCTTATGTTTATGGGACTGTAGCATTACTTGGAGACCAGTTAGGAGACCTTAGCACATTTCTGAGACAATTGTCTTTTAATTGTACTTGTTAACCTTACCACGAGGAGCAAAAAATTTACCCTGTACCAAGAAGAACTGTCATTATTAATGTCTTATTGTAATGAAAGGGTATAACCTGGGATACTTGGAAGTTCAATGGAAAATATATCTACTATAGTCATTTGGTCCAATCAATCTATGTAAAGACTATGTAAGTTCATGAACCCTCATTTATGACTCCTTCAGGTGGTAATAGGTTTACAAAGTATTCTGGCAAGGGTTAGCTAAGTGGTACTTTGTAAACCGGTCTTTCATTTCTTCTCTTATCCCTATTGTTTGTAATTATTTGTTTAACTACAATAATTACTTCAAACGTGTGAGGATAATTAAAGATATAATTCCAGTCGTTACAAAATGGCTGACATTTTTTGTCGAGAGTGTTAGAACTGCATTATGGGTATGATAAATTCTTGCTTTTCATCAGAATAATTCTCCGAGTACTGAGCTCACTAAGTGATGTGCCAACTAGATTTATGAGAGCAATAATTACATGAAAAAACAACATATTTCATCAAGTATTACTTATTGTTATAAAAGAAGGCCAATGAAATATGTTTCTTGATATGTGAACAATTCTCTTCTCTCGGATTTCCGTCATGCATGTTTTTGAAGTGAAAAATAGTAAATATTCCAGAGTGGTGCACCATCCATTATATAATGATTGGGAGTTTGACATGTAGGAATATTCCTTAATGGTTTTAGGCCTGTGTGAAAGAAAGCAAGCAACCAAAAGAAGACTAGCTTAAGGTCTTCAGGGAACCCGAGTGTATACTGTTAATGAATGGGCACGGGTTTAATGTCGCATCTTATGAAAATCAAAATGTTAAAAAAGTGGCTTTTAAAGTATTGGAAGCCAGAACTATCTAAAGACATTTTGTTGTATAATTTGTAGTATACCTTTCTAGAACATGCGTGAAGTTAACACAGATGTTTATAACTATTCATTTTGGTATACAAACGGTATGACAATATATAACTTTCCGTGGTATAATGATATTTATACCACAGTGGATATCTTTTCTTTTTTATAAATAAATGTATAGAGAAAAGTCTTAACTAGGTCAGAATTTGGGTTTTAGGGTTTTACGGCGCACCAACTCAAAAAGGTCATATCGCGCCGAAAGCAATCAATGATACTACCAATTCAAACGAAATTAATGATGTAAAGCTCTATATCTTATTATAAACATTTATTTCTTTCAAAAAGTTAAGTATCGCATATGATGATACAGATTTAAAAAGTTCTTTAAGTGAGTTTACTTAAAAATGTTTGTCACGAATGTATTTAAGATTACTATGTCAGAGTATGTCGTAAAAATTGTCTACCTTCAATTTAAATCTAATGGAACAGGTCATAGATATAGCAGTTGTTACACTGAGGAATTGATTTGCGGTTGTTGTAGGTTATACTCCTTCGTTAAAGTTTGGTGTTAAATATCTGTTTCCATTTGTAGAGAGAGAAGTTGTTGGCGAAAGAATAAGCAAGTACTGGTTTAGAAGAGTGCCAATATAAGCTCGTTTAGTGCGCAATTGATTTACCATAATCTTACAAAGTGTTGATAGAAGAATAAAATCTAGTTAAAAACATTATGCTAAAATATGGTTGATCCAATTTTTCAACGACATAGCAATGTACATATTAAATTACATTTCATATTCATTTACACTAAAGATTACCTTATTAAAATGTGCACTGATACAAATTACATTCACTACAATTCTCATATAAAATAAATTAAACAATAACTGTGGCCTACTGTTACAGAACTGTGAGGGATTAATGTTACATTTTTACAAGAAATAAATATACATTACAGAAGTGCTAAGACATATGTGGCCTAAAATAAACATATCCCATCAATTATAATCTTGTTCCTCTAGTATTCTTGTATTATTTACTCTAATAGCATTTGATTATTCAAATTTAACAGATTATCCTCTGCAGTCTAAGTGCCAATTTCGAATATTAGAATAATTTAACTGACTTTTGTTGAGAGAAAATTTGGTCTTCCCACACGTACAATTTAACCATGCCATGACTAATTTACTTTTATGAAATCAAAATGGAGAAAGTTTTTGGCTCCATTGGAAGGAGAATAAGTTAGTTTTGATCAGAACAAAATCAATGGCCAAGGAAAGCTTATCACAACTTTGATGCAATTCATTTTTATAAAGTGGCATTTATAACTGAAAACAATCTAACAGGTAATAAGTCACCAAATATTCTGAAATAACTGATAAAAATATGTTAAAATAAAAGACTATCCTAACTATCAGAACAGGCAATGATAACCAAGTACTTTATTTATCTAGCCTAACCATTGTGGTCTGAACATATGTTTAGAGAAATTTATCAAGGTGATCCCATTATTATTTGTCATTATTAGAACATCTTAGTTCAAACTGTTATATTTTCTCTACAAAGGTTAATATTATATTGATCCGTGTACTTATCTTAATGTTCCACATCTGACTTATAGTCTCTTTTTGAAACAAACATCATCTTATACATATGGTTCTGCTTGATGTAGAACCATGTTCTAATGCATTTACAACAGATTTAAAATAGATATAACAATCAAATGGACCTCAATTAACATGCTGTGCTTGTTTCATTTTACAGACAAAATAAGATTATAGGCTTGCCACTTAACTTATGTTTTTTTGCTTGTTGGAACATTTGTAATCGTAATGTATCAAAGATAAGAGATAAATGGTCACATAGACCAACACCCTTCTGAAATGTGTTAATATATATTCGATGAGGTGCTATTTAGCAAAAACGTTTATTTATATAATAACTTTCAAATAATAAAAATCATTCCCAAAGGTTTTAATCATAGCAATAAATTAGTCTACTGGTCAGTAGCAGAGTAGAAAATGTATAGGATGTCAAAACCAGAGTACCCATAGGGTTGCTGGTTCAAGCTTACCTGGACAGGTTATATCTTTCTATGAACATTTGACAATGATGTTGATTTTCATCTATTTATAAGGTCAATGGAGAAGAAGTCTGCCTTGTGGATGGTTTGCAGAATGCTGGACTGTGCTGGTTGTAGCCAAGGTCCATAAAAACTATGTGCGCTGAGCTGGCCATTGTAAAATGACCATAATTTGTGTTAAAAAGCTGTTACATGTAAACCCAATAAAAAGACATAAATTTTCACAACAATATACACTTCGACTTCTAAAAAAATATGTTTCATCTAATGTTGTAAGATGGCATCAATATGCATTAGTAATCGTACTCTGATGTGTGCTTTATTCTGTCACTGCACTGATCAAGTGTATGTATTTATACTACAATGACAGATACTTAGAACTTTCTTCTTGCAGTCGTTATATTGTGAAGGTACTGTAATCTCACAACAATAAAACATGCTTGCATTTAATGTTCATAAATTGAGCAAAACCTGGAGAAAAAAGACAACTGATTATTTCAATAATAAAGCTAAATGCATATTGAAATTTATGTGGCATATTCTGTCAATTATTTTGCTACTTTATTCACTGTAAGCACAAATTACAATTTTACACTGTAATAAATGTTTTATAATTGACATAAAGTGTTAAAATATCAATTTTATGTTGTAGGCAAATATCAATTTATATTGCATGCGTCTATACATACATTTCAAGTAATGAGCATGTAATGCTTGCTGGTTTTTTTGCAATAAAATTAATTATGCAGTATATTAAAGTTTAGATTACAACAACTTTCAATGTCACCTTTAAAATTTGACCTACTAAATTTTAGTGCATATTATAGTCCTATTTTATTAACCTGTCACTCATACATTATTTCATGATGTGTACACATTCTAAAATAAGCACTCTATGCATAGTTTGTAAACTAGATGAAGAGTGTGTACACACCGTGAAAATATATTCATGTGTGACAGGTTAATAAAATAGGACTATACTCCGTCAAAAGAAATCATGCTGATGAATCAACAAGCCTTCTTTATTTACCGTTGGTAGAATCAAAAATGCAGGAAACAGCATACTTTTTTAAATGCAACTACAACTGAATCACTTATGTGTTGTTTCAACTTATGAGACCAATAACATGGTATAGGTAGGTCTAGACAAATATCTAAATTGAGGGCATTTAACCTGCGCTCTGTCTCACAGAGGGGGTGTCCTCAAAATATGTTTTTGAATTCCATTTTCGAAGTTCAATATATGTCTGCCCCACTCTAACACCTCCATTCATCTGCCATTGTTATGTATACCTCTTTTCAGTAATTAAGATATTCTATAAAGATAGTACAGTTCTCAAGGACTTGTAGTACAGCTAGACATGAGTGTTTAAATAATATAAAGATGTAAAAACTTAGTACAATCGTCATTATAAACTATTAAAACAAAATTTTATGTTGTTTTATATGGCTTGCCAGTTGTCAAAGTCTACTGACAATAACAACAATATTACTTTATTTCTTTTTCTTTCTTTTTACTGTTGTCATTATATTCTTTGTTGTTGCTGTTGTGGGAGAGATACAGTGCCCACCTAAAGTTTGAAGATATTTTCACTTCTTAGACTTTTTTACAGCTCTTTGAAAATTTGATAAATGCTTCTAAATTTTGCTCTATATTTTTGTTACATCTATATCTATAGTAACTGTTGGGACTACAAAAGTAGCTTAAACGCTTATAGAGTTATGGGAAAGAATAACAGTACATTGAGTATGGTTTTAGAGACTTTTGGATGTCAGATGCTGAATCTTATATATGTGATGCAAATATAAAACTTGTTTTTATTTTATCACCAACAATACTGAATACATAGATTTAAACCGAAATCTGAATTGGTTATATTAAGAGTGATGGGTCTTCAGGGATGACCATTAAATTTTAAAGAATTAAGTAAATTTTCTTTGTTTCCAAACGTTTGGTAAGCGGCATATTTCACTGTGTGTTGTTATGTTGATGAGAGATATTTTCTCTCAAAGTGTGAGGTAATTGGTTAATTAATATATTCTTATTGTAATGAATAAGATGGCAGATTGTTTGACACATCATTTATTATGTGCAACGTATGTGCATACTTGAGTTTCTGGCAGAAAATACTCACTTTTTATTGCCACAAGATCATTATAGTAACATATTTTCACACCATTCATTAATAAAGAAACTCTTTATTTTCTGAAGTTTTAACATTTGGTGTGAAATTTTGTAGATTGGAAAAAATACTTTGTAAAACTAACTTGTTATTTTTAGCTCGACTTTACGTAGTAATGTAGAGCTCTCATACTCGCACCGGCGTCCGCGTCCACATTTCTGATTAAAGTTTTTGTGCACAGATTAAAGTTTTTGTGCAGTAAAATACTTTCTTCTATATCTTCGTTATTTCTTAAGATATTAACTTTAAATATATGTTTCTTACTATCAACTACATCTCATGTGACAAGAATCATAACTCCAAATATTATTTTTTTCAAAATTGTTCTCCATGAAATTTTCTTTCTTTATTTTATTTATTTATTTACTTTAAATTTGTTAAGGTTATATTTTCTGTTCCTTATCATCAACCACATCACCTGTGACAAATACTTACTAAGTCGAGCATGCTGTCTCCTCTGACAGCTCTTGTTAAGTTTCTGTTAAGTATGTATCACTTATGTTATACAAGATGACAAAGTACATGAAGTGTCTGTATTTATTATAACAAATTTATTTTTCTCTGATTACAATTCTTGCTGAGTACCACGTGGTGATTGTATGCACATTTTTATACTTTGTTTCCACTATATGTTTTAAGAAAAAAGACATTCAACTATTATATTAAATGATGGGATGTCCTTAACATCTGCATTTTTATCGCTCTTTATTTATAAATGATAAATACACTTTGTGTCAATACTTGTAGACATATGAGTTTGTAAGGAGTCTTTTATTTGTTATTGGCTTCATACTTTAGTGGCAGTTATGTTAGTTTTTGTACTATCTCACTTAATGAGGTTAAAGAGTTAAAAAAGGTTAAAGTGTTGTTTAAAGTCTGCCTCCATATATTACATGTTCAGTAGACTTTACAATTTTGTATGAATTCCTCTGATCATTGAAATCACCTTCAGGCAGGTGATTGCTCTCAGTACACATGTACACCTCAAAATCTTCAACTCAAATGTTAAGACCGTCCTCCTGTACGGTGCGGAAACCTGGCGCAGGACAGCGCTACTAGACAAGAAACTCCGAGTGTTTGTCAACAACTGTCTACGCCAGATACTACGCATCCGATGGCCAGACAAAATTTCCAACCAAGACCTCTGGACAAGAACCAAACAACAGTCCATCATCAACACCATTACAAAGAAAAAGTGGAGATGGATTGGCCACACGTTGCGACGACAGCAACCAAACACTGCCAGACCAGCCTTGGATTGGAATCCACAGGGCTGAAGAAATAGAGGGAGACCCATGAACTCCTGGCGCAGGACCCTTGACATGGAGCTGCGTAAGAGCAAGATGTCGTGGGGAGAGGTCAAAGCTCGGGCAACAGACCGAAACAGATGGAGGACAGTGGTAGAGGCCCTATGCTCCAACCTGGAGTGAAGAGGACTAAGTAAGTAAGTAAGTACACATGTACACATTTACACCTTGGTGCAGTGAAACAAATGTAGGTAAAATTCTTGCCAGGTAAATTAGCTCTGCCTCTTGTGGAGTTCAAACCTGGGATCTCTCAATCCTTAATGGCACATCCTACCACTGGACCACTGCTACTACAAAGTTGTGGGTTTGAGCCCAACAACAAATTTTTACTTCACGTCATAAATTAGGTTTTTGTATTAACAAAGAAGGTAAGTCTAAATATTGATGAACTATTCATTTGATTGTTAGAAACAAGAATGAAAAACAACCAAAACAAAACTTTCCTTTGACGTTATGGTTAGATTTTACATGTAAATCTTTTATATAGAACAATCATGAATATGTTAAGCAGATGCCGTCGGCACGGCACGATTCCCCCACCCCTCAAAATTTTATTTCTTTATTATATATAGAGGAACCCTATAATACCGGTGCAACTTAAATTCTGGAAACATTACTTTTGATTTTTATTCAATTTTTTACCTTCAATCGAATTAAATGTGCGTTAATTCCATTCCTATCACTGACTGCATAGACACATTCCCCATTTATTTTCTATATTTACTTCCAAAATCAAAAATATGACTGATATTTACGTCATCTTTTTATCGTCACAAGTCATGTAGATAATTCTATAAATAGAAGGTGGCGATATCCCAGTGAGACCGTTTGTGTACAAAACGTACGTAAATAGGTCGCCATATTTAGAAAATGATGCAATGTACCTAAAAACAGAGTTGCCTCTCTTTTGATTAACAATTTTGTGGTATTTGTTTACTATTTCTCTGGCATTATTAATTAAATATTTTATATTCATTTAGATGGAATAAAAGATAACACGATAAATTTGAGATTTATTTCTCATTTTGTGAGAAATGTGGGGTTTACAGCCTCTCACTACAATCGCCAAAACTGATAAGTACACCGGTATTATAGGGGACCATGCTTTATAATAAAATATTGCTTGGCGACTGTTTAAAGTTACTAGTTCACAGATTTGGTTAAGTTGTTGTTTTTTTCAAAATTCCATTCAGTGTCTGTACTAGTGTCAGAAAAGTTAATTCTTGATATTTCAAGACAAACTGACCAATTGGTTGCAAGACATATACATTAAAAGTCGCAAAAATGCACTAAATTATCAATACCGTGACATACGGGGTAGATTTTTACTACATGAAACACCAACATTTGTAATTATATCAATTTGAACTGAAATTGTAATTATAAAAACACTAATTTCTTGCTTCGAAAAATGTTTCCATACAATTTTGATAGTTTCAGAAAAAGTTGATATTTAAGTTGAAATCTGTGAATGAGTACCTTAAATGCTGTCAGCCTGTGATGTGAAGCAACACATTTTTTCTTAAACAAGTTTATGATCTGAGTGTTTTAAACCAGCCCGTGGATCTAACTACAATTAGGGGTCAGTGATAGACCTAATTACGTAGGGGTTAATATTAATAAAGTGTCAGGATCATTTTGATAATGAAATAATCTTACACTATATTGACATTAATATATAAATCATGCTGGGCTGTAGATTTAATGGCATGTTTTTAATATTATCACTAAATCTTTCATTTACTATGATAAGCTCAGTCTATTTAATACTGACCCCTGATATCCCTTATCTATGATGTTGTAGCCTACCGCTGTTGTCTGCATTCTACTCTGCCCACTAGGACACAAGTGTTATTGGTCTTTAATTGCATGAGGAACAAATAAACTTCTTTATTTGCACCCATTCACTATAATTAGCATGATTTCTTTAGTATCTTTACTAATGTATTGTAAATTGAATTTCTTGCTGTGTCAGCCTGTAATATTAAGGTGAGATTAAGGTAGGTAGGATTGCCGGTTGTTTCAAGTAGCCTTTGTGCCTGGACTTTGGGGGTTTTTGTTTTGGTTTTTGTGCTGAAATCCCTTCTAGAACCTTAATCCTTAAAGAGATCATAAGGTATACCAGACAATGACTAGTCTGTTGTTCTTTTCAAGGGTTTCTAAATTAAGGTAACGTTTATAGTGTTGTGCTACAAACACATTGTATCAACAATTATTCAGTCATATGGCGCCAGTCAGTCCTACTCATTCTCTTTTGAAATGCCTATAAAGTATGTCTATGAATGGTCAAAACCCAAGGGTTAAACTTAGAACTAAACAATGCCCACAATAATAGCTAGTAACTGCGCTGCTTTATACAGCAATGTAGATTGGTCATAGAAAATATGTCATGACGAAACTCAATAAAGATACATGAATGTACAATAGGTCCCAAAGTTGAACCTATAAGTGACCCTTTAATTCTTTGTCAGATGCACTACCTGTACTGAGCTAACTGGGTGGTTTTAGAAGTTTTCTGTTCTTGTTGGCACTAAACATTATAAGTTGTTTTTAGGTAATTATTATGAAATTGTGAAGAATAATAAAGGTTAATTAATTTAGTGTATTTATCATAAACCCTAGGATTGTATTTAATGGTATTAAAATGAGTGTTTGTCTTGGGAAAATAAAGATTTGTTCACGTGTTTAGATTATAAAATTTGATTGGTTGTTATTTACAATGTCTACAATTAATCAACTCAATATGTGTGTGTATTTTATCATGTTAAAACTTAATATTTTCTTGTTTTATCGCTACATTGTAAGATTGACATCGAATTTTTTAAATACGTACAACTGCAATTGTTTTTGCTCATTACGTTTTATTGGCTTCCTTACATTTATTTTCTTCAGAAAAGCAACTGATTTTTGATGTGCATTTTATAAAACTATAAGTCTGTAATGAATTGCACAAAATTGTTGGTTTTATTTCTGTTTAGAAGTTAGATTTTGTGATTACATAATTTATTTATTTTGCATGAAGGTTTTTGAAGAAATTGAAAAATGTTAGAAATCAAATATTCTAGCGAAAAGAAACAATTCTTATTAACATTTAACTGTATTCCGTGACAGCTCGCATATGTTTTTGGAATCATCAGATTTCATTTTGATTGATCATTATTTAAAAATAAAGTTCATTGGTAGTGGCTACATCATCCATTGACTACATGTATGTGGACAAATTTAATAAATTTGTTACTCATTATTGAGACTCTTTTCTCACAGGTGAGTCCGCTCATATGAATTTTGCTAGGGAAACAACTGTAAAATTCTTAAAACTATGTAGACCCTATATTCCCTATTAAATGCACTCAGGGTCATAACATTTTTCAAAAAAAAGGTGGGCATTTTAAAGAGTACGGTATCTGAAAAAAGTGAAATTCGGACATGAAGTTTGAATAATTTTTCAAATAATGGGTGCATTTATTAGGAGAGGAGTGTCTAATAGAGCATATACGGTATTCCAGAATACTGCTAGCTACTATCTTGTGTATGTTACACCTGAGGAAATTCTTATAGTAATTAGTACTGTCTGTTTTAACTAACCTGTCAATTTGGTTTCCAACAGTGATCGTTTAACTTGAAAAAAGTAATTTAGTTTAATTTTTTTACGATCTATAAAAGAGGTGTGAAATTATTATCACTGACGTTAGCCATTCTTTTATCTGGGTAAAAGAAATTATACCACTTGTAGTTTTTTCATAGTTTATACTTTTGTATGTTTTATTTTTGTTAACACTAGGTGAGTGTTTTTTCTATTTAAATGTTTTAGATTCATTTTTAGAATCATTTTAAACACATCTGGTTGATCTGTGAACTATCAGCTTTAATTAACAATCTAACAGTTAAACTACAGGTGATTGGCTACACTGCAAGAACATGTATTAATGCCCACCTATGTGAAGACCTTTACCAAACCAAAAACCGACAATAACAATAATTATTTATTGTTAGATTTTATGCAACTGTCAGTGGCTCAAATATTATCCCCACTCGTTTTAAATACTCACGACAGTACTTCTGTACTGTACTCACTATAGTAATGGAATACTTTAATCGGCTGGATTAATGTTGCACCACTGAGATTTGAATAAAATTAACCAATAGACCATTTTGAAAAAAATGTTTTACACTAAATATGTTATCGACAATAAAGTTGTTATTATCATCATCAATATCATAATTATTATTGTAATTATCATTATTATTATTATCATCCACCTTAGACCTTACCTTACAATGGTTGATAAACCAAACAATAACATAATGATTTTATGTGGACCAAATGGAAATTTGGTGTACAAAATATTATCATAATCATCATTGTCATCATCATTATCATCACCACTTTCATCATTATCAGTTTTATTATCATCTAACGTAGACCTTACCTCACAATGACTGAAAAAGCAAACAATAACATAATAATTTTATATGGACGATATTGAAATTTGGTGTATGAAATATTATCATAATCATCTTTGTCATCATCATCATTATCACCACCATCATCATTATCATTATTTTTGAATCATTATTGTAGTCTAACAGTGCTTGTCCATAGAATATGTTGATGATTGTTCTCCTGAAAAGCTGAAGATTTTTTTCTGCAAATGTGTCATATTCTGTAAAAGTTCTTGTTTACAAGTGGTATAAAAATGCAATACGCTGTGAATGAAATGAATTTATTTTACATGTTGTAAATGACAACGTGTTGAAAATGTTGTTTATCTAAAACTAACAGATAAACAAACATTCTTCATACTCCTACAGTTGCGTTTCATTTAATACCATAGACTTTAGACAAAACAAAAATATTTTGAAGGCCTTATATCTCATTAAATTATCATTTGTAGATGTTTTATGTTTCCAATATGAGAAGCACTGCTTAGAAGTTCCATATTTCGCCTACATATTACATAGTTAGATCACAGTTGTTGTAACATCTAGAGAGTGTAGCATTTGTGTTCACATCAAACTTCAGGTGGACACTCTCTGTTACGTAACTGTTTTATAATGACTGATTTATAATGACTGATAAAAAAATGGATACTTCGATACTTACATGTTCTTGGCTCGTCCTATCGTTAAAAAATTGAATACTCCGATACTTCGCTGTACTTGACTCGTCTCATCGTTTGTGCATTGTGCTTCTAAACTGTCAGATTATAGAATTATGTTTACTCAGATTGTTCATTGTTAAAATGAATTCTGCACTGTATATCAACCTTTTCACTAGATTATGACCTTCTATTGCGGCTTTCATAGGCGTTTTCATAACCAGTACATGCTCACCATTCCACTAGGAGCCAACATCGGCTCCCCATCAAACTTTCATTGAACTGTATACCTGCATCAGCCAGGAATTGATCCCAGAACCTCCAGATTCAAAAATTATGCACCATATCACAGCACCAGGGCAGGAGCTACAAACTTTTTAAAGACTAGTTAAATGTTGCTTTGTTGATATGAAAGAGGAGGTAATAATCATTCTGGTCCAAAGTTTTGATAGATTGTGTTATCAATATTTGCTTTATTAATCATCCCTTGCAAAATGATAAACACATCATTTGGATGAAAGAAACCCATCATGAATTGTACATATTAATCAAGATCTTCAAAGTTATTTTTTTAATGTGCCTGACATTTATAAAGGGGTTCAATCTACCTTAGCAAACAATAAACAGGAACTGGGAAGCGCAATATTTTGCATTTTTTGTGAAGTCTGTGTTTGATATTAACTTTATAAAACATGATCTTGAATCTTTATATTTCACAGGAAAATTAATTATATTAATTAATTTATGTCTGATATTAATTAAAGATACAAATTTATTTTGTATATACATCAGGTTGGTTGCTTAGCAACACTGAAGCAAGATGGAATGTTTTGCATTTTGGGAGACTTCCTGTCTGCATATTAATGTCATTTATGTAATTAGTTAAGGCTTTTAGAATGTGAACAAATACAAATGTTCAAACAAGTTTAAAAGAAAACTGTTTAATATAAAGTTCAATATATGTCATTTGTCAATTAAGCTCAAAAGAACGCGTTTTTCTATTTTAGTATACAATAAGATGAATTAATAATGCTTTTATTTCATACTACCGATGTGCTGATGATTTTTAACTGACCAAGAATCTTAGCAGTCTTTTATCAAAAATAGTTATTTAAGTCCATATTCTGGTTATTATGACAGTGCTGGGGGCAGGGCAAAATGACATTTTTTTCCCTTTTCTATTTCAGACTATTTTATTTTCCATAATGAAGCTTGAATAGCTTAATCTTTTACAATTTTGGCTGCACCACAGCAACTTCTATATTATTCTGCCTATAGGGGAAATGCAAATGTTTAAAGTACTTTCCACAAGCATTAAAGATTTTTTTTTCACTATCACAAATACTCGGAGTATCAAGATTGCTTGCTGGAAGAGATATCTGATATTTGATTATGTTGTAATCTTTTCACAATAGATTTAAATTTGATCTGTAGTGAAGTTTATTAAACTATGTAGAAACAGAGGTCGTGACCTTTATAGTAGATTTAAATTATAAATCTAAGATAGATGATTCCACCTACTGTGTTATAAGGTCATTGTATGAACCTCTCTGTCAATGTTGAAATTCTACAATAAACTAAGTGAGAAAAAAACATATCTGGAAAAGTCAAACCGAAGCTTTAATTTTAAGATTGTTTTGTGTTTGCTTATACTTAGTTATTATTAATTCAGGTTATGTTAAAGGAAAATGAAAATAAAAATTTGCTGAAAAGAATTTTTTTGAAACGGCAGAGCGGAACTACATTGCTTGTGCAGTCTTTTGAACATACATACCAAATATGTTGAGTATGAAATTTAAAAACCAAAGTTTGTGAAATAACAAAAAGCATGATATTGAAATAGATAAATATTGAAAAACAAAGAAATGCTACCTTTCATTGCACTCTGTTAGCTCAATACACATGTATTACTTTAGTGCATGGAATGTCAATACTTTGTGAAAAACACTAAATGTTTAATAAGATATTTTCAGGGAAGCCAAGACATAATTCCCGCAGGTAGCATAATTAGCACCTTGAGGCTTAATTACATAATAATTGGTAAGTCTCGAAAATACAAAATTTGTTAAATTTGTTAAACTTTCAACTAAAAGTTCTGAGAGCTGAGATGATATATCCATGAAGACAAGAATGGAACTCCCTGATAGCTCTGTCAGTACATGCTTATACTTAATTTATATGATAGGAAATGTATGAAATTTGCCAAAAATTCAATAAAAAAGACAACTCAGATAGTGGGAAGTACAATACTTTATAGTAATCAGGTCTAGATAGATAATTACCTGCATATATTACATGTTACGAAATTTAGGCAGTCTGTTTAATGTTTCAAAATCTAAAATCAGATGTTTTCAAAACTGCTTCACTGTAAAACAACATTTTTTAGAAGACAAAACAAGCTATATTTTATTCTTGCCAAATTTTAAGCATGAAGCTGTCTTTTGAATACAGAACACTGTGGGAAGACTTTGTGGGAAATTTGGCACTTCAGCATTTTCCTACTGCAACGTGTCCTACATTTTTATGTCTAGTTATGCTCTGGTTATAGTATTCACTGTACTTTTTAGAGAAAACTTTATCTTGTCATTAACTGTAGAAGTTTCTATAACTTCTTCATAAGCTACAGTCTATGGCTAGGACCACAATGAATTGTTCTATGAAACAGTAACCTTAGTCTTATTATTTCCAAGTGTTGCAAGTTTATGGCAGAAGAAATGTGTATGACAAGGTTGCAATAGATATTCGGCAGCATTCAGAACTGCTTTTTAATTGTACGTCATAAGGCAAGCAAGTATTTCTATTATGGAAACTGTTGTAAATTCAAACTTCATTGAATGTAGATTCTGTGAAAATAAAGTTAGATCCACATTTAAACATGATGTGTAAGACAAAGAACTTCTAATGATATATTTTGGGCGAAAGCTTTTTTTACAATGTAAATCTGAGCGTGTTAAAATGACAATTGGTCATGATTCACTGTATATGCGTCCTTGGCTATTAAGACTAAGACTTCTTAAAATTGTAACTAATTAGCCGATCAGCAGGCAACTTGTTTGTTGATTTTGACTTAGCATGTCCTTGTATGTATAACAATAACTGCACTACTTGCCAGCGAGTTGTTTGCTAGTCCTTATAATTTTTATAACTACCACTTCTTAAGTCTGATGTATATCTTTGAAGAAGTTTGCCATTGTGTTCCAAATGATTAGACATAATAGTATTTTTAACATCTGTAGCATATGCAACATAAGTGAAAATTGTAAAATACTTTTTAAGATATCTTGTTATTAGTCAAATGCCACCTCTAGGAAATTATATACAGTATCAAAGAACTAAGGAGTGAATGTGATAAATTTTGAAGGACAAAGAGATGTTTAGCCTGTGTGAAAGATTATAAAAATGTTGAACTATAATGTGGCATCACATTCTATGATTAGTAAGGTCTATATCTGTTATCAGGCTTGGCTTATCAGTCATTCTAATCATTACTAACCTCCTGTGTCGATGTTACTCGATACTTTTAAACCCTAATGATTTGAAAGAAAGAAGAAAAAATCATCAAATTATATATATGAGTGATTACATGTTCTTTTTACATTAGACTAACAGATGTAAATCGTTTCACCTGGGAGACAGGGTACATGGAAATTCATCAATTGTACATTTTTTTCTTGTTACAAATTTATCCTTCATTAAAGATTTTTTGTAATTTTTTGTTCATAGTTTATCACATGCCAAGTTGTTATTTTTACTAGTTTTGCTGGTTATCTTCGCAGATGTGCATTTGTCTTTTGTTCAATGTGTTAAATGAATAATTAGAAATGTCTTAATATAAAATCTTTTTTTTCTGACAGAGAAAAGTTGCTTCAACTAAATGATTTAAAACAGAGTAGAAATGTTTGCTTGCTTCAGCTTGGCATCTCTTTTAGTTTTAGAGTTAGACTTTCTGTGCGGTTCTGGCATGAAGTCTTCAAACATGTTGTAGTAATTATGATCATTCAGTTTACAATGGTCTTTTCAAGTTGAACATTTGGGTGTTTAGCAGCTTTTAAATGTTAAATCTTTATTTGATTAAAGCCTCAGTTCCATAAAATCGTGGCTTGTTACGGGCCCGTACGTGTAGACAGTCGTAGGCCGTGGGAAGCCTTGCGTATCAAGGTGACGGTACGCACATAGTTCGAAACAACACACCCATACGGAGCCGTAGCTGGAAAATATGCATGTTTAATCCATCCTCGGTCACGATTTTGTTCACGATTTGACTCTGAACTGATACGTGTATCCTGGGCATATCACCCGGATCCTGGTAAAAACGTAGCAGTCCGTACGGGTACGCAAGAGTTCGTACGGGTCCTTGCGAAGCTTGATCGCACGGCGCCCGTACGGTGCCCTCACGGCTATTTTTATGTTTATGGGACTGTACCTTAATACATATCATTTAACGAACATGTTTTTTTGCAAAGTCAGTTTGGTCCTTATCTGTAAAATTTTTATATGCATTTGGGACTGTGCTGGCCGCTTTTGATTATTTGTATGATTAGATGACTCGTTTCCAAAAGCATAAATTTAGACAATATTTTTTCTGTACTTATAACGTAATGTCAATAAACACTGCATCATTACGTTGTAATGTTTAAAATCTGAAAATAATTATACCCCCGCTTCGAAGAAGAGGGGGGTATACTGTTTTACCCTTGTCCGTGTGTGCGTGCGTCCGTCCGTCCGTCACAAAATTTCCGTAGCAGTTTTCTCAGCAACTATAACATGCAGCAGCCTAATACTTTGCATATTGCTTCATCCCATAGTCCCATGTGGTGTAAAGCGATTTCATGCTCCTTGCTCATCTACTTCCTGTTTGTCGCATATTTTTAGATTTTTGCGGGGGTATCACTAGTGAGCATTAGCTCACAGATTTACTTGTTTATTATGATAATCAACTTAGTGTTTTTAATGCAGACATTTTATCGAACATCTTTTAGACCAATAAATGTTTATATATTTTATGATTAATGTTGCATAACTGTGTCAGTTATAGATTTTCACGTTCTTTAGTTTTAAGCAAATGTTAAGCGATATTGTTATACTTCATTCTGAGTTGAGGTTTAAATGGTGTTTTACATTCAAGTCAACAACTCATAATGTTTTGCTTTTTAACGAGTATGACTGTAGTCAAACATCATTACATTAACTTGTAGAGGCATATTTCATCATTACGTAACCTCGCTGCTAGTCTGTTGATTGAAATCTAATGTATAAAAAATTAGTACCAGGTTCATGGTTGAAATCTTGCTAATTGTTTATAATTAGCTGAGGTGACAGATAGATAACAGACAATTATGCAATGCTTGCCAAGATGAATTGCTTTTAACATTGATAATGTCTGCAAGACCTTTACTGCGAGTGCTTCGTCAAGAATTTCTCAGCTTTTCTCCGCCTTTCAAACCAATGTAAAATGTTTATACTATGAAATGGAAAATGTTTTATGTCTGCTTTTAAATGGTGAAATGTTTCACCCAACAAAAACTCAAGTCTTTGTACTGACAGACAAGTTTTGCATCATTACTTCAAGACTGAACTGTACCGGTAGCATGGTAGACTTCTTGTTACTGTGAAGTCATAATTACAGTGAAAAATTCATCATGTTTAAATGTCTTCAGTCTATTCAAATAAAATTTCATTTTTAGTGCAAAAATTGCAGTTGTCTGTGCTAGTTAGTTTCAAAACACCAATTTGTCTTATGCGCTACTTACATTTAGGGCTACGTGGCTTTTGAAATCATAATTATAATCATTCACAGGTTCTCTCGTTAACTTAAAAAGCTGAACTGTTTTGTCTACTTATAAAAAGTTGTTCCACAATTAAATTTGTGGGTGCTTGTAATATTCTTAAGGTTAAGAGTGAGCGGGTATTTGTTATTGTGTTATTAATTATTCAATTTGTTTTCATTTGTTTGTAACAAGTTACATCATTATGTACATGTTACTTGAATAGATAATATGCTCTGTTCTGATGTTTTAATGGGAAGATACATTTAGAAATTGTGCAATGTGTGAGACAAAGTAACAAAACAGACCAACTCTGTAGTTGTTTGTTGCAGATTTATACATGTAAGTATGACAGTTGTGTAGAGCTGTGCAATCTAAAGTTTCATATCTTTCTCATTACTTTTATAAGGACCCTCGATCACCTACCCAGTTAACTTAGTTGAAAATGTGTTTGACTATGAATCCATGGTCGTGGGATTTGATTCTTGAGCCTATATTCATTTTTTGACTTTAGTCATGTAGTATATTTTCTACGTTCATCTGTCTTGTATTTGTATTTAGTAGCGTAGTTGTCAGTCAGTGACAAGAGGGTATGTTAAGAACTAGGTTTAAAAGCTAGGGTCAAGAGATCTTGTTCCTTCCTTGGACAGTGAGTAGAATGCCTAACTGTCTTGATATGACTTGATAAATGATGAAATGCAACAAAAAGCAACATAAAATATTGTTGTTGAAAAACATCACCCCACAAAAAAGGAGTTGAGAAATTATGTAAATTGATTAGACATGACAATCTATGTGACGTGAAGACTTAAAACATTGACACATGTAATATGATGTTAAACATAGTAAACTAGTATATAAAAACAATCTTTAATGAGTCTTCTAAAATCTGGAATCATTCAAAATTTGAAATAAACATATGAAATAATAAATAATGTTCAGTTATATGTCTGACAATTTAAGACCACGTGTATATTTATGTATATTAGTGATAACATGCAGGTTAGACCATTATAAACACATGTTTTAATCATTAAACCACCACCATGTAAAACAGTCTTCGTGATGAAAATATTGAGTAAAATCATAACTTTTGTCAAAATTTACAATATGGTTGATGCATTTATGAGTTTTTCTTTTAGATAAGAATATTATGGGACTTGACTTACGGCCTGTATACATTAAATTTTATTGTTGTTTTATATTGTGCTTTGAATTCTCAGCGTCACTGCCATACCCTGACTTTTACTGAGGTCATACTTAATGATCCCAGGGGTCATATATCCTAGTGCTTGCCTCATTTGTGTCATATATCTTAGTGCTTGCCTCATTTCTCCTAACATTTATTTGGGTGTCTAATATTTTATTATGGTGTCAGATATTGTCTTTCTTTAACCATTGACACATTTGTCGTAGCAACTGCTGTCTTTGTTTACTTTATGGTAATATGTTTCATATCATTGCTTGTACGTTAAACTCACAGAAGCATCACGAGACTTCAAAACAGGAAAAGAACACCTAGTTGCAAATTGTATAATTTCTAACAACAATAAGTTTAGAAATGTTTAATTGGAAAAAGGATGGATAGATTTTTCGATAGTTTTTCCACAAATGTAAAGAGTATGTACACTGCTTAAATTTTATAGTGCCTTAAATTGAATATTTTAATAATTAAATCCAAAAATAAAATTGCTCAATAATCATTTTTGAAATTTTGTTTACTGATAAAACTTAAAATATCTGTAACATGTGCTTGCAACCATCATGCAGCAAACCAAAGATAGAAGTGAACTGATTTTAGGGACAAGTTCAAAGTCATACTGATATTTGATATTAGCTCAATGTCATTTATAAGGTGACATGCTGCTTGCTAAATGCTAATATATAATCAGTATTTATTTTATTTTGTCACTTTTATCATAAATCACTGGGCCAATTGACTCAAGTGTGAGGTATTTTCTTTTATGATTTATTCTTAATAGAATTTGTTGAATGATTGCCAATTGGAATAAAGTTTTATTTGTTTTTATTTGATTTTTTATGCATGATATAAAGATATCTGAATATTCATCATAGCACAGATCTGCTTCCTGATTTATAACATAAACATGTAATATATTTTATATGATATAAGCTGCCTTGTTGTGAATTTCTTCAAAGTTGCTTATATCGCTGAAAATGCAATGCTTGAAGTGGCAAAGGGGGATGTTCACAGATGTTAAGGGATTGCATGTTTTGAGTGTTTGCAGACTTGCATCTTATGAACAACTGGCTGTATAGGTTGGTTCTGGCTGTTTGAAACTATATCACAAAATGTACAAACATATCAAAATAAGACAGTCTTATGTTTTAAGGGCGATTAGTTCAGGGAGACTTATTTGCTGTGGCAGAAATCTACTTATTTTAATTTGAATATAAATGAAAAACTTGTAATAGGTGCCTGCATGGAAATGAGATAAATTTATGTACTGGAACATTTTAATGCAATAATTTAAGGACTAAATATATTTTAATGAGTTAGCACACTGTTCTGATATAATTCGGATTTTTTTGTACTTCTTGTTAGAGGCATAGATGTTATGTATCTGTCTGTTTTTTTTGGTCTTTATATAAAATGGGGGCAAATTTAGAATCCCGTTTGTAACTTTTTTGTATGAACAGTTTTCTTAATTTGGGGGAGGGGGCTATAGACCCTCTAAACTGCTCACCCATCTTCTGACTTCACCATTTAAACCTATGGTTATAAATGCATTCAAGCGCTAGAATTATTAAGTACCAGTCAAGCATTATTTCATATAATTCTGGCTGTCTGTCTGTGAAACTGTTGTCTGGTAAATATTTTCATTGGTCCATATCTGTCTGTTTGATACATGTTTTTTATTTGTGATGATTCAATCACGTTTTATTATTTATTATACCCCCGCAAACAAAGTTTTCGGGGGTATACTGGAATCACCCTGGTGGTTGGTTGGATGGTTGGTTGGTTTGTTGGTTGGTTGGTTGGTTGGAAGCGTGGTCTGTCCCAAAAAATCAATACATTTGTAGTATGTTTATTTCTTAATGTATTTGAATAGAAGCTGTTATATACCATGATTTAATGGTGTATACAAAATTCATGTAACTATGGAAACATATCTCACTTGTTTAAAATATTTAATTGTGTTATATATGATATTGCATCTTTTTTTTTCAATTAAATTTAATAACTGCATAGTATGCATGTTTCTCAAGAATTTTTTTTCTCAACCAATATTGATAGAGTGCTGCACACAAGTTCACATTCTTACAGTTGATGAGTGAATGCAGTTTATGATAATTCAAATTCAACTTGTGGCCATTTTGAATTTGATTTAATTAAATAACAGTATTGTATGCTTATTTACATACAAATTTTGAAAAGAAATTGCGTACAAGGACTCACTATTAGGGCTTCAATTAGACCCGAGACCTCGAGTTTTGACGCACGAAAATTTGAAAATACCCCTTTTTGACCCTCATTAATTTCTTACCATATTTTAATAGAATTTTGCCCACAAGTTCGAATTCTTACAGTTGATGTGTACATGCACTTTATATCAATTCCAATTCAAAATGGCTGACTGGCTGCCATCTGCATTTTTTTATTTGATATTATAACAGTATTGCATGCTTATTTCCATATGGATTTTGAGAAAAAATTGCATACAAGGTCTCGCTATTACAGTTGATAAGTAAGACTTTTCTTCACCATTTTATATTCAAAATGGCTGACTGGTGGCCATCTTGAATTTTTATTTAAATTACTGTATAGTATGCTGTTTCTTACTCAAATTTCGCAAAATTGTGCACACATGTCTTTATAATATCTTGTGAAGCAAACATCTTTTTTCTCAGCCCATTTTAATAAGATCGTGCTTACAAATTCTTGCTGATGACATTTATATGTATTTTTTCTTAAATTCAAATTCAAATTGACAAACTAAGGGCAATCTTGAATTTTTTTATAATGTTGGGAAGATAAGTTTAAATGTGATCACTCTTTGTCTGTTGTTCCACTTTACATTCTTAATGATCAAATGGTGTTCATTTTCATGTAAAAATCATTTGAAATATGACAACTACTGTTCATTTTGCTTTTTCTTATCCATAGTATATTACGCTGTAATTTGCTGTTTATTTCCAATTTGATGTTTGCATCCTAATTTTTATGTTTTTTATGCTTCTTACAACATTTTACCTTTTGGACTTCAACAATGTTGACTTGCGGTCATCTTGAAATGTTGCCGTTGCGGGGGTATTTTCGCCACTGGTGGCAGTTCTAGTTAAAGTTGAAAACACACACTCACTTATATACATGTTTTTAAGCCATCTGGAATGGCATCTTGTGTTTTTATATTTAGATATATATATCTTATATATATCTTCATGGTTACAGTTTAATGGTCCAACTATCAAGGCTTATGTTTCTTATAACTCAGATATTACATCTTTAAAACTTTGTTTTTCACCAAATATTTGTGTGGTTTTTGTTGTTGTTAATATTTACGAAATAAAATTAAATATTGCCTGCATTATTTATGGAATGCAAGGCGTATTTGCCCCTCTGGAAGTTTCATGGAAGTTTCAAAATTAATGCACTTCTTCTTCTTCTTCGATAATGGCTATCAGTCATTATTGACTATTATGGCCATGCATGGGGTGTTAGTAAAAAGTAAACTACCAGGCCCCCAGCTACTCAATCCACCAAGGGGGTACTGATAGCGTGATAAAAAAAGTGCAAAACCTATTCGCTTATTCCAAAAAAGACAGGATCTTAAAATGCCCTAAGGCCTACAATATGTACAAATACCCTATGTGCAGAAGAGAGGTTAGTAATTGTTAAAAACAGAATAAAAAGATTGTGCTGTTTTAAGGGTGCTGCATCATGAATGCAGCCAGTCCTGACTTAAACCCTTGGATGGTGTCAGCACTGACTACACTGAACAACAGTTCTGGGAAAGCATGAAAACTTAAAGTAGTCAACTGATGTTGCTGGTATGTGGTATGCTAGGTGATGATAATGTCAGATAATACTTGCAAAACGTGTTAAGAATGGATTCAAAATAATACCGTTTCTTTGTTGAAAAGTCTCCTTGGAAAAAATCTTGATTGTTGGGCCTAATGGTCCTAGACTTGTTGTTATGCTTCAGATATCCTTTCAAACATTTGTTTTGATATAATTCAAACTCTACATATTTACCAACCTCTAAATTTTATAATAAAATATAGTTGGTCATTTTATATGCATATTATTCATATTTTAAGATTACCCGTGGTTGGCATCTGTTTGTCTGTCTTGGAGGGTTTTCCTGCTGGCAAAATGACTTGAAATTTGATATACACGTGCATGACCGTACTAGAAGAAAGCAAATAGCACAAAAGAAACGTAACTACACCTAGTGCAGTTTTTCAAATATTTCATTTGGATTTAATAATTAATTGGTGTAATAATGCATTTCTTGTCTGAATGATAGTTTTGCTCTGTAAATGCTGAATGCCTTGATATATCGTTGTTGTCGAGTCAAACCCTCGTAACTTTAATCCCAAAAAGTAAAGTTACGAGGATTTGACTCGACAGTGACGATATGGTATATAGTTGTTTTTTTTTCTTTATGAGACAAATTGCAGTGCATTCAATATACATGCGTAGATTGTTTCTCATAGCGTTGATGTAGTTTACTACATTTCTGATTCTTGCTGTCTTGAAGAAATACTTTGAAGGAATTTGGTTTAATTTATATCAAAGAAGACAAGGAATTTGTATTTAATATTAAATTATCTAATTTAATTATAATGAAGTTCTTGGCTATGTTGGTATTTTGTGCAGGTGTCATTGAAGAAAAAATGTATCAAAAATTCATCATGCTGTCATAAACCCCTTTTATACATTTCAATATGTCAGTGCTAAACTAGTGCTAACTACATTTAAGAATAAAGAAGAGTGTAGATTAGTTTTGCACTAACACATCCTTATACAAGGAGTATGTTGTATCACATTCTGATAAAAACCCGATCTAAAATTTTCCGCTCGCATACTCGCTAGTTTAGATCTGGCCTTTTTCAAACGAAGGTCAAGTTAAGGCAACCTTTTCTCATCATAATATTCATGACGAAATTGTTATGATACGTAACTTGTTTACATCGTCTACGTCACGCAATTTGAAATGAGCCGCCCAATCGCAGACTGTTGATAATACCGCTGTTAAATTAGCATGCAAAACTTGGTCTAAAAATAGAATTTACGAAATCAAAATGTGATTAATAGTATTTTCGTCTAGATGAAAGCTATGCATTGGTTGGCCGACACAAAGTTCATCTCGACGTGACCTTCCACGGAGAAAGTAGAGATCCTGTACGACAACGCTCTACAGGATATCTGTTTACGGAGATTGGTTGTATCAGGACTCGAAGTTAACAAAAAATTGGACTTGTATATTTTTGCGAGTGGATTTTATTTCAACTCGCAAAATGAAAAAAAATCACACTCAAAATTTTATTAGCATACATAGTTACAATTATTATATGCTATGTAAAAACAAAATAGTATATATTTAGCTGTGGAAAGAACAAGGGTGTTATTGTGGACAGACAAAGAATATTGACCATGTTTATACGTTAAATCTGTAATTCATACTATCGATCTATCTGGGCGTTTTTATGCTGACTTGAGCCTCATAAGTTAAAACAGATATATATACTTGCGTCAATTTCACTTCGCGAAAATTTGCGAGTTAGATTAAAAGTTACTCGCAATTTTCAAAATCCACTCGCATTTTGCGAGTATGCGAGCTTAAACTCGAGCCCTGTGTTGTATGTTATATATAATATTTTAGTAATTCATATTTTACCTTATAATATACATTCACTGCAATGTTAGGATAACATTTAACTAGGCTTATAGTCTACTTGATTATAATGTACACGAAAAACTATATATAAACACCCCTCTCATATCTTACACTTATTTTCTTTCAACCATGTAATAAATCAAAGGCAAACTGCAAATGGATCTCAACATTCAATCTAGAGTTAGAAATTAGCTCATATGTAACTAACATGGGCTGATAATGGTTCCCTTCTGGAAATACAACCCTATAACTATCAAATTAGTTTCTATCAAACTTGCATGTTGCACTGTAATGTGTTTTATCTTTAATTTTGATACAAAGTTGGGACACCAATAAAAGTAAATTTATAAGAAAACTGGGTACTCTGAGTAATGGCCCTTAACGGATTTTGTTCTCTAGATAAATGATGATAAATTTACACGAACTAGGGGCAGCTGCACTCTCTGTATAAAATAATGTTTATATATTTAACTAGAAATGTTATGACATTATGTACATTACTAATACTTCTGTTTTACATCAATCTTGGTGCAAACTTTTTTTTCTCATTTTTTATCCCATTAAAGCTAAATTTTAAAGCAAGGGTTTTTGAAGTCTACAATTAGTATCACTATTCAGTCGACTCTTGACATTAACTTCCCTGATCATCGAGTAATACACCAACTGTTATCACACGGCGCAGATTGCAGCCACAGCATACAGTGCATGACCCTTACAGGTACCCATTTACACCTGGGTGGAGTGAAGCAATCACAGGTAAATTTCTTGCTCACGGAAATTAGCAGTGCCCCTAGTAGGATTCGAACCCAGGACCTCTTGATCCCTAAGCACACGTCCTATCCCTGGCTACTGCTCCTGATTTATCAACCCTTTTACTTAGTAATGTTCAACAACTGCTCACCTTTGAAGCATTTTTTTACTTTTTATCAGCACTGGCTTTCCCTTCTACATGGATTACTGCAAACTTTTCCCTCTATGAAGAAGATATATATTAAATATTGAATTTTCATTGAATATTATAAGATAGATTTTAAATATTGAATTTTCATTGAATATTATAAGATAGATTTTGAATATTGAATTTTCATTGAAAATTATAATATAGATTTTGAATATTGAATTTTCATTGAATATTATAAGATAGATATTAAATATTGAATTTTCATTGAATATTATATTAAATATTGAATTTTCATTGAATATTATAAGATAGATATTAAATATTGAATTTTCATTGAATATTATATTAAATATTGAATTTTCATTGAATATTATAAGATAGATATTAAATATTGAATTTTCATTGAATATTATAAGATAGATATTAAATATTGAATTTTTATTGAATATTGTAAGATATATATTTTTAAATTATGAATTTTCATTGAATATTGTAAGATAGATATTAAAAATTATGAATTTTTATTGAATATTGTAAGATAGATATTTTTAAAATAATGAATTTTCATTGAATATTGTAAGATAGATATTTTAAAATTATGAATTTTCATTGAATATTGTAAGATAGATATTTTTAAATTATGAATTTTCATTGAATATTGTAAGATAGATATTTTTAAATTATGAATTTTCATTGAATATTGTAAGATAGATATTTTTAAATTATGAATTTTCATTGAATATTGTAAGATAGATATTTTAAAATTATGAATTTTCTTTGAATATTGTAAGATAGATATTTTAAAATAATGAATTTTCATTGAATATTGTAAGATAGATATTTTTAAATTATGAATTTTCATTGAATATTGTAAGATAGATATTTTAAAATTATGAATTTTCATTGAATATTGTAAGATAGATATTTTAAAATTATGAATTTTCATTGAATATTGTAAGATAGATATTAAATATTGAATTTTCATTGAATATTATAACCTTTTGCAGCTAGTACCAAACCCAGGACTAGAAATTTTGGGCTCAAACCCTGCACTAATACTCAATATTTGTATTTTTTGCATAAATACGTATATCAAATTTTATCCATTAGTGAATACAGAAATTTTGTAGTGATTATTTAAATCAGCAAGGTTAATGCATGCATCATTGGCAGTTGAATAAAACTTACTAAGGGCACCCATAGATATAATCATGTATTTAGTACTGTAGTGAGTATTTAAATCAGTGGGGTTGATCAGGTACTAGTTTTGTCTATTTTCAGGATGTATTTCTGTTACAGACCCCAGGAGGTGGTGGGTATGGTGTTCCTGACTCGGGTAGTAAGAAAATAAAACTAGAAACACCAACATTATCTATGGTTGGTACTGGTAGTGTGTTTGATTATAAAAGATCTCAAGAATATGTCTAGCTACTGGCAATGTCTGTACAGGAACAGAACAGAACAGATTCAGTTTTTATAGGGCTCGGGATATACTTATTACTTATATAAATACAATATATACATTTACAAAAGTTGAAGCTGTGAAATCGTTTATTTGATAATGATTTAGTCCACAGACCAAAAAAAATTGATACATACATTTGTTTTTACACATAAAAATACTAAAAGTTTGGGTAACTGTCTGCTTCCATATACATGCTCAGCCGACTTTACAATCTTGTATAATAACTCGTAGTCAATGAAATCCCCTTCAGGCAGGGCATTCCTCACAGTACCCATTAACATCTGAATGGAGAGAAACAATTGTAGGCTAATATCTTGCTCAAGGAAACTAGCAGTGCCCTTAGTTGGGATCACACCCATGACCTCTAGATCCCTCAGTGCACGCACTACCTCTGGACTACAGCTCCTATATATATGTCATAAAAATATATATGTTAGAATGTTTAAACACACATGCATGTATAGAATTACCGCATGTAATATTATATACATAATTAATATTAAAAAAATGCTTATGTACATATATATTATATTTTATTATACTTGCATATCTGCTAGCATTTGACTCATGGGACATGAAAACATAACATTTAATCTTAAAACAAACAGTAGTGGGTGTCTGTGTAGGAGTTAGTGGATATAGGATGTTGTCTTTAAGATATTATCAAATAAATGAAGAAAAACAGGGTTTAAAGTAATATCAATTAGTGAAAAGACGCTTGGCACAGTGAGTCCTGATCCATGAAGGACATTTATTTTAACATTGGGCGTGTAAAACTCTTGTACTGAAGTGCCTGATATTATTCTATAAAAATCATTTTCTGTGATATTTATGTTTAAGTTTTCATGAGCATCAATATCTACATCAATTCTAATAACAATTTTTCATAGTATGAATTTTGTTCAATTTACTAAAATGTACTTCATTGCTGATTACCTAAACTATCACATGAGTGTTTCATTTATTCAAACTTCCAACAGAAATGAAAGTGCTTACTGAAAGTTTATCGTTCAATCTTCTGTAGTGTTTATGTATTTTAATTAACCCCAATTAACATCAAATCATCACTTCAAAATATGAAATAATTAAATTCTCACAAATTTGTCGCAACACTTCAGTTGTACAAATAACGTGTTTAAAAATCCTTTGAAAATGTTTGTTTCTAAACCGGTTAGCTTTCATTCTCTGGTGTAGCATTTACATTCGTTTTTAAAATAATTTAATTACTAAACTCTTGGCTTGGGAAAGTTTCAAGGGCTGTTAAGTTTTATGTTATATTTTGTAATTAGACTTTTTACTCTGGGAAATGAAAATGAAATGTTTATTTCAATTTGTCAATGTAATTAGTTTGCACAAGCATATGCTTGTTTGCTAATTGTATCAGAATTAAGGCAGTGCATAGACAGTTGAATAGTTTTCAACTACTACGCACTAGTAAGATGAAACAAATTCCAATGTCCACCAAAGGGTAGTGCATGGGATTGCGGAGGGAAAGAGCTTTGTGTAAAACTTTCAGCTTCCTTGTTCAGCCAGATGAAAGCATGGGCATTGTTTTTGTGCCAAAATTTGGGACAGTCTATATCCTTGTTTATACCCATACATTTTTGCAGCAGTTGGTATGGATTTTAACCAACTATTTCCCCGAGTTGAAAGATTTACCTAGCGTCCTTACTTTTCCCCCAGGGATTGGGTGGGTGGTCAAGTTACAAATAAATATAGCATTATTGGGAGGGGACTTTTTTATACCAGAGTAGAGTCACTGTCATTGAAAAAGATTGACTGTTGTTAACTTGTAGATCTTATTATTACCTAATCCTCTATATAAATGTCAATTTGCTATTTCTAACTGTTTTTCAACTATTCTGAGTGAAACCGGATTAAACCTGTTATGTTTTACTGCGCAACGCCACTGCGCATGAAACAGTTTTGACTGTTGCCCGCGCGTGCGAACTGTTGCCCTCACGTGCGAACTATTTCATAGAGTGAAGTGCCAAGGGAAGTAACCGCATTAAAAAAACTCCAAGTGTCCAATGAGCGAGATCATTGCAAGCGTCTTTAGAGTTACCAAACGAAAAGTAGTAAAAAGTAAATTCTGTTGAAAATATCTACGATATGTCGCGGTTTGAAGATTGCTGAGAATCGGGACTCGCTAAGCTTCTGAAACTATCTTTATTGCCATGTTATATCTGTACTTGCATTAGGTAATAAAACACTTATTGCATGGGTGTTTGGGGAACAGTCAAAACTATTATCCGTCGGTATCAGGGACAACATTAAGAACTGTTGCCCGAGGCCTAACGGCCTCGGGCAACAGTTCTTAAGTTGTCCCTGATACCTCGGGAAAATAGTTTTGACTGTTCACCAAACACCCATGAAATAAGTGTATATTGTCAAATTGTTGTTAAAGCTAGGAGCTTTGGTTTTGTATAAATAACGTTGTACAACATGAATCTATTGGAATGATTTTGTTTAATTCGGGAACTTGTTTTCCAAAATGTTTCGCTACATGGCATATGTACAATTTTAAGGGTAGATGGGTACTGGTTATAGACAATGGTCCAGGAAAGCTAGGTTAGGTGCGCTGGACGCCGTGAAATGACCTAAATTGTGTTGACACGGCGTTAACTCCAATAAATAAATAAATATAATGTTATTCTCTAGATCACTTTTGTTTCATAAATTTTGGTAGATAGTCTTTTGATATTCATTATTATTTTTTCCAATTTTGGTTAAGGTATTTTACTACAGTAAAGGTGGCGCTGTATTTCTGTTATCATGTATAAGATTTTATTCTACTGTTATATCAATATTTAAACAAAACTTTAATCTGGTTAAATGGTTTATATTATTCTAGCATTTTATATTGTCAAAATTTTATTATGTTATGCATTTATTTACGTCTAAGTAATATCAATATTGAATAAATGTATTAAATATAACATATGTTTTTATCTCAATAAATTAATCATATCAAACAAGGGTTATCATACCTTTTATGTGGATCTCATTAGGGTCCTTGCCCTACATTGAATGTCGGAGTGTACTGTATAGATACTCGATGGAACCGCTCTGTCAAGTCTGTCTGTGGCCAGTGTGGGGATATTTGTTGATCCAGTTCTTCCAAGTTAGTTCCCTCTTCGTCATTTCTGGACAGTTTTTCGAAAATATTTACCAGCATTCTATAATCTGTCTGTCACTGAAGAATAACAACATAATTCATCCTGTGTCCAAGAGATTGATCAGGTATGTAGTCATTCCTGTGAATACATAAACATATAATATGGGCGAGTTGCATATCGCTACGCATCCTTTTGTGTGCTGGTACTCTTATTTCATATCACATACTTATTCCTTTTGTTTTAAGAATGGTACCAGGGCACAAAGCGATACGTCTTGATAAGCTTAGGCAACTCGCCCTATATGTCTCTCTTTGAAACAACATCTGCCAGGCTCTTGTTTTTGGTGTTTTGATGTATCTAGATCACAGTGAATCTCTTGTTATGTTGAAAGTACAAGCAACAATCGTTCTATCTTTCTACGAGATCAAAGTTCTCATTGTGAAAGGGTTACAGACTTTATCACCATGTACCTACAAAACAAAAATATTTTTAGAGGCTTGGTATAAAACAATGCTGACTACATTTAAATATCGCTGTCATCTCTTGTAGTCATCTACACACGATGTTGGTGGCATGAAAGAAGCTATACATCTTAGAAAAAAAACATGTCTTTGACATCACTGCTGTTTTATATTGGCCACCGTCAAAGGTTTTGTGTAATACAAGTAAAGGTGAAAGGTTCAGTACTAAACTGTTCTATCTCAAACACTTTTAGTATCAGGTTGGCGCAGTGTTACACAGACTTCAAACAATGATGGTTTATGAGGTAACCAGATGATATGTAAATGTAAGAACAATCCAAGTTGACAGTAATATAGACATGGAATGTATCATTTGATGTTACTTGTGTCATGTTGGCATCGTATATTCTATAACCTATCAATAGTTCTAGAGTATTCTGACCCTGAAATTCTTCTGCAAGAATTACTGCACGTGACATTGACGTCATCGCTTGGTTACATAATATTGTGTACATTGTTGTAAATGTTTTTAGTGGTATGAGGTCTTGAAAAATGTTTGAGCATGTAAGGAGCCCAGTTATGCATAGAAGAATCTTCATACCCCTAACTGTTTATTTTTTATTATTAAATTCTGATTATTAGACCTACAGGTGAGGTCTATACACACTGGCATCACTCATTTCATTCAGCGTTTGGAGATCATTTTCCAAACCAAATTAAGTTTTGCCTATGACTTGCCACATTTTGTAGTGATCTTTATGTGATAATATCTATATAACATACTAATACTGAAAGTTTAAGAGCTTACAACAAATGTCATGCCAATTATTAGGACGTTACGTCTTTAAAGTTACATCTAAATATCCATACATTCAGTTTGATTTAGACTGGTCAGGCATCGATATGAGCACACTGGCATTAATATACGGATTGCTACTTTTGAAAAGAGTAAACTAGTAAAGAATCATTTCCCCACATTATGTAAACGAAATAGCCGCTTTCCCAACTGCAAACGACAGTTTAGTGCACTGGTAAACTCTGTGCAACACTAAAGAGTGGCGATTGTAAACAGAAGTTCACAACCAAAGTTCAGAAAGCCCACGCTGAGAGGGAGTACTGCTAACACATCAAATATCATTGTCATGTCTAAGTTAAAAATAAAACAACATATTTGGTGCAATCGAATAAATTGATACCATGAATATACTCTAAGGCAAAACATATCTTGTGTCAATAAAATAACAATTACAGAAATTGTTACGTATACTAGAGATAATCAACTTGGCTTATACTCACACATTTACTATGTTTTATAGAAATATTTCCTATAAATATAACACGTGTTCATCATATTAAATATGTTATTGGTCACATGACTTCCACGTTAATATTCTTTAATTCATCGTAGTGCAAAAATATGTCTTTACGATACAAATGAAGCAAGAGAAAATTACACGAAAAAATACCCATCACTTTTTTATAGAGCCTTCAGCTTTGTAAGATTAAACAATTTAATGTAAGGAAATATAATTGGAACAACGCCTTCTTCTACCTACTCAATAGAAATGACCTGAACGGTTTCATTGATGTAACCAGATACAAACGGAAATAACTGTTTCGAATTGCGTCATTAACACGTTGTGACAAAAAATAAATGGCGTGCTTTTAAAAGCATCCGTTTGTCTACTGTTTATCATTGCTCTGTTACCTTTGCATCAAACAATTCTATTCACCATAAGAAACGACGAAATATTCATGAATCAAGGTTGAAATTACTCGCAACTAAGTGTGTAATGGTATTAGATAAAGCGTTAGTACAGGGGCCCATTAACAAGATAGCATCGTATTTAACCTCTCTTTGAATAAAAAGAAACAGATCTTGACCAAAAACAAAATGAAGAAAAGAAGTAACCCAAGATCTCGGTTACAATTAGACCCAGAAACAACATATCACCTAAGACAGAACCTAGTGGCGCCAGCATGTTGCTCAGGTTATACTTCCCAACAGGGGCAATGTGGATGAAGTTTTAAGTTAATTGTGGCTTTACTCGATTACACGTACAGTAACAAAGAAACAAATATCTACTATTAAGCCAGAGCTCGAATTTAAGCTCGTATACTCGCACAATGCGAGTGGATTTTGAAAATTGCGAGTAACTTTTATTTTAACTCGCAAATTTTCACAAGTTGAAATCATCACCGCAAAAATATTACTGTCTTACTTAATGTGGCTGTAATCAGCATTGAAACGGCCAGATAGATTGATAGTATAATATAATTAAAGATTCACCATAAAAACATATTTGATATTCTTTGCTTATTCCACAGTAACGCACTTGTTCTATCTGTAGTTAAGTAAAGTACTAAATTGCTTTCATATTGCATATACGAATAGTTACTATGTATGCTATTAACATTTGGAGAAAAAAATGCGATTGATTTTTTTTCATTTTGCGAGTTGAAGTAAAATCAACTCGCAAAATTTTGCGAGTCCAAGTTTTTGTTAAATTTGATCCCTGATTAAGCGTACACAAACGTCGACTCGACTCAAAAACAAATGGACAACTCTTTGTTGACTAAAAAATACGAAAAATATCCTCTATAACATGTTGAGTTAATTCTTTAACTATGAGTAGATATTTTGATTAATAATTCTGTCAGATATTAACTCCTAGATGTTTATGAGGCAAACAGAACACAGAATTCATATCACGTGGTAAAATATTTATTGTTATCTACTCATGATAAACCTACAAAGAGCTTTGGTGCATTGAATACAAACATGTAAGACTCAAGCGGGTCTTTGACCATGGTTTAATAAACTTGGAGAGTTCATTCATCAAACAGCAGAACTAAACAGAGATAACGTTTGTCATAATTCTATAGACTTTTCACTCAACTGATGAGGGATTGCTTGGAAATCCTAACTGATAAGTTCTTGATGCCTGACCGTGTCGTGTCCCCGTGGGGTGTACCAAATATCTTCTGCTTATCACGGTATAGCATGGTTAATTGGCAGAAGTTAGATAGTTCTTCACGCTCCTCCCAAAAATATTCTCGGAGTATGCGCTTTAAGTCATTTTTATTTTTATATAAAAAAAATCCGCGAATTCATATTATATCGTATTGTTTATAAGATTGTAACGTATTTTCTCGCGTTATCTCGTCTGTTACGATAACTGCAACATCTGCTTGTTCTTACGTAACAAAAATATATACTTCTCACTTGTTTTTATCAGCTAATAGAAAAACTCGTGAACTTTTGTGCATATTCCAAACCATAGGTATTTTTTATTCGGTTGGAATGTTTGCTTTGTGTTTGAAAGCTTCTTGTGAAGTCGAATTAGTTGGTGGTTTTGAAATTTAAAAACACCGCGATCTTCAGTAAAATGCTAATCACTTCTTACAATAAATGAAACACTTTTACTAATTGACGTGCAAGTTACTCATTCCCTGTTCCGCGATGGTTCGTATCTGACAAGAAACTAAAAAAAATAAGGTAATGGTGTTTTACGCCGCGTTTCAACATTAGAATAGTCAAATTGCAGCGGACAGACGTCACACTCACAGTCCCTGAATAGGCTTAGATATCTGGATCCAAGCTTAAACTAGTACCAAGCAAAAGCCATCGCCAATAACTTACACTGACTGTGCTACTTGAAGGAAAGCTAGAAGGTAGAATGTTCGAAGAATATATTGCAGTACCAAACTCCACGAAGGTATCTTGATTCCACCTGAGAATCGAGCTAACAACCTTTAGAGTCGATGTCAGACCCGTTACCGACTTAGCTAATCGACGTTAAAAATTGGCTGTGCACAACTGTTACAGAACTTTTGGAGCGGAAACGGTGGTGTACAAAGATGAATTAAGTTGTTTTACAATTGAACTGATGTAAGTTGAACAACTGAATCAAACCCAAAGACCGTAATGAGTTTGTTCAATGACCTACCATGGTATCATAGAACAACAAACAAACTATTACATAGACAGTCTAGAATTACTCTGACATTACATTATTGTTGTATTTTCTCTAACTATTACCTTTGTCAATAACAAAAATAAACAACATTCTCAAGTTACATGTGTGTTAGTCCATCAAATAACTGTTATGTTAATTATTATCAGAGTTGTAAACAGATGCTTGTTTTAACCGAGTATCTTTTCATCATTCATCCGGTGTCCCGAAGAAAGCAGCCATGACTTTCTCAAACACTGCTGGTAGTAATGTCGCCTTAATGTACCTGATCAACATATTTTCTGAATCTGTGTGATGTCTCGTTGAATGCACCCATGTGCTTCAAAATTATCCTAGAGTCTTTACCGGATGCGTGCATAGGTGGACTTGAAATAGTAGTTTCATTATAGTTCATCTTAGGCATTTCTTTCAAAATGTGCGGATGTCGAAGGGTTAGCTATGTGAAGCGTTCAAGCTTAATTAAGACTAGATGTGTTTTGAACCAATAAATCAATGGCATGTAGTACAAAAGACCAGGGATTATCCAGCTATTCAAAACTAATGTCATAAAAGATGAATACCTTAGGGTAATAAGTTGTTGTTTATTTCAGTTTTCCAACCGGTCGAGACTCAATGTGCTGAAAAAACGTATTATTATGCGCTTCTGACGGATATGCTAAAAATGAGAGCTGTGCCTCTGATACTCAACTGCTTGTATCATTTTTCTCCGTTTACAATAGTATTTATATTATGAATATATTATAATTACATACGGGTATTCTCTGAGCTACTCTTCATCCTGAAGTAATGTATGATCTCTACCTTAGAAATGAAGAGTTTTTAATGGTACATTACACATAAAACTTTTGATGTAGACAAACTAAATGACTTGTTTTCATTCCTATATGAATTCTTATCATGTTAACGTTTTACCATCATTTTCAGTCTCCAATACAGAATCAACCACAACTTTCTTCCCGAATCAGATTTTCCTTATCTTAAAAAAAAACTTTTCTCTGTGAAGTATTCGTTTTTATTTGGCTCCCGGGCGAATTTTGCCCGAAACACCATTCGGACGCTATCGACGACAACAATGACTAATAATAAATAATAATAAATGAGGTGATATCAAAGTGCGGAGAAAGTTCGTGGACACGTGCCTCGCATCTGGCTAAATTATTTTTGATGCAGGTCTGTCGTTTCATACATTTCACCAAGAAGACCAAAAATGAAATCCTATTAAATCGATCTAATGTCTTGAAAATAACAAACTACTTTTCGGACACCATTCAGTCATGGCTTTGGCTTTGTTTGACCAACAGTTTCGACATAAAGTGACTATGGGTTGTTTCGTGTATTAACGGACATTTTTCTTGCCTTATCCAAATGTGCGTTGCTGTAAACGATAGCATTTTTAGCTCGACTTTTCGAAGAAATTGAGAGCTTTTACTGTCACCCGGGCGTCGGCGACGGCGTTGGCGTTGCAAATCAATGTTAAAGTTTTTACAAATTAAAATAACATCAATACTGTCAAAGATATTCAACTCAAACTTGGTATACTTATTCATCATCACTACTTTCACCTTACTGTAAAGGCTCATAACCCTGGCGCACTGTTTTATGAGTTTTGCTCCTTTTTTTACTTGGAAAACATCCAGAATCAAGGTTAAAGTTTTACAAATTCTACTATCAAAGATATTCAACTCAAACTTGGAATACTTATTCATCATCACTACTTCCACCTTACTATCAAGGCCTATAATCCTGGCATCTCGGTTTTAGGAGTAATCCCCTTTTTTACTTAGAAAACATCCAAAATTAGGGTTAAAGTTTTTTTTCAAATTTGAATAACTTCAATACTATCAAAGATATTCAACTCAAACTTAGTATACTTATTCATCATCACTACTTCCACCTTACAAAAAAACCATAACCAATTCCTAAGAACTGAGAAAAGTCGAGCGCGCTGTCTTACGGACAGCTCTTGTGGTGATATGTCAACTGAATTGTCCAAATTCAACTGTGTGCCAAGAAGCCAACCGGCAACTTTAGACTTCAACTGAATTGTGTTTCTTCAACATGGTCGTGGGAACTTTAATTATGACAGTCGATTGAGTCTAAAAACCCATTTACGTTTAACACCAGGGACATGGGTTCGCGAACAAAATGCGTTCTAATTGTTTTCATTTTACAGACATTCAATTAATACTGAGAAAATAAACCAAAGAAGTGTTTTGCAATCTGTGCTGGAGAGCACATGTGGAACATAATAAACGTACACGAGAGAATGATCCTGATTGTTAATCAGATTAAATGATTAACGACGTATGTCCAGTCTGAAGACTGACCAGTCAAAACATTTCGGTTTTAAATGTTCCATGTCTAAAATAATGACTGTTAAGTGATTAGTAGGAAGGCTCTATAGAAGGAATGCAGTCAGACTCACGTAAATCTAGATAGAATCTCCAAGTCTCAGTGATACATAGACTGATATACACTGCCTTCCAAAAGTTCCATCACAAAACAATAAACTAAATTACTATTACTTCAAGGTTCAAATTTTAAGAATCATTAATTTTATTTTTTATTTTTATTTATGCAATGGAACCACATTTTTATTGATGCATTTCATTTTTTTAGTTACAATAAAAGTTATCTACCAGCCTCCCAAACTATGGTCAATGTATCTCATTGAACCATGGTCAAGTTTAAGATATTTTTGTGAGTTCATATCCAAAAGAAAAATGTACTGAGTTCAAAAGGCAAAATTCAAAATCATTAAACAATAAACTGCTGTTACAACTTTTTGAAACTCAGTTTAATGCAATGTAAATTGTGAATGTGTGAAGGAATTTTTGGAGGATAGTATATGTATACTGTATAGACCAGTATTTGTAAACGTGAATCTTAATGATAAAAAGTCTTTGGTTTGAAGTCGCAGTATTTGTAAAGTGCTTAGCTCGCAGGACGACTTACCCGACGATCCGATTCTCAGTTGCAACTGAGCGTACGCTTTCGTGCAAAATCTCCCAAAGTCTAGTCTAAAGAAACGCTAGTAAGTTAGACGATCGTGTAAAAATAACTGATACAACGTTGATGAACGGCGTTAAATCCATATGATGTTACAATTATACGCAAGCGACACAGTCCCACTCTACAAAGCGGATCGGTACTATGCCGGCCGTTTATTATCACAATATCGAGTCCACCGACGAAGTACAAAACAACCGATTGAATTTAAGCGATATAGGATTTGAACTTGTCAATATTAGATAGCTAGACTGTTGTAGGTTCAAGTCTCGCTCATGAACTTTTATTGCTTGACTAAACATTTTATTCTGATTGCTCAACACTTAGGGCAGGAAATTAAAATCGTTTAAGAGAAGGAAGTTACCATGTCAATTGTGGGTTATTATTCTTCTTTGTTCTATTTTTGTAATGAGTTATGGTACCCTCAAAGTTAGAACAAAGTCCCTTTTACATGAGGTTTATATTTAGTTTGGACGACAGTGATAGGAACCATGATTCGTACGTATTTTAGAATTATCCCAGATTCTTATATTTGTTCGTCTGCTTCTAAACATTCTACACCCAAAGATGATGTTTTACGACTTATGATTTATTTGTCTGCGTGTAAAATAATCATGAAAAACCTGCTTCCATCCATCATTATACTGCAGCAAATGATTTATAGAATTACACTTAATGACGACGCGCGAGATATCGCGCGATTTCGCGAGATTTTAAATCGTTCTTTTAGTTAGGGACATACAATTTATCATTTTTAGATCTTGAATCAATGAAGTCCTACACCCTTGCTGTAAGTCTGATTTATATTTATGTACTTGTTAACATGTAAGATAGTTGTGCCTTAAAGTTAGACTAGAGACCAGGGAGCTCCAAAACGAAACTTTATTTGAACATGAATATTTTGTAAGGCGTTAAGACTCGATGTGTACTCCGTTCTATCTGGTTGCCATCGTCTTTAAATAAAATGCTATAAGACCTGACTCCATATTCGGATCTATGCTTGGGTAGAAACAGTTTCTTGATTTTTACTGGCCATGTCAACACCAGTTCTCCTAACCTAGCTTATCTAAGCTTAAGTATATAACTAATACCATGGGCGGATCCAGCGGGGCGTCAGAGGGTCCGGACCCCCCCCCCCTAGAATTTGGAAAATGTACATGTCCATTAGTGTATTTCTTGCTTGTAAGTCATCTTTTAATTAGAATGAAGCAATTTTTCTCGGTGCTTAACATAGATTTAATGGTTATGTAGTTTTTATTATCAATATGTTGCATTATTTCTGCAAAATGTGTATAATGTGGTCGTGGTTCAAGGTTCGGACCTCCCCTCCCCCTAGAAAAGTTCGGACCCCCCCCCCCTGGAAAAAATCCTGGACCCGCCCCTAGGCACTGTATAAATGTAAAAATATACCATCAAAAGCTTTATAAAACATAATCTAAAATACATACAGTATTTCAATTTCTTTTCTCAACATCTCACAGTAGCCGAGAAAGTGATAAATAAAAGTTATATGGAAGTATTCGCCCAATAAAAAAGATCAAATAATCCCGATTTATTAACTTTGATAATCACCAGCTTGTGACCCGCTGTCACCTTTATGTCTGATAAGCCTTATGGCGGGGCAATAAACAATACACGATACGACAAGCACACTTAAAGTGTTGATAAACCCAAGTTAATTTACTCCCGACGATATCCTCTCCTCACTGAAAACATTGAAACAAATTATAAAGGAGCGAGACATTAAATTTTTATCTCGTGGTTAATAAAAAAGTTGAAATTATCTTCAGATATAATATACATATAAATATACTGACTCATAAAAATTCTAAATAAAAATCTAGACAGTACTGAGTGTATTAAAACTAATGTGCGGTTGCAAGCATTTTTGTTTTTATGTTGATCTATAGTCTTATAAGATATGAGACAAATGCAATAAAGTCAGAAATTGTAACTTTTGATACAAGCAATATATTTTTCAATGTGTATAAACGAAATAGCTTTGTGTGACTAAACATTGGTATAAAAATACAAAAATTGCATTTTATAATGCAGTAAAGTTCCGATATAAAGACAGACCACCATAGTTGTCGCAAAATCATGAAACTTTCGACGATGTTTAAGTTTAAATTGCGCAATGTGAGTAGAAGAAACGTCCCCCTATTGAGACTAGGCTGTCACGATACGCCATAAGCGTATCGCGATATACTGCAATACGCTGGCACCGTATCGCGATACGTACCTCGATATATTTATTGTGTGCTTCTAACATCTAAAATGCAGCTACTGATAGAATCTAGCCTAAGTATTTACGGTCATTTAAGACAGTGACGCGCCCGAATCGGTTAAATTCTTGTAACTTGATGTTAGATGGAATGAACAATGGAAAAACTGACGTTTCGCTACTTTTATTTCGCGAAGGGAAGAATTTTCCAATGAAATATGAAATATCGCCCAATACCGGTACGTTAAAATCGTTCCGCGGTACGTATTGCCACAGCTGCGTATTGCAATATACCGGTATACCGGTATATCGTGACAGCCCTAATTAAGAACATTCCACCTTGATGATCTTATTTAGACTACTGCTCCATCTAAACTAAGTGTATGACTTTGATCTTACCAGAGCAAGCTTTTGATTTTCACTTCAATGCGCGATTCATTTGGATTCGTTAAAACTGAAGTTTGATGATTATTGCGAACTGTGAGTGTGAACTCATTTTAATAATTTCTTATTTTCGGATGTCAAAACTAGTTACTCAACTGGTGTCCTCAATGTAATTATCCTTGGAAACCAGATGAGAATTAATTAACACCATGCCAAGGAGTTAAATGATATGCTCATGAGACAAAAGTTGAATTTCGTTTGATAGACTTTCAAAATTGGGCTTCCTAAAAATGAGCACATACGATCTCATTTCCTGATACCCCATGCAAGTAAAATAAACATGTTTAATCGGGATAAAAGATGCTATTTTATGAAATCAACTATATAAATTACAATAAGGCACTTCATGGTGATATTGAAATACGTTGGGGAAAAAATTCAAAAAGATTTTTTTTTGGTTCTTGGAACCCCAAATATAAAATCTTGAATAGGATACTTTTGTATTCCACGTTCATGAATAATTACAGTAAAACTTGGTTATAACATACTCGGTTATAACATACACTTGGTTACAACATACCATTTTTCCTGGCCCATTCTTCATATTTTGTATGTAACATACTTAGTATGCTATATGGATATAGCATACCTTGGTTATAACATACCTTCTTTCTTTGGCCCAGCAAGTATGTTATAACTGAGTTTTACTGTATAGAACTCAAAAGATTTATGTGTAAACAAAATAATGTGGATAATAAATTTAGATTAAGAATTATCATAAAATGTATATAAAAATGTAATTATATGTATGCCTATATTCATGTATATTTGTTTTATTAGTGCATATGAGTGCATCCTGCATCTTGCATACAATAGCTTTATTCTAAACATTCAGGTTTGTTTCCACAGCAAAGGTTTTATTAGAGCTTGTACTAAAACGCTTCAATGATTCGCAGCAGTTATTAAGAACTACGGGATATTTTCTTTGTTCTGTTCGGAATGCAAATTTCCCTGCTTAAGGTTTGCTATCCGATCCCTATAACTGTGCTTTGTGCATTGTATTTTATTTTAAAGATTCAAAATTCAACCCTAACTGCATTTATTCTGTTATAAAAATTTCAATATTCAAATATCTTTTTTCTCCATAGAACGAGAAGATGTCCATGTGGAAGGAAAGTGTGTTTGTTTTTATTTGTTTGGTTTTACGCCGTAGCAACACATTTTATTGTTCATATAACGGCGGTCAGTCAACCTACTCACTCCTCCTGGAAAGGCTTAATCTCTGGATTTAGCTGTTAACCAACTACTAAGCGCATACTTTCGTCAGTAACTGACAACTGTCCTACATAATTAAAAATCATTGGTAGAAGGGAGAATGGTCGTAGAAATAATTTCATGACGAAGCTTCACGAAAGTATGTCCCGCCCAAGAATCGAACTCTCGACCCCTCGATCAGTAGACTAGCATGCTACCAACTGAGCTAGCCAGGCAGCTTGAAGGAAAGTGTGTACTGATAAAGAAAATGTAACCGGAAGGCTGGTTAGGTGAAACAGCCACCAAACGTAACTTAATAAACATTGTTTATAAACGGCGTAAAATCAAGGGCTGCAAAAAATACTGTAAAGTCGATTCGATGCGATTCGATTTTCTTTTGATTTCATTTTTCTTTTCGATGCGATTCATTTAATTCAAAGTTTTTTCCCGAATGTACAGTAATACATTCATTTTAGCTTAAAACTAACTTATTTTGATAAAATAAAATTGTTACTTAATTTCTAAACATTTATTTCTGAACAAGATTATTTAAGTAAATGAATTTCCATACTGATTTTTTTTATCACCAGGTCTTAATTCAATCTAATTTAAAACTTTTATAGACAAGTTGTAAGGCCAGTATCGAATCGAAAATCGCGGGTTCCAACTTCCAAATCGAAATCAAAACGGCGCCCTGGCAAATGAGTTTCGATGTATCAAATCAAATCGTTGCAGCTATAGTTAAATCCAATAAAAACAGCAACAAAAAAACTAAGACCATTGTGTTGTGCCATTCTAGAATCTAGCTGAGCATATCCTTGAAGTATTTGTTTTTTACTAGATTTAACGCCGTGTCAACACAATTTAGGTCATTTTACGGCGTCCAGCGCACACGTCTAACCTAGCTTTCCTGGACCATTGTCTATAACCAGTAGTCAACAACCCTTCCACAAGGCCGGAAACTTCTCCATATTATCTAATCAATGGAGGAAAATCGACATAATTGTCAAATTTTCATAGAAGGGTACTAACCTCCCCGAGTGAGATTCGAACCCGCACTCCTTCGGGTACGAGATTCCAAATCCCGGCGCGCTACCAACTGCGCTATCGACCCGAGTCCTTGAAGTATACATGAGGTTATAATGTCTAGATTTCAAGCCAATCTTCTATATGAGAGCTTCCAGACATGTCAGTCTTTCTTTCTTACTCATCAAAGTACATAAAACTTCAAAGAAAATAAACATAATGTATTATTAATATCAATTTACTTATTTGATTAATGGTTCTCCTAAAATTGTAAAACTCCACGGTGTTTAATTTACCCATTTTTTATTAATGTGTTTTAGTAATAAACCTCTGCTATGATACTGCTAATACTTTTAACGTAATGTTTCGGCATTTTAAACTTCCCTTTAATCTCTGATTGCCAAGATACTTTCATATTTATCAGTTAAAACTTGCACATCCAACATGCATTTTCTATGAAAATAATCTAAAATCGCATTAAAACTTTTTCCTCTACACTAGAAATGATTACTTGGTATATAATTCTAGCCCAGGTGTTACCCATCCCTCCATTAAAAAATCCCATCAAACAGTAAATTCATTGACAAATTTATCTTTATTTTTCATTTGGTAGGTAATGCCTCTTTTTGTTTAAACATGTATGTAAATTGTTTTAAACTGTTTATCAAAGGCAAGTCTTGTCTAATATCAGTAAAAATCGATGTCTAAGCGAGCACGTGCTAATGGAGCAACAAATAGGTGCACGCGGAACACGTGCAGCTGCAAAATTTATCAGTAACAAATCAGTCTCCTTAAAGATATTTATCTTTACTTTTATGTGAATGAATTAAGCTTATAAACATTGTGTTTTTATGTAGAAGGCTATATCTATATATCTATTTGTCATTTTGAATGATTTTGAGCGAGGTTTTCTGCGATTATTTCAAGTGTAGTATTTACCTGTTTGTAATTTTAAATATTGACAGATTTGTAATTTATTTAAGTGGATTGGTTTTCTACTAATCATTTCAACATGTGTAACTACTCGGCATTGTAAACTTAGCTTTCTATATAATGTTTGAAGAGTTTTTATCTTTCACGTAAATTCACGTTTTTTCAATCATATGCTAGTATTTTAGTGATAGAGGGATTTTTCAAATGGAATTTGGAATGGATAATGCAATAACACAAATCAAGTTTGACTATTAGGTACTTGATCTTCTTCACTGCACCCAGGTAGATCTAGAATCGACAGAGTTTCAAACGTCCTTTGAATGTCATTTATATTAACCAATCAGAGCCTTGCTTTCACGTTGCTGAAGTGACGATAAAGACAATTCTGTGATTATGCCAAGTTGTAAGTGACGTAATACCAAACTTGATGCGAACGCTTAGCCGAATGACTGTTGAAACGTGATCTCTAATGATCTTTAAAAACCTTTTTTTCTGATGCCTAAGTCATTTAACTATAACAAGAAATCAAGTTTTTTCTAGCATACTATTTACGTATATTGTGGCGATAAGGTGAAATTTCAAATAGATTATATAATTGTACGCTCAAAATTCACAGAATGTTCACCACATTTAACCTTTGTACTTGTGTTGGTACTAAACTTGTCGTCATATTGTCCATTTCTAAAAGCAAAGAACAAAAGTAATGCTACTTAGAATAAGTGCAGACAGATCTAGATACGACCAAGTTTCAAATGTCATTTAAATGTCATTCATATTAACCAATCAGAGCCTTGCATTAACGTTTCTGAAGGCACCCGATATCAAATATAATAAGTCTTACCCCAACAATTCCGCTCAGAAATGTAATTTAGTTTTCTATTAAACAAACCGTCTCCTCCAAATCTACTATTGGTTAGAACAATGAGTTATTCCAGTAATTTGTTTGTTTGTTTGTTGGGTTTAACACCGTTGCAACACATTGCATAGGTCATATAACGGCGGTCAGTCCACCTACTTATTGTTTCTGGAAAGGCTAAATCTCTGGATTTAGTTGTTAACCAACTACTAAGCGCATACTTTCGTCAGTGACTGACAACTGCCCTACATAATTAAAAATCATTGGTAGGGGGAAGAATGGCCGTCGAAATAATTTCATGACCAAGCTCCACGAAAGTATGCCCCGCCTGGGAATCGAACCCACGACCCCTCGATCAGTAGACTTGCGTGCTACCAACTGAGCTAGCCGGGCGGCTGCCTATTGGTAAGGACAATAAAGTGCTCCAGTGAGATCATAGTTCTATTATTGAAACTTATACATTTGATATCACCAATGATCAAACTGTTTTCATTGTCAGAGATATAAAAACAAAAGATATAAATAAAATACAATACTACCATCATCTATAGTTAATACACTATATCTGTCAGATAGTAATCTTATAACCTTTTAACTAAACCTTAAATCCATTTACATTTCTTGTAGGAATTCAACCAGGTTTTTTGATGGACTTCTAGATTATTTCGACATATGTTTTCCACATGTTATGCGGTTATAATACGTTCAGTAATGTGGAATAATTAAAACCCGTTCTGACCGTTTAGCTCCGCCTTAACTGCATGTAATACATGCGGATTTTATAGATTAGGGAGGGTTTAATGAGCTTGTTTTAACTTTTAATAGATTTTCGGAATAATTTATGTTATGTTAATACATATTCTCTGGGTTTTTAATATTCTTGTGGCCTATATTGTTTTATGTTTTTCTATAAAAGCGACCTAACACGTAAGAGTGGTTGTAGTAGTATGAAGTCGTTCAACATCCAACTGTGTACAGTCTTTTTTTGTTGTTTTCAGCACATGCGATAGACACAGTGAGTCCTGGTCCACTCCGCATTTGGTTTTCAGGGCACCTCGCTTGACTTTGTTCGTTGGTTGACATGTTTTCATTTATCTTAATTGTTTGACAAACTAACGAAACCCTTCATTTCTCTCTCTCTCTCACTCAAGTTTTCAGCTGGCCGAGTTCTCACAATGTGATACAATTTTTTTTTCATTTTTACATGGGGTTTCCCCATGTTTAGTAGTGGAATGTGGCAAATCTTCATCAAATTTGTCGCGGACGATTACATTCGGTTGTGCGCGCGCAAATAAAGGGACAATTACTACTGCCATTAATATAGTCCGCATTACACGCTAGCAAGCGATTTTATATTTACTATGCCCATTGGTTATTCTTCAAATTACACCTATCATTCAAACAAAAAGCCTACCAATGGTCAATCTTATATAAACCAGCTACCCGTTTCTTAGCAGCAGACTCGACCACAAACTGTGAACTCAATTTTTCAAACAGACACAGAATTTTTCAGTCCATGGATACCTGTTAATTATAATTTAGATCACGTGCTGGTTTCAACCATCTGCTAGACATCATGTCGATTACAGTGGACAGTTTGATGCACGAATAAAAACTCCTATCTGAACCAAGGTTAGTGACCTTTGCCCTCGGCAGCCATATTGTTCCGGTCTTCCCCAGGCGGTGTACCGTTTATTTTACACGTCATGATATTCACTCCATGTAAATCAAATTTTCGATTATTAAGATGCCTCATTGTTCTCTATTTTTTCTATTAAGTTCATTTAGCAATCAAGGAGAAGATTATTAGAGATAGGTAAATCTTCATGCGGTTAGTTTTCACATTTCTGTGTTTTTAATGAGTTTAGCATGACAGATGGACTGCCCTCGACCAACAATAAACTGACGGCCAGTAAACCATACATTATCACGAGAAACAATAATAGTCGGTCATTTATGTTGTTTTATTTTCACTGATAATATTTATAAAGTAAATGAAGCCTGAACATATTCAGAGTAGAATTCAAGTATTATATTCAGCAGTAGCAATGACAGAGCTTTCACCATAATGAAGAGGTTTGGCAAGCTCGATCTTGATGGTCATACCCATCCATGAAATTAAAACTATTTTTGTAGATTTCTTAATTATAATTAGATGGGCTTAGTGGACGGGTAAGCGAATTTTTTGGTAAAACGAAGTGTCCATGAACGCTAGCCTGGTTTGTCGAGCGCCAAATAAAACCCAAATAAGACACGTAAAAGCAGACTGGGCTTCAAATAGCTCTCGTATGGCTTTATTATATTAAAGATTTTGCTGGACTTTTGATGTCCTTTTATAAGAGCCTACTTGATATGCTGTTTTTAATTGCAGAATGTTCGTATAATACTTCAACGTGATGCATGTGCGAAAATATTAGAATGATTTTGGTGCGAACCTTGCTGAACTGTACTTACTGTCTCTATGCCAAATTGTTCAAGTGTAAAATGGGACGCACTAACTATGTAATACAGTGCAATTAATATGTTTTCTTTTTATAGTTATTGTGGAGTTTTTGGAATCCCTGAACATGTTTAAACTTAGTGCACGTTTTATAACGTTTGTATACAAACATGTGTAACTTAGAGAGCACTTTCATAATATTTGTAACTTTGTATACAAGCGTGTCAATATGATGGTTACATTTTAGTGACCTTTGAATGCATATGCCCACATTTATAGCTGATTCAACTTCTTCTAGTATTTGGCCGTGAATGGTGTAATGGCTTTGAATAGGTTTATTTTAGTTGGTTACATGTGTGATCTGACATTTCTGCGGGTGAATTCCATTAGCCAATGTTTCCCATCTCTGTAAAGCGTTCGGGTCTTGCTGCAAGGCTTGTGTATCTTCTACTTTTTTGATTTTCCGATACAGGACGCAGTCATCTGCGAACAGTCTGGCAGTAGATTCCTGTGAGATGTAAGTAGGCATTTATGAAAGTAAAATAAGTAGTGGCCCTAACACACTCCCTTGTTGTACACCTGATTGAACTGAACCTTTCTGTCGCGAGCAAACTCAATCATAAATCAACAGACCACAGCAGGTTCATCACATTTCTAAAATCTTCTGATTTTCATGACATGTACGATTTATTGCATCCAGAAATGATAGTGTGTCTGTTTAAACCATGATCTTAAATAGTGAGTACTATTCAGAGTTCATAAATCTAGAGTTTATATTGACTAGCTCCGTTATATTCATTGTTCGCTTCATTTCATTTTGACAGTGAAAAACGGGTTCAGTCTTACTGGATATGAGATAATCAACCCTATCTATTTAAATGTTTCACTTTTTATGGGCGTCAAATTCCAGCGCTGTCAAGTTACCTTTTAACCGTGTAATAGCGTCTTTGAGTAAAATGCTACCATTTTGAAAACCAGTAACAAAAAAAAATATACAGGAGCACTCCGAAATAATTGGACCAATGAAATGTTGAGAAAAACTTATCATGCATACCTCAATTCATTTTACTATAATTTAAGTTCATTTATGTAAATTTGTTTGAATCATTTACTGATAAACTATATTTGATATTGGGGCCAGTTGTCTAAGCATATCGCTAGGTAACGCTACGTAGCAAAAATCCTTGGGAACGACTTGCTACAAGATATCGCTTCATTTCGCTACGTAGCGAAAGCTAGCGTAAAAAATCTTCCCTATCCGAGAGCGCTGTTACGAATCAAAATGGCTGCCTCCGCTGTATGTGGCTTCCTTTCCGCCGACAATTTTTTTTAATGGCGAGCTTACTATAAAAGAATTAAAATTAATTAATATTTGTAATTGTTCATATAAGCATATGTTTATGCAATGATTTTAGACGTTTTAAATATTTATTTGGTAAGAAAATCGCCTTGAAACATGCAATTGCAATAAGCGCTTTCTGCAAATCTCCATAAGCCGCCATCTTGGTTTGTGACGTAAATAGCAAGTCGTTTCCTGGTGAAGAATAACTACAAGAAAGTGCTTTTTCATAGCAATTCGTAGCGAAAGCGTTAGGCAACGGGCCCCTGGTTTCGGAATAAGCTTAGATGACATTTTGTTTCTTGTATTTCATAGGTAAATGTGAATCAGTTTCAGGAGCGGATCCAGGATTTTTTTCTAGGGGGGGGGGGGTCCGAACTTTTCTAGGGGGGATCCGAACTTTTCTAGGGGAGGAGGGTTCCGAACCTCGAACCACAACCACATTATACACATTTTGCAGAAAAAAATGCAACATATAGATAATAAAAACTACATTACCATTAAATCTATGTTAAGCACCGAGAAAAATTGCTTCATGCTACTTAAAAATGACTCACAGGCAAACAATACTCTAATGGACAGGTACATTTTCTCAATTCTTTGGGGGGGTCTGGACCCCCCTGAACCCCCCCCCCCCGCTAGATCCGCCTATGAGTTTATCCTAAAACAAGATTTTGTCGAAGGACATCTGACAGGCACTGTACATTTGAAATATGGCGTCTCATAGTTTCAAACTATTTTTGTTTAAATGAGCTTTGTACATTACTGTAAATAAGATGACGTTAATATCATGTAGCAATGTATGTAATTCTAATGTCACTACGATCAAAGAAAACAGCCTCGCAGACATGATGTACATTTATGTATTTTTTATTGTTATTTACTATGAAAATATGTATACAATATACACGTTTTATACATGGTTTGTAGTCAAAAAGCGCGCCATAGATTCTACGAATTTTTAAAATGGAAACAAATCAATTATTATATTTACATCCGTACCGCGCATGCGCAAAACTGCCTGATAATGGTTATCAGAGCTAACATGATATTTTTTCTTAGTAGCCCGAACTAATCAATGTCGCATGTTAATCTATCAAATCGCAACCAATTTTAACAATGAAATAATGTAACAAGAGATGTAATATAAAAACTACATTAAAGCCGGATTTAAAATCGTTAACGCAAAAATTACAAAGGGAAATAATCCATAATAAAGCCAGGTAGAGTTGTGGTTACTTTCTAATTCTGTTCATCACATGGTATGTTATTATTGTATGAAGTTTCACAAAGATCTGACAATAAATAGCAGAAATATATGGTAAATTGAAAACTTTAACGCATTTGTTAACGACACCGGACGCCCGACCGCCCGATCGCCATCTCACCCGCCCGCCCGTGTTTTGCCAAACTATTAGCCGAACATTTTTGTTGAAAAATCCGGCTAAAAATGGTGACAGTAAAAACAAAATCGGTCCGAAAGTTACGTGACGTCAAATCCAGTCATATACAAAATGCCATCTGAATGACCGCATGCTAATTTGATATTTAATATTAACGTTCCTCCCGGCCGGGTCCCGGGGTTGTGAAGTTGATGACACCTTGTAAGTCTGGAAGGGTTAGCGAGCACTGGTAAAATGAGTGCTCAGGAAAGTTGGTTTGGCGAGCGGTCGCCGTTCACAATCTGAATAAAAGTGTTAATAAACGGTGTTAAATCCAAATACAAAAAAGGCACACCCCTCAAAGACCAAAACAAAGACAACAATCAATTGCTAGCTCCTAGTACAATATAATGAAATTTCATCTGTATGTTTTAACCGACAGTACATCAACCTTTATTGATATTCCTGCTAATAATGAAGATGTCATCACGCCGTATGATACAAGGTGTCTGACCTATAGATTGTATATTATTGTAGCTATCTTATAGTGTAGTCGATGATTTCATATTATAAAAACTATGAGAATGTCCATCATATTCTGTCAGTTGTCAGTCATTACTACCAATCGATTTTCATTTTGGCATGTTGATGTCATGAGTCATATGTTTTAATTGGTATTAGGGCATTCAACGTATCTTATTGCAACCATCTTAAAATTCTGATCCCAACCATTATTCTGGTAAGTTTTCTGAACACTCCATATTGTGATAATGAGTAGATACCAGCAACACAGTATTGAATATGCTAATTCTATACAAAATGATGTATATTTAACAGACTTAAATTGCTTCTTCCCAGAAGAGTACCAGCTCAAAGCAACAAAAAACATTTATCAAAATATTCAACACAATCAAAGATATCAAAAGAAGATACATGCATAGTGAAAACAAAAATTATCAAAGAGAGATACAGACTTTTTTACAACAATGGGAAGTTTTGTGCATTGGAATAGTCCACAAAGACCTTTGGCTGATTGGAATGTAACAAGCATTACTACGACCCATCGTTATGTAATCAGCAGCATATCACGAAAAACATTAAATCCAACCGTACCCGGTCCCTAATGGAGATGGCAACCAACACTACAGAAGGTGCTGTAGTAAGTTTTTTTGTTGGGTTTAACGCGGTTGCAACACATTGTATTGGTCATATAACGGCGGTCAGTCAACCTACTCACTCCTCATGGAAATGCCAAATCTCTGGATTTAGCTGTTAACCAACCCCTAAGCGCATACGTTCGTCAGTGACTGACAACTGCCCTATATAATGAAAAATCATTGGTAGGAGGGAGAATGATTGCTATAGTAAGAATCACAGTCAAGCAGAAAATAAAGATCTTCTCAACAGAATTACTCCTAGACATTTAATTTGTAGTTATGTTTCTAGCTAGGGGCTGCACATAATGCATCCATATGGAACGGACTGACCCTGGTGAAAACCTAACAACAAATGTCATCATGGAAAAACATACATTATTTACATTACATAAGTTATCTAACATGCGTTATAACTTCTGAACGCAAATAGAACTATTTTTCGAGGCGTAATAAGTAATAACCCTATCACATCATTTCTAGTTCGTAATATGATGCTATTGTACAACGCTTTTATTTGTTCTTTGAAAATATAGAGAAAAATAAAACTTTTAAATACTATTTTATAGCAATGACCGCCACATAAGCCGTATCATGCCAATAACAGCTTGAATTTAAAAAAAATCAGCAGTTATTAGACAATGCATCAAAGCCAGTAAATTAGTTATCACTGGTTATTTGAGAATTTGAATCTTGAAAAAATGATAAATGAATCTGCTATCAGTACTCATAGGCATCTGGCTGTACATTTGAGTTCTCACCTCTGTCTGGTTGAAATTGTTGAACAATAGGACATGCATATACTGAGAGATTATTTTACACCTCACACATTATTTTTATACTTCAGTGATGGAATCTAGACCGACAAATGGTTCCTGTAAAGTCATTGCACTTCAATAAAATATGATAAAAATGTATCCAGTTGTAGCAGACACCTTAACATTGTAGGTAATAATCGTTTTGTGAATGATACTTTCGTGATAAAATAACTGCCAGACGGATTACAACCGTTTTGGCGAGCGTCTCCGGTACTCGGATGAAAATAGACGTCGAAAAACCAAAAATAGTGAATGCAGAACTTTTCCGTTGTTGCTAGTTTTAGAAAAAAACGTGATTTGTATGTTGATTTCACTGTCAACACCAGTTTAATCACTAAGTCTGCTTGTGAAAAACTCAAACCAGAATGTACGTAACAAATTTTTCAATGTCAGTTTGTATTTTGCAACTTTGTTGATTGTTATAAAAAGACGTACTATATATTAGAATAATGTTCAGTTTTTTTTGCAGAGACAACGTTTGTCAATGTGCAACAATGAGCTCAGGTGAAAGAAACAATCAGTAAGATAACATTGTAAGTACCTATTAATTTTGATAAAATATTTGTTTTATCTCGTGTTTTTTGTTTTATAGTCGCACTGCGCATGTCAGAACTGAAACCGGATGTTGATGAATAACACAACAAATGAACAGATACAAATGACGCCAATTTCAACAGCTGCTCATTACAGAGCTTTTGTGGACTAAGATTATTAAAAGACTTCTGCATATATTAACGCTATGATACCAGACCGATTTAAAAAGGAACTTCACAGATGTGAACCACTTATGAAAAACCTATATAGGAATTGTAAAACATTCAAATTAGACATTGTTTCTGGAGTGGTTCTTGACAGAATTAAGTAAAGTTCAAAGTTTCAATTAAACGAAAAGCTTCAAACTAAAAAACATGTACATGTATATCACTTGATAAACTCTTGTAAAACAATTATGATCACTGAAATTTACGAAAGACTGGTAGTGCCATTTGAACTTCATGATTTCCCGTCTTCATCTTCAAGATTTTTCATTTTTAACTTCATGAGTTCATGTTTTCAACATACGGAATTCACGAATTCACGATTTCAGCTTCATGAATTCACGATTTCAACTTCATGAATTCACGATTTCATCTTCACGAATTCACGATTTCAGCTTCACGAATTCACGATTTCAGCTTTATGAATTCGTGAATTCTGTATGTTGAAAATGTGAATTCATGGAGATGAAATCGGAAATTCGTGAAGTTGAAATGGCCCTACCGGTCTTTTGTAGAAACTGGCAACAACTAATGACTACATGAAACATGTAAATATTGAACAACTCGTTTTTTAACTGTAATAAACCTCACGGAGTACTAAGTGGAAATTTGATTAAATTAATTAATTAATGTAGATTGTTAATTAATAAGTGCAACCACAGTTTAAAGTTTAAAGCACAAAAAGTAGTTACACCGCTGACAGCCGCTGTTCTTTAAAACAGAACTTGAAACAGTTTTAAAATGTCGGTACTTTCAGCTTTCGTCTGCTTCGTAAAGTGATTGTGTAATTCGATAGACAACGATTATCAATATAATAATAATAATACAAGTTTCTTAGATTAAGGTAGGGTTTTATTGCAAATTCAATCTTATAAAACTACATTACAAGAAATATGGCGCACTTTTACATTTTACTATCGTCTGTTGTACATTTTGATAGAACATATTTTACAAGTTATTCTGTCGCTGACGATGATGTCGGAGATTGTTTTTAATCAGACGAGATGATAATATTATATTAAGGGTGTTAATCTCACGTAAAAAATGTATGCCTGCTGATTTTTGTTTATTTTCATATTTTTGTTGGCATGGTTATTAGAGACCGTCTGAGAGGTTATGTATGTATATTTAGACTTGTTATCAAACACTTAACCCTCAATGTTTACTGCCAGTCTGCCTAGATGTTGTGTTTTGTTATGTAGGTGACTCATTATTGTATGTGATTAAATCATATTAAATCCTCCGTTGCTAATATTAGTTCTGCAAAGAGAGAGAGAAAGTAATGCTGTGTTCGAACCCGGGTTCGAATCCCACCCTGGGCACTGCTAAATTTATTGAGTGAGAAATTTACCTACGATTGCTTCACTTCACCCAGGGGTAAATTGTAAATGGGTACCTGCGAGGGTGGTATAATTCCGTTGCGCCAAAGTGTCGGCTGCACTAAACGGAGTAAAAGACTCCCCATTGAAATTGATAGATAGATACCAGTAGTCCAATGACCAGGGGTAATACCTATAAAGTCGGTGCATAAGCATAAAACTTAGACTATTAAATGCAATTACTTTTTTGCTATAATTCCATTGAACAGCTCTGAAACTAATAGATTGACCTTTAAGTATCTATGGAGACCTTAAATTACACCAAGACCTTTAATGGCGTGGTTTGTATAATATTATGCCGCTATTTCGAAGCCTTTAAAAGTATCGCTTTGTCGAGTCTGTGGATGGTGTTGTTGTCTTGGATAATGTCATCTTGTCAAAGCCCTGGATAGCGTATTATTATTGTCGTGTCCCTGGATGGCCCCTATGTTGAGTCGCTTGATGTCATCATTTTCTGGCTTGAAAAACGTACCAACCTACAGTAGATGGTTACCTTTATTATTATTATTTGTTACCGTCATAGCAAACGCTGCATTGTACAGAGCTTATTTTATTGTAACGAAAATGCTATACGAAGCCGTTGGTAACTTTTGACCAATTGCATAAAATACAATGTATACTTCATATTGAATTGGTTCAACTCTGAAACTACAACTTCAGTATATTTCAGCTATGAAGGTTTTCAAAAAACTATTACGTTATTAAAAGCGATCTTAAGAGTTCAGCTGATCTTTTGCTAGATGTGTTTCATTATATCCGTTATGCAATGATCATGCATGATACCAGAAGAGCAGTTAAGAGTTACCTAGCTGATTTCTCTGGATCAAGTCTAACGTCTATGTGTATGCACCTTTTATCAGAGAAACTAGAAAATCTTATAAAATTTCAAAACATAGCTAGTTATCATGTTTATCTTTAAACATTACAAATTATCAATCATTTTTTTAGAAATAATAATAACATCAAATAAAATAGAACAGAACAGGGCACTTAGAGATTTTGTAGTCATATACAATGAAGTTAAACTATTAGAGCCATCAAAATTGCGGTAAAGTTTTAATAAAAGAATCCTTTTTCTTCTAATATTCAGCATTTGGGAATTCAAATCGTCAAAAAACTGCATGGGTTTACAATAAGCCAGGGGGCGGTCTTAATTGTGGAATTTTACTGCATGCTCTGATATGTATGAATCATTGTTTTATCTTTTTAGATCGCGGGTAATAAATTATCATGTAGTTTTATAAAATCTCACATTGTATATTTTATCATAGCACATAAGAATTGTTGTTGTTTTCCATCCACTGTGATTTCTTTCTTTTTTACATTTTTTGTACACATTTACATTTTGATTTGTAATACCATTGTAAAGCCTGTTTGTTTCTATATTATATGGCATGACCGAAAAGTCACAACGCTTATATTGAAATCATTTGATAGCAAACCCAGCGAATGCTTGATTTCAGCTTGCAGCATGGTAAGCGAGCTCTTGGAAGGCAGGCAAGTGAGCTGGCCGCGGTTCATAACCTGAAATTACGTTATTTATTAGGCGGCGCAAAAATTATGCCTTTGAGACAATATGGTGTCACGTGACTTGTACAATGGCGACCAATTGTTGCAATACTGCATTATTGAATGATCAGAGAGGTTTTAGGGAGGTGTATAACTTTATTAGAGCCCTGGTGAGTTCCTAAGAGCGGTACAATAATATAATAAGCCAATATAATGTTTTTATTAACTCAAAAAAAACTTGGTTTTACAATGAGTCACGACTACAGGTAAGTTCAATGTATTTTCAGAGGTCTTGTTGTGATCGTATAATGTCTGTACAGTCTCAAACAAAAAAACAGAATAGCGAAAAACTAATTCGCGCAACGGGACGTCGCGAAATGGATATAAACGGAATGAGCGAAAATGTATGCCTGTGCGCAAAAAACGATCAAACAGAAGGCACGTGCATGGGAGAGGTAAAATAAACGAGCCGAAGCTTGGAGGGACGCTTGACAACATAACAATATCAGAGTGATAACATCGTGATGGATGAAAATAGTTTAAAATGAAAATCACCGCACGTGTGTTTAAAAGTGATTTCCTCGTAGATGTTTCTTTTCTAACTTTGAATCATTTTCTTCAATGAAAGGTAAACACCATTTTTATCAATAAATGAGATAAAATAGCCTTGAAAATGTCATAATAATGTTTATAAAACTATTGTTTATATAAATGTATGCCACACATTTAGATGTTGCTGCATCGACTGTCTGGATGTGAGGTTTCTGTAGTTTTTTTTTAAAATTAAAACGCACTGTTCCTTTCATTAACAGGGTTCCAATTAGTCCTATAAGTATGACGATGTATTTTTTAATCTTTGTGACATTTCTCACAAATTCGGTATGTCAAAAATGTCTCAAAGTTGGGTTTATGTTTTTAACTAGGTCTCAATATGCCCAAAATGAAATATAAAGTCTGCTAGAAAACGGGTAATGTTGCAACTTCAGCTATTAAGGTGGGTCGGTACCTTACTCGGAGAAAAAACCGAAAAAATATTATGTTCACCGATTATGATAAAAGTTGGCAGGCAGATACCTTCATGCCTCTTGTTTGTTTTTCTGGTAACCTTAGCGACGTCGTAGTTTTTTTCACGCCGTCACGGACGTCACACAGCTTCGCGCTATAAACAGGCATGCGAGTACTTTAATAAAACCCACATATTTAAAGTATTGAATGTCCGAGGACAATGATAATTTTACCAAAATGTTTCTGAATATCTAAATATGTCATAATAGTTTTGTCGTTTTTTCTCCGAGTAAGGTACCGACCCACCTTAAACGGACGAAGAGCAACATTTCATCGCTGAAATTATATCCATGCACCGTCTTGCGATCTCATTTGAGATAAGTACATAAGCTTGTTTCAGTTGTTTACAAAATATATAAAACATTAAAATCACGAAATACTTTTATAAATAGCTGCAGAAAAATAATGCCATCATAATTACTAGTATCCAACATGAACTATTAGTGAATTTGAACGACCATACGTGTAACAATGGACAACTTTACTCCTTACAAAAAGCGGTCGAACATTGTGCGGTAACTATCTTTTTAAGAATAGTGCTACCGTCACAATTCATAATTGCAGACCTACAAATACAAAAGAAACAATTAATGAATATAATTGCTGAACGGCGCAAAAAAAAACAAAGTAAAAATATTCTTCTGGTAAAAACGAATTGGTAATCTGATCAAGAGGAATAGGACATCCAATCTGAGATCTTGATTGTTATCGAAGACTGAAGTTCCTTACTGACTTCATAAAAACAATACCACTTTAACTCAGTTACTACATTGTGTGTTTTTGCATAAAAAGAAAACATGAACTAAAAGATGCCACGTCAGGGTGCCACGTTCCTTACAAGTTTATAAGATAAAGCACATTTTGTAATGATGTTATACATTTAATGTTTTGTAATGGTTTAAATATGTGTACACTGAGTTATTCTCTAGAAAGTTATTGTAAAAATGTGGTGCTCTTCACAATGATACCACTTGAGTCCAATTGCCCCATACTAGAGAATAATAATGAAATAACATTTCTAGTTGTAAAGATAAAACGAATTCATTCTATTATATCCATTGTCACTGAGAGCTAAAACCAATGAAATCTTCTCTAAGAATGTATCAATATGTTTTTTGTGGCAACCGTAGCTTTGCACGTGCCTTTTATGTCACCATTAACAATTTGATGGTGGTCCCGAGGTATAAAACGGATACCCTCCGGATTACGTGTTTTTATACTGAACTATAAACTTTCATTGCCGCGTGCAGTAATATACGAACTATTTAATGAGCGTTTAGATGATAAGAAGCTGTATTTCATTTCAAAATGTGTAAATCACAGCTTGATTTATCTGTCGCTGTCAGGAGTTACTTACTAGTCATTAAAATTGCTCATCTTTATGAATAAAAAACAAATCGATATATTTCTTATCGTTTATTACGCATAATCTTTTAGACCGAAGTTTAGATGCACGTGCGGTTTTTGAAATGTTGAAAAAATAAAATATTCATATTTTTCTGCTCACATTTAATTATAGAACTCTTTAATTGCTTGTAGACAAACACCTGCCGATGTCATTTGCGATCGTAAAACTTCTTTGAATCAAAAGAAAACTGCAACAAATTGATTTATTAAGGTATTTCATCGATAATCCTGATTTATAAATATAAAAAATTCTCAAACTTTGTTATGATTCATAAGCGAAGAAAAAATCTTTGGTTAGAAATTACATATCTTGTAATTGGTGATTGAAATACTGGAATGTTACCTCATGTTCTATGATATTTTGGTTTGTGACAAAAACCGTAACACACTAATAAATGATGGTTTATGGAACACTTTACTTATACATGTAGTGCGTACAAAATAACAAAACGTGTTTAGGTAAACATTAAAACTGAGACAATCCATTGCAGGGGTAGGTAGTATTGAAAATAAAATTTGTGTAATTCATTTTAACAAAATTGCGCGGTGGATAAGCCACCACCACTTGGTAAATCATGCTTGTATTGGTAGAAAGCTTTTCCATTACACCAACAACTAAGACACTGTAAAACATATCACAATTGTTTATATTTTTGTCATCCTAAGCATCCCTCGTCGTTGATTAGTTCATTGTATTGTTATTATAAACAGTGTATTGTTTTTTTGTCCGAACTTTACATACAGTTCCTGATTTGATGTTATGCCGTACAAATAACAACACATTTGTCTGTTTTTGTATGTTGTATTAAATTAATGTGCAGATTATAATCACTGAACTGAGTCAAAAATTCAATTCAAATTTATTTTGCATTAATTAAATTGGTTAAAACTCAAAGAAAGAACTGTTGTCTTGCACACAATATGAATCAATCAAAACATGGGCCAATATCCAGATTGCGAGTATCTCACCCAGTTTGAAGTTCCATACTAAGTGAGTATGATACATGTAGTCGCAATTTGGTTATAGGTGCTTTTGTGAAGACTGTTTAGAGAGAGACAACGTAAGTCTACCACTCTACCATGAAGGCCACTCACCGATTTTATTCTAAAATTTAATAAAATAAAATATATGAGATGTTATTGTTGATAAAGACATCACATGGCCAGAGAAGACTCAGATTGTAAAACCAGCAACTTGTTTTAAACTATCTCGACATGTTCTCAACACGATCTTATGTTTTATGTATTTTTAATACAGATCAGACAATATTCTTAACTTGTTTTTAAACTCTCTCTGGTCGGATGTTCGTTCTGGTTTTTTACCTAATGAATTCGTTAGCGTCTTATACTATACCATTTTCAAACAGGGCTTTAATTTACGTTTTGGCTACAATGCATGTTTACATACACGACGTATATAAAATGCGTGTGCGCAAGTTAAAAACAAACAGATGCATGAAATAGGATTTTCGGCTTTATTTTACGTAATGTGGTGCTGGTGAAACTCTTGGACTTCAAGGAGACAGGTGAAAAGGACTGTAGCCGTTAAATGATCTTTTCAAATTACTCTGCAACTCCTTTCCTTCATCGTTCGACACTCTGCAATGCTAAAAAAATTTCATTACCATTAATATTGATTAATGTCTACGCATTAACTGCGCTAATCATATAGTAAACAAAATATTTGACGTTGAGGCCTATCAGAAAGTGCCGTTATATATCTTGTTACATGTGGTTCTACAATAAAATTATCTTCCGATCAAAAATAATGGAAGCTTCATTCACTAACGTACTGACTTTTTGACACTGGTACCATATTTTGTATCAGACGATCATAGGCACCAAGTACCGTGGTATAACAGTAATCACGCCCTCTATCGGTATCACGTGACTGGACAAATATGGCTGCCACTATATGACATCTCGATACAATCAATCCAGGTGGCTTCAAGACTCAGTTGCTTACGTTACAAGGTCGAGTGTTTAATAAGTTTTCAACAGGTTGTTGAAGTAAAAATTGATTAGTACTTTGTTTTATTTCTCTTTTACTCAAGTATCTCACTTAACAAAAGTTTTGTAAAATACAAACACGTGTGAGATATTTACATATTATTTTACTTTACAATGTAAATTTGTCTTTTGTATCATAAACACTCTTCAAGAATTGAATTGACGAGAATAACAGACTTAACTTTGGAAACGTGCAATTGTTGAGAAATTTACGCAAAGCGAATGTGTATCTGTATTAAATGTTGTTAGTTTTAGTGACGTTTTGTTATGGGTAATTCTGCAAGAAAAGTATTCTACGTTACAGCGGGGACCTTCATTAAATCCGTAGTTTCAGTTATCAAAGAAGGCAGAAAACAAAATGATGTAGATTTTTATATATTAGAATTATTTTAAAATGTAAATATGAATGTATTGTCAATCTCCGTAAACAGATATCCTGTAGACCGCTGTCGTACAGGATCTCTGCTGTCTCCGAGGAAGGTCATGTCGAGATGCACTTTGTGTCGACCAATCAATGCGTAGCTTTCATCTAGACGAAAACACTATTAATCACATTTTGATTTCGTAATTTCTATTTTAGACCAAGGTTAGCAAGCTAATTTAACAGCAGTATTATTCACAGCCTGCGCATGGACGGCTCATTTCAAATTGCGTGATGTAGGCGATGTAAACAAGTTACGTATCATAACAAATTCGTCATGAATATTATAATGAGAAAAGGTCACCTGAACGCGACCTTCGTTTTGAAAAGGCGAGATCTAAATTAGCGAGTATGCGAGCGGAAATTTTTAGATCGGGTTTTAATCAGATTGAATGTATTGTATCATTGTAAAATCATGGACATATTGTCTAAATGTTGAAATATCTATCTATCTATATATGTTTGATAATTAGTATTTCTAACACGATGGGAAAGAAACAAGGACTTTCATACATGAAATTATAATTGGCATCATCGACAAAAGTCGAGTCATCTCAAAATAATGCAATTACTTTTTATAATAAATCTTGTCTCTTTCGCCAAAATAAGATTCTCTGCACAGATGACGTCGAGAATATTTTTTCTCGATTGACACATTTAATATTTAAAATAGAAGTATATGTGCCAAGTTCTAAGTAAGTCAGAAGTTCCATCAACTATAAAAATGTCATGTAATCATACAAACAACGCGGTGTTATAAATGAAGCCTTCACGTTAAACTAAAACATGAAGAAAGAAAAGCATTACTAGCTAAGCATTAATGTCAGAAAGGGGCGGGGCTGAATATTCCGAGCATAAATTAGATGTTTTCATCTAAATTATGATTTAATTGAAAATTCCTGAGTTAAGTTTTGACACATCGGAGTTTGTTCATATATCACAAGAATATGAAAACGAACATCAAACGCATACCCATCGTGTATGGAACAACCAGCTCCAATATTTAAGATTCTAAACCGCATGGTACACTAATCGAATCATCAATCGCCATTTTTGTTTTCCTATATCCACTTGCTGCATCGTGCAATTGGCATCGCGCATGTATAGAGTGTGCTCAAGTTCGCATTTTGAACGGATTGACCCCATTGCACACTTCCCAATATATAGGTCGCCGCCATTTTTGTTTCTCAGAACCACTTGTTGCAGTGTGCAGTTGGCATCGCGCATGTATAGTGTATGTTAAAGTTCGCATTCTGAACGGTCCGACCATGTTGTGCACTTAACGATTTATTGGTCGCCATGTTTGTTTTCTCAAAACCACTTGTTGCATTGCGCATGTCAAGGATATGCTAAAGTTCATATTTTGAACGGACCGACCTCCGTACTCTCAAACACTGGGTACATGTGATCTGTCTAAATTTTGTTTAATATCTGACATTGATAATCGGGTTTATATTTTGATAGTGAGTAATTTATCCTAATAAAATCTCCATATAATCTGACATACATTATTCATTGAAACGATCCGGTGAGCAATAGAGTACATTGCACCTGAAAGAAAAATATGTTTAAGAGTACGAATGGGAATTGTTTAATGAAATCTGCAAGGCTTTGTACTTAACAGTTTGAACCAGAAAGTAGGTCCGTACGTCTGATCGAGTACGTGTCGATCTTTATCGTTTCCGCTTTTACGACAAGTTTCGTTTTGGCTTTGAAAATGTGTGAACAGATTGCAGATGCGTAAAAGTACTTTGCTTACGCACTGAGAACAAACATTGTGTTTGTTTACTGGCCAGAAATATTTAGTGGGCATGGTTCTAACATTGACCTACCCTGGTAAGCATTTACACTTGTAAGTATCCAAATTATCGTAAGCCAATTAACAGATATTGCAATACCGCTAATTGTAAGTTCTTAATCCAATTTTCTTTAATAGAATCGTTATTTGTATTGTGTGTTTAAGTATCACCTAGCACACGTGGTCGTGTTTGTTTTACGACATCTAATAGAGTGTTTACGACATCTAACGTAAAGTTGTTCTTGTAGCATTATGTAGTGATTGTTTGTTTTTTCTAAAATTGTTAGCAAGTATTGAGGTGTATAAGTTATTCTGTAATTTATTTGTTTCTTTCATCTTTGATTTATACATCATCTTGGTAAATCCAATAATAATTAAAGCTAATTACTTTCATGTTTTCTTGTAATGATTCCAGGGGATTAATTTCCATCGTGGAATAAACTCGCGTGCTACACAAGAATTATCTACTCAGCGTTAGTAACTGATAAGCCCTGCCTGCTCTAGAGCTGTATGCATGGTACGGATTCGCTACAGTGATTTTTCACGAGTACTGATTTCTGGGATGTGAAGAAAAACGTGTCGGTATTGGGATAGTAGTGTTTCTACCGTTTTAGCTCATGAAAGAGTAAATCTGGAGACTCGTCGTTGTTGCGTGTTTTGCGACGAAGCAGCGAAAAAAGATCTTGGAATTCTATTAAAGTGTTTTACTACAAAATTCACTCTCTTTTTATTTGACTGTGTGTTTTTATTTTAAAATTAATTAATTTAAATTGTAGCATTATTATAATTATATATTTGCATATTCATAAATAAACATGAACGGAGTGTTTAGCGTTGCGATTAAAATATTAAAGTTTTGGAGAATTTGATAAACTCGGAGGACATTCAACTGAAAAGGATATTCTTAACTTTGAATCTGACACAACGACATAATAGTGTTAATACCGTAGTGAATATTAACTTGTATGATATAAGTTTATAACTTTACTGTTCGGATTTGGAGATATCAAAGTCGGAAAGTTTTTTACTTTATTTCCAGGCAGTTTTTAGAGACATACAGTGAATGTAGTTGGTGATAAAGACTCTATTACATTATACTGAAGCTATCAGCAATGATTAGCATTTGATCGTGTTTTATTTCTTTATACAATTAACAGAGGAAACATTTTATGATATAATATTATATATAATTATATAGATATATACAAGGATATAATATAATGGATATTACGACTTATTTAGCAGGTACGTGTAATTTGATGTATTAATTATGTATATGTTTTAATTGTAATGGTAACACGTGCGATGTTATAGATCAATTAAATAGTATTAGTTTTATTATATATTTGATAATGAAGTTTAGCCTTATACTTACTATAAATAAATCCATGATGAATGTACTTGGAGGTGTTGGGTTAAAGGTACTCATTCACAGATTTCAACTTTTTCTGAAACTATCAAAATTGTTTGGAAACATTTTAAGCAGAAAATTAGTAATTTGATAATGACAATTTTAGTGCACATTGACATACAAGTACAAATGATGGTATTTCAAATAGTTAAAATCTACCCCATATGTCACGGTATAGACAATTCTAGTGCATTTTTGTGATTTTTATTGTATATTTCTTGTAATACATAAGTCAGTTTGTCCTAAAATTTTAAGACTTACTTTTTACACAATTACAGACGCTGAATGGTATATTGAAAAATGTTAACCAAATCTGTGAACTAGTACCTTTAAGACAAAAATGCTGATATGGTTTTATACTTTGCGTTAGGTCTCAGTTGGTTGGAGTCATTACAATGACAATGTTCTGGTAATATTCTCCCAAAGTGTCTTACGACTGAAATCGTCGTAAGTTAGTATAGAATTATTCTTACGATGTACAATACTTCCGTCTGTCCATTTAAAACAAGCGTTTATTTAGCTGTTTATTGTAGATACACTATTAACATATTTGTATCAAAAATTGGTCTTGAACTTTGGACTTTTTGTCACAAATTCAAGAAATGGAAATACGACGGTTTTCACTGTTAGAACTTTCGGTTAAGTCCGACTGTGGTCTGACATTTAAGTTTAAAGTTAGTTTATTTGAATAACTCAAGCTCGTTCATCTTGGACTGAACCGTGTGTGTTCTCAAGTTATGAATCATCACAGATATTAAATGTAACAATGGAAATAGTAAAAAAGTGAAGTGTCAATGTATTCTTAGTCTATCTATTGGTCATAGACACCTGGTACCCTTAAACTGGCTGACTCGGTGTATAGTGTTCTGATACCAGATCCACTGAAGTGTATAAGCTGAGATGTGTTGTGTGTATCTGGGGCCTGGTCGAGTGGTTAAAAATTGTTTAGTTAAACTTTTAGATAAGGGATGTATATTCTATGGCATTGTGTTCCATATATAACAACTCAGTCGCACCCACTTCTGTGCCTGGTCAAGAATAGTATTATAATAGTATACACGTATTGAAGATGAGAGCCATTGTATGTATTGTATTGTTATATTGTATGTATGTTTATCAGACATCATAAATAGTTTATATACTACAAGACTCGTTGACCTATCAATGTGTGTATACATACATGTATATACATATATAACTAGTAATGTTTCCTCTTGTGACCACATCTCAATACCATCCACCATTCGGAACACCTCGACCTTTCATGAATGATTCGAAGCGAATGGCCGAGGTAGTTCTGAAAGTACCATCTACCCCTCTACAAAAGTCACCCCTTTCATTCGTTTTCCAAAATATGACTCTCCGTACTTAAATCATTTTTTGAAATGGATTGCGTAAGCAAGATTGGCATAAGAGTCACGATCCTTCGTTATACAGTTTGTTTGTCAATTTTAGACCCCGCAAGTCCTTTTTCTAATGACATCACCGAATTTTGCCCTTTTAAATCCTTGTCCGGACAGCGCTATCGGCGCTTTGATTAATTACAGTCAATTAAGCATTGTCATGTTACTGTTCGTTACACACAGGTTTCACTGTACATACATTGTATTAATGTATACTGTATTGTACTAAATCAACTCTCATATTCTACCAGGATGATCTACAAGCCGTTACCAATCAGATTCAATATAATCAAACATATAACTTTGTTCTGGAATCATTCTTGCATTAATCAGATATCATTCAATGATAAGACTTTAATCTGTTTGTATAAAAGCATATGTACCAAACTTTCCAAGTTCTGTTAAAACGCACGGAGATCTTACACAAGTGCATGTACAAAGAAATTGCAAAGTTGCATCGGAGCTCTTTCTCGCACTGTGGAGAAAATCAAAGTTCTTGGATCCTCCCTAACCTTTTTGTACCCTTTTAATGTAAGAAATTTATCGCCGTAGAGTTGTTCGTTATTTTTCATTAGAAGAAATTTATATTCATCTTCCTGTATGAAATTGTGGTCAGGAGTCGTTGCCGACTGTATCTTTGACCAGTGGAACAAGAGAGGAGACAACCATTTCATACAGATTAAAAACATCAATATTTACAGATTAAAATTATATACATTGTTCGGTTTAGTTAAGCATCGAAGACGAAGGAGCCACCCCTGATCAAGTTATCCAGGGCAGCTGAGAAACCTTCGTCTGCATCGATGTCAGTGATGCTGGTGAGAAGTTAGTTTCATTCTCGTATTGTTCTTGGATAGAAGGACTGGTGGTAGTCTGTTGATTACAAATTTACAAACTTACTGCCGAAGTTTGGTTTCCAAAAGTGGGTTTCTAAAGCTTTTGTCTTTATGTGAGATTGTAGACCCTTTCCCTACGACATCATAAAAACAGCGAATATCTGTATTGTATCAAACTAGTTCATTAGAAATTAATTTCCATTGATTTTCTGTTTAATTAATGCAAATTGTAGACGACGAAAGACGTCATGATAATTAAATCTAATTAACATACAAAGGCGGGGCTTTTTGTTACACTATCCACGCTTTAGTTCAGCCCAATTAGTTATATATGTATCAGATAAGATCAAACAATTTTACACCTCAACTGTGATACGGATTATATAACATACTGATAGCATGCGTAATGAACTTGACTAGTTTGCGCATCAGACGAAACGATCATGATAAAATCCCTTCTACTGACCGGATGTATTATCATCAACTGACCACATGGTGGGTTTTAGAATGGTTCCACATGTTTGTGATAAGTCAGTAATTATACATACCTATAATTCTGTAAAGTATTCATTCATACATACATCCATCTATTGTTTCATATAAATATAACAATAGACTAACATCTGATCAGTTCTGTATTATATTACGATATAGTATAGTCTTTGTTTTTCTTACTCATTGTTTGACCAAGTGAATATAATGCAATAAAGATTTTGATTTATTTCGGTGCAGCGCGCGCTTTGGTTTTCATAACAATGCGTAAAAGCTCGATTTTCGTCAATATACCAATTTTCTTGATGACTTTGTAAGCTCAATACTGAAATTTTTAACCAGGTACAAGCAAAGTAGGGAGTCTTGGGAAACTTGTATAGTAGAAATGCCAATCACAAATAACTGAAAAATATTGATATAAATATTATGGCTTCAATTCGTATGATCACCCAAATAAATGTCCGTTTTCTTAACATTCGTTTTAAATGTTTCTTAGATCTGAACCAATGTACTAAATACTCAAAACAATCAAGTAATGCTAAATGGCCTCGTTGTCTTTGAGCTTAATGGAAAGTTATTTCATTTTCTGTCATAGGCAGCCGACATGGTTCCGTGTTAAATACACTTTACAAACATTGGTATATATTATCATTAAGTGGTTTCGACTCGAAACTGCACCGGCCACCTTGGCAAACTTCAAACAACGTAACCACTGACAATACATTCATTTTCTTTTGATCAATGCCAAGATGGATATGTACAGAATTATGTTAACTCTCAAAATGAGTACTTACACATTAAGTTAATATTTTTACTTTGTTTTATTATTATTGAACAAAATACCTCTACCATTATAGCTTATCACCATTAAACCGCTCCCCCAATGTGGTATTTAAACCTACTAATTGTTTGTAATTCAAAAATTTCAAAACCTCATTTCAAGTAACCGATTTTTAACAAAACATTTCCCCGAACTTATTGAAAATATCTAGTATGAAAATGTTCGTGCCAGCCGCCCGCGGATAAGCTTAAAGAACACATGCATCTTAACATTGGATTTATCAGATTGTATTTTGATAAAATATGATAAGTTTATCAAATAAATCTATAACTGAGTAGACATTTTATGAACTGTAACAAGCTTACTGTACTATTGATCAGAAATTGCTGCCATGGCGACGCACGTGCCCAACTGATAGAAAATTTATGATCAGTAATATAAAGATTATAGATTTGAAAACTAGAAATTTATCAGTCAGTTTTATTTTTATGTTTTTTCATATAGTTATAGATCATATATGCTGTATTATGTTTAGCTAGCTACATTGTTTATAGGTTACATACCACTAAATAAAATCCTTCTTTGTTGTATATAAAAAGTCTCATTTTCAATGACAAATTACACTATGACCAAGGTACGTAAGATACCCCAAACCATATATAGGCTGAAAGATCTATCTATTCCCCACAAAATGATCAGTATTAGAAAAAAAGTTACGTTACTTATAAGAAAATAAATTTCGATTGAAAGTTCCTACCCTGAAAATGACCTGGTTTTTAACTCTTCACCAGCCGTACAGAGTCATCTCCCCTTTTAACCAGTTTTCGCGACTAAACAAACCAGATCCATTGAATTTTTGCATACTTTCATAGGAAAAGCATTGTCAAAGACATACATACTCTTCAATATTAAAAAGCACCACAAATGAGGTATCCATGCACTCTCAAAAATAAATAAGGACTGTCACACTTTCTATTTCCGGTAAATGCTCACTTCCGGTTACCATTTAGTGGTATGTAACCTTATAAGGGACCTTAGTCAGTTATTTCCCCTTGTATAGTCTTCAAATAGGTAGGTTCAATTAGTTGGATTTTACCCTTACTTTTCAATGTCAAATTTTGCCAAAATTAATCTCAAATAACATTTTTGTAAATTATTTAATTTGTTTGAAAATCAAGATAAGTATTTTTACGTTTAAGAACTATCTAAATTTCATCACTCATTAACAAGAGAGATATTAGATGAAATATTTTGTCATCCTTACATAGGACTTCAATGATAAGGTCTGAGGATTCCAGCTGTAAGACGTACTTACCAGTTGGATTGCTTCAGACTTTATCAAGAAAAGATAACTGACAAAAATCCATTTGAACAAGCATTAAAGTTGGTTCGAATTGACCTGAGACAGATCAGTACATTGCCCACTTCGGTAACGTCACTATATATTTAACTTATTTAATACTTACATGCTATATTTTAATTGTACTTTTTATCTCAGGTCATGTTGAACAAGCTTTGCGAATGGAATCAATGACACTTTCCTTTATTTTATGGAGTTATAAATGCCTTTTGCTTCCTGTCTGTCCCTCATTAAGGCTAACACTGGCCTAAAGCGAGAAGAGGTCGAACATTTCACGATTATAAGCTTCTTGAATATTCTCAAATATATACCTTACCAAATATACAACAATGTTGTGCAGAATAATTTCTAAAATTACGATTGTTTATCTTTTTTATATAGGGCTGAATTAGCTCAAAAGTCAGCGACCCTTCTAAGGCAACCAGAATCATTCTCGTACCCCGAGGTTATCAAGATTCTCGATCTAACAGTGTCGAGAATCCTACTAGACTCTGGGTACGAAAATGCTCAAAATAAGCAACAAGCAATAATGGGTAATTCTGCTCTGGTATGAGTTATTTACATGATTTCCTTCCAACTTAGACTCAAATGTTACACATAAAATATCATTCGGCATAAGCAGCTTTACTCGATCATAATAAGCACTTTCGGAAACTCATGGATGTATTGCGACAATAATTTTTCCAACGCATTCACCGTGAAATTACTCAAACTTTGAAAGTTGAGAAAAAATGGACAATACAGCTTTTGTTTTCTATGTTAGTGTACAAAGTACATACCGACATCAAATAAAAAATGTTTTCAAATTTTATAATCTGAAGAAGACTACTAAATAGTCGAAACGTGTTGTAAGATACTTTGGAGTTTGTTTTCTTTATCAACACATTCTTTCAAATTTGTAAAGAAACTCATTCCAGGTCCAATTCGACTTGTATTTTATTTCTATATAAATCAATCATATTATCTATTTACCTTTAATACAGGTGCTTTATAATGACTAACACTTTTAAATTATTACAATAAGGCCACAACAAGTTGATCATATGTTCTACGGATTTTTCTTTAAAAAAATTGGGGCGAGCGAGCGAAGAATTTTTTTTTAAAAAAGTCTTTATTCACTTGCTTTATATAGCGGTTTGACCAAATTTTTAGGAGCGAGCGAGGAAATAAAAATATTTTTTTCTGTAAAAACCGTCAAAATTAAGGTGCGAGCGAATCCATAGAATATATTATCAATTTGTTGTGGCCTAAATGAAAACGTGAAACAAATTCCGGTAATTTGGTGATGTAACAAAACACGTGCTATAATGTATCATTTCCTTGTGGAAACGACAAAACAAATTAATGATGGAATCAAGAAATTATACGATATTTCTGGTCATAAGAAAATTGTATTTAAATTATTAGGTAATCGAGTGCTACTCTACCTTATCTTCGGGATGTTTCCGTTCGGCCTAATTTCTTTCACTGAAATTTTTTCCCTACGATAAAAATCTTGGTCTTTTTTTCTAAACATTTGATTAGATTTCTTGTTCAATGATAAGGAATAACAATCCATCTTATTTTACATCAATAGTCGATTAAAAGGAAGACGTTATAAGACATAATAGATGGCCAGAACTAGGGTACCTTGTACAATGTATGTCAGTGTAGCTTTTAGTGATTGACTGAACTAATTTATTTAATGGTAACTTTGATGGATTTCTTTTATGATTTTAGAAGTTAGTCCATTCTCACCGATGGGGACTTTATGTTTGTATATTTGCTTATAAACTTGGATTGTGAAGTCGGTCAACATTATTTTAAGCTGTCGTTTAAGCTAACCATAGTTCATGAGCTGTTTGCTTTACCAATACTCGGTTTCTCTTCCTCAAGGAACCAGCAACTTCTTCATAACCATGCTAAGGGAAGTTGACACATTTGGCCAATACTTATGACCGGCATTCCCAAATTTCAGTATATTTAATATTAGTTTTAACAATGGAAGTTAAGTTATTCAAAACATTAGATAGATTGTATGTTATAATCAATATTTTATTATACTTTTGTCGTTTTGACGTCTTATCAATTACGTTACTTAGTTATGCAAATTAGATAATTACAAATACATGTAATATATTAATACATGGTTCCCAACATACAAGATGTCTTTGTCAATTGAGGTCGTATCCGAGGCCGTGGCGTAGTGGTTAGCATGTCTGACTTCGAATCCGGAGATCACGGGTTCGAGCCCTGTCGCGGTAGGTCATACCCTATACATGAGTTGTTGGCCTCGTGGTAGGGTAAGTTAGTACTGGTGATAGAAAAGTGTCCAGGAAACCTATTGAAGGACAAGAGCTGGCCGTCGTATATATGACCTAAATAAGTGTTGATTACGACGTTAAAAAATTGAAGTAAATATTCTGTATTGGCATAAATCAAGTCAATTCTCATTACCAAACCTTTACATAAAAACAAATCAACAAAAACAATAAAAACGTTTTTACAATGTCACTATCAATATATTCTAATATTTCAGAATGTTTTCCTATGTTTTAAATGTCTAGTACTATACTCAGTATTATCCACATTTTAACACTGAACATCTGGCAATAAAACTAATGTTTTAAATCATATAGAATTCCTACCTCCTACTTTTCCTTCAAGATAAATTTGTCAGCCGTCTTTTCTAATGCTGATTAAAATCAGAAAATAAAATCTCAGTTTGAATGCATTGATTTTGAGCCAATAGAAATACTTTCATTTTTTTCATGCCAATTTCTAAAAGATCTACACATTCAGTATTGTCTTCTTTCATCGTATCAACGTCTAATTCGGTCATGGTATTTAGTGAAATCTGGGTCACGGTACTTCACAGCCCAGTTTATCGAATTGAAGCATTTCATTTGCTTGGGTACAAACAAATGAAGGTATAGCATAAAACAGCATCATTTCATTATTATCTACAATTCTACGGGCTTCAGTTATTTTCGTCTACTGTATAACTGTAGCTGTTTGCCATATAATATTCACTACAAACATGCCGTGTTATAGGTATTCATGTTGCCCAAAGTGGGGAAATGAAACCAATATTCACAAATAGCACAATCAAACCAAACCGAATACAGTGTTACAGTGCTTTTATTCAAAACTAGCATATATCGTTCTTCAACTGCTTTGATCTTGCAAGAAAGTTGGTCCATTCGGAACTCCTCGGCAATTGTCTACGTAAGCATACATGTAAGCCATTTGACTTAATAAATGTTTCAATACAGCCTTGCAACAAACAAATTGATATAGTTTATGTACAAGCAACAAATGATTGGCAATAGCAATTGTGTAAATTGTAAATGCAATAATTAAACTAACAGCTTGTGCAACAAAACTATATGACATGTTGACAGCAAGAGCTTTATTTTATACCCTGTCTCTGATAGTTCCATACGAAACCGTCAAATAACACTTACATGTTTTAATACAAGAACTTGCAAGAAATTAAAATATGCAATAAAACAGTAATAAAATGTTTCAGATATTTTTACGACTTATATCAAAGTTAAAACAGCTATTAATGTTGTCTGAAGCCATTACATATCTGCAGTTGTATGCATTTTTTGTTGTAAAACTAAAACGTTTACATGTATGATAGCAATTAAGAAAATAATTGTTACAGTTGTTTTTAAGATTTAACTTTTGAATCATAAAATTTATGTTAAATTATATTTGTGATTTACGGGTCGTCGGCATGTTAATGAATGAGTTTTAAATAGAATTTTCGCTGATTTGCGTTTATACATAACAAATGTAACCACTTAGAAATATGTGCATCGAAATTGAAAACATGCCACAAAGTCTTTGCATGGTGCAACAAAGATCGGCTTAATATTAATATAAAGAATGAGGTACTTGCGGCCCTTGCTGTTTTATGGTGTACGAAACGTTGTTGATGATTATATATTGTTAGAAAAAACAACAAAGTTTGGAACCCTGGATCCCAGCATGAAGATTGGTACATCACATTAATGTAGCATCTGGCTGGTTCCCTACAAGTTCACATTAACTGATTATCTAAGAATTTACTGACGATATCTTCAATTATGTATTCATGTTTTGTGTTGTTAACTATTGTTTAATGTTCTTTTATTCTTCTTTGTCATTCGTGTAACTTCGGGAAGTTCCGTGATGGATTTTTGTCCATAGATAAACTTCGGAAAATTCCGTTTTGCTTCTTTGTCATTCGTGAAACTTCGGTAATTTCCGTAATGCTTCTTTGTCATTTGTCAAGTTTCGAGAATTTTCATGCTGCCTCTTTGTTATCCGTGAAACATCGGTGATTATCGTAAACTTACGGAAACCCTTCATAGTGGTGGAAGATTATACTTTGTTTTTTTTTTGTGTGGATTTTTGTGAACACTTTTATGGAGTTCTTTGTGGTTGTATCTTCATTGGGGTTAACATTTGAAAAGTAGTTTTATCTTCTTATTTATAATTTACGTATATGTACGATGGTAAACCAACACGTTCATGGATATAAGACTTAACATTTGCTGTAATTCATTGGTTTTTACTAAACCTGTCTAAAAACTAAACAAAATCTTTGACAAAAATCGTAACGTTGCAAAAACTATTTGTATGACGAATTTCCATCAGTTGCGTTATTTGACGTTTGTATTTTTTTCATGCATACAGACGTTATTGCATTAAAAGATTGATATCTTCATATCCAGATAAAGGGTAAAGCGGCATTGGTCAAACTCAAGTTCCAAGTTTTGTTAGATTTCTGTACTATCATCAAAGGCCATAATACAGTATGCTGCTAACTCTATTTCTACTCTAACTTTGAAACTGTAACGCTGTCTCACAAAAACTATCGATTGAACACTTTCTTGATAAAACACATAACCCGGGTCGATAGCGCAGTTGGTAGCGCGCCGGGATTTGGATACTCGTGCCCGAGGGGGTGCGGGTTCGAATCCTACCCGGGGAGGTTATACCCTTCCATGAAAATTTGACAAAAAAGGTCGATTTTCCTCCATTGATTAGATAATATGGAGAAGTTTCCGGCCTTGTGGAAGGGCAGATAAGTAATGGTTATAGACAATGGTCCAGGAAAGCTAGGTTAGGTGCGCTGGACGCCGTAAAATGACCTAAAATTGTGTTGACACGGCGTTAGCTCCAATAAAAAAATAAATAAAATAAATAAATAAATAAGATAAAGCACATTACAAGGGACACGTTTATTTCACCTAAAATGATATAAACTAAACATTTGTCGTTTATAAATATACATGTTTTTGACAATAAAGCAACCTCAAAACGAAAAGCAATCATAACAGACTTTTACAACTCGTCGAAGCTTTTTGAAACTCTGATGTTTAGTTGATATGATAACATTAAGGTAATCTACAAAAACTTTCTTCTGTTTTTATCGTCATAATTCCATCCTAATGATATATTCTGAAGTCTGTAAATACATGGAAAATGAAATCAATCAACAAAGTACTTCGATGCACTTTAGTCATGTCTGATAAGCCTTTAGGCTTGATGATTGAAGTGTGTCCAAACTGCACCTGTATGATATATATACCTGTGCCTTTCATTGTCCAGGCTATACCACTGGTTGTATGGATCTGTCATATCTTGATGAAACTTAGTAATAACAATAGACATGCGTTTTGTTCAGTTTGAATACACCTGGCTTTTCTGTCGTTTTTGTCTTTTATTTAACAAATTTGAGGGTTTTTTTGTTCTTGTTTTTGTTGTTCTGGTTTTGATGTTGTTTTTGTTGGTTTTTATTGTTTCATGAGAAGTGTTGTTTTGGTAATATCCGAATGTGTTTTTTTAAAGTTTATAAAATGGTTGAGAAGGTAAAGAAAAAAGATGTAATTAAAGAGGCATTGAATGGAAAGCTTGAAATTTTGAAAGTTTAGCGAGCACTGGAATGCTACAATACGTTGCCTTAGGCATACATGTTCCTATTAAGACATTTCCTGATTGCATCAAACTATTTAGTTCGTAAAAGTTGGAATGTCGCAAAACACGATGAAGCATTCTTTTCATGAATGCACTAATTCATACTAAATACTTTGATAAATCAAAGACAGATTTCATATATTTATCATACAAATTATTTATAAATCAAGCGTAGTAGTCCGAAGAAATGGACTTTTATGTATCAAAGAATGGACAAATCTTCATGCCACTAAGATATTTTGTTTACCTGCGCAAAATGTAAAGCCAGTCTTCCCATTTTTTGCACTCAAATGCTTTCGTTCCACAGACGTACAATTCTGTTGTAGTAGGTAAACTCATTTGCTCCTATATTCATTCATTGACCTACCCACGGCTCATTAATCATGACATTATCTGATCTTAAATGTAGATTTGATTGCATCGGACAGTTTCTGATTCACAAAACTATCTACCTTGTTCATAAACAATATTTCTCTTCAAAATAAATTTGACATTTTGCAGATTACGATTCTGCTATCTAAAACGAGGCTAAGAACACTTCCACGTGACCCGGTTGAGTTTAAAATACATCTTTCCGGAACACGATAAAAAGGTGTGCAGGCGTTAGACAATGATAGTTGTTTCCGACGAAACGAATAATGAGTTTTCGTGTAAAAACAATATAAAATACAGGCTTGAAATAGTAATATGATATTTGTGAATTTTCAGATAACTGACATGATGGTAATTCGAGGCAGAGCACACGCCTGTTATATAGGTATATATCATGATACATTTAGTTGAATGATTGCACAAAATTGATCCATTCAATCTTGAACTATTTTAAGATGCAGGGTAAATAAAGTTCGAAATTCATAAAAAAACTGACTCAGAATAAGAATTTTACTGAGTCAGTATATTTCGAACTGCGTAATTTCAAATGTATACGTCCATTGCAAGGTTTAATTAACTACGTGCACTTCCCAGTCTGGCTTTGGCCTGGTTCTTGGGACTCTAATAGCAAGTCGGTCTTTGCCAAGATTACACCAAAGTCTCGCTGCGGTATGACTGTTGGGATTTTACTTGCAAGGCCTACTTTGACATATACGCATCTCAGTCATACTGCCGTATGACAAACGTATCTAAAAAGCAAGTCCTTTTTTACCATGAGCACTCCTCAGTCATTATGGCGTGTGACTGTGAACATTCAAGATCATAAAAATCTAAGATTATACAGAAAGGGTTTTAAATAGGGTAATAAAAGAGGGTACATGTAACAATAGTTTTGTTATACATCAAACAAAGATACAATATATAACAATATACACAACCGAAGCTAACACTTGTCAGAGATGGTTGTATATGTCCTCGTATGTAGAAATCTAACACGTGCATACCAATATAACATGTTGCTCATGAATGCATTGTTTTCACATATTGTTCCCTTTATCACGATCATGAAATGAAAGTCAGAGATCGTATCAGGGATACAAGAAGTCAATCCAATATAAAGAAACAGTACAATGATGTAGAGGGGAGGGGGGGGGAAATCTCTGGTAATGATTATACCCTATGTTGTAAGTAAACGGTGGTAGCAACCTTGTAACAACAGCTGGAATACCTTAATATCAACAATATTATAAACTTTGTTACATATTGTATAAATATACTTACACTTGATTTAGTCGAAATCATTGAAATGTTAATTTTGTTAATTCATTTGTAGAACTCATGAAAACAAAGAGTATATATAAATATAGTGAATGAGTATGGTTGCTTGTTGGAACCATCAATTTGATCGTCAGTCTGTACACAAACAAAATGCAATACAATTGTTCACTTCTTTGAATCGCAGTGATCATTTTACTATGTACATATCGAAGCATAATATTTGGATTTAATCATGCCCTGTAAAACGTATGTTGTTCTACCTGTATGTTCTATGGCAATGTCACCCAATTGCCAAATATTCCAGCGTCTCTAATCGATAATAGACATCAGCACAGTGTCCTTTCACTTTTTTAAATTAGAGTTAACGCCGTATCAACACATTTAGGTCATTTTACGGCGTCCAGCGCACCTAACATAGCTTTCCTGGACCATTGTCTATAACCAGTACTCAAATACCCTTCCACAAGGCCGAAAACTTCTCCATATTATCTAACCAATGGAGGAAAATTGACATTATTGTCAAATTTTCATGGAAGGGTATAACCTCCTCCCCGGGTGGAATTCGAACCCGTACCCCCTTCGGGACACGAGATTCCGAATCCCGGCGCTTCCAACTGCGCTATCGACATGGGTGTGTCCCTTCACCCAATGTCTTGTCCTTTCATGGTAACGTTCTATAGTCTATGATTTTTTTCTATCCTAAAATGGTGTGTTATCTAAATTTTCAATGGCATTCCTTCCCATTCCAAATTTTTCATCATATTTGCATTTTCTGGCGTCATAGGGGTCATTCCCTAAAGAGTCCCTCTCATTCATTGTTTTGTCCTTCTGTCGTTATATTTTAATATCGAAAATTCCGGTGTTTACTAACGTAAAGTTGTGATGTCTAAATGTTCAATGGAAAAATCTCTTTTGGTCAAATCTCTCGTCGTTTCTCTCTCTGTCTCCGCATATTGTCGCTTTTATTTGCTGCCTTGCATCTCCAACCATTCACTTGGTACGGTTCCATCATATAACTCCACATACACCAAGCACCATACGTACTGTAACATTCATTAATTTATTTACTTATGTATTTATATAGGTAAAATCTACTTTGATATTTCATTCAGAAATTTGTTATATTTTTATATTAAAGCATGATTAACCAATACCAGATTGCTTGTTCTAACACCAACATCTTTGATGAAAACACTTATATTTTTATTTCCACTGACTGACTTGTTTGGTTACAATGACATCAAGAAATTATTCCACCATGTAACATTACGAACATAACAAATCTATATTGATCGTGCGCCAAGTATTGTCGTACTATCTCTTTATGTTAGGGTTAATTCTAGCATTAAGATGATAGGAAACACACGAGAGTATGTCTATATTATTTATCTTGAAATGCATTCGTTTATTACATTGGCATAACACCTGACCGTGAAACAGTTCTTTAAGTTTCATGTAATAAACGATTATCTTGTTACGCCTTGAAACAATTTTTAAGATCCAGTTTGTCATTTACTTCTATATCTTTATACAGCGTAACCTCTCTACAACAAAGCCGACCGGCTAGCTCAGTTGGTAGCACTCAAGTCTACTGACCGAGGGTCGTGGTCTCGATTACCGGGCGGGGCATATTTTCGTGAAGCTTGGTCATGAAATTATGTCTACGGCCATTCTCCCTCCTACCAATGATTTTTAATTATGTAGGGCAGTTGTAAGTCACTGACGAATGTATGCGCTTAGTAGTTGGTTAACAGCTAAATCCAGAGATTTAGCCTTTCCAGGAGCAGTGAGTAGGTGGACTGACTACCGTTATATGACCTATACAATGTGTTGCTACGTCGTTAAACCTAACAAAACAGACAAACTCTCTACAACAACCAGTACCAAGGTTCGTACTAAAGTTGATGTTTGGAGAGGTGATCCTTGAACACAGGGTAATTTTTCATTGGAATATGTATAGGATGGGCGAGTTTGAGGTGGCTTTAAGTGTTAATGCCATTATTACAATTTCATTGGTAATTGTCAGGACGTGTATGGATGGAAACGGTTCGGATGGAGTCGAAAATTAGACCAGCGGTGGTGATCTTTTTAAAACTTTTCGAAACAGTGTTAATAGGTACAATACTACTAGAGCAGATCATTAATAGATCACGGGTTTACACGTATTGTCACAGATGTTAATTCATGGGTTGAATCCGTAGCGGTACGAACAGACAGTCTGTCTAAGACACATAATATGTCTTTGTCTCTGGGTACGGGGTGATTATGGAAAATTTATAGGATGGACGAATTTTGGATGGTACTTATTGCCATGATCACACATTCGTGGATGATTGTTGTTGTTGTGTATGGACAAAGATGGTTCTGTTGGTGCCGGAAATGCGGCAACCGGTGGTGATCTTTATTACATGTTCGAAACAGCGTTAAAGAGAGACAATACTATCACAGAAGCTTGCTGATTAATCATGGATTTATACGTATTGTCGCGGATGAACGCACCAAAATTGAGTTCATAGCGATACGACAGAGTCATATGTATGTTTCTGAGTACGGGATGCTTGTATGTGTATGTTTGACCATGGGATAAACATCTGTAAATATGTAACCATGACATCAGGGTTTTACTATAAATTATATCTGAAAGGTTTATGTAGATTATTTTATGAGTATATTTACACTGTATTAATGTGATGCTTCAATTGAAATAGGCTGAAAATGATCTTGAAGAATTTTTCAATAAAATTTGAGCATAAGTCTGGAAATGTCTGGAATAGAGTTTTAGTTTCTGTTACAGTGTTCCATGACTGATGGTGTGTATATTTTAGACATTTTAGTCATTCAAGCGTTTTTTATAAAATTTGATTCTATTTTGAAACTATTTCTGGTTTGAATGTTTTATTATGAAATTAGTCATTAGATGAAATCAAAAAGGTTTTTTTAGCATTATATTTGTCTGAGATACAGTGGGTGTGTCAGGGATAAAAGTGATGGTAGTACGCAAGTCTACTTACGAGGGTCGGGGGTTTGATTCCCGGGCGGGGCATACTTTCGTAGAGCTTGATCATGACATAACATGTATTGCTACGGCCATTCTCCCTTCTTCCAATGATTCTTAATTATGTAGGACAACTGTCAGTCGCTGACGAAAGTATATGCTTAGCAGTCGGATAACAGCTTAATCCAGAGACTTAGCCTTTCCAGGAACAGTGAGTAGATTGACTGACCGCCGTTATATGACCTATACAATATGTTGCTACTGCGTTTAACACAGCAAAATAAACAAACTTATGTATTGTATTATAAAGCTGTCGACACAGCCTCAGTCTACCAAAAGCACAATATACATATTATGTATAAATCATAGACAAATTTCTATTTTTAAAGTAACATTTCTATCTATCTATCTATATGCAACGAGTTTGATATACTTGGAGCGTGACACACTGTTTTAGTATAAACTGCTACAAAGTTTCTTGAATAACCATGGGTATTTAAACATTAAGAGCCAAACTGTTCCATTGACCAAAAAATTCAGCATCCCAGCCCATTGAAACTTCCTCCAAGATCTTTCTGACATGTCTATGGTACGTTTTTGCTGTTTGTTAGAATCAAAGGTATCAAATGACGGCATTAAGATTAGTCCATCTTAAGGAATAATCTTTAATGACTTTATGTCATTTTTAATGCTTTTATACTTAACACTCGAGCATTGCATTCATAAAGGTATTTAGCATGAACAGTGAAATCAAGATATCTAAAATGGCTGCCAATAAAACTATACGAACTTAGCACCTTATGTGTGTTAAATCCATGTAAATTGATCAGATATGACTCTGTTTGAATATTTAACTTTACTAGCCTGTAACATTTATTGTAAAAGATGTATAGTTCTTAATGGTACCCAGATCTGATTAGGTTTATCTTTTTACTGATAAGGGAACCATACTGTACCGACAAATTGTATCGAACCGCATGAAACGCTAAAAAAATCTCCCTCAAGAGACGCTTGCAAAAATGAAAATGGCTTCCACTGCGTCAAGGTGGAATTCGCTCGGTGACTGATGCTTCTAGCAGATATAATTCTGTAGTAAAAGCTTCTTTACCTTCAGGAATGCTTCTATGAAAGCAAGGAATGTATTAATAAACGATTCTCTCTGAGTAAATAGATTCGTTACGTGATTCTTTATGATACTCCTGCGTTTTAATCCACCCGTTCGAAAAGACATCTGCGAATACGCTTTATATGACATCGTTGTCATCCAGCGCAACGATTGTTGCGTTTATCAAATTTTTAGTTTTTGTGGATAGAAAAACTGTTATCAAACGATTATTGGTTTTACGTTAACACAGATTTTCCCAACTGTAGATGCTTGCAGTGAGAATATTGTTGTTACTTGGCCAAATGTTTATCTGCAATATTAAAGTGCAGCTTTTTGCTTGAGATCAGTTCCGGCTTTGATTGGTATTCATTCTCTTATTACATTTTTCTGTTCGATTTAAATTACCTGCGATCTATTTGAGAGGAAGATATCAAGCCAAAACTGTCTTATTTGAATATGGAATGTATCATTTAATATGGAATTCACTATACTCACTGTACAGTTCATTTTGTTCAACAAAATAGACTGTATGTAGCCTATAAAATTTCTATTCTAGTTCATTATACAAGTAATTGCTGGTAAATTTTTCAATTTATGTACAAAATATGATAAACTTACTTGTTTCAATAAGAAATGCTGCTGTAAAAATTCAAAGAGTGCCACAACGTGACTTTCAAAATGACGTCACAAATACCTGTCATATAGACTGGTTCACGAGTTACGTAGTTACCTTTCCACGCTCTATATATATACAACTCGGAAATCAGTCAATCGAATGTAAACATAGTGAATTCCATATTAAATGATACATTCCATATTCAAATAAGATACTGTTAGCCATTCTTGTACCAAAAGAATATTGGATTCTGCATCCTGAAAAATGGCACCCTCTGGATATAAATTGGTATTCAGTTAATTACGAGTACAGCTATTTCCATTTGTTTATGTTATGCCATTGGCTGACAGATTCAAACATGTTTTCAAATCGACTGAACAAAAGTTATTTAATCAAAATTCAATGACCGAGCACATAATGACTTTTTTATTCGAAATTATGCTAATAATTGCATCGTAACTAAAAAGACAATTTAGACATTACACTATGCAAATTTCGCTCATAATTAGGATTAACAAGAAATGTTTCTCCTTAACATACAGCAAAATGTTTGATACCATAGACATATAATTAAGGGTCACAAGAAAGGTCTAATACATCGACCACCATATAAGATTATCAATTAATTAGACGTACAGTCTGTTTATTTTCTTCTAGTGTTTCCATTTCATGAAGATTTACACTTATAGACCTGTCCGTACAATTGTTAATGACCATTCCGACCATTTGGTCAGCTGTACAGTAAACGTCTGTCCATAAATCATTGAGTTTATTAGCTCTCTCCCGGTAATGACCAACGCAAATGGGTCATGGACGATTAGCGCTGATAAGAACGGTCGTCCAATTATTTGGTAATTATTTTATTGGATAGTGGTCAGTTTTTGTGTGGTCAAGATAATCTTTGATGTCTCACACCTGTTCAGTTAACTGATATCATTTCTGATAATTTATTTGATGCAAACAAAATGGAAATGTTTTAATCAAGGCGTTGTTCATTGTTGTACAAAATTAAGAAAATTATCATTATAAGAGTGCAATGAACTTCAAAGTCCTTTCAAGAATTTACAAACCGATTCGTAGCGCGCCAGGATTTGGAATCGGTGCAGGTTCAAATCCCACCCGGGGAGGTTATACCCTTCAATGAAAATTTGACAATAATGTCGATTTTCCTTCATTGATTAGATAATATGAAGAAGTTTCAGGCCTTGTGGAAGGGTAGGTGAGTACTGGTTATAGACAATGGTCCAGGAAAGCTAGGTTAGGTGTGCTGGACGCCGTATAATGACCTAAATTGTGTTGACACAGCGTTAGATCTATAAAAACAAAACATGTTTTTCTCAAACTTTGTTAGTCCAAGAACATTCTGAAGGCTTGGTTTTTATATATTTTCTGCTTCAAAGTTGTTGGATGTTTTTACACAATGAATAGCATATGTACTTGTGGGGCTTCAATAAGCCAATCAAAACCTTTAATTGTCTGATGCAACAATAAAATATGCACGTACTATAGTCAAGGTCAATAAAATGATAGAAATTAACATGAAATCAAACAAACCAAACCATTGCTCTTGGCGATATCTTTTTTTTTCTGCATGAAATAAAAAGTTAGCACATAAAAATAAAAGAGAGCTCTTCAAACTATGAGTGAAACCCAACACCTTTTTATCATTTTATAATTATAAATTATATGATATTTTATATCATTGTGTGGTTTTATTTCTGAGAATACTTATTTCCATGTTGTGAACAGCCAAAGGCTGTTGCTCACTTATATTAAATTGCACCTGTCGTAGTCTAGAACACATTTGGCATCCTGCAAACTTTTACTATATGGTGAGAGAGTCGAACTTTTTGTAGGCTATATATTTGCATTTATCGCGAATCGCAACGTATCACACGTACAGTTCGTTTGTTTCAACACTGCACCTATAAACATGGCCGGTATATTAAACAATATATGAGGGTAAACTTTATAACAATTTAATAATTTAATTAGGTTGAAACCTATTTTATTGACGTATTATCATATTTTTTATGCACATATATATATGTACTATTTTAATACATGTGAATGTTAAATGTCAAATGGTTTCTATCTAAATCATTAAAATGATATACGTAGGCCTACGTCACCTTTTTCTCCTGGGCAATACCATTATCTATAGTACATACATATGCATGACTAAATATACGATCTGTACAGAATTTCTAATTGGTTAGATTAAAGATGACATTGCATTTAGTAATGATGATGAATTTATCACAGGCTGCCGGCATAAAATAGTCCCTCTTTAATATACTGTATATTAAAGGGGGACTATTTTATGCCGGCAGCCTGTGGAATTTATTGTGCTCAGCTTTTCTGCAAAAAGTTACGTTTGTGACGTAAATTACGCCATTCGTGTACAATTTACTATGTACTTTCTACTTTGTAACGACAGTATGATCTTGAACTATCTATTATGTTCTACATGACTTCAGCAAGTCATTATTTCTAATGTTTGTATACAGAAAACAAGTAAAGTCTACACAATGTTTTCTCCCTCAATTATCCTAGTTGTTTCTTTGATCTTCTTATTAAATTACTAACTACTATTTTAACAAAAATAATCAATCTGGTATATAATGATCTATGTTAGAATTTATCAGAATATCAGATATTACTTGATGAGGTACCCACACTTGTAGATACAGAAAAACCTAAGAATACACCAAAGTTTTAATACTAATAACATCTCGATAACATTCACCATTCAATAAGCAGAAGCAGACACTATCGAATCTATGCCTTCGACCAAAATACACCTTAATTAGGTCTTTAAGTTATAAAATGAATCTCCAGTCAACAGTCACTACCCTGCTTGTTTTGTTTGTTTAGGTTTTACGGTGCACCGACACAAAAAGGTCATATCGCGCCGAGTCACTACTCTGTTCAGTCGGCTCAGCATAGGTGTACTACCGGTTGATATGCATATGATAGGGTATGATGGTAATAGGGGAAAAAACAAAATATACAGATATCAATAATACGGTTTTCTTAATTCATTATGAATGAAGTTCTTAATGTACAAAATTCATAGTATCTAATATTATGTCAGGCGTCAAACTGTATAGATTATCGAATTTATAAAGGTACTAATCAACGTCAATTGTGATGATCGTAAAATAATTGTTAATTGTTGCTTCATTTATCTAAGTCAACTTTCTCATACGCAAAATACAATAGAGCAGAGTATTACGTCCAAGAAATTGTTAGCAGTAGGAAGTTGCTGGATGATTTGGACCTAAGCTTGGGTCTAGCAAACTTTAACAAGCCCGTGGAAATGATGTTCTCGACCTTACAGTGTCTAAAGTTATATGTGGACAAATAAATACATCTTCGTTACATATGCAGCTCAGTTGAAATGTAGTTCACGTTTTCATTTCTAGCATTTTGGTAAGAATAAGATAGACACTAGAATTACCATTTCTGATGTTGAATTTTTGATCTTCTTTGAACTTAAAGATGTTTGAAGACAAAATTAGGCAAGACGAGAAGTGTTAGTTAGATAACCTCTAGACCTCGTGTACCTCGTGTATGTAGCACTTCGTGTCTTAGAACACATGTATTAAGGACGTTATATCATTATTAACTGTTACCAACCTGAGATAGACTCAGTGTGAACATCTCACTTGATAACATGCTGAAGATGAAAAGATTTTCTCTAATTCCCAGTTGATTAGACAGGATATATATCTCTAAATAGTTCTACAAGTTTTACTGAATGTTGCCTGATTACAAAGGTGTGATTTTAAAATCTTGTTTTGATTCTACAGTCAGAGAGAGGAAATAGTTACATTATGATCAGTTTGATACTGAAATACAATTTACCTTTCAATTTTGATACAAAATGTTTTATCAAAATTGCGTACAAGTCCAAATCGCTACATGCATATTGGTACAAAAGTTCTTAACTGATTTTAGACCGAATGCAGTACATGTGATATGCCGCTTGTCAACGAATTTTAAAACACGCTGTTATCTTGAAAAGTTGACTATTTTAATCAATTTTAAAGAAACACTCAGTAAATGAAATCTCTTTTGTAGTTTTGTTTTCGTCTTTTTAAATTCAAATTTAAATGAACTTGTTCGTACTTGTTTTATTGAGTTTTTTGGCACTATTGGTTTTAAGCTCAGTCTTTTTTCTTAACTACAGCTCCATTTAGAGTGTTGGACACGCAACTAATCGAATGTATTCATATAGGTTTTGATTTACTCTACAGAGATGGACTTTATAATATTTATTTTCTTTTCCATTTACATTCCTACAGTACAATGGCTCTTAACTCTTCCTGTATCATTTCTTGTTTTGGTGTTTTCTACGAAAGACCGGTAGGGCCATTTCAACTTCACGAATTCCCGATTTCAACTTCACGAATTCCCAATTTCAACTTCACGAAGTCAACTTCAGGAATTCAACTTCACGAATTCACGATTTCAACTTCAGGAATTATCGATTTCAACTTCAATCGTGAAGTTGACTTCGTGAAGTTGAAATCGTGAATTCACAAAGTTGAATTCGTGAAGTTGAAATCGTGAATTCATGAAGTTGAAATCGTGAATTCGTGAAGTTGAATTCCTGAATTCATGAAGCTGAAATCGTGAATTCATGAAGCTGAAATCGTGAATTCCGTATGTTGAAAACAAGTTAAAAAAGTGAATTCTTGAAAATGAAGTCGAGAAATCATGAAGTTGAAATGGCACTACCAGTCTTTCGTAGTTTTTTTAATCTACTGTTCTATTCATGAATCATGCATGATACATTATAATACACCATATCATGATAGACGGAATACATGTTTTATTTACATATGTCATGTTTAATATATTCATAACTGGTCACGTGGTATTCATCTGGTCACGTGGTATTTATCATGCTATCCCATGAGGCAAAGTAACTGTTTAATAAACGTATCATATTTATAAACATGTGTTCCATCAGTCGTGTTTAGCTTTTAATGAGAGTTGACAAGGTCATTGAGTGCATATTATGTTGGTGCCAATCATTGGTGTATCCAGTCTCGTACACCCAGAGAAACCTCGATAACCTTCAATATTAGAGAGTACTGATGACGTATCATGTTTAATGTTATACTTTAATACAATCTTAGTATAATTTGTATTAGAACACAATATTGTCATTATTCTCAGGGCGGACTCAAATATCCACATATATCACATGCGTTATGTTGTTGACTTTTTATTTAATACATTAAGACATGAAATATTGTTCCGACATTGAATTATTCTCGCCCATGATTAATCATTGTGACTAATTCTATTTATTTATTTACAGTGAAGTTCTGCTATTAAAACCATAAAAAAGATTGTCTTAATAGCGAAATGAACGTTATACAGGGACCTTTGCCTTAAATTTAGTATTTTGGACTTTTAAATTGTCAAAGTTCGCATAATTTTGCAATAACCAAGATCGTCTTTTTAGATGAACTTTATTGTAATTAAATTTTAAAATCCAATTAATAACGATTACTAATTTACTAATTATTACACAGTTTACGATGTTACAGAATTTAACTAGTTTTCCATATTACTGTCAATGAAAGGTTATGATAATGCCTAATATGTAATATTCTAAAAACTTTGGATGGCATTGGCTTAAGGTTTTGTTTGTTTGTTTAGACGGGTTTTGTTGAACAAGGCGACGTTTGATGTTGAAATTAATCACATTTAATAAAACTTGCAGACAAAAAGTTAAGTTTTTTTGTCGAAGTAATTTCCGTAAGTCATCGTACCGCAGCCAAGAATCATCTGTTTTTTCTTGATGAGCTAATTCATGATGCCACCTACATCATCAAACATAAAACAATGTTTACGTTAGATTGATTCATTAAACATCTTCGTCTTTAATAATGTTGTAAGAAAATACTGATTTGTTTTGAGAAAATAAGACAAAGCGTGTCTTTTACACATCCTCTTCACTGATTAACACATTCGGGGAACTTCGTTTGTTTCTGTAGATGAATATTCGCTCCATTTTTACTCTTTCGCGAAAATGACCGAAGCAAACCGAAAATAGCGTCTCAAATCGGTAGACACTAAAGACAAGTCGTTTCGTACTTAATGAAAGAAACGGCGGATGTTTTTGTTGGCAATAGTTTCTTACGAAGCTATGGAGTAAGTTACAGAATAAATATTTCTCATGTAATTTACTAATCTTTCATCCATCGGTTAAATGAATGAGTGGGGAATGAAACTAGTTTGACACTGTTACTCACGTGAACTAGTCGAGAAGAAAAAAATGTTTGTCAGAGGTCCAAGATGCCTCAACTAGTGTTGTGTGGTATTGTGTGGTACTGTGTGGTACAACACAATTAAAACTGTTAGCTTGTTAGTACTGGGTGGTAATATAGTTTTAGTAGTGTACTAAAATATTTATCTATGTGACGTGGTTCATTGTTTCTTGACAGAATTGTTACCTAAAGTTGAAGATGGGATTTTTTGTGCTACAGTTCTTTCAAAATGGTTTTAAGCTACAGTACCCACCAAACGTTTGGAGACATTTTACTCTGTATAATAAAAATATCTTTTATCTTGAACATTTGATTAACGCTTGATTTTAAATACATGTACTTATAAGTTTAGTTTTATCTTTGTTATGGTTTTATTTAACCTGTGACTTACTAAAACGAAGCTTAGATACTATGTTATAGTAAATGATTAATTGATTGGCTTTAGACGCTTTGGAGCGTCAGATGCTGAGTTTTATAAATGTGATGCATTCATGAAACTATTTCCATTTAACCAATAACCGTACTAAATATATTAAATATAATGGTTCTACAAAAATACCATTGAAATTTTGTAATTTTGGAACCCGGTAGCGCAGTTGGTTGCGCCTGTATTTCGAATCTAGTGCCCCGAAGGGGTACGGTTTCGAATCCCACCCTTGGTTATACCCTTCCCTGAAAATTTGAATTATTAGGTATATGCGGAAGTTTACGACCTTGTGGAAGGGTTTGGAGTACTGTTTATTGACAAGGGTCCAGGAAAACTAGGTGCACAGGACGCCATAAAATAACCTAAATTATTGTGTTGTCACGGCGTTAAACCCAGCATAAATAAATAAATAAAATTAGTATTTGGGTAAGTTTTCCTTATCACCAAACTTTTGATTGGCACTGTACAGTACGTTTGTCTACTATGTAGGAACAACTACATTAATGTTACATACTTTCTCAAGTTCCTATTGTGTTCGTTTACAAGTTATAATAAAGTGATCAATTCTTCTTAAGTGACATTTTAATGAAGCTGCCAAGTTTTTTACGCCACCTTATTACTTGAGTTTTACGTTTTTTTACTTCACCTTCATGTTAACACAATTTACAAATTAAAAGTCATATACGGCTAACTGTACCTCATTACATTTGTTCTACAAGTTTTGTTACATAAAAACCTAAGTTTGAACCATTCCTTCAAGTTTAATGGAATATTGAAAGTTCGTTTATCATTCATGATTTGATCATGATTGTAAGTGTCTGTATATCAATCTTTGACGAAAGAGAGCAAAACACCTTGCCTTGCCAAGTGAGAAAATAGCTTTGTAATTTATGATCTGTGAACAAATTTAAAAAAAACAACTTGATAATAGTTAGTGCGAAGATAATTATTATACGTCAATAACCTATTTATACATTTCTTAACACTTTGCTAAGAAATTTTCTCTGTTTTTTCTCAATCAAACTAAATACTATCAGTGTTAAATAGTTTTAAGATACAGTGTATGTCTGATACAATGAGCGCTCTAAGAACCACTGGTGATGACTATCGAAAATTGTTAAAAGTAAAATTTAAGCTTGTACAAAGTTTGTACTAGGTTATCTCTAGTTCGATTGTGAAACATTTCAGGGGCGGATCCAGGATTTTTTCTAGGGGGGTTTCGAACTTTTCTAGGGGGGGGGGGGGTGTCCGAACTTTCGAACCACAACCACATAATACACATTTTGCAGAAAAAATGCATTATATTAATAACATAAACTACGCAACCTTTTAGTCTATATTAATCACCGAGAAAAATTGCTTCATGATACTTAAAAATGACTTACAGTCAATAAATACACTAATGGACAAGTACATTTTCCAAATTCTAGGGGGGTCCGGACCCCCTGATTCCCCCGCTAGATCCGCCTATGCATTTTCTTACAATTTATATAAACCACTTTCAAGTCCACTTTCTGTCCTTCCATTACGAAGCCATCAGGTTAAAGCTTCACGCTAAGGGAAATGGTAAAGGGTTTAAAGATGGTTTAGCTAAGATATCGGTAACTTAATGGAACGTTTCATTATAAATATTGCGACTAAAAGTATCGTAAGTCAATGTATGGAATAAAGTTCAAAACTGGTCCTTGTCAATCTATATTTAGGATAATAGGGAGGCGTGCAAAGCATTCTCGTATATCATCGGGTTTTCTAATTATATAACCCGGGTCGGTTGCGTAGTTGGTAGCACGCCGGGATTAGGAATCTCGTGTCCCGAGGGGGGTTCGAGTTCGAATCCCACCCGGGGAGGTTATACACTCCATGAAAATTTGACAATAATGTCAATTTTCCTTCATTTATAAGATATATGGAGAAGTTTCCGGCCTTGTGGAAGGGTATGTGAGTACTGGTTATGGACAAGGGTCCAGGAAAGCTAGGTTAGGTGCGCTGGACGCCGTAAAATGGCCTTAATTGTGTTGACACGGAGTTAAACCCTATAGAAAATTTCTAATTATAAATTAGTTAATGATCTATGAAATGTTCTGGGCATTTATCTGGCAAATTGATCATGTGATCATGTTCCTTCAATGGTCACTACATCGGCGTTTTACCATAATTTGTAAAAGATTAAAGTTATAATAATACTAATGTTAGTTTTTATGACATGTTACGATATTTTCTCCACTTACGATTTCCTGATAATATCGTATCTTATATGCCAAACATCATTTTAAAACTTCGGTGATTGAAATCATTACTTCAGGCTATATCTAATGATTCTTTTTAATGATAAGCCTTCTTAGTTTCTTGATTCGACCACTTGCAATAAAACAAATGTTTATCGATGATTAACAACCGATACGAGGAAATAAAAGAAACTACAATACCCTTCTAAAGTTCTTTAATACATGTATGTACAATTTTGAGAAATGCATGTAGTGATTAATGATTATACAAACAGCAAATAACTATACTTAAAGCCTATTTCACATCACGCTTGCGGCAGCCGTACGACAACATTTTCTGAAAAATCGCAGAACTTCGTACGAACGCCGCAAGACAGTCGTGCGTTTTTTCAGGTGATCGCATCGTCGTAGACGTCGCAAGTCAAATTTTCAACTTGTTTATTTTTCTTGCGATCTCGTTGCGATTTTTGGATTTTTGGAACTCGCAAGACAGTCGTGCGACTGCCGTAAGACAACCGTACGTCATTCTTGAGACAGTCACACGTCAGTTAAAGAATTAGGAGTTCGCATGAATATCGTACGACTTTCGTACAAGTTTGCGTTTGTCGTGCGATTGACGTACGGGTGACGTACGAAACTTTTCGAAATCTCACGACAGTCTTACGACAGTCGTTAGTGTTTGTACGACAGTCTCGCGATTATCGCACGGCAGTCGTGCGTAAACACGTGCGACGAACAACCTACAGCTCGTGAGAGCGTCGTACGACCGCCGTACGACGATTGCACGGAAAGTTTGATGTTTCTGCGGCGGTTGCGATTTCGTTTGCAGTAAAAATCGTACGACTAAAAAATCGCACGGCTGATGTGAAACAGGCTTTAATTGAAGCTTAATCATGTAAGACAGTCTGAATCATAATTATGTTGATATACTAATTAATGTTGATTTTGTGTCTGCCAAGATGACTCTTTTGTTTCTTTTCTAAATGCCAAGCAAATTGTGAATCACTTTACACTTAAAACAGGATTTAGTCCAGCCATTTTTGAAAGGCTCTGTATAGCCTTAACCCTGATTGCCACACAACAAAGAAAACAAAGCCTCTCCATTAGATGCCACAAAAGACAAATCTCTATTTGTTGAGTGCCATGTTTGATAAAGTTCTGATATATCTTGTTAGGTTTGATAAACATATAAAATAACAATGTTATCATAGATCAATCTTCACTCTTATATAAACTGTTGTTGTTAACATGTTACATGATTCAAGTATTAATGTATAATATATATTTTTTAATTATCTGTTTACTGTTTATTTGTGAGTTTTTTTCTGTGTTGTTGATTGAGAACAGTTTCATTTTAACACAAAACAGACATGTATTATTAGATGTCATTTTACCAAGTTTTTAATTATTGACGATAAGCTACCAATATTATGAAAAATATATTTGTCAAATCGTCAGGCCTATACGGAAGCCCTGGAGGGACATTTTATGTTACTTGTCTTGGCTTATTTGTTATGACTTATTTGTTATAATCAGCTATAATCAGAACGATCAGTCTACGTTTAATTTGAAAATAAATCATAATAAATAAGTAATAACAAATAAGTCATAACAAATAAGTCATAACAAGTAACATAAAATGTCCCTCCAGGGCTTCCGTAGGCTTATGCTAATGATTTTCAGTAAAATAAGCGTTCCTTTACAGCTCTAGGTATTATTCGTCCTCGTGTACCCCTACAAGTTATTTGAATTGTGTGCACGGTTATTGAAAGTTTCATGCTAGCTGCTGTTGCGATTTAGTTCGCTTACAAACGGGCAACCTTATGAGCTTTACATTTTGTCATTGCCAATTGGTGCATTTAACCAAAACATGTTATTTTACGTATTTCAATGAAAAACAGTTATTGGTATTTTCGTTGTTTCTGAACTTAAGCCATTCAATAGCCATAATGGCTGCTTTTAAAGGTGAATTAAAATGAATGTTAAATAGCTTGTGCGAATCAGTATATGTAATGCATAACTTACTATTAGAATACAGTCATTTCTGACGTGTATAGTTCGTTTTTTCTCAGGCCACAACAAATTGATCATATGTTATATGGATTCGCTCGCACCTCAATTTTGACGGTTTTTACAAAAAAAATAGTTTTATTTCCTTGCTCGCTCATATATAAATTTGGTCAAACCGCTATATAAAGCAACTGAAATATATAATTTTTTTTAGCTCACTCGCCCCATTTTTTTCTAGAAAAATCCGTAGAGCATATCATCAACTTGTTGTGGCCTCAACTGTCGAAACATGAATAATTTCACGGTGACTTCGAGTTCTTTTTCTAACGCGTGATATTGTAAAAGGCTAGTGTGCATTCAATCACCGTGAAATTATTCAAACTTTGACAGTTAAGAAAAAATGGACTATACTTTACTAGCTAGGCTCTCTAGTTAGTCAAAAACCTGAATCCATTGTTGTTTCTATAGGAACACGGAAATGTTAAATGATAGACCTCACACGTGGTATAACTCTCATCTTGTTAGACTAACACGCCCATTACTAGAAGACTATGAATACAATGTTACATGTAAATGTTGAATTTAATGATACTAGAAGCTCATTAACGTTATAAACAGACATGTATCTGGAGTTAAGTATCCATTGGTCGCTCTGTATAACATTTTATATGTTGTTTTAATGTTGATGGTAAAAAACTTGCCCTTACCACTCTCTGTTGGTATGTTGGATGTTTTAGTCTCATTTAGTGAGACATAAATATACCGTTTATTGCCGTACTGACCATTTGTTCTAGAATGAAGGTTTAAGTTAGTTTGTTAATAAACAATGATTTCTGAAGAAATGGCTCAAGAAAAATATTTGCAAATGTCAATAATGCCAACACAATTTAAGACAAGCCTAGATGTTTGTATTTTGTGCAAACTAAAAAAATGATTGCAACGACTTACGATAGCCGCCCATTTAACTATACCGTTATCTGATTATTAAACTGGCCATACTTTTTCAATACGCCGTGTTTGACTGATGTGTTTTCAAGTGTTTTATTTTTATCAAATTCATATACGATTTTATTAAACATCGTGGTTTTATTTCTTCATAAAACCAAATGTAATGTAATAAAACACCATGTGGAGTAAATCCAATCTTAAATGTCGAATAGACGCCATAAATGAACACAAGAAAGTATCACATATACCAATATTAGATATAAAAGTCATTTTACTTGACTCTTTTGACACCCTGGTACGCTTCTTTAGATTATGTATAAAAATCATTATAAATATTATTACTTTTAAATGAAAGTTTCCGACACCCTCTGGAAAGAGCTTAATGAATTTATAATGAAATTCATCTTCAATGCTGTACATACGGCATAGTGTACAAATAATACAAATATACATGTCTGGCTCAGGAATCAGGTTTCTAAACACCCACGCTTTGTTTATTTCAAACAACATTAAGGTGTGCTGACACGGCTATTCTGCTAATGACCAGAATGTATATCTATCAACACCGCATGGCCACTTTACGATTAAGGATTTTAGTTAAAACTGAAATGTGTATAATAGGCGAACTTGATACTACTTTCTTTATGTATAATGTATAAATATATATGAATATATGAAAAGAGTAATGCTCACCAACTACGTGTCAAAAATAGTGTAATATGATGACTCGGTGCTAAACTAGTCTAAATGCTTCTTTGTTTACTTGAAGTTAGGCCAGTTTTACGCTGACTCAGCGATTTATTTTCAACAAATCGCCACAGTTAGATAAGACGGGTTTAATGTTTCCAAACTATCCACTGACAAGAATCCCCTAAGTGATTCAATGAAACCACAAACTGTTGAATAGTTTGAAAAAACACGGTGTCAGTCATCGACGTAACCACGGATAAAATATCCCCTCCCAACCCTCGCCATATGTCAGAAACGTAACATCCAAACATATACAATATATACATGTTTTCGTTTTGTTATACCATCCAAGTATTTGATGTCGGTGATATGTAAGTAAGAAAAAAAAGCTTTCACATTTCTTTCATACCTAACATATACAATATTCTGTCATTTCTAATTTAGATCTGGTAGTTGTTTATAACCAAACTGTTCTACGTTACAAACAGTTAGTGTCTGTCTTTATTGGAGAGATTCCTAATTTCTTTGTATGATAAGACTGGAGGGGAAGATACCCCGTGACTAATATCGCATTGTTGAATGTTGATATAGATGTACTATAGTAATCTCAAAGACTTGCAGGATGTTCTCCTGGAACCTGCTGTTTGATTTGCGATTAGATTATTGAACGTATAATGTAACGCCCTTGTATTGTTTATGAGAGTTTTATCGATTTAGAGTTACTTCGATAATATTTAATAAGTATTTTCTACTTCGGTAATATTTAATAAGTATTTTCTACTTCGATAATATTTAATAAGTATTTTCTACTTTAATTATATGTAATAAGTATTTTTATTCACATATTAATATAGATTCTATTCTAACATTAAAAATAGACCAATAGGTTTTGTCACTTAAAAATCGTAAGATAAAATTCATCGTAAGTCAGTTTCATAAATATTTCTAAAGCAGAACGTTCGTAGATTAGTTAAATGATTTTGACATGGTATCCATGCAGAAAGATAAGCGTTACTTGTTCATCATTTAAGCATTTTCTGGAATTAATATAGTTACAGTTATGATTTATTTGTGAAAGCGACATTTAAATGTCTCTGACACAAAATATGTATACATAATACAATTAAACATAAAAATACTAACGTACATAAAAAAGAAAAAAGAGATTATATACACGACAGAACTTTTCAAAAAATACATAAGTATTACAAGAACATAGATATAATTAAATCAAATTGACAGTCAATGAAAGTTTAATAGTTTGGTCTAAATATGGTTATCTTAGATTAAATGCTTCCCTAATAAATATTGACACGTTTCTTAAACTCTTTTTTCTAATGTTTATTTCTATTGTGTTTATGAGTAGTTGGCCTTGACAATTTACATACATATCTTTTTTGTATAGAATGGATGATAATTAATAAAGATAAGAACAACCGTATCATGAATGTCTTTTGCTTTTGACACGTGGTTGTTTTAAAAATGTCCACATGTTGTCGTTACTTAAGATCCGGGTAGTTTACACTGTGTCTGTATGTCCTATGAATGTTATAACATTCACATTGATTGTTATCCACCTGAAGAAGATCAAAAATCGAAACGCGTTGTGGAATTTCATTTGGAGTTTGTCTTCTTTTTTCTACCCAATAACATTCGCATGACATTCCGAGTACATTGTACAAATGGTCGAAGAGTTTAATTATCACTTCTGGCAACAATAGTACATTATCAGGCAGTACGCTAAGTGCTTTTTGAGTCATAAATCGCACCGAGCCAGAAGAAGAAAATATATCAAGACTGACAGAAGAATTTCACACAAAACCCATAAAACGTGGTAAAAACCTAATGAATTCATGAATGATATGCATAACAATGTACGGGACAATTGTTATCACCGATAACATGCTGGGTTGTTGTGCAACATACGTTACAATGGTTCGCATTGACACCAGGATGTAAAATGATCGTGGAAATATGTAAATAATTAGATAATGCATTAGCATGCAGGAAACAATGCATTAAAGACAACTCATAACAATTATACCCATTTTGTGTCATAGAATTTTTATTATCATAGAAATGTACCGGTGAAGATGTAATTTACGTTACTTTAATGCACGTGTTTAATTTCATCATACATTTACAGTTGGCATGTTCATAATTTGTACAGATTATTGTTATTTTCATGACGGGTAGATAAAAGACAAAATGTACAATTAAATATCATGATAATGACTTCGGTGTTTAGAAAATTACATTTATATTTTTGTTACGGAGATTACGCTTTTTGAATACAAACATTACTTGGCATGAGTTATGTAACCTATCTATATAAAATGAGTATTGGTTAAGTGAAAATGTACATTAAACATGTGGTCTTTGCTGTGTCTATGGAGGCAATATTTAAATGGTACAATTAATTCTCGTTACGATATAATTATTCCTTAGTCATGAAAAATCAATGTTCGATGGAAAAAATGGAAACCTTGATGTTTGTTAGATTATGAACACGTGTACCGCGGGCTTAGCGCAAAACGGTCGTAACTCAGTTTTAAAAAAAGAGTGAGTTACAACCGTTTTGCGCTAAAACCGCTGTATGAGTATTTATTTATTGTGTTGACCTCGTAAATGAGGCACTTTGTCGGAAATATTATGTGAACTTGGACACACATGATATTTAGATGAGTACACTTATTGCTATGAATTTGTTAGAGTCAACATTCTAATGTAAAATTTGACTGAATATTATATTTCTATATTTTTCAGGAATGGTTAAAACAATGTTTCTACTTCCGGTTTTATTCTGCCTCACAACTGCAACAAAACGTAAGTAATCTATAGCAATGTACTATATAAACCATGTTGTAATCCTTGACCATGGAGAGGATGTATATATGCATTATATGCCTGTTATCTTATTCAATGTTTGCAATAAAACAGTAAAAAATATACATTTTGTAATATAAAGAAAATATCGAATTTTAACTAATAATTGCACATTTCATTAAGTTCTATAGCTGTTACTCTAGTTTTCCACGAATCCTGTCTCTAACCCTGGGCACAGTAAAAACCACAGTGAATTGTTACCTCCCTTTGATTTTTCAAACGTACTGTTTATATATTTATATATGTATATAAACAGTATGTTTGAAAAATCAAAGGGAGGTAACATGACAATTCCCTGTGGTAAAAACAGTGTTGTTATAAATACACCAATACCATTTTGACAATTTAATAATGTAGTGTTTTATTAAAGCCAGTCTAAGCAGCACTTACTTAATGAAGTTAAAAGGACAGTAGTGCTGTGGTAGGACGCGCGCTTGAGGATCGAGAAGCCCTGGGTTCAAATCCCACTAGGGACACTGCTAATTCCCTTGATCAAGAAATTTAAATGCGATTGCTCCACTCCACCCAGGTGTAAATGGGTATTGTGAGGGATCGTCTGTCTGAGGGTGATTTCAGTGATCAGGGGTTATCGTACAATATTATTAAGTCGGCTGAACATGAATATGGAAGCAGACTTTAAACCACGCTTTAACTTAAACTTCTAACTAATTACAAGTGAGAAAAATCATAATTTGCATACATTCATTCGGTTAAATGTATTATCATTGATGAAAATCTTTATGTAAAACATTACTGAATTATGAAGATTCTGATAAAATGGCCCCGTGTGTATATATCAATGAAGTTCCGTCAACAAGCAGGTATAATTTTCCCTGATGCATGATTCATAGAGAAATGTATTAAAAAATACATAAAAACTACGCGTATAAATCACATAATATTAGACTATTTACATCATAAAATATTAGAGATAATCTTCCGCTGAAAAATATACGTTTGATGAGGTATACCTTGGTAGTATCTGTGAAATTTATGACAGAAAAGCTGCAAGATTTCGTAGTGTAAACTTACGATAGTAATCTTGCGATAAGTTTGATCGTAAGATTTCAACACCTCATTGAGATCTAATGACGTACGATCAATAAACGATGGGTGCAGCAACATGGATGAGTTCGTTTATTTCGCTGTTAGTTTCTTAACCGAACGCATGAGACCTATCCTAAAATGAAATTCGAGTTGTCTCCCCTGCTGTTTTTTATGACCGGTAATAAACACGTGCTTATGTCTTTTTTCTTCGTCTTTGTTTACTGGCTATGGTCTATGTTCGCACCTTTGATTATACACTTAGCGTGCTTTATGTGAATTTTATTGATAATTTTGATATAAAAACATGAAAAGTAAATAAGAAAGGCGGGGAAGAATTCAGAATTAAACATTATTACGATTTTATTCCTTTTAAAAAAGAATCACGTATCCAACATATTGTATGATGCGACTTTAATTATCATCGCACTTAAGCTCAAGTCATGTAGTCAAAAGTTTTAAAATTTTAAATGTTTAAGATTGAAACTTCAAACTTATAATTATCCACCAGCACTCATCTAATAGAACTGTAGCGGTGTATCAAAATTTTTATTAAATCACATATTATTGCGGCCATCTTGAAAAAGCAAACATCTCGAATCATGGCAACCACGTTTGGTTTGTTGTCTAAATACGTACATTTCAAAGTAAACTATGATCACCCAATGCACCAAATGCGATGTTGATATCACAATGTGTAAGGTTCTTGTGAAACTAAGCTTAGTACCAGTAACCCCATTCTCGTATCCATAGTCTAGTAGGATTATCAATACTAGTCAGTATTGATAATCCTACTGCCTGATGCACAGTCATCCTACTAGACTCTGGGAACGAGAATGCAGTAACTCCAATCTCCGTAAACAGATATCCTGTAGAGTGTTGTCGTACAGGATCTCTACTTATTCCGTGGAAGGTCACATCGAGATGACCTTTGTGTCGACCAATCAATGCGTAGCTTTCATCTAGACGAAAACACTATTAATCACATTTTGATTTCGTAATTTCTATTTTTAGACCAAGATTTGCATGCTTATTTAACAACGGTATTATTCACAGTCTGCGATTGGGCGACTCATTTCAAATTGCATGACGTAGACGATGTAAACAAGCTACGTATCATAACAATTTCGTCATGAATATTATGATGAGAAAAGGTCACCTGAACGTGACCTTCGTTTGAAAAAGGCCAGGTCTAAATTAGCGAGTATGCGAGCGGAAAATTTTAGATCGGGTTTTAATCAGATTGGCAGTAACTCAAGCTTCTCTGAACTGTGTTTAATTGAGTTCTGTTTGTTTTTCACAAATTGAACAAAACAACCAGTCGTCCTAGCCATGAGGAGAAATTATTGAAATATTAGTTACAAGTGTAAAAGGTTATTGACTTAGAAAAGACATTACTCACAACCCAGCGTTCTATTTAAATGGATGCTACCAAGCAAAGAACATATTCTCTCACAGTTCCTCGCCAATCACCTACTGTATCAATGAATCATTTTTTATAACAGTGTTACTCTTCTAGAAAGCATTTTGACAGACAATAGTTACGTTATGTTAATTATTCTAACCTATGTAGTTAACAAACCAATTAACAGACTCTTGAAAAATTCTCAGATTATTTTTTCTACTCGGTTAATTAACAATAATGATATTTCATGATGTGTTATTTAGCTAGTATGCAATAAGAGTCGGAGTCTGTCATCGAGTAACTAAGTGATACAGATTTTTCATTAATACTGAAAGATGCAAGTTTTCATCGCCATAATCTTAATGATACATGTTTTTGTGAAGCGATGATAATATTTGTTTGGGGAAGTTAATGAGTGTTACGTTTTTTGTTAGTATTATTGATCAATTGTTTTTTTAACCGGGTTTAACGCCGTGTCAGCACAATTTAGGTCATTTTACAGAGTCCAGCGCACCTAATCTATCATTCCTGGACCCTTGTCTATAACCTGTACTCACCTACCCTTCCACAAGGCCGGAAACTTATCCATGTATCATATTAATGGAGGAAAATTGATATTATTGCCAAATTTTTATGGAAGGGTATAACCTCCCCGGTTGGGATTCGAACCCTTACCCCTTCGGGACACGAGATTTTAAATCCCTGAGCGCTACCAACTGTGCTATCGATCCGGGTTGATCAATTGTGTTAAATTGATTTCAGTTCACATTTAGGCATATAGTTCATAGGGTTTGGAAGTTGACTTTAGAGGACTCTTAAATGTTTTACTCTGAACAAGGACCTTATAATTATAAACCTATATAGCGCCCATGCTCTGAATAAAAGGAGCTCTCTATATAGAAATTGGAATAATAATTTCCGGGGGTTTGTTGGCAAAAACATAATACGTGAATACATTGCATTCTCGTACCCAGAGTCTTGTAGAACTCTCAATACTAGTTAGATCAAATATCTTGATAACCTCGGGGTACGAGAATGATACATTGTAAATCACTTAATTATTTTAATTCCATCGTTCAGAATGGCTATTCCTTAATAGTCTTAAACCATAGCATATGTGTTCTTACTTGGTCGCCTCTGCTTACATGTTTTGTTATCGTGCAATTTATGGAAGATACGAAAATACCCGATTTTGTACGATCAACAATTTGTCCTTGCATTTATCTATCACAGTTTGGTTTCTGGAAGTATATACCCTTGTACTACAATAGATTTGTCCCTCTGGAAGTATAAACCATGTACTACAATAGACATGTCCCTCTGGAAGTATAAACCATGTACTACAATAGATTTGTCCCTCTGGAAGTAAATACCAATGTACTACAATAGACTTGTCCCTCTGGAAGTAAATATCCATGTACTACAATAGACTATTCCCTCTGGAAGTAAATATCCATGTTCTACAATAGACATGTCCCTCTGGAAGTATAAACCATGTACTACAATAGATTTGTCCCTCTGGAAGTAAATACCAATGTACTACAATAGACTTGTCCCTCTGGAAGTAAATACCCATGTACTACAATAGACTATTCCCTCTGGAAGTAAATATCCATGTACTACAATAGACTTGTCCTTCTGAAAGTAAATACCCATGTACTACTATAGACTTGTCCCTCTGGAAGTAAATACCAATGTACTACTATAAACTTGTCCTTCTGAAAGTAAATATCCATGTACTACAATAGACTTGTCCCTCTGGAAGTAAATACCCATGTACTACAATAGACTTGTCCCTCTGTAAGTAAATATCCATGTACTACAATAGACTATTCCCTCTGGAAGTAAATATCCATGTACTACAATAGACTTGTCCCTCTGTAAGTAAATATCCATGTACTACAATAGACTATTCCCTCTGGAAGTAAATATCCATGTACTACAATAGACTTGTCCCTCTGGAAGTAAATATCCATGTTCTACAATAGACATGTCTCTCTGGAAGTAAATATCCATGTACTACAATAGACTTGTCCCTCTGGAAGTAAATACCCATGTACTACAATAGACTTGTCCCTCTGTAAGTAAATATCCATGTACTACAATAGACTTGTCCCTCTGGAAGTAAATATCCATGTACTACAATAGACTTGTCCCTCTGTAAGTAAATATCCATGTACTACAATAGACTTGTCCCTCGAGAAGTAAATATCCATGTACTACAATAGACTTGTCCCTCTAGAAGTAAATATCCATGTACTACAATAGATTTGTCCCTCTAGAAGTAAATATCCATGTACTACAATAGATTTGTCTCTCTGGAAGTAAATATCCATGTACTACAATAGACTTGTCCCTCTGGAAGTAAATACCCATGTACTACAATAGACTTGTCCCTCTGGAAGTAAATACCTATGTACTACAAAAGATTTGTTTATCTGGAAGTAAATACCGTTGTACTACAATAGACTTGTCCCTCTGGAAGTAAATACCTATGTACTACAAAAGATTTGTTTATCTGGAAGTAAATACCGTTGTACTACAATAGACTTGTCCAATTCTGATCAGCTCCGCTATGATGATGGGTAATAGGGTAATTCAGAGAAAAAGCAACGAAAAATACCCGATGTAATACGATCAACATTTTGTCCTTGCATAAATCTTTCACAGAGTTTGCTAGCTATAACTTTCATAGAGTAAATAAATGAGTTTAGACATTCAGCAAATGTTAGCAATGAGATATATATACGTTCTATTCAGCGCGCACCTGTCACAGTCTACAGTGATATCTACAAGCTAAACACGACAGATTACCGCAGGTGTAAATGTAGTTCTCTCAGAAATTTGTTATAAACAATCCAGTAGTAATCTAAGCATTTAAAACATAATTGTTTTTCTAAAGGTAATAACACTTTGTAATGTGGAATTAACAATAATTTAGTGTTTTAAACAATTCAGGTGTTCGCTCATTCAAGTTTTCCCCGCTTACATTCGGAATGCTTTCGTGTTTATTTGCAGTTTAGTGCAATATCGTAAATCAATTGCTGCTTTGGTTTTAGAACTTTTCGTTTGAAACATTCTGACTAAACATTGTTGATTAAAGCTGGAGTTTTATCTAAATATTTTGTTGAATGAAATGCCGACAAGTACGCAGTAAGTTGTTGGTCCGACTGTACCAAGAAACATTGACTCTTAATGGAAATGTAAAAAAGAATGCCTACAGTAACATAAAATTATATAATAAATGCATGTATATATCATACGGTAGCATGTGTCAAAAACTTTTATATGACATATTATTTCGTGCTTAATTTATCCTGACAAACCCATTGAATACACCATTTTACCATCGTATGGCAAATGCATACGTTGTCTTTAATATGAGTTTCGTCCTCATATCGTTCTACATCAAATAGATGTTCGTGAAGAGAATCCTCAACAATACTTACGTAGAATTTACAGTTGACGCCAGAAAACATTAATTGAATGATTTGTTTGTCAAATATGCCACTTATGTCTCCTTACCTTCGTACAAGCAATTTGACGGTTTAATTAAAGATTGAGCATTATTTTGGACCGTCGTACACTTATTTCTCCAAAAGTCAATCGTCTGCTCGATGGAATCATTTGTATATAAGTAGGACCAGTAGTTCAGTGGTAGGACGCGCGCTCATGGATCGAGAAGTCCTGGGTTCGAATCCCACTGGGGACACTGCTAATTTCCTTAAGCAAGAAATTTACCTGCGATTGCTTCACTCCACCAAGGTGTAAATGGATAGCGGCGAGGGTTGTATAATTGTGCTGCACCAAATTGTCGGCTGCACTAAGCAGATAAAAGAATCCCCAGGGAGATTGATAGATAGATACCAGTAGCCCAATGACCAGGGGTAATAGCTGTAAAGCCGGTGAACGTGCGTAAGCATGAAACTTAGACTATAAAGTGTAATTATTTTATATCGTATAAAAAACGACCGATATCACTAATGCTTATGTTCTTGGAAAGAAAGGCAAAACAAAACAAAGCACGAAAATTGCAGGTGTGACGTCATGAACTGTAAAAATTCAAAACTGCAATTTTGCGTATTTCAATATCAACTGTTGGGCAAACTTATCATTTCCCATAATTCTTTGCAATAAAAAGCAAAATGGCGGCGATGTTTTCAGTAATCAGCGGAAACTTCAACAGAAATGTTCGGGTCGCAGTGGGAACCTTTTTTGATACACTTATCTCAAGAATATAAAAATACAACATTTATATATTGTGTAATTTTGAGACGGATTCAAATACAACATTATAAAAGATAATTTGTCTGATTATTTTAGATTATCCCAAGCTAATTTGTATGTCAACAACTTCGGAATACTTCTAATCTGATCGTTATTATCATTTAACTTTAAAACGAGGCTGATAAGTTCAAAACGAGGCAGATAAGTTCAAAACGAGGCAGATATTATCGTTACAGACCCTGATTTAGTTTAAATATCTAATAAAAACAATGTTATTGTTGGAGAGACTGTATGTAACTTGAATATTATTGGCAATTATGATGGAACTGATTGTCTAACATAAATATAACGCCTTGTTTTAGTTGTTCATCTTTTTGAATTAAAAATATTTCATTTTTTTTCATCAATGTAAGGCATTGGGTCCACTTGTTTTATGAGAATTTTCTTATTCATGATTTATATCAAGATGAATTATTGTAAAATAGACGCTTGCTCATCAAGTTATACATGTATTCATAAAATTTTCAGAATTTCTAAAAGAGTAATATTGTCAGTCGCTGACATCATGGTCATCACGCCCTTTGATACATACATTTGTAATTGTCATCGTCGCTATAAGTTTATACATTTAGCTTAATTGTAAAACACGTTTATATGATTTGGATAAATCACATTCGAGTCCACTTCCTTGTTTTCCCGTTATAAGCTAGCGGTATAAATTTTGTTGCTCATCCGTCATTATGAATATAATGTTTTAGTATGTCTGAATTTGAATGACATACACAATTGTTAAATCGAAAAAAAGCTCAGATCAAGTTTTTACCCAAGCAACAGTGGACTACTATTGAATTGATGGATACTTTTCTGTATCCATTTTCTAGCTATTCTCGACATAATGTTTGTTGACAGATGACAGTGTCATGAGAAATTCTGATAATTCTAGTTGATATGTTTCAATATTTTTATTTTCAGTGATACCTTCAGCATTAACAGTAGATCCTCCACCAATGGTAAATGAATACACAAATCCAGCATGTTATAACTTCACTCATGGTAACTATCACGACATGGAGTTCTATAGTCCAGCTTACCCTGATCAATATCCTAACAAGATAGACTGTGTCATGTATCTACAAGGTAAGATTTTGTTACATTTTCAACATCCCTTGTTTGTCATCATGCTTCCCTGAAAGCACAGTCCGTTATTTCTCAACTGTCAAAGTTTTAATCCCATGGTGACTGAATGCGTTTTCTTATACATAAATAGGTAAGCGATGTTGACTCCCCCAGCAGGCATTAAATTGCTGAGCTATTTGTCTGTTAACCGGTCGTAAAACATAATATTGAAATAGCAGGATTGTCAGACGACGAACATTTCAACACACGAAGTCACCGTGAAATTATCAATGCTTTGACAGTTGAAGAAAAACGAACATGTGAATTCATGTAACCGTTTTCTGATTTGAGTCAATGTAAATTTTCTATTATACCTGCTTCAATGGCCCAGTGGCTACAGCCACAGACTTCGTGACATTTTGTGAACTTTAAGTTGACAGTAGATTATGGAGAAAAGGGGACTCGTACTGGTGTTTCTAGAAAAATAGTTAGGTAAACTGTCAGAATCACCTAGATAAGCGACATAGGGTCGTCTTGTACCTCTTGTAAAATGTTTCGTTGATGGTAGAATGATTTGGGACTATAGTGTTCAAATGACATGCACCAAATACACTGTTCCAGAAATAAGAATTCGGTGGGAAATAGTTCCATCACGTTTGTTTACTTTTACTGACAATTTTAACATTGTTTTGCCTAATTACATTTGAAATAAAATATTTGAACTAATTTTGAGGCGTATGTAGATAATGTTATCATCTATCAGCGCGTGGCAATTTTACAGAAATAATGTATCCCTCCGCGTCGAAAATTAGTTCTATCAGCATATTATAGAAACATTGTTTTTTGGGGTTTTTTATCGCCGTTATACCAATATGCTACAAATGTAGCCGAACGCATTCAACATTTTTGTAATGATATAAACGTTTTTGATATTAATGTCTAACAAATGCTTTTCCACATTTTGAAAATAGTTCGTCATATTTTTTCTTAATGTTATTAACATTTACCTCGTGTGAATAATTGATCATTTTTCTTCTGTAATATTTCGTAATTAATATATATCATTTTTTGCCAACATCAAAAAGATATTACATGAAGAAAGGTACAAACAAAGATGTGGGCTGTACTCTTGCTGATCATTATGAACAGTTGTTCATATTAATATAGAATAGATTAATGATGTCATTTAATGCTCAGTGACGTCATAACCACTTTATACAATATAAGAAACAAAGTGATTCTTCACATTTCGTAGATGTTGTAATCTTAATTGTTAAAGATATCGTGTATGAAACCAATCTGATTAAAACCCGATCTAAAATTTTCCGCTCGCATATACTCGCTAATTTAGATCTGGCCTTTTCCAAACGAAGGTCACGTTCAGGTGACCTTTTCTCATCATAAAATTCATGACGAAATTGTTATGATACGTAACTTGTTTACATCGTCTACGTCACGCAATTTGAAATGAGCCACCCAATCGCAGACTGTGAATAATACCGCTGTTAAATAGCATGCAAAACTTGGTCTAAAAATAGAAATTACGAAATCAAAATGAGAATAATAGTGTTTTCGTCTAGATGAAAGCTACGCATTGATTGTTCGACACAAAGTTCATCTCGGTGTGACCTTGCATTGAGAAAGTAGAGATCCAGTGCGACAACGCTCTACAGGATATCTGTTTATGGAGATTGGTATGAAACATGTCTTAGATCATTATATCCTAATTGTAAATTGATAAATGAAAACCAGTTTCGAATTTACAGATACATGTACCCTAGTCAGTAAAACAATTGTCACTTATAACTATGATTTCTTCGCATTAGCCTCGTGATGTCACTAAAAATCAAAGTGCTGAATGACCGTTTTTCATTTGACATAGGGCTAAGTTTTGACACGTGCTATAAGCCTCTGAAGCCTCCTTTTTGTACGGTTTTGTTAAAATTATGGTGGCTGATTTATACCATGTCGAATTTTCGTTTCTTTGCCGCGAAGAAACGAAAAAACGAAAACACGAAGACACGACAAATCCATTTGTCGTATCTTCGTCTTTTCATTTCTTCGTTTCTTCGCCACGAAAATAAATACAACAATACGACAGATAAAATGTGTCGGGGTTTCGCCTTACATCTGTCGTATCTTCGTATTTTCGTTTCTTCGTGGCGTAGAAACGAAAGGACGAAGATACGACAAACTATATGGATTTGTCGTGTTTTCGCCCTTCATCTGTCGTATCTTCGTATTTTCGTTTCTTCGTGGCGTAGAAACGACAATACGACATGGCATAAATCAGCCACCATATAAAATTGATATTAATTGCGACCAATTAAGAATAAAGGACAGCATATGGAATAACTAGAAAGATTTTTAAGCATCTTTAAGTCATGGTTTTCTTCTATTACAATGGAATGATGGTTTTTTGTCCAAATTGAAACATTTTTGCAAATATTAAAAAAAATTCAATGGAGTCCAGAAATCATTGAGCCGCGGTCGTGGCATAGTGGTTAGCATGTCTGACTTCAAATCCAGATATCGCGGGTTCAAGCCTGGTCGCGGCAGGTCATACCCTACACATGAGTTGTCGGCCTCGTGGTAGGGTAAGTTAGTACTGGTGATAGAAAAGTGTCAAGGAAATATATAGTAGGAAGAGCTGCCCGTCGTATATATATGACCTGAATATGTGTTGATTACGACGTTTAAACAAAAACAACAAAAATCATGATTTTCAACAGTGTCCACCATTGACAAATACTAAATTCTAAACAGACTGTTCACCAGTAATGTTTGTATATGAGCGATAGATGTACCTTTATCTTGCCTTCAACATTTATCTGAAATGTTAAAATCTTCTAATCACTATCGACAACCAGGTATTTACTGATCTCTAAGTCCGGACATTTTTACCTCGGTCATAAATTAATCAGTTTTCTTTGATGTTCGCATCCCTGGAACATTTCAATTCTTAATAGAAAACCTAACTACCAGGAGCCATTATTTCTATATTGAGGGTTACCCACAAGACTATAGTAACTCCGCTTTCAACGCAATGCTTTTACTACAGTCTTGCGGGCAATCCTCGATATATCTATGGTAACGTCTCCGGTTCGTGTGTACTCAAAATTTAGAAATTATTAATTTAATATAGAACTTTTTTCGTCTTTCCTTTGAAGTTTTACAAAGTTAAAACAACAGAAATGTTTGTTATTTTAAAATTCTGATTTCTGCGTTAAATTTCCAAAGTTTTGCCCAAATGTCTGTTTTATCAATTTCAGTAACATGATACGAATGTTTCGCGCAAAATATTTTAAGAACAGGTTTCAAGTTTCAAAAATTATTGGGCAAAAAACATGTTTAATGTGCATTGCAATAAGGATTGCGTAAACGTTAACTGTCAATCTGAAGTAGGCGTTGGTTTTCTTTTTTCGTACTATTTTTGTTCTAGGCCAAACTGTCTGCAATGTGTATCAATTGGGTGAGTTGCCTAAGCAGTAAGCATATCGCTACATTTTGCTTTGTGCCCTGGTTCCCTTAATTTGATATCACACACTTATTCATTTTGGTGTAAGAAGAGTACCAGGGCACAAAGAGATACATAGCGATATGCTTAGGCAACTCGCCCATTATATTCTAAAACGGTGTTACACGTGTGTAACAAGCTGGGATTGCGAATCTAGCTTTCCGAAGGGGTACGGGTACGAATCCCACCGGGGCGGTTATACCTTTCCATGATATTGTGACAGTAATGTTCATTGATAAGGTATATGGAGAATTTGTCGGCCTTGTTGAAGGGTATATGAGTACTGGTTATAGACAAAGGTTCAGTAAAAGCTAGGTTCGGTGCGCTGACCGCCGTAAAAAGGCCAATAGTGTGTTGAAATGGAGTAGGTAATAAACTCCAATGCTTCTAGTTGCGGATTTCATATATTTGTCTAAAATGATTTTTTTAAAAACGTAAATGTATTAATCCATATTAATTTTTTTGTTCTTTTTTGTCTTCCGACTCACTTTAAATAATGATTGTTTTTTACAATTTCAGCCCCAAAGGGTTTCAACATTATGATGTATTTTACGGACAAATTCTCAGTAGAAGAGTCTGAAGGATGCAAGTTTGATTATATCGAGCTGAGAGATGGTCCATTTGGATATTCTAAGTTTATAGCAAGATTCTGTGGGGAAGGTTTTCCTGTCACCATACAAACAGAGTCAAGATTCCTATGGGCCAGGTTTGCTACAGATGACCTAGTACAGTTTGATGGTTTCCGTGCTGTGTATGAATACAAAGTTGATAATGGTAAGTGGAACTATATTTCTAGTTGATATTAAAAGCATATCTCTATGGTAATAGTTTTCATGAACTATAACATAATCAGGACTGTCATTATTTTAGATATACAGTTCTTTGACAAAAGAAAACACACAAAAAAATGAAAACCCGGGTCGATAGCGCACTTGGTAGCGCGCCGGGATTTGGATACATGTGCCCGAGGGGGTGCGGATTCGAATCCCATTCGGGGAGGTTATACCCTTCCATGAAAATTTGACAATAATGTCGATTTTCCTCCATTGATTAGATAATATGGAGAAGTGTCCGGCCATGTGGAAGGGTAGGTGAGTACTGGTTATAGACAATGGTCCAGGAAAGCTAGGTTAGGTGCGCTGGACGCCGTAAAATGACCTAAATTGTGTTGACACGGCGTTAACTCCAATAAATAAAATAAATAAAAAAAAAATGGAAAGTGACCATGCATACTGCCACTTACTCTCCTTTGCAACCCTCAAAAGTTTCACACGTTCACTTTCTCGTAGTATATTCACTTAGCTGTGATGGGAGCGTAACTGTTAGTAAAAAATATTATCATGCAAGAATATGTCCGTCCCATAGTTTGAATGAAATGTTGATTAACTAATCAATGTTGATTTTGGAATTTGCTAAGGTGAATCATCGTTCATTTTTCTGTGGTAAATGAGCCTAAATCGTTTCATCTTAAAACAGGCTTATTGTTCATGGACTTTAAAAAAGGGCAAAAAATGTATATTTTGTATTAATGTTATAACATCTACCTGAATAAAAAATAAAAAAAAACAATAAATTCCACAGCAGGTTGTTGGTTCTAAGAACCGCGGTATTTGGGTCTAACCATGTGATCTAACTAAGAACACAACTCTCGATCTAAAACAGAAACATAAAATATGTTCACCTGCGAAAATTTGCAAATTTGTGGTAATTGAACTTGTTTTGTAAGTTTGATTCTTATAATCTTCATGAATGAAGCTTACAACACAAAATCGAATAAAAATGAAACACGTACTTTAATTCTTACCTCAAACTATCATAATCGTGCCTGATGAATGAAGAAGTAAAGTAGGGAATGGCCAATAAAAGACAGATATCTGAAACAAATCACTAAATTAAGCGTAATATCGAGGTTATGATAAAACCCGACCATAAAATACGGTCGTATAGATAAACAGTTGTGAAAGAGTTATCAGTCCTGGTTTAAAACATGCGCCTACTTATAAACCACTGGCTTTTTATATAATTTTAATGACTTTATTCTCAAAATATTTCTGCCTGAACGAAATGTTTTATACATCGTTAAAGAACGTTAGCAAAGTATATTGTAGAAGAATTTGCTTGAAGGCATGATAGTTTGAAATATAAATTATTATAACAGTTAATTATAAATGTATACATCGAAGCTGCACTGTTTGTTTACTATAGATAGAAATATATTTAGACTTGATATTGAAATATATTCAGAGTGAAATAGAGATGAGGTCCTCTATGTTAGATAACTTCATTGTCTGACCCTCTCGACCACCCAGATGGTTCCGAGCCCTGTAGAGCATGTTCCAATTAACCACAGGAAAACATGAATTAATCCAGTTATAGTCATAAAGTACTAACTAACGGTTAGTGTATTCTATTTCTGCTCAGGTCAAATTGCAAATGCTTTATGCAAATCGATATACGTATACATTCGTTCGTGGACCGACCTATTGTACGGCAAAGTATATGACGGTGATTCTAAACCGGGGCTGACTTGATTCTGGCTTGTGATTGAATATTGAATTAAAACAGTAGAAATGAGACGATGTTAAAAGGATTTTAAAGCATATTGGGACCAGCAACAGTAAAATAACAGACACTCCACACAGCTAAAAAGCAAAGATGTTTTAGGTTTTTAAAGTTTTGCTATACAAAGAACGCACAAAACGCACGCACAATGGGAAATGCGATGTTTTGAGGCGTGCAAACATGGCTTCCAAATTAATGTAACTTTACATTTCATTAGCTTCTATACCCTCGTAGAAAACGAAAAAAAGAACGAAAACAGGAACCCAAGGGGTCTTCATCTTGAAACGGACAGTGGCAAAATAGTTCCCACTTAGGGTTTAATAGGGCTGTCACGATACGCCAGAAGCGTATCGCGATATATTGCAATACGCTGGCATCGTATCGCGATACGTACCACGATATATTGAGGGTTTTTAGATTTGTTGTGCCTCCGCTGTATTTAACAGAAACATTGCAAATCTTATATGCAGCTACTGATAGAATCTAGCCTCTTTAAGTATTTACGGTCATTTAGGACTGTGAAGCGCCCTAATCGGTTAATTTTTTGTAACTTAAGGTTAGATTGAATGAACAATGGAAAATCTGATGTTTCGCTACTTTTATTTTGCGAAGGGAAGAATTTTCCAGTGAAATTTATATCGCAAAATACCGGTACGTTAAAATCGTACCGTGGTACGTATTGGTGCAGCAGCGTATTGCAATATACCAGTATACCGGTATATCGTGGCAGACCTAGGGTTTAAAGCAGGTTTCAGGATGCAAAAGTGTGAGTCAATATAATAAAACAAGAAATCTGTCTGAACTATGTTCTGCTGTTGCAATTGCTATAACAAAACAAATGATTCAATCATTTCCAGAAATTTCCATTTCATCAGTTGTCCTTGACGTCACATCAACAAATACTCGATGAAGATGTAAGCCCTGGTATATCTTGAATCCTTTTTTTGTAAGGAGAACTCTAAGGAATCAGTTTTTTGGGGGTATGATTGCACGGATAATTTAATTAGCGAAGATGTTGAATGAAGAAATCCAGAGACATACTACAGCTTTAATGTTTACATACCACGAAACATTTCAATATACACGTGCGATTAAATGAATCAGAGAGAAACGGTTACACGTGCGAAAGCAAATTAGTTATTACCGGAAATAGACATTACTGTAAGAATTTATCTCCACTGACCTAAGGTTAGTTCTAAGATTGCTAATTATAATTCCCTAGTTTCGAGGTAATTAGTAATTGATGAAATAACTGGCGAGTTGAGACCAGGTTCTATACGAATATATCAATGATAAGCCAGCCAGGCATGTGTTTAATTTCTATGAAGGTGTAAAAACTATGAAATTGTATAGCAACATTAATTTTGTAGCCATGTTTGCTCGCCTTAAACATCGCTTTTTCAATTTTGTGCGCATGCAAAACAGACCTGTGAATTTCACAGAATATTGGGTCGCAAACATATCAGTCTGCTTCACAGAATCTTATCTTTTATTGTTGAAAACTCAGTGCTCCCTTTTGGGGGGTTCCTTCCCTACTGCCAAATAACGCTTACTGACTAATACCGGGGTAGTACAAATGTTGCAACCTAAGTGACTAAAGTCATTAGAAAAGTTTTCCCTGAAACTCTAAATTCGTCGGCGCGATATGACCTTTTTGTGTTGGTGCGCCGTAAAACCCAAACAAACAAACAAACAAACAAACTAAATTCGTATAAATAGCTGCACATGTATCTTATTTATTAATTTTCTGGTAATCAGTATATGGGTTGGCCAAACATTTATTTTCTTTGCCATTTAGTTGCAATTATTTGCATGGAAACCATTTAGATATGTAATTTCGTTTTCCTCGGTCTTATACAAATTCTGTTACTCATGTAAAAATAAACTAACTGTATCAAACATTTCAGTCAGCTCCAGACTCCCTTCTTCTCTTTCTTCCTCCTCTCTGTTCTAACATACAACATAGAAAGTGTGGTTGGTGGTTTCCTTTATATTTACATGATTGTTTAGAATATTTTATAAAACCAGATGTAGATACAATTAAAGGTTATCTTAAGATACTGATATAACCTGTCAACACATTGACTTGTTGTTTATAATTTCTTTCTTACCTCCTAACCGTTATGGAGACACTTTCAACACACATACTTTCAAACTGTAATTGCCTACTTCAAACTTTATCTACGGTTTGTATTGGTGAGTAATTCTGAGGGCTTCTGTTTAGCGTTGTTTGCTCTAACGTCACTGCTTAATGATTTAGTTGGAATTGCCAAATATGGCCAGACTTGCGTAATGCTCATTAGAATTAAGGACAAGAGTCGATGTTTTATGGGTTATAATTGAAATAAGGCTAATTCATGGACATTTCTCAAATTAATCATTTTGGACTTAAAAATCGTCAAAAAGCACGTTACATTGCAATCAATCTGATTAAAACCCGATCTACAATTTTACCGCTCGCATACTCGCTAATGTAGATCTGGCCTTTTCCAAACGAAGGTCACGTTCAGGTGACCTTTTCTCATCATAATATTCATGACGAAATTGTTATGATACGTAACTTGTTTACATCGTCTACGTCACGAAATTTGAAATTAGCCGCCCAATCGCAGCCTGTGAATATTACCGCGGTTAAATTAGCAAGCAAAACTTGGTCTAAAAATAGAAATTACGAAATCAAAATGTGATTAATAGTGTTTTCGTCTAGATGAAAGCTACGCATTGATTGGTCGACACAAAGTTCTTCTCGACGTGACCTCAAAGGGAAAAAGTACAGATCCAGTACGACCGTGGTCTACTGGATATGTGTTTACGCAGATTGCATTGCAATAACCATAGTGGTCCTTATTACGGAACTATATTGTAATTATATCGGACTGTAAAGGGACACCATTCAAATACACAAGCATAATGCAGAACCCATATAACATTAGACTTATACACGTATAATCATAGAAAAATGCATACATGATTTCAAATGGTAATCAACTCTGTGAATTATTATTTAGATACAGTGTCTTCCAAAAACCTTTGGATATGTGAGGAAAAACTGATAACGATATCTTTAGTATTTCTATTATTCGTGTTGATGAACTTTTAAAAGATGACCTTGGATTTGCTCTGATGACTCTTTGTTTCTTTTTTGTGGGCAATCTCCGTAAACAGATATCCTGTAGAGCATTGTCGTACAGGATCTCTACTTTCTCCGTGGAAGGTCACGTCGAGATGAACTTTGTTTCGACCAATCAATGCGTAGCTTTCATCTAGACGAAAACACTATTAATCACATTTTGATTTCGTAATTTCTATTTTTAGACCAAGGTTTGCTAGCTAATTTAACAGCGGTATTATTCACAGTCTGCGATTGGGCGGCTCATTTCCAATTGCGTGACGTAGACGATGTAAACAAGTTACGTATCATAACAATTTCGTCATGAATATTATGATGAGAAAAGGTCGCCTGAACGTGACCTTCGTTTGAAAAAGGCCAGATCTAAATTAGCGAGTATGCGAGCGGAAAATGATAGATCGGGTTTTAATCAGATTGTTTTGTGGGTGGATGTGAATCGCTTAAATTCTAAAAAACAGGATTTTGTTCAGGAACATTTGGAGGGCACTTCTTTTGATACATGTATATGTATAATGTATCATTTCTGACTGTTAATTTGCTACGAGTGTGTGTGAGAGAGAAAAACGTTTGTGATAACTATATGATATATTTAATACATAAAATCATTTAACACTTAAAATAGAAATATGTTTTATACAGATAGATAAGGTACAGATATCTACCCCATAATGTACGAGCCAGATATCAGCTCATAAATTTATTATAACAAATCGTAAAACACCGGAGATTTCCGGGAGTTTCCGTAAGATATAAATATTGCATGGCGTTATAAGCCAGGGTAATCTGATTGCTCGTATATAACAAAGATCAAGTTTAGAAAATATTGATAACACGAAACTTTCGAACATTCTTAACTTCTAAAACGTAGGCATTATTTTACACGTGTTTTGTGCAGCCATCATGTGACCATCAGTAGCGATACATTCGGAACTCCTCGGCCATTCGCTGCGAGTAATCTAATCTAATACACAAATATGCGATTGTTAAGGCAATGAGTGATGTTTCAAAATTTACGGACTAAAAACGAAACATCACTCAATGCCTAAACGATCATATATTTGTTTACTTCAACACCGGTAGTTTCAAAATAGCGTCTAAATATGTCCGAGATTATTCGCAGCAAATGGCCGAGGAGTTCCGAATGTATCATTACGGAACGTTTTGTAACGTTCGCGGTAACTGAACGCAGGGCTGCCAGTATTTAGCATGAAGACAAAGAATGTAAATTCGAGATAACTGATATATTGTTATGATAATAAAAGAGTAAAAGACATTGAATTCTTCTTGGAATATAATGTAATTAAATACCGAGGGTCACAATTGCAGGTTGAACTGTATATTTACATAAATATTTATTTTTACTAGATTTAACGCCGTGTCAACACAATTTAGGTCATTTTACGGCGTCCAGCGCACCTAACCTAGCTTTCCTGGACCATTGTCTATAACCAGTACTCACCTACCCTTCCACAAGGCCGGAAACTTCTCCATAGTATCTAATCAATGAAGGAAAATCGACATTATTGTCAAATTTTCATGGAAGGGTATAACCTCCCCGGGTGGGATTCGAACCCGCGCCCCCTCGGGCACGAGATTCCAAATCCCGGCGCGCTATCAACTGCGCTATCGACTCGGGTACACATAAACATCATAAAATATATAACATTTATTGTTAATGATAGGATTTGATGTAAAAATGATAAATTTTGATGTTAAAATGGCAATCTAAAAGATTGTTCCAGATTTGTGTAAATAATTTTCATTATTCATTTTTTTATGATTTCCTAGTTTTTATTTCCGTTTTTTAGTGTTTTTTATTGAATTTGTAATAAACTCAGAGTCTGATAAATGTACATTACTTAAAAAATTTTGAATGGTTGAATTTGTGAATACATTAAACATAGAATGGTTCCAACAGCGTATCAATAAGTTAAATTCGAAGAATCAAAATCTAAGATTTTTCTTGAGGGCCATCTTGACATTAAAACCACTTTGAAGTCCACTAAAAATGTTGAAAACAGTCTGGTCGTACCCCTTCATTCTCTGGATTCTCTTTGTAGTTCATAACATTTGGTGTAGGTTCTGAAAGAAGATTTATAGACCATCCTTGTGGGTAACCACAAAATTAGGAATTCACACTAACTTTGAATATTGGAACAAACTGATTCCAATGTGGGTTGAAAACAGCATGATAATATATGATAGAATACATGTATCTATATAATGATGTTCTAATGAGTATATGGTGTTAATAATTCATTTTTATATGTGTGCAGGGGCGGATCCAGGTTTTTTAGGGGGTCTGAACTTTTTCTAGGGGGAACTCCAACCTTTCGAACCACAACCACACTATACACATTTTGCAGAATAATGCAATATATTAATAATAAAAACTACATAACCATTACATGTATGTTAAGCATAGACAAAAAAATGCTTGATGCTACGAGCTTAAAAATACTTACAGTAAAGAAAAACACTAATTATGGACAGGTACATTTTGGAAATTCTAGGGGGTCCGGAACCCCCCCCCCCCGCTAGATCCGCCTTTGGTGTGTTATCATTTGTATAAGAGCTTTATGTCTATGAGAAATCTGGGAATGAAGAATTTTGTTTGGGTAAAAAATGCTATAAATTTATTCTACATCTTAAATGTTGATTACAAAAAGTAACACATCTTCACTTCTTAGAACTTATTAATAGAAGCGGTTATACAAATGTACATGAAGTTTGTTACTACAGAAAAGTTTTACAATTAGAACCATCAAAATCGGTGGTCAAAATAAAGGGACATTTGTCTTTTTAGATGTTGCATTTGTGACTTAAAACTGTCAAAACTTGATTTTCCAATAACCAAGTTTTTATAGCGTTTTCTTTATATCGTAACTTTAAACAAGTTTATTATATGTATGTTGTATATATTTTCAGATTACAACGAGATGCTGGATTCTGCAAGAGGTATGTTACTATAGATTATAATTGTTAATCTCTCAAAATATCTTACGATAAAAATCATCGTAAGTTCATTTGATAGGTTTGTCTCAGACGGGCGTGAGATCAAATACATGTACTTTGTACTATTTTGTGATAAGTTTTATGCAAGAAAACAATCCTGAGCATAGATGAAATAAGAAATGGTCGAATGGTTTATTTCGTCTTGAATCATATTTGTGCAAACACTTAACCGAGTTACTAAATACGTTTTCTACAATAATGATTTATTTTCTATAGTTTACATTAACTCAGAATAAACAACGGTAAAACAATTATAAAAATAAACTGGCTAAAGATATTATAGAAACTGTTAATGATTTATAGTGCATTCCAAAAGTTTCTGTCCACAAAAGAGGAAATTGATCATGCATACAAAAAGGTTTATCATAATTAAAGCTTATTTACGTAAGACATTGTGCGTTGTAGTTTGAATTATTTGTTGATATATCAATTAATGCTGATCTAAGAGTTTGCTCAATTGACTCATTGGTTTATTTTGTTATGAGTAAATGTAAATTGGTTTACCCTAAACATGAAATTTTGTCTTAGGATTTTTGGAGACCACGGTATATACAGTACCCACCAAAAGTTTGGAGGCAACAGAAATTTACTACAATTCTTGAATGTTGATGATTATTTTTGTAGAATCACTATTTTTTAGATATTTGAGTATGGTTTGTGATTAAATGAAACCAAATTTCATGGATGCAACACATTTATAAGATTCAGCATCTGACACACTTAAGCCCCCAAAACCATGTTTATTGTAATTATTTTTACATAACTTAGCTTTAATGCTATTTTTCTAGTCTCAATCATAATTATAATGATAACCAGAAAATAAAGCAAAAATAAGAAGCATTTAAAAATTAACAAGTCATCAAATTTTACATAAAAGCTATTCAGTAGGCATACAAAGTGAAAATGTCTCCAAATTTTTGGTGGGTACTGTAGTATGTGCAGTATAAAACAATATGTTATAGGAACCTGGTATATTTATCATGTAATTATATCAGTGATCATGATCCCCTGGATTATCTAACTTGATTACATATTCTAATTATATACTTATAGTAATCCAATTTATATTACATTAGGTAATCTCTGTTTATTTACGATATTTTATGGCAATGATAGATAAATGAATGTAGTAGCAAACTTCTTTCACTGGTTATTATACCCCCGCTTCGAAGAAGAGGGGGGTATACTGTTTTACCCTTGTCCGTGCGTGCGTGCGTCCGTTACAAAATTTCCGTCGCAGTTTTCTCAGCAACTATAACATGCAGCAGCCTGATACTTTGCATATTGCTTCATCCCATAGTCCCATGTGGTGTAAAGCGATTTCATACTCCTTGCTCATCTACTTCCTGTTTGTCGCATATTTTTAGATTTTTGCGGGGGTATCACTAGTGAGCATTAGCTCACAGATTTACTTGTTTGTCTCGTTTCTATTATTTCAATAACAGGAAGTAACTGTTGCATGAAGTTAGTAAAGTCGAACTCCTCTCTCAAACTTATGTCATATTAATTGTTAGAAGTAATAATTTCATCAATTGGATCGTCAAAAATACATATATAGGACGCAAGTATACAAAATAGTCAACATATCATTGCCAAACAGTTATATTTCATATTAAAAATAGATATTTAAAAACGTGGGCGACCGATAGGCACAGATCCGATTTACCGAAGACGCTATATATACTTATGCCATGCATGTATGAAAAATGTCTTTAGCTGGTCCCGGTCGTCCAAGACGGTCGTGTTTGATAAGAACAAAATAACCATGTCAATATTTAAATGTTTCTATATAATTTCAGTATGTCGTATATATATGGACAACATGGCATTAGATGGTGAAATAAACTCTAAAGTATTCCCATTAGCAGATGAATCTAGTAGAGATTTTCCTATTGATGAACCTGTGGATTGTACATGGGAAATGTTAGTAGATGTTGGATATCGTGTAAGTATATATAGACTGACAATCACCTTCTCAAAACACCCACTTCTTAATAGAAGCCATATTTTAACAACAGCGACGGCAGTCATCTCTCAACAACAGTTACATCTCAATAATAGTTAAAATTGTCGACATTCAACGTGCACAGCCTCACGCCATTGGGATGCAATTTTCCAAGAATCATTTTCTCTATTACAGCCATTTTAGCAAAGCTCTATCGTTGTCAAATAACCACCACTTTCGATGCTTGCATTGTGTTAAAAAACAAATGTATTTTATAAAGTCAAACAGCGTTAAGATAAAGACGTTTGTTTTGATTTCAAAGCCTTCGAGAGCAAGTATTTCAAAAAGAAAGGTTTGGACAGCTTCGATCTCGCAATCGGTGCTGCCATTTTATATTCTGTAATTTTTGTGTATATTTGTTACAGATTTTACTAAGTGAGATCAAACTAGTAATGTTACGTGAAGGTATGTGTATGAGAAATAGAATAGAGTTCTATGATCGTACGTCCTCGGAACATGATCGTACCGGTGTCTACTGTGCTGGACCAGTACCTGATTACCAATCTGAAAGTAATAGATTATATGTTCGAATACTAGGCAGCAAATTATCAGAGAAACCTGTCATGTTTGGACGTTATACTGTATATAGACCTGCTAGTGCTGTTGAAGGAAGAGGTGAGTTTAGTTGTTTATAGTTTATGTTTGGATTTTCACTCCTCAGAGATCGTTTGCCTAATAAAATAGATCGATTAAATATTGATACCCTCTACGATTCTAATAATTCGCAAATGACAGATGTTGTTTTGGGAGAAAAAAAACCTGAAAAACACCACTCCTTTTTTTAAGCAAGTTATTGATGGCGGTCGACTCGCCTTACTTACTTTCTTGATCTAGTTTCGCTACTAGTACTCGCTTACACTTCCAAGTTTTCTAAAGGAAAGGTGCTATAAAAGTGAACTACTCACGAGAGGGAACTCGTTTAGTCACAATAAGAAACAATGATTTCTGCAGAATTTAATGTATTTTCCTCTCTGGTCATTTCGAACAAGTTAAAGTTGGTTTAACTTAATCATAAAGTAGTCTCGCTTATTAGTGAAGTCCCTTGTGTTTATTTAGTTAATTTCTTACCCACAGCAGAGAAGCTGACCACATAGCACTGACAGTAAGTTCTTGTACGCGATAAGTTAGTCCTGAACATGTATTTTTTACGCCGATAAACAATCATAAATGATTCTTGTTAAATTACCGTATTCATTCTATTTACAGCACCTTGTTATAAACATGAGTTTCATTGTGATGGTATGTGTTTAAATCAAGCCTTAGTTTGTAATGGACATAAAAATTGTCCTGTATCTGGAGCTGACGAGAAAGGATGTGCAACTGGAGGTATGTAAACTCGATTACATTGTTACAGATGAGGTCATTCTTTATCATGGTCTCGAACTTAGCATTTTATTGAGACTGAGCGTTTACGGCGTTAGCCTTCAAGTTGATAATCATTCTTTAATTCTAATTTCTTGGTACTTGAGGACTCAAAAAGCGATAGTGAATATGGACCCAGATATAAAATCTAGTCTCATCTCAAGAGTATCATTTTTTTTTACTTTTCCCACACAGCCTTATTAAAATAAACTTTTAGTAGGCGTTATCATCAGTAGGTCGAATGATTTGTTCACAATTGCCGCCGTATTTTAACACACTGTTAATTGCTAAGTAGCGAGAGGTCAAGGTCATGATGGCTGCAACAGGGTCATGTAACCTTTCTCAGGGTCCAGTGAAGAAACTTCAAAACTTAATAACTAGTTTCCATCCGTTGCAAATAATTCTGTCGCCAATATTTCACATGCTTTTGTCATTCCACTGTGTTTTTTTTTTCAATTCATTACAATATAATAATTAAATGTATTTCTATTTTGTAATCAGGTGCCGCATCCAGTGAAGGTCAGGGTATACCAATGATGGTGTTAATACTGGCTGGTGTGGGTGGCCTCGTTCTGGTGATCATCATCATTGGAATATGTGTCACGTGTCGATTTCAACGTGGTAAGAAGAGGAAGGGATTACAAAAACAAGACAGTCAGAAACGCAATGCATTAGAAATGGCAGTAAGCGACAGTACAAACACTGCACATCATCTAGCAAAACAAAACAACCAGGGAAGTTATTATTCCTTACCTCGACCGTCTGGTCACGCTACCATGATGCAACATCGAGGTAGTTTCTCCAGCAAGGTACCCTCTGAAGGTGATTATGGTGATCACATGTCTGATAGCAGTACATATAAGAAGTTCCTACAACTTGAGCAGAATTTAGACGATGATAGCAGCCGGTGTCCGTCCCCGTACAGTCCGGGATTTACAACTATCATTGAACATCATCCTGCCCCACCAGGTATGACCCCAGACCTTGGGTGGAACTTTCAAGGTGAAACACCAGTTCCTAGTCTAGCTGAAAATTTATCAAAACTACAACAATATACACAATTCAATAGTCAGATGCCTAAAACTATTCCCACCACTCAGGGAAACACTCCGGTTACCGGAATGACGATGGACTTTAGATACGACCCATCGCCAGTCGTTTATCCTGCTACTAAATTTAGAATCAAGTCACCGGAAGTGAAATATAACTGGAATGAAACCAAAGCCGGAAGTCCAACTTCAAAGTCACTAACATTTAAAAATCAGGACGCTGATGTGGCCCCTGATCTTACCCGCGAGATTGAAACCACGTGATGACGTCACTAAGTAACAAGGTCGTGATATCATTTAGTGATCGTCTGCCATGGAATGTGTTCAGATGATACAAAAACGCGGGAACCAATCATCCTTCAAGCAGGTGAACATTAACAATCATTCATTTAAACCATTGATTTATTCACCGTTCAAAAGTTCCACAGTGAAGTCAAAAGATCATACCCCATGGCATACCAAAGGTCGCCGAGTGCTGTCTGCCATTAGGACACATGTCTCAAAGACTGACTCAGATAAAAACGAGGCTTTCAAAAGTCACGTGACCGATACTTCCGGGTGAGAACAGAGTGCAATAAATCCGTTAACTACTCGATATTTGAACGAGTATAAAATTGAACACAAATTGTGTCAAAAGTTAGAATTGTTTTTGAACATGTTGCGTGAGTAGTTGTTGTAGCAGTTTAAGTATTGTGTTTTAAGGATGTGAAGGAATGGCATTTATTATAATGTGAAAACTTTGTTTACTTGTGCAATTATTTTATCATTCTTTAAGTTCATTTAAAGCATTCAGTAGTGAGTTTTTCCATGTACTTTACTTTATGTTATGCTATGCAGGTTTTGACTTTTTGCTGGTCAGTGCACGTGCTTAAAAAATGCAAACCCCGGCAACAGATAAGGGAATAGCCTGTGGCAAACCCCGAGACATCTATTGCCAGGGAATGTGCAAAAATGATCATTTTTAAGACAGCCTTTATTGTGAAATATACGTAATTCAGGTAATCATGCTAACTTTAAACACAAACTCCGGGACTGACCAGAAAAGGATTAAGATGTTAACATGTACCTTGTCCATGAATAGATTTTGCGATACGTCAACAATACAGATGACAGATGAAAGCAAACTACAAGGCATTAGAAACTTGCATCATAGAGCTAAGATTTTTGGTAAACATGTATAAAATTAGGCCATGCCAAGTTGGAATTTTGTTAAGCGTCAACTCAAGTTTGACAAACCTAGGTACCTATTCACAAAAACACACAAACCGAAAACGAAGACGCATGTCCATTTTAGCTAGTACTCACATAAATAAGTACTTTGTAGTACATGAATGTTTATGACATTAATGTGAGATTAAAGTAATTCTATAAAAAGTATATACAACATACACATGTACATTTTCATTAATCAAATACACAGAAACAATGAACTATCAGTATTTCCTGAGAAAAATCAGTTATCGAATCCCAGAATAATATAATTATTTAAGAAAATTTCACCAACAATTTTGTTTTGTTTTTTGGATTGAGGACTATAAAATCTACACGCGCGCGGACGCTTAACAAAATTCCGGTATGGTATGGCCTTAGATATCTATACTATTAAATTTGCGAGTTTCCTGTTTTGTGGAAGAAACTGTGCAGCTTTGAATAAATATTTTGTTTGTCGCTGGAGCACCTATATACCGGCATATCAAGTTGACAATTCTTTTTTGACAAAGCCTCTTGATATTTGCAAAAACTGCCAAAAATCAACAAAAAAGTGGGTCTTTTGTGTCTAAAAATAGATAAAACTAAAAATAGACACGTCAAACCAAACTCCCCGCAGCGGTTATCTCCCTTTATCAAATCAATAATTAAGTAGAAAAGCGTGACTTAAGCACTGTGAGGAGTTTGCTAAAGCCCGTGCTTGCACGGGCTCCCATCTAGTCTTCTATAATGTGTATCAATTCTAATGAAACTTGGTCGTAATAAAACTTGGTCCTTTTTATGATGTAATATCTATGTGATGTAATAATTGATCAATATAACTTCCAATCAGATTAAAACCCGATCTAAAATTTTCCGCTCGCCTACTCGCTATTTTGTACGACAATGCTCTACAGGATATCTGTTTACGGAGATTGTATAACAATATTGTTGTATTTATTTGATAGATGTCTTACTGTGCCTTATTCTTCTTCTATTCATTATTAGATATGATAAATATCTTACACCTTGCAGTATCATCTGATATTTTATAAATACATGGATAATTACTTTACCAAACTACTCTAGATTTAGCCGAGGTAGAGACTAGAGCGTTGGTACATATCTATATCATAGTCAAAGGGAGACAACCAGTACATGCTTATTCACATTTGGAATTCCTCGGCGATTTTCCACACAAATAAACATATCTGCGTAGAATTTCGCCATGAATGGCCATGAGCCCATGGTGTTCAAAATGCCTTATTCATTAATTGGATACCTCAAATGTCAACTAATTATTATAGCAACTTGAATAACAGTTATTTTGTTATTGCATGGGTGGTATTGACAAAGCATCTTAAGTTGCTAGTTGCTAACTTTCTAATACATCGTCAATTAGTACCCCATGTTTCATGTCAGTTGAACTCCGGTTTAATCTAACATTCACAGGTGACTGTATCAAGTCTTCCACACAGTAACCCAGGCTGACATATACATCATTTAGGTACTTTTTATAATAGATGAACATTTTGATGACAATGTATTTTCATCATAAGATCATTTCTTCAAACTTTCATGCAGAATATATTTCTTTAATTTTGTGTATGTATGTAAATATATATTTGCTATAAAACAAAGACTTTCATTATATAAATTGTGTTTTTGTTTTTGTTTACAAAATACATATATAACATCTTCGTACTTTGGGTTATATCAAGTACTAGTTTGTAAAATGGGACTTTGAAATACAAGAAGGGCCTTCAAAACATAATTTATAAATTGGTAAATATTTGCCAAAATAAATATATACAATTCCAATTTAATCATCAAGTAAGCATATCGAGATGGGATGGCCTAGTGATTTAGACGTCAAACTGGTGATCATTGGAAAACGAACTCCGCTTTAGTTCAAATCATATTTAACACCTTGAGCAAGAAATTTAATCAGTTCTAGGGGACCAATATTCGTACATAGATTCATAAAGTGGGATTATGAGAATCACATGTTTATATACCATTCGGAAAACCGCTCGGATGATTCCGTAAACTGACGCAGTTACGCAGTAATATCCGAGGTAGTTCCGAATGGTTTATATACAATAACATTAGAAATGATGACAGTAAGGCAACCGTAACTGGTGAAAGATGTGAGCCTGAAGATGAACTGGTGAAACAATTGTCATTATTCGTTGACCTCTCGACTATTGCTTTATTTAATCTCTTGGTATTACATCCTTCCAGAAATTAATTTCTTCTCCTAATAAGAAATGTCCAACTACGGTGACATAGAGGTGACATGGAGAAATATTTAAAATTTACGTGCGCACGCAATAACCTATTTTTACACATATCAAGATCAAGCTTCAAATGTACCCTGTTCCGTAGGTGAGCCTAGTTTCTTATTAAATCCAGGTGTATGGTACCAAGTTGAAGACTTGTATACATTAAGAGCCAGAGACTCGATTTTATTTACGCAGATAAACAAAGATACATCGGGTTTAAAACAACAAACATCTTTTTAATCATCAGTGTATACGATACTTGTTATATAAATATATTGTATACATGTATTTCTTGCAACATATAGGACAGTTTATCTAAAATAGTAAGAATTGATTATTTGACACAATTACAGACACTGAACGGTATTTTGAAATTATAGAAAATAGAAACCAAATCTGTGAACTATAGTACCTTTAATAAATATGACTGAATAACTATGAAAGAGAAGAAAAACAATTTAAAATCTATTCAAAACTTTTTATTTGTAAAATAAATAAAGCTGGACTCTGAATCTTCTAAAATCAGCACTGTCTATACATTGTACTACCCCACGCAACCTGAAAACTAAGATATACGAAATTTTATGATAAAATAGTTATTAAAATTATATCATGTACACACTATAATACAAAACAGTATTTCTCTAAAAAAATCTAAATTCTAAGATTAATTTTGATTAGAAAGTAAATTTTATATTTTAAACTCGATTGCGAAACAAGATCTCAATACTTATATTAATCACTCTAATGCTCAATGAAAAAAACAAAGAAGATTTTGGACGTGATTTTAACAGGTAAAAAATTCCTGATTTGAACCAACGATTCCTTGTCACCAAACTTAGAAACCGCTGATTCACACCCGCTCTTAAGAATGATTCATTGTAGCCAAGAAAAAATGAAATGATAATATTACTGTAGTCAAGAATGTTATAGTAAGACAGCTAAAATGTCTACATATTTGCGTGCGCTTGTACACAATTATAAATGTATCGTTTGTAACTTGATCAGAACTTACCATGTCACTCCTACACTTTTATAAACCTCTACCATACACCCCTAATACACCACCACAACAATCATCATCATCGTTGTCAACATCAATATTATCTACATGTCTATCCATGTTATCTTCTGTTCCATGATGCCTGCCTTCTCCCATATCTCTTATATCTACGAAAATACAAAATATGAAGCTGCCAATATTACTTTTTTCGAAATACGAGTTATTTCGCAATTATAAGTACAATTTTATGTTTTATTTTGTAGATGTCACACAAGTTCAGCGAGACTCAAGCAAAATCAAAATTAGAAACAAAATATTGTTTTAAATCATTCAGTCATTATTCGATCCAAAAAAAGTTTCAGGACTCGTCACAGTTTGAATCAATAGTATATAGATGTAAAAGAATTGAAATAATTAAACGATAAAACATAATACAATGTACATAATAACAAGAGAAAAACAGCTGTATATCAATGATATAACACTTACAATGAAATCGTTTTTCTCTTTCGGCATTTTCCATTTCTTTAATAATTTCTCTCTTTAATAATTTCTCCATTTCTATTTGGTCTAATTCATATTGAAATGGGTTTGTCTTCTGTAGCATTGTTTGTTGTCGTTGTATTTCTTTATATATAGCTCGTATACTAATGGACAAAAGTCTTGTCCGGTATGGTTTTCCATAATATTTTTTAAACACGTGAAGTTACGATCTTGAAATTTGGCCTACTTTATATCGCCTGTTTTTCAAACCGGTTTCTTAATTTTGACAGTCGTCCTCGCTCTAACAAAGGAGATACATTTCCGGCCACGTTTTTCACGTGCTCTCGCGTGTATAAAGTGTTGCGCCTAGTTTGATGAAATGATTTACCTTATTCTCTTGTGTAACGATATCCCAATCGGAAGACATCAGAATATTTTAATAGAATATTGATTTTTATTCTAAAATGAAGCTTTCAATTGAGCAGCGTGCGCGCGCTATAGGCCAACTTGAGGCTGGTGCAACTGCTGCAAATGTAGCCCGTCAATTTGGGGTTAATGAGAAAACCATTCGTCGGTTACGTACAAAATTCGCAACGCAAGGCTCCGTGGCAGACCTTCCACGTTCCGGACGGCCGCGCGAAACGACGTTACGTCAGGATATGCAAATTCAGCTTACCCACTTACGTAATCGTTTTGCCGCCCCAAATGATACGGCACGAAACACAGCTGGTCGTAATCGACCTCGCATTAGTGCCAGAACGGTAAGGCGACGTCTCAAGGCAGCCGGGTTACGTTGCCGACGGCCATATCGTAGAGCAATATTAACTCCCAATCACAGGCGTCTACGGGTAGCATGGGCGTTGCGTCATCATAGGTGGCGCTTAAATCAATGGCAAAACATTCTGTTTACGGATGAGTGTAAATTTAACATTGATTCAAGCGACCGACGTCAACGTGTCTATCGACGCCCTCGTGAGAGGTTTACGGACGCCTGTGTCATTGAAAATGACCGCTGGGGTGGGCCGAGCGTCATGGTTTGGGCAGGGTTTACACATCATCATAAAACCCAACTTGTATTCCTCGAATATGGTCGAGGACGCGGTCGTGGCTTAAATGCACAACGTTACGTAGACCAAGTGTTGCAACCGATTGTGTTGCCCTTCCTTACTGCACATCCAGGCACAGTCCTGCAGCAGGACAACGCCCGGTCCCATGTTGCAAGGTTCACTCAAAACTACCTGTTGGCCAACAATGTCCAATATTGCATTGGCCGGCATTATCGCCTGACATGAACCCAATCGAACACGTTTGGGACTACATGAAACGGAAGATAAGGGCTCGGAACGTGTACAACGTCCATCAATTACGTGACGCTATTGTTCAAGAATGGGACCAACTTCCGGCTAGATTCCTTCGCAAACTTGTATCATCGATGCGTAAAAGGGTCACTGAACTCATTCGGGTTAATGGGGGTCACACACACTATTGAAAAAAAAGTTTCGTTTAAAGCTGACTCAACACAATCATTTGTAACTTGCAAATCCGCAATGTCAATTTTCAACACATTACTGTACCGACAGAACTGGCTCAAATTTCACAATTCTTTTTTATTCAATGCATAATAACATTCTCTTCCTAATGATACCAAATGTATGAGTGTGCAATAACAAACAAAAAAGATATTATGGTTTTTGTAGACCGGACAAGACTTTTGTCCATTAGTATACTTTTCTCTCTGCATAAATGAACTCATCAATTGAAATTGGATCTCTTTTTATCATCTTTATAAGTACGTTTAAATCTTGTTTATCAGGTTTGTAATTTGGTTCTGAAAATAAATGAATATGAACAATAAATCTACATGCAAATTTGTAAAGAACAATCTCTATTTACCATAAATAAGTTGCACAACAATGTACATCATTGAATGCTTAATTTGGACTAAACATTCTAAATCGTGAGCATGAAAAACATGAAAGACAATTGTACGAATCATCTTTATATAATAAACAACAGCATAAAATGTTCATAGAAATTAACAGACCCTGAATAGTACGGTGGCATTGAGGTGACATGGAAATATATTTTATTTTTTACGTGGCCACGCAATAGCTTTACGTGGCCACGCAGTAGCTTTTACGTGCGCACGCAATAACGTTTACGTGGCCACGTAATAGCTTTACGTGCGCACGTAATAATTGACCAATGAAGGTTGTCGAAAAATGGCCGCCAATAAAGCTATTACGTGGCCACGTAAAGCTATTACGTGGCCACGTAAAACTACTACTGCGTGGCCACGTAATAGCTACTGCGTGGCCACGTAAAGCTATTACGTGGCCACGTAAACGTTATTGCGTGCGCACGTAAAAGCTACTGCGTGGCCACGTAAACGCTATTACGTGCGCACGTAATAGCTACTGCGTGGCCACGTAAAGCTATTGCGTGGCCACGTAAACGCTATTACGTGGCCACGTAAACGCTATTACGTGGCCACGTAAAGTTTAAATATATCTCTATGTCACCTCTATGCCACCGTAGAAAAGGGATTGAATATAAATATAACGCCATACTTGAATTAGTCGTTTGATTCTAGTTCATTTACTGTAGAACACGAGGTTTTCAAGTGCATACAATAGATGAGAACATGTTTGCCATCTTATGCATGTATCAAACAGACTAATGGCTTGCTATGAATAGTGGTAGTTTAGCATCATATTTCATTGACCACTACAAACATATTCAAGTCAATACATATCCAATTAAAATAAATTGAGAATCAAGTTTTTTGACATCGATATTAACAACTTTATAGATAATATAACATGGACATTTCAGCTAACACTATTTTGTTTACTTTATTGTACGTATTAATTTGTAAAAAATACTCACTGTATGGATTAATGATTTCAATATCACAGAAGATGTTATCAATGCAAGCTAGATCAGCACGTGCAATATGGTTGAAATAAATTCTATCTTCAAAGTTGTATTGTCTGATAGGAACTTTGACCATTCTTTCTATAGGAATGTTGTGTTCTACAAAATATACATAGAACTTATTAACACAAGCAGCTAGATCTCAAACTCTAGTGATAATTTGGCAATCTGTTCAATTCTGTGGAAATCGTTAGATTAAAGAATAGGACACAATTAAATCGTTTTAAATAGAACAAAGTTCAATCAAATCACACACTAGAGTCTTGAAGTTCATTAAAATCTGACAATGTTTTTTAGAAAAAAAATTGTAACGGAACATAATTAAACTGGTTCACGTATAATTTGAACAGAACAGAACAGATAATTTATTACAGTAACGTATCGGAGGTATTGTCCGTTTTTTCTCAACTGTCAAAGCTTGAATAATTTCACGGTGACTGAATGCATTGTTTTTGTACTGGCGGCCTAATTGTTATTAAAAATATCTTGACTAAAACTTATCATACGGCATAAGAAGCTTTACTCATTCATAATACACACTTTCGGAAACTCATGAGGGTATTACGACAATAATTTTAACAAACGCATTCACCGTGAAATTATTCATGTTTTGACAGTTGAGAAAAAACGAACAATATCTTGTTACAAACAAATGAATATAAACAATGTATCTGTCACGCAACACACAACACAAACACCCACACAATAACTCACGTTTAAAGTATAATGTTGAAAACTACTCGTTCACAAATATGGTTATTTTTATATTTTCAATTAACAAGTCGGCTTCTATCGTAAAATATTAACCATCTATTGTTTACTTGTTTATTAAGTTTATCATATTTATACACAGGAAAAAGTCTACTAAAGACAAGCGCTTTGAAATATAGTCCCGATAAAAATCAACAACAAAAACCCAACATGAAAAACACACACAAAAACTATTAAAACAGTAATGTACATTAATAGATTTTTTTTCGTTAATTTAATGAACAAGTACACAATAGATATTTAAGTTATGGATATTTTATAAAGGAAACTTAAAATAATTAGATAAAATGATTAATATATACCTGTTGTCAACCACGATTTACCATTTTGTATGTAGTATGATTTATTTTCCATGTTTTAGTTAATAATCATAAAATATATCCCTGCTTGTTTAACGTTGTACTCCACTTGTGTCGCTTCCGCCCGTAACTATGATAGTGACGTTTAACGTACTGTGACGTAATGACGTTGCGCTATTCTAAATCGTGACGTATCTGAAACATGGACGTTATTCGTTGTCTATCACTACTTGAGGCGATCATGTAGTAATAGAGGCACGTAGGAAAATTCTGAACATCCGGCCGCACATGGATGGGTACTACCTATTAAAGAACAAATCTTTGTATTAGACATTAAGATTTTTAATACGTGTCACGAAAAAATAACTCGCAGTCCCATTGTCGCTGCTTGTCAGAATATTGTGTTGCGACCGCGGCCCCTGCGGCACGAGCTCCTACGCGCCTGCCTCTATTAATTGAAGCAATAGTCCCATGGTAAGGAATTATTGGGTTTTGCGTCCTAGGCCTGATCCTTTCAGAGGCACAACTCATATCTCTTTGGATGAGAATTGTTTTAGTAAAATATTTCATCCCACACAGGCGTAAAAAACTAGGTATTATATAGACCCCCTGCTTCAAAGTGATTTTGATGCTATTACATTACATTTGTGTAACAGATATTCTGTCCCGTCAGAAAAAAATGATGATTAATATGTCAGTATGAGTTTTATTGTGTCCAACAGAATTAACCTGAGCTTGAACTACCTAATTATAATAATTACACACTTCACTTAAATAAAGTCGTGAGTTTTCGTATGCGTGTATACAGTTATACACGTGTTTATAACAACCGATGTTACTATAAATGAATTTATTAAAAGTGGCATGTTATTGTACGTTTAATTTTGGACACATTAGTTTTTGGGGAAACGAGTAAGTCAGTAATAGTATGGCACATTTTCAAAGTATTTATTCTTATGAAAACAACATTAATTGTTCAGTACCTGTATTTGCCGAAAGCTTCCCATAAAGCGCGATTTACAAACGAAGACAAAAAATATACTGTAAATACTGAGTTTAATATATTCTTGCATAAAGGTCAAGCTCAGGTTAATTCTGTTGGACTATATGTATCTTCTGTCTTTGTTGTGGACGTGTTGCTTGACATCGGACAAATTTTGGGACTTTTGGGATTATATAGGACGATTTCATTAATGATGAAGGTTTTCTTGATATTTTTAAAGCAGAATAGAATTTTCTAGAGCAGATATTGAAAAAGATTTGACGATCGGGACGTAATGTGAGCTTGGTGAGGATTTGAAACGTTGAACAGGCGTTAGAGACCTTTTCTCTATACTATAAATTGTATTATTTCAAGGATTTCTTACATGTTTTAATTTTATTTAGCGTATTAAAGAAACTCCCTTTGTCCGCCTATTCATTTTCGGTACATTTAAAATATACTATGACTATTTTTATTATTACATCTAAAACGATTTAATTTTAATTGGGCGGAGCTAAATAAAAGGGGCGTGACTGCGTGATCAGAATGAAAATCATACTTTTACGGTTGATTAAATTTGAGTCTGAAAGAATTTGTCAAGATGGCCGAGTAAGTTTATATTAGATACGTAAACTTAGCTTTAAATTTGGTGTTATTTGTTTTGATTGAATACTCATTCGCCCATCGTATAGTTTATCCAGTTAACCCTATTCAATTTTATATATTTCATGAGCTCTTTGTTTACTTCATAATTTGTACCAGTATTCGGATAAGCGATTTCGGACATTAACTTTAGGAATTTTATCATTTTATCAATTTATGTTATTTTATAATTTAAAAAACTTGGCTAACTGATACTTTATGGTTGTGCTATGGTTGTATGTATTATAACTATTGCTATTAGTCTTTCACATATTCATTACCAACCGTAAATCTGATACCACAATTAGAATGTTGAACTTGAATTTTCCCAGTTGAGTCTCAAGAGAACTTGTCAGTAAAATACTCAGTACCAGTTAGTAATCTACTCATACATTTTGACATCAAGCTGTGAAGAAACCAACAATTCTTTTATGGTGACCAAGATAAAGGTACAAGTCAATTGTAAAAAATATCGAGATTCACTCAGTAAGAGTCAGTTATTCCAGACCAAATCAACAGTGAGTGAATGACAGTTCTGCTACCAGGATGTTAAACCCTGCTAACAAGTCATAGGTCTTCGATTTGGTGCTACTTTGTAACTGGGAATGTTTCTCATTAGAAGGTTATGAATCTGAGCCTACTCTTAAAGGATGTCAAACAAAGAGTTTGTCTCAGCCCATGAGGTTGGTAGAGTTGGTACAAAAGTATCAAAAATGGTGAAGAATTGTTCAGAAAACCTAGTTGGTTTAGAGGAAAAATTGCCTACTTTTATCAAGATAGTATGATAATATTTATGTGTTATTTTTCAGTATGCAAGAAAGAAAAGTGAAAGATGCACAGATGCGTGCTACCATCAATCAGAAATTAGTTGAGACTGGTGAAAGAGAAAGGTACAAAATGTTCATTGAAATTTTTTTTATTGTACATTTATATCATAGTTAAAAATGTGGATGTGTCAATTAATGCGTATAGTCTTTGCAATATGATATAGTCTATTTTGTCTCAACTGTCAAAGTATGAATAATTTCACGGTGGATGATTACACACAATCTCAATATCACAAGTGTTAGACAAAGAGCACGAAGTCACCGTGAAATTATTCATGTTTTGACAGTTGAGAAAAAATGAACAATGCCCCTCTTGCCTTTAGCCAGTGACTTATAAATTGACTTGGCTTCTGAAAATGTTTAGTTTTTTTATTCATCAACAGCCATGGTTCCAGGAGCCCAGTATGTCTAATGCAAAAGTCCTAGGTCCAGTTTATGGCCACAAAAAGTTACATACATCCTTCCGTAAAAATTCAATATTTCATTTTGATTTTCTTCCGTGGACAGAGAAGTTGTCAGTGTTTTGTGGTGAGTGAGTACTGGTGAAGGAAAGTGTCCAGAAAATTTGGTATGGTTATGTTCCCATACATAACTTATAGCATTGATAAACAGTACATAAAATACAATTAGAATTTGTGTCCTTTATTATGTGTTCTTTGAATATGCTTGAACAGACTATGTGTTAACTATACTTGTTGGTATGACATTCTTACTTTCATTTCCTGTAAATTCAGCCTGGCTTATTTCTCAGCTATTTTATATTCTCTATTTAAATGTGTCATCATTTCTTCTGTTACAGACTTAAAGAATTATTGAGAACTCGACTTGTTGAATGTGGATGGAGAGATCAGTTAAAACAACATTGTAAAGGTAATACAATTGTTTGACTTGTAGTTTTACAGACAGTGCAATTGTCTTTCAGTAGAGATTTTACATTGTGGAATCCAAAGACAGATGACTTTCAATGTACTGAAGACTTCCTTAAAGTCACTAGTCTCTTATTTAAATAAAAAATGAAATGTCTAGAGAAGTACTAACCATTGCAGGACAATAATATGATCTATAGTTCAGTTACTTTGTAGACTGTCACTGTCAGCTTTTGTCTGTTTTAATGCCGTGGTAGTTAGTCTTAGAAGAAAAAACATGCAAAAGTTTGCTATGGGATGTTGACATAATTTTTGTGCAGTCAATCATGGCTCCATGCCACTGGCTGTTTAACTTTGCATTTAAATATATCACCTTTAAATTGACAATGGACTGCTCCAAATGTATTATGGGATAAGTTCATTATCAAATTATATAGAATATGGGTTTGTTTCACCTTACAGATTCAAACACTTATTTAGCTTATGACTACAATATACCACAAGTTATCTCCCCTATTAGTAACGAGTAATAATACTAATACTTTATGTTATATTTTCAGAGGTTGTAAAACAGAAAGGTTTAGAACATATAACAGTTGATGATCTAGTGGCAGAAATAACTCCTAAAGGAAGAGGTATGATTTTAAACAACTCTCGGCTATATTGTATATATTATGCTAAGTTAGGGTTGTTAGTTGTCACTTATCTTTTATTGACTGATTATTATTAATCATCCATCATGGCCATATGATTTGGTTTCAGTAAGGACTAACAAAACATTATGTTTCCCAACAAATCATGGAGATGTCATTCTGTTAAAGCTCTAGTTGATCTGGTATCAAGCTTTTTTAATCATAATGAACTTACAGTCAGTATAAGAAAGTTGTCTTTTTTGGTAACTTATCTGTGTATCTACTCAGTTTAATTGCATTATCTATACATTATTATACCCCCGCTTCGAAGAAGAGGGGGGTATACTGTTTTACCCTTGTCCGTCCGTCCGTTACAAAATTTCCGTCGCAGTTTTCTCAGCAACTATAACATGCAGCAGCCTAATACTTTGCATATTGCTTCATCCCATAGTCCCATGTGGTGTAAAGCGATTTCATGCTCCTTGCTCATCTACTTCCTGTTTGTCGCATATTTTTAGATTTTGTTAAATGAAAGTTACATCATGATAGTCATATTTCTCACAGCGGGGGTATCACTAGTGAGCATTAGCTCACAGATTTACTTGTTTTTCCTATTATGGATTTAATTAAATATACAAACTAAATGTACAGACTATGATAGACAACTTTTATTTAGTATTGTGCGTAAAGTTTGACCCTGACCTGACCTTTATGCAAGAATATTCATTACATTGAATACGAATGTAGTATTAATGCTCGATTACTCTGTGGCCATGATTTATGTGTTAAAATTTAACAAACATACTTCTATAAATTTACAAGTGCTGCGGAAGTGTAGAATAGGCGTGGTACTGATTTTCGTCGGATATGTGTAGATAATTATTAGATGCAAATGAGAAAGGTCAGATCGGGGTCAATATTTACGCACTGTATATTATTTGTATTATGTTTTACAGCCTTGGTTCCAGATAATGTAAAGAAAGAACTTTTACAGCGGATCAGAACATTCCTGGCTCAACAAAGCTGAACATCTGTGATCTCAATTGTTGTAACATCATAATAAAAAAGATCTAAATCATTTATAATATCATATGAAATGTTAATATTGATTTCACAGTCCATCTAATGACAGTTCAAACTACACATGATCTGGTTGTTTTTGAGTGTAAAATTTTTTATTTATAAGGGTCCAAATTTTCTGTCTTTTCTTAAATATTCTTTTTTTTCGTTCTTTCTCTTTTTCATTTCATTTATTCCATAACTTGTATTTTTGGTTGTTGTTTCATCCTATTAAGTATAAATGTACTGACATTGTTTGTTTCTAATGACAGATGTAAATTCAATAATGATTTCAGTTTTTGACGTAAGACATAATTGCTGTCTTCAAGATTTGATTTAGGGCTACAGAGGTAAGATGTGCTCTTACGGATTGAGAGGTCCCAGGTTTGAACCCAAATAAGGGCATTTCTAATTTCCTTAAGTAAAAATGATTACCTTCTGTTGTTCTGCACCACCCTGGTGTAAATTGGTACTGTGCGGCACACCTGATTAGGGGTTATCATACAAAATTACTAAGTCGGCTGAACATGTATACGGAAGCAGACTTTAAACATCATTTTAACTTTTAACCTTGTGAACTAATAAAAACATTATTTTTTTTAATCTAGTTTTGTGTATTGACTGTTATGTTCTTTCGGTCTCTTGATGTTTTGTTCTACAATTATATGTGAATACCCAATACATGTACATGTATTGTTCATTTTTTCTCAACTGTCAAAACATGAATAATTTCACGGTGAATGGGTTTGTTAAAATTATTATTGTAATGCACCAATTAGTTTCCGAAAGTGTGTACTATGATTAAGAAAAGCTTCATATGCCGTATGATATGTTTTAGTCAAGATATTTTTAATAAAGATAAAGCCGCCAGTACAAAAACAATGCATTCAGTCACTGTAAAATTATTCAAGCTTTGACAGTTGAGAAAAAACGGACAATATGTGTGTTTATTTGATATAATACTGATACATTACTACTGATATTTTAAATGTTATTTTGTGATGTATTTTGTTTTGTATTTATAAGTTAATGTCCTCAGGAAGTTATTTGTCTTCCACAAAAATCTAGGTATTTTTTTGCTTCATATAAGTTTTCATATTTTTTTTGTGAGCAAATTCTAAGCAACATCTTGAAGTAAGATTATTTTCCTTATTTTAAAGACTGAACTTGTTTTTGTCTTATAGGTGTTAAGTTCTATCAAAATGATTTTAAGGTCACATTCCATTTATCTAATATGAGGTCTCCATATTGTGTAAGAAAATTAATCAAGTTTCATGTATTTAGATCTCAGTTTCAAAGTATTAAATTTATTTTAGCAAAGAAAAAATGACAGGTAATCATGATATAAACAGTATTCAGATTAAATGATCTTCCTTTTATAAGTTTCACTGTGAATGAAAGTTGAAGATAGAATAGTTCAAATGAATCATCTATGTGTTTTCTTTTGAAGGAAATCCAATGAGGACTAATTTCCATTGAATACTCAGTTTGATTGTACATGACTTTTATAATTCAATTCAATTCAATTTATTGCATAAAAACAATTACACAATGTTAAAAGCACAAACAAGAACTAACATATTATACAATACAAGATATAAATGAGTAGTTACATGTATTATAACTTTAAGATTAATGGAAGCCAGACAGTCTTTATTTTAATTACTTGGGATTCTTAGTCTATTTGTGTGATAGGCCACAACAAATTGATCATATGTTCTATGGATTCGCTTGCCCCTTAATTTTGACGGTTTTTACCAAAAAAATATTTTTATTTCCTCACTTGCTCATAAAAATTTGGTCAAACCGCTATATAAAGCAAGTGAATAAAGACTTTTTTAATTTTATTTTTCGCTTGCTTGCCCCATTTTTTCCCCATAAAAATCCGTAGAACACATGATCAACATGTTGTGGCCATATGTGTACATTTATTTGGACAGATTTAATTCTGGTTTGACCTAAGAGTTGTAAATTTTTGAATTGTGGTGAATGTATGATAATACCTCTTCAAATATTTTTTTCTAAGGTGTGTATATTTTGTTTATATAAAATGATATTCATTCTTGATAATAATCATTGTGCATTTTTGTTTTGAATGTTTTTGACGGACATGTGTCCTAACTGATTGCGTGTAATGTTTAATAATGACCATGAAGTTTAAATTTTTACTGATTTTATAGTCAAGGTTTTCAATAATACTTGGTGATAGTGTGTTGTTTGACTAATTGTTAATTTCAGGGCTCAAATTTAAGCTCGCATACTCGCAAAATGCGAGTGGATTTTGAAAATTGCGAGTAACTTTTATTCTAACTCGCAAATATTTGCGAGTTAATATCGATGCAATAATATTACTGTCATAAATAATGAGGCTGTAATAAGTGTTGAAACAGACAGATAGATAGCGCCCTTGTTCTATCCATAGTTAGATGTGGTGCTATTTTGTTTATTGCATATTTGAATAGTAAAAATTTGAGAAAAATGCATGTGATTTTTTCATTTTGAGAGTTTAAGTAAAATCAATTTGCAAAATTTTGCAAGTTCAATTTTTGGTTAAATTCGAGCCATGGTTAATTTAACATCATTGAATCACGTGGGTGTTTGTTTGTTGATGATGCCATACTATAGTTATTTGTTTATTTTGTGAAGAACATTCGTTATGATCATGTTAGAATGAAAATTATATACATGTGAATGTCTTTCATGGTTTATTTTTTGATTTGTCAACAATAGATCATTCATTTAAATGTTTGTTTATTGCTGTTGATTTTTTCCACCAACCCACACTCAAATCATCGATGAACCATGAAAGAAAATATTACTGTACAGTACCATCCAAAATTACCTTGACACTTGTAAAAATGCTGTTTTTTCATCAATTAAAATTTTATTATACCCCACTCCTCACCCCACCCCCCCAAAAAAACTGAGAGGTGTATAGGAGTCAGTTTATCAGTGGGTCAGTCAGTCTGTAGCTTTTTCTTTTCTGCTCAAACTTAACACATATATCAGATATCAGGCAGACATGTGCATATTCCAATTTGGTAAGGGTCCATTGATTTTTCTCCAAGTTATGGCCCTTTGAAGAAAAATCTTGTCCCCTCATTTTCTCAGCACCCAGTTTTTGACAAACACCCATTAGGGGGTATTTTATCACATTCAGTGATAGGGTAGTGTTTGATGTATTTAAGCATTGCGAATTTGACGGGGGGAAATGATACTTAATATGATTGTAATTGTTATACATGTACATGTATTCTAAGATATGTTTTTAATTTCCCAAGTATTGGTAAAAATTTAAAAACAAATCACACATTCACCGAAGTGTAAAGGTAATTATGGATGGTACTGTATACCTATCAAATAAAGTGTGCTGTACGTAGAAATCATTATGTTTGTGATAATGTTTATATGCTTGGTACAATAGTACTATTTATACATATTATACATTGTCATTTCTTTGTAAATCATGTTCACTTTTTTTTAATTAATAAATATTATCATTATTTGAATGTTTGTCATTTATTTATTTGTTACCTTTTTGACAAAGTTTTTATCAATAATTATCCCCCCCCCCAAAAAAAAAACCAACTCTGTTTGGGGGGTATAATAGGGGTCAGCTTGCAGTTTGTCAGTCTGTAGTTTTTTTCAATTTCTCGGAACCTATTACATGGATTTGATTTAAAAGCATTAACGCATTAATCTTTCTCACAACAACCTGCAAAATAATCAGAACTATATACCCTGTACCCCAATATCAAAAAAATAAAGTTCAAGTAAGAAAGATTTTGACATATTTTATCTTGTTCCATTTTTAAGACAAAATTCATAGAACATATGACTATTTTCTTGTGGCCTTTACGCCATAGCAACACATATTGTATAGGTTATATTACGGAGATCAGTCCATCCACTCCCTGTTCCTGAAAAAGCTAAATCACTGGATTTAGCTGTTAACCAAAAACAAGGCGCATCAGTGACTGACTATTGCTCTACATGATTTAGAATCAGTGGTAGGAGGGAGAATGACCGTAGAAATTATTTCATAACTAAGCTTCATGAAAGTATGCCCCGCCCGGGAATCAAACCTACAACTCCTCAATCAGTAGAATAATGGGCATGTAAAATGAAATATGAAACACAAGTGACTATGAATGATAAAGAGATAATGAGGGATATCGAAATAATATCTTTGAACTCTAAAAATGATTAAATCCTTAAAAATTCCTTCCAACAGTACTTTCAGTACTTTGATTTACTCTATACTTCTGGTGTATTAATGAATTAAATCATAATATGTCAGAGTATAGTATAGTGTTACTGAGTTAGCAGGGACCTTTGAATTGCGACTAGTATTTTAAACAATAGTCGCAAAAACGCACTCTATACCGTTACCATGGAAGTGGATTAAAGTTATTGCTTACAATCACCATTATATAAACAGTTCTATGCCAACTTGCACTAAAAGTGTCTTTATCAGAACGTTGAATATCGAAGTATAACCAATGTAAATATGATATTATTTCTTCTTCTTTGATTTTATAATCTTGTTTTTATATTAACTCCCTCAATTTGTCTTGTATCTTGCTAATGGACATAATATATTTATAGTTAGTTATATATATACAGTTTGTGCAAATGGAATTGTGATAAATTTATAACATTACACGCTTCGAATACTAAGAGACCTGGGGTGAGTTGCCTATTTCTACATATCACTCTGTGCCCTGGCACCCTTCTACATTTAACAACAAAAGGAAAAAGAAGCATAGCCAGGTACTGTCTAGGCATGTGCTCATCATGTATAAGAACAGCAACATGTGTATGAATCAAGCAATCCAGCAGTACCCGAGCATAAAGTTTTTTTCTTTCCATATATGCTTTAAGACACAATGTCCATGTATATCCAATTCTATCACATTGTATAGTTTTAACAAGCATATCAATAACAAAACATACAATTAAACGTATATTTACATACAAAGTACATATTCATGCATTCACACTTTTTATACATGAACTTAATATACACATACATGTACATTCAGTCATAAGCTCGTACATATAGTCCAACAGAATTAACCTGAGCTTGACCTTTATGCAAGAATATATCAAACTCAGTATTTACAGTCTATTTTGGTCTTCGTTAGTAAATCACACTTTATCGAAAGCTTTTGGCTAAGTACACGTACTCCACAAATAATTTTGTTTTCTTAAGAATATACACATGTACTTTGAAACTGTGCCATAATATTGCTAACTTACTTGTTTCTCCCAAAACTAATGTGTCCAAAATTAAAAGTTCCAATAACATGCCACTTTTACAAAATTGATTTATAGTCACATAGGTTATTATAAACACGCGTATATGGAAAGCTCACGATTTAATGTAAGTGAAGTGTGTAATTATTATAATTAGGTAGTTTAAGCTCAGGTTAAAATTGTTGCACTATACTTCCAACCAATCATACAATATACAAACTAAACTAAACTATTTTATTTAATGAAACGCCTATTTCTATTAAAATATTCAATGGCGTTTTACAGTAAAACAATAAATAGACATAAAAATGAATAACAGTAAAATAATATGTACAAGTATAAAACATATGTAAAATGAAAGTCTTAGATAACATAATAAAATTACAAGTACATAATCAATGATGTTAAAAATATAATAAAATATTTCTGCAAGTTTATACATGTATATCTAGGTAAAAACAAATACTAAAATGATAAGAACCCTATTGTGTCACAGTATCTAATTTAACACTCAATTTTCTGTTTAAAACAGTGAATAAAAGTCACTAAAATAATAAGTTTTGACATTTTTCTTTAATACATCTAAGGAAGGTGACTGACGTATATACAGTGGTAATTTATTCCACAGAGTTGGACCCACAGTACTAAAACTCCTATCATTTAAAGTTTTCCGTTTGTTAAAAGGAACAGCAAAGCAATATTCCATATTGTTAACAGATCTAAGATTTGTTCTTTTTGGTACAGGTTTGTGTAAAAGTTTCAATAAATAATCAGGCGCTTTTCCAACGAAACAGTTATACATTGTGCACAGTATTTTGAAATTAATTCTGGCTTTGATGGGCAACCAATGTAATTCAAAGAGCGAATCTTTGGAACTATCATATTTTCCACGTAATAAAACAAGTTTAGCGCACATATTTTGGATACGCTGCATTTTCTGTACAAACATGTACTCATATGTTTTCTCAATATATAAATGTATGGAGATACATGATTAAAAGTTTTGACACAATGTGGTATATAAATCTATATATTTTAAACTGGCAAATAGAAATTACCAGAAACTAACACAATCATTGCACTAAAGTAATATCTGATAGGGGTGTAACAATACGGTAAAAACCGTATTGCAATATATTGCGATACATATTGTTCTTTGTGCATACATGCATAGCATGAATTAATGCACGTGCATCGTCTTAATTTGATAAAAATTGTACATAGATATTTGTATTTTCAAATGATCTACACGTATTATGCTAATGTTTGAAGTTAGTAAAAAGGTTTTGAATGGAATTTCTAAGATAATGATTGTCTCACTTTACAAAAAATATTTCAAGTTTTCGAACACATTTAAAAGTTTATTCAAACAGTTAAATTTCATACTCTGATAAAAATAATCAGTATGGAACATAACTAGAAAAACCGGTTCAGAGAAAAACGAACCGGTTAAAAACCGTCAGAAGTCGTATTGCAATATTAACCGATATATCGGTTAACCGTTACACCCCTAATATCTGACATATCTAATATATAACATAATACAGCCAATAAAAAATAATATCACAAATATTTGAGTTGTATGTAATATACATATATAATACAACCACGTTCAGGAATCACATGAGGGAGCTCATGGGGGATAGGTAAACTGTTACTCTCACATGAATAAAAAAATATATGGCACTGTTTATGTAGGATAAAAAGTTTTGATTTAAAAACAATATAAACTATAGTGTGACACATATTTATTACTTGTAGTATTTTTAAAACAATGTTTAACCCGGATCGATAGCGCAGTTGGTAGCGCGCTGGGATTTTGAATCTCTTGCCCGAGGGGGTGCGGGTTCGAATCCCAGCCAGGGAGGTACATGTAATACCCTTCCATGAAAATTTGACAATAATGTCGATTTTCCTCCATAGAGTAGATAATATGGAGAAGTTTCCGGCCTTGTGGAAGGGTAGGTGAGTACTGGTTATAGACAATGGTCCAGGAAAGCTAGGTTAGGTGCGCTGGACGCTGTAAAATGACCTAAATTGTGTTGACACGGCGTTAACTCCAATAAATAAATAAATAAATAAAACAATGTTTGAAGCTCTTATATGTGAGTGTGGTTGCATTACACATATTGCTAATATAATACATTATAATATAATACATTATAATACGTATGTAAAAATATACACAGTTTAAAGAGAATGTAGCTCATACATGTAGATTAAAAAAATAAATCACAATGGAGATCAAATTATGCATATATATTCAGAACTTTGATGTTAATTCTAATTATGCAGTACATGTACATCTGTTATAAGATAAGAGCAACTTGCAGATCCAGCTTTATTTTCCCTAGTTTATCGTCAGTCAAAGTAAAATAAGCATAAAATTAACTGAAAACACGAAAGTAAATCAACAAACACAGATTATTGCATGGAAAGCACATGATTTGAAAATCAGCCAACAGTAAGCAATTCCTATATTAACAGAGCTTTGATTGTAGATACAGTTTCGTTTGTGAAATATCGACATTTACATCGCTTCGGCTTATAACATATGTACAAGTATATAAAACAATTTAAACATAAATACATTTGTAAATAAAAGAGACAGACTCATGCCCTACATAATTTAGAATCAGTGGTATGAGGGAGAATGGCCGTAGAAAATAATTTCATGACAAAGCTCCATGAAAGTAAGCCCCACCCGAGAATCGAACCTACAATCCTCGATCGGTAGAGTCGTGCACAACCAACTGAGCTAGCTGGGCGGACTAGTGCACTAATATACATGTATAATATCAAATTACATCTTACATACATACATATAACAGTTACATTAGTAGTACACAAATACAAAAAGTTTAACATCAAATACATACATATTACAGTAATATTGAAATAGTACAATGTAAGTGTCTATGTTTTAAACAACGTGTCTATGTTTTTACCAATGTGTCTATATGTTTTGACCATTGTGTCTATGTTTTTGACTGATGAGTCTTTCTTACCAATGTGTCTATGTTTTGACCATTGTGTCTATTTTTGACCAATGTGTCTTTTCTATCCATGTGACTATATATGTTTTGACTAATGTGCTTTTGCTTTAACCAATGTGTCTATGTTTTGACTATTGTGTCTATGTTTTTGACTGATGAGTCTTTTTTTACCAATGTGTCTCTGTTTTGACCATTGTGTCTATTTTTGACCAATGTGTCTTTTCTATCAATGTGACTATGTTTTGACTAATGTGCTTTTGCTTTGACCAATGTGTCTTTGTTTTGACCTATGTGTCTATGTTTTTGACCAATGAGTCTATGCTTTGACCAATGTGTCAAAAACCATAATACTTCTAACAAAAAATCACTAAAATGTGCTTAGAAAATTATATTAATTTTGTAATAGATTTTCAGCTTTTGGGAACGTTCCATTCAAGAAATGTCTTTGAGCAATGCTTGTCAATGTGTTCATCAAAATGTTCTTAAAGAATTCTAGTCCAAGACCAAACACGGGCATACAGCATGTTGCACCATCAATTAGTTCTCTACAAAGTGTGCTTAGCATTTTTGCTTGGGATAAACTATTTTTAACAAGGATCGAAATAATAACTTACGTCATTGCTAGGAGAGACATTTTCATTGTTGGTATCAATGAGTAGTGACTCTATAATACAGAGAGAAAAAAACATGATTTACCATAGCTTATATACGTTTACAAATGTGAAACTTTGACAGTGTAGTATCAAATACATCTCATAAGGGCAATACCAAGTGACTATTATCACAAAATCTACCGTTTTACAAAGAAAACAGCACACAGTCTGCTCTGTCCCTGAATTTTAAAATCTGTAAGTATTATAATTCTTGTCAGATTTCAATCAAACCTAGGCCAGGCTAAGTAGAAAAGCGTATACACTGTGCTGCTTATCAGATCTCCAACACCAGTTTTATACACTTAACAACTTTTCTAAGTATACACATATCTCCTGCAGATAATTTCAATTGTTGCTAAAATATTTAAACGAAATTTCTGGAGTTAACTATGGGATACTATATCTTTAACATGACACTAAAAGTTCAAAATTCACCGTAAAGTAACCGACTTCCAAGATGCACGTGCATTTCGTGCTTTTAACCAAAATGAGTCAAACGGTTAACATTTTCATGTTTATTTTGTACACATCGATACCTATAGCGATTAACACTTAGAAAGAACACCTAAACTTTCACAAGTCGTAAGTATGAAACGAATTACATGTAGCTTGAAATGAAGAGGCCAGGCTATCGAAATGATACATGCTGGCTCATCAGTGCAAGAGGTAAATTGAATTAAAGTGCTTTCTAATGTCTTGCTCGCATCATATTCATCATTGAGACATTCTAAGCATAACTGCAATGCAAAAACCTTCAACAATCGTGACAAAGTGAACCCATTTTTCAGCTTGCCCATACTTTCAAGCGTAACCCTTTGACTGTTTCGTTTAAGAAGGTTTGAGTAAACCGAAAGTGTTAAAGACCTGCCAAGCCAGAGAAGACGTCGTGCGACTGGGCTTTGATACCCCGGGATATAATTCAGAACTACATAATCTCATTGCGAGCAAGGTGTCTTGCTGTTATACGAGCTGAAGGTGGCCATACTCGTTATTGACGTGAATTTGTACTTTGTTGGTGCCAATATTGTTACTGCTTATAATCAATAGCTTATGTATTAACCCAGTTATGACCAAATATATAGGTGTATACTTAGAAAAGTTGTTAAGTTACTTTTTGCATACACGCTGGAAAACCCACCAATGTTATTTTTTATCAGAGCGCTACAGTGTATAGTTGTTTCCGTACCTTGAAACCCTAGCATTTGTGACATCATAGTCACATGGTATTGTCACTGTGCATGCATTGGCAAGTAAACTAACTAGAACAAATAAACATATTAACTTTATCATGTACCAAAGTTTGATGTCAAAGTCTATGTCAAGGACCATAATTATATAATATCAACAAAGGACATGATATCAAAATAAATACACAATGTAATATGACCGGAAACATATATAAGTAATTTAAATTGAAGAGACATCCATAATTTAAAACATAGCCTATGTAAAATAACCAAAGAGAGCCTATCTAATAAACTAGTTATCTATATGAAGACAATTCTGTATTTAAAAAAATAAAACAATTCATGGAACATCAATTATGTAGGAGTCGTGGAAGTAGGGATGACATTTGAAGAAGTTGATAACAGACAAATGTCAATCACAATTGCATGTCCTAATAGTGTTCTCACGTGACATAAAACATAAAAATTACCTCTTTCTCTGCTAAACAACCCGACTTGATTCATCAATCTGACTAAATAATGAGTAATCTGATGATTTTTGCTGTAATTAATATATATAAGTTGATTTATAATGATCTTTTTTGTAAGAATTTTTATGAAATCAAAGAACTGAACTAGGACTGGAACTGTTTACGGTGTGATAGTATATTGTAGTTCAAGTCACAATTTGGTTCACAGTTCATTCATTAGTAATGATGGTTCGAACTGCCTTCAAGGTAACAAATATATTTCATTTATCCCTTTACCTAATACTGTCCCCTTTTGTCCAGCGCACCTAATCTAGCTTTCCTGGACCATTGTCCATAACCAGTACTCACCTACCCTTCCACAAGGCCGGAAACTTCTCCATATTATCTAACCAATGGAGGAAAATCAACATTATTGTCAAATTTTCATGGGAGGGTATAACCTCCCCGGTGGGATTCGAACCGGCACCCCCTCGGGCACGAGTATCCAAATCCCGGCGCGCTACCAACTGCGCTATCGACCCGGGTTTGGGGCATTTTTGAACAATAAGATCTTAGTTAAGCACCTTCTAGCGTCGCTACATATCAAATCTCTAGGCCTTTCAGTTTTAGAGAAGAATATCATTTAACATTTTCTTATATAACTCACTATAAAAAATCTTGTGACCTCTGGTGCGGGGCCAATTTGATCCCAGGGGCATAATTTGATCAAACTTAGTAAAGCACCTTCTAGTGATGCCATATGCCAAACATCAAAACTATAGGCCATGCAGTTTTAGAGAAGAAGATTTTTTAACATTTCCTCATTGATATTTGTTGACCCATGAGGCATAATTTAAAACAATCTTTGTAAAGCACTTGCTAGTGATGCTACATGCTAAATTTAGTAACTGTAGACAATATGGTTTTTGACAAGAAGATTTTTTTAGAAATTGTTGAAGACACACGGACACACGCACGCACACACCCGCGCACGCTCCCATATTGGTCAGACCCCCCAGATGAGCTAAAATTAAAGTAAAAATGACTTACACTTGTCTATGCTGATGTCATATTTCCATGTATAATGGTTGTGTCTCCATTAAAATTAGTTTGATTGACAATAACACCTACAATTATACAGACATAAAAACTATACATGTATTTAAAGTATATAAAGCTAAAACCACAATTTAATAAATACATGCACCACGTATTAATAAGTCTTTACCATAAACTTTCATCGGCACTGGACAATGTCTCCAGCAAAATGGATTTTTCAATGGACCCAAAGAAAGTTTACTCGACCAAAAATCTAAGCAAATAATATGCTGAAACAAACAAGAAGTTGTTTTGAATATGGAAAATGAAAGCTGTAAAGAGTTGGTGGACGTCCGAACCACGCACTTTCCCAAAGTCACTGGAGCAACGGCAATTTCGGTGGATTTTGTCTACGACCCACTGGCTAAATTCGAAGACAGCACTAACACAAACATGTTAAACTTTAAGAATAGTTTATGTTATTCTATTCATAGCTAAATTTTGCCAAGAACAGAAGTGTCAATTAAATCACAGAGACGTAATACAGAGATACTTTTACAAAAATATTTTAGCTTTTAGACTTTGATCATTAGAATACAAGACCAATAAAGATTTGAAAAGTTTTGAAATTCATGTGACATAATCCATCAGTTATAGATTTATACCCTTTAATAAGTACCATCTTCACACAAGGCTTTTTTCCGTTAATAACGGGCTGTTTACAGGTGCCTTCCCCTTCTGAATTTTTTTTCCTTTTACTGGTTGCAACATGGGCGAAAATTGGACATTTTTCACATTATTGTGATAGGGCAATTCCAAGATGTTCTTGGATTGACCGACATACGCAATTAACTGGGCCAAATTATTTCCTGAGCGTCTATTTTGTGATTGTCTTTCAAAAATGCCAGTTAAACCCCAATCGCAGATATCATGGCAATGCTGAGGTGGAGCAAAAAGGGCAAAAGGTAATTTTTGCTTTTTTTTCACAATAAAATTTGCATTTCATTAAGGTATATTTTCCCAAATAAGGTTTAAAGTGTCCGTACTTTACGGAGACTGAAATATGTTTTTATATCACTATTATAATTTTAGGCACTTGATGACCCCCTTTTTTGGCAAGCAGGGATGCTGGGCCCCCTTTAAACCCTAGCAACATCTTTCCTTGAGAATTCACCAAATATTACTAAATACTAATATCAGGCTTGTGGTGGCCATTTTAATGGGTGGTCCAAACATGTAAAATGTAGGATTGACCAGTTTATGGTTAAATCATGCCGTTTTCCCAAACTTTACCATTGATTTTTCATTTCCCTATCACTAACAAGAGCACCGCTGGGCGGAGCATTATATGCCCGAAAGTGTTCGTTTTTTTCGTTAAGTTATGCTCCGAAAACTGTTTTCAGTTTTAAGGTAATAGTGACCTTGACCTTTGACCTTATGACCCCAAAATCAATAGGGGTCTTCTACCCGATATGGACAACTATCCTATGAAGTTTGAATATTGTGGACCATATGGAACTTAAGTTATGCTCCGGAAACTGTTTTCAGTTTTAAGGTAATAGTGACCTTGACCTTTGAACTAGTGACCCCAAAATTAATAGGGGTCTTCTACCCGATATGGACAATCATCCTATGAAGTTTGAATATTGTGGGCCAAATGGAACTTAAGTTATGCTCCGGAAACCAAATTGCTAACGGACGGACGGACGGACGCCAGGGGGTATAACATAATATGTCCGAAATTCTTTCGGGCATATAAAAATAGAGTTCTGCAAAAATGAAAGTCGTCAAAAGTTTTTCTAGGAGGTCTGTGCGACATATCTCGCAATTTAGATTATAACTCTACAGTCTGCTTTTTGATACCAAGTACTGAGCAATGAGGATTTAACACACCACAACAACAAGGTGGATTTTGGGCCAATGAGGATATGACAATCAAATGACTACAAGTCCAAGGTTGAGAAGCCACTAGGCCATGATGGCTCCACAATTGACAACCCTATGAATGCAACTCATTGACTGAACTGGTACAATTTAAGAGCTTTTATTGGATGAACATTAGATTCTACAGGGGTAGTGTACACAGGATCTAGGGTTCTCATTAACTTAAGTTATGCTCCGGAAACTGATTTCAGTTTTAAGGCCTTTGACCTTGTGATCCCAAAATCAATAGGGGTCTTCTACCTGATATGGACAATCATCGTATGAAGTTTGAATATTGTGGACCAAATGGAACTTAAGTTATGCTCCGGAAACCAAATTGCTAACAGACAGACGGACGGATGGACGGACAGACGTGTAATACATTCCTTGTCTGACTTGATATATCACCTATACTTGCCTTGCGATATATTAATACAAAATTTTCTATATATGACAGTCCTAACAGGATCTAATTCTAATGAGACTGATTCCAAGTTTCCTAGTACTAAGCTGACATGTTGAAATCTCTTGTCCATGGAAATTACAAAGTATTAGCCTTTTTGTACTAATTCAAAAACTCTTGGCAACATTGTATTTCTTTAACAGAAACTACACATGATAATAATATGGTAAATTAAAAACTACATTAACATACATTTCTCTTCTTTTTCTTCTTCCTTTTCTTCGTTTTCTTCTTTTTCTTCTTTTTCTTTTTTTCTTCTTTTAATACATTTGTACACTAAAAATAAAGAGAAATAAAATTTAATTTTATCTGTATGAACTGGTTCGTACTAGATGTGTTTAATGCCATACACCGTATAGATCATATAACAGCAGTTGGTAAACCTACTCTTCTATCCTGGAAAGGGTAAATCTCTTAATTTACCTATTCAGCAGTTACCAGGTACATACTTTATCAGAGACTGACAACTGCCTTACATGATTTAGAAAGACTCAATGGTAAGAGTAAGAATGATAGCAGAAATTATTTTAAGACTAAACTCCACGAAAGTATGCCCCACCTGGGAATCAAACCTATGACAACCAGTAGACTTGTGATCAGACCGAGCTAGCTGGGATGCTTAATTTCATCTGTACACTCTTCTCTATGAATGTTTGACATTTTTCTATTTCTAGCATACAAGGAATAGATGCAAACATGACATCGACAGGTTAGATTTAATTTTTCAGACCAAGTTAAACCTCACATTTAGTTGCCCCCAGAACCTTTTGGCAGCCCCAACATTTATCAGCTGTTTCGCCATTTTTATAAAGCCGCCTGGTTAGCTCAGTTGGTAGCATGCAAGTCTACTGATCGAGGGGTTGTGGGTTCAATTCCTAGGCGGGGCATACTTTCATGGAGCTTAGTCATGAAATTATTTCTACAGTCATTCCCCCTCCTACCACCGAGTTTTAATTATGTAGGGCAGTTGTCAGTCACTGACAAAGTATGTGCTAAGTAGTTGGTTAACAGCTAAATCCAGAGATTTACCCTTTCCAGGAGGAGTGAGTAGGTTGACTGACTGCCGTAACATATGACCTATACAATGTGTTGCTAAGCGTTAAGCCCAACAAACAAACACACAAACAATAACTGAATAAACAATTTGACAGTATTACCTTTGATATTTCAATTTCATATTTTTATATGAAACATTTCATTTCTGCATTACAATACTTCAACTTTGAAAGATTGACTAGATTTAGAAGAACAATATCTTGCATTCAATGAGAGAACAACCAATGAAACTTTCGAATAAGGACTTCATGTAAATTGCATTATAAGTCCCAAAATGCTGACTTGCCCTACAGAACAGCTGTTACTGTAACCAACTTGGAAGGGCAAGTGGGCAAGTGCTTTTTTCTGGCACTGCATCATATAAAGCTGTATTGACATCATGTCATGGCGGTCCATTTATAATAATATTTTATTGCAGCATACACAGCAGCAAAAAATGGCCTTTACTTACTTTTTCTACGTCTAATGGACATACTTTTGCATAAAAAATTTGTTTACAAACATTGAATTCCAGTGTTAACAAAATCGCGAATCATTTTTGTGCACAGTGTCTGATTAAATGTACAATTTTAAACGGGACAGGAATAAAATAGTTAGTCACCTGACTGTCATTACAGCCTCAAAAATGCTCAAAATGTGTAACTATAGATACCTGTAGTAACAAGTGTATTAATAATTTATAATTACCTAATACGAGTACAGCAAAAATGATAGCAGTTACTACCGGTGGTACAATGCCAAAAACTACTATGAAAACAAGAGTCTGATCTGTATTCTGGTTGGACATTCCTGTAATAATAATATCTGAAATTAAGAAAAATATAATATTTTTCAAAAATTAAGTCCATACTCTGCCCTTAAAAAGTACTCTGACCAAATCCTACTTAGATGGAAAATCAATTAGCAGTTACCAGTAAGAAAAAAAAAGTCATATCAAATCAACATTCATTAGTTTACAATTCCAGCTATGTTACATGAATAAGTTTTAATTGTAGTAAAATAACTTGTGGTATGCATGGTTAATCTTTTTCTCAAAATTTCACTTGTATAAGAGTTTTGTTTGCAGATACTGTACATGCATTTAATAAGGAAAAATATTCCCAAAACCAAATGCACATCTAAAGCTTCATTGCCTGAAGTGGGATTATCAGAATGTTTCATCATAGTACTCCAATGGTAGGATGTGCCCTTAGGGCTCAAGAGGTTCCAGGTTCGAATGCCACTAGGGGCACTGCTAATTTCCTTGAGCAAAAACTTTTCTTACAAAAGTATTGTTCCACTCCATTTGAACAAAATTTTAAGGTCCACTAAACAGATAAGGTACATGGCAACAGACTTAAAACGGCACTTTAACCTTCACTATCAGGTACTTTTTATGAGATTTTCCTCAAAAAATTTTATTATTGTACCACAGATCTTTTTATACAATTTTGGAAAATTCTCACAATTTGAAAGTTTGAGGCAATAGCGAGAAAATCTAAAATAAACTCTGATCTATATTTCAGAACAGGTGTGGCCTAGCAGTTACAACATTGGATAGCCAGCATTGCTTTGGTTCGAATCCAATCCAAAACCTACTCCATTGTTTCCTTGAGCAAGAAGCTTTACCTTACTAACTCAGTACTTGCGGAGATGGACTTGCAAGTGATTTATCGATGTTGTAAGAACACGTTTCACAATCGAGCTTAAATAAAAAATAGTATATTACTATCTATTTTTCTGTTTAAGAAAATTTTAAACAAACATTGTTTTTTCACACTACGGGAACAAGTTCTATAAAGATAATGTACATTAATAAAGCCATGTTATTACCAAAGCAATGAAACAAAAGACACCAAACAGCCCTTAATACAATAAAATATAAAAATACATGTACACTTAAAATATGTGAACTCTCCTTAAAACTAATAATCAATATGTTAGGTTAAGAGTTCCCACTTATGTAAATATTTTAATTGGCAATCATAAAATCAAATTTGACTGGATCCGGGACTGAACATACTAATATTTTGGTTATCTCCTATACATTTTCGTATTAACTAAAACAAAACAGAATTTGACCACTTGTGACATAGAATACCATAGTAAGCGCCCGAAAACAAAGACATAAAATAAATAGTTGAGAAAGCTATGAACATTTTGTAATTGCAATAATAGGTCAATAGAGATTCATGTTTGAGTTTTGAGTACATTTCATACTTTAACCCCCCTAAAAAGTTCCCATCCCCTGATTCTAAACCTAAGGGTTAAACATACCCTTAAATTTAAAGGCTAAAATTGAGAGTGAACACTGAATCTGAGAGACAATATTATAAATAGTTACAAGGAGTAGTCATAGAAGTTGTAGACCTTGGTTGTTCCTCCGATAACATAGAGGTAGAACTGAAGAACATAAATAACATGCAAAACAATAAAATAACAAGCAACATAACCAGTAAACCTATGAAGCAAGCCATAACACAGTCATTGCCTTTACCCACTAGCCAGACACCGATGGTTAGAGAAAATTAATTCAGACTAATGAAAATTTTCATTTTTATGTGGATAATTTTGCTCATTACCTTCTTTTAAATAATTATAAATTATGCTGGAGCTTGAAAAATGTGAAGGCAAAGACTGTCACACAAATAAAACAAAGAATGAAAACAAGTAAAATAATTGAGTGACAATTAGTCATTCATTTATTCATGCTTCATGATACTAAGTCGTGTCATTTAATGAAAAAGCACAGTGGGAAAATAGAGTTACAATCCTGTATTATCACTGCAGTAAGATAGTTTAGATAGTTTATTTCAAGATATTAGGCCATTGGCCTATGAATCTACAAGCATACATACTATACATAATTGGAAATATGTGGTATTTTCCAATAAATTAGGTTTATGCCATCTGCCTGTTTCAATTTCTAATCTATGTGATGATAATCGTAATTTTGAAATAACAATTATTTCCTAGTTCGATCCTCTCAAACGGAAATAAATCATTTATCCCCTAATCAACAAACCATATAAATGAAAAAAAACAACAACAAAACATATATAGTTAGGAACAGCCCTGCATTGTGTATTTATTATAATATATTTGAGCACATGTACATTAGTTCTATAATGTTTATAACTGTATCATTGAGCAAATCACAAAAAGTAAGCAGCGTGATTCATTATATTTATATATGTAAGATGTTAGTAATAGTATTTTTAAACTTTGATCATGGATGGCATAATAATAAGTTTACAGAACTTTAATTTACATGTTATGACAAATGATATGCAGATATAAGCTAATAACAATAAGAATAAATAATCAGAAAGCTTTCAGTTACTTTGACTTACAATTGTAGTGTAATGCGCATTGTTTTACGCGATAAAGAAGAAAATGTCAATACTCAATTACCGGTATATTTATTTAGCTGTTACATATAGGATGAGCCTATTCTTCTTTCATTTCATTTACCCAAACATACATTATCATAATTTAAATATAATAACATAGTCATGATAGACATGGTAGTATATAAACTATGTGAAATTCACAATATGTGCATACATTAACAAATACGGTATATCATTTACATGCCTTGTCATAGGTAGTGGCATAATCTAATAATCATATTAATATCTTGTGAATAAGTGTACAGACACACTTTCAATATCATTCTGCGGATGTGGTGGACTCGCCCAGGTAAAACCAGACACGTTGTGTCTGGAACCCTGTGCCCATTTGTCTGCTTCTAGGCATTCTTCAACACCACTAAATGTTGGGCCTCATTTCGCAGAGTGATAAAAAAGTGAATACAATTATAAGCTCGGACTTCTTGTTTAATAATACAATTGGAAAACTAATTTACAATATTAAGATAGAAGATTATAATGTATAGCAGCAGTATGTTTAACAAATATACTTCAAATTGTTATCATGATAAGAATATTTAGTTTGGTCCTACTGATATTTTCGAGACATTAAATTTGGTTTGATATCTGACAAATACTAAATTGTACACATAATGTGTATATTCAATACAACTGGTATCACATTATATGATAATAATAGAGTCTTATTATGAATAAACGTGATTGGTATCTTGAGTCCATCGATTAATTTAAACACATGATGTTTATGTAAACACAAAAAAAGAATAGATGGTTTCACAAATTTATATCCACGAAATGACGTTGATGTGTCCATCTCTTGACGGAAAGAATAACAATCTTGAGAATAATAATAAACTCTTCTCTCTTATGTTGATGACATACATGTACAACACACTTTCTAAAACTACAAGCAAAACAACATCACTTCAATAAATTGCTTCTGAAAATATATTAATAATATAATAATACATGTTTTAAGTCTAGACAAAAGGGTGAGAGGGTTATAGTAACCAGCAAGTTAAATTACTTATACTAAACCTTCGAATGACAAAATACTCAGATCATGCGGTTTTTATATAAACCGCCAAATATGTGTATTACTATATATATTTGACACAATCGTGCAAACTATAGATTACTACATAATGCTATATTAATTCATTTGAAATAAAATACCAACTTCAAACATATGGAGGGATGGGATAGGGTGGGTAATTCTCTAACAAACTTCTAACACAATGCAAAGACTTCGAATGACTAAAAACACGCTAAGTAAGCTATTTATATGGTGTGTAATCACACAAACTTCGTGCTAAAACTACACATAACTCACTATTGATATGGTTTACTGAACCCTGGATAAATTCATTTATTTCCTAGTTCGATCCTCTCAAACGGAAATAAATCATTTATCCCCTAATCAACAAACCATATAAATGAAAAAACAACAACAAAACATATATAGTTAGGAACAGCCCTGCATTGTGTATTATCGACATACAAAGAACGGGTCTTGAAATGAATTATGATAAATAAAATACGAATAAAATAGTTATGTTTAAATTTACATCATTCTCATAACATAAAAGACCATACTATACATAAAAATAGACTTAAATTATCCGCCTCCAAAGTCAAAAATCACAGTTTGATTTGATATATATATTACACATTAACCTATTTATTTTCAAAGTATTTTGAAATAAGCACTTTCAGTCAATGGCATCTCAAACATAGTCTAGTCATATTACATTACCTTACACTTAATAACCATTACCATATTTATAGTAAGACAATGAACGGAAAGGAATTTTAATCAGAATCGTAAGATATCCAACATATATAACTGGACAAATTATATATAAACACGCAATTGGGCTATAAACACACTAATTCGCTATAACAGACATTTTGGCTTAAATGTAGCATTTGGGTAAAACAAGCAATTGAGTTATAAATTCACATTTGAGCCATAAACAAACAGATTTTAACAGGCATTTTGGATAAAAACACACTTTGGATATAAAACAGACAGTCTGGCAATAAACATGTAATTGGGCTCTGAACACAGCATTGGGCTTAATTCGGCAATTTGCTATAATTTAATCATTGAGCTTGAAACAGGTAATTTAGCTATTAACATGCAATAAAACATGCCATTCGTCCGAAAAAACATGTCATTTTACTATAAAACACGCCATTCGGCCGAAGAACATGCCATTTTACTATAAAACATGTCATTCGGCTTTAACATGTAATTCGGCTATTAAACATGTCATTCGGCTTAAAACATGCCATTCGACTATCACATATGTCATTTGGCTTTAAAAACATCCCATTCGGCTTAAAAATAAGCCATTCGGCTTTAAAACATGCCATTCGGCTATCAAACATGCCATTCGGCTTTAAAACATGCCATTTTGGCTATAAAACATGCCATTCGGCTATAAAATATGCCATTCGGCTATCAAACATTCCATTTAGCAAAATATAAACAATTATATTTCACAAGCCATTCAGCCATAAACATTACGATAAGCTGTAAATATGTCATATGTTTTAATAGGTGTCATTCGACTTTTCTGTATATCATGTAAGACCCACAAAAAATAAATATATAATTTTATTTTAAAGCATATATATGTATAATGTTCAACGACAACTTTTTTAAGAACAATGTCATCTAACTGTTCTTACCTTACCAACAACTTACGTCTAGAAATTTACGTTTAATAATGATGTTTTCAAAATGTACTTTTAGACTTAGAAAATTAAAGAATATTTGATATCTTTGCATTATTTTATTTAGTATTCCAAAATGTGCCTGATTGGTTTTTATGTGTAAACATTTTGCATTTTATTGAATGATTTTTAACATAAGGGGCAAGATTTACGGACGGATTAGCCAATTATCATCTCTCTCTTATCAACTTATCCTCAACTTTAAATTCTCAGATCCTGGCGGTAAATCGTTTCAGTTGTTATTATAAATTATACAAATAGTATTAGATAACTATTAATAATCCATGAAATTTGAGAATTTGTTCGAGACACCCCGATCAAACTATGCCTAAGAATTTATTGATATAATCTGTTAATTCGTAATTTTTATTTTTCTAATATTCCATTCATGATCTACGAAAAATGTCCTTAAATGGATGTGCAGTCAATTTGACCGTGTCAAAAGTATAGAACCAAGTATATTGATTTAAAAAACAGTATTGAGAACATAAGAAATCACTTACTAATGACATTTAACCCTTATAATATTCAACTGAACGAATTAAACATGTGGCGTATACAGTAAGATACTGAGGGAATCACCAAGCTATTTACAGATTTGTTATATGTCGTAGTTGTTGAAAATGAAACATTTTCATTGGTTGTTTTATGTCTTTCAATATTCTCAAGGATATTTATTTAATCGAATTATGCTTATGTAGTACAATAACAAGCTCTAGTATCGTCCAATCATTAAATCCATATTTTAACACTAATCTATTTAGCTAACCTGACCCACGTGGATTTAGATAGGGAACAACCCCGAATATTAAAAGAATTATAGAAATATTTTACCAAGTAATATAACAGCTTGTCTGTATCAATCACAATTATAAAAATATGACACAGAACCATAAAATTTTTAACTGAAAATTTTGCCTTCTAATACCTTTAATATAAAAATTAAATTTTTTGTCTAACTGTTTAATGTGAATTGGTCATAGAACTCCCCTTACCATTAAACGCATGTAGTTTTGATTTTGTTCGAAGACTTCAGCTCAAATAGTACTTCTTGTCATAGATCATTATCATTTATTATACAAATTAACATGCAATAAATTACTAGTCGTTCACGTAAACATTGCGTATATAAACACAGCCAGCCACATAACACACCAATATCTAGGGTTGTATTATTTTAACGTTTTTATATTTCAATAAGTTTACACTCGATTCATGAACATGTCATTTTATGAAATTTATAACGTGTTTACTCACTATTTAAAAAAAGATCTTACATATAAATTTGTCTGTTTAAATCAGTAAAATGTTATTCACGTATGAGCTTATTCACCGGTTTATAGGCGCTTGACCTAGAATACAACATGTAGCTTACATAATAAAACAAATGAATAAACAAGAATTATATGTCAAATGAAAAAATAAGTAAATATGAATGTCATTTCATTATCAGTACACCAGTGCTATCTTTCGTGTCTTATCAAAAGAAAAAAGTCTGTAATGTATAAAATAAATATGACAAATTTTTCCATGTTAAACGTCTAATCTTTTTATGATGAGGGCATCTTTTCCGAATTTGGTCACAACAATTTTCGGTGACAGCACTATATATTGGACAAGAAATGTCTGAATAACAATTGACCGCTCCTGGAACGGGACTAGAATGAACATAGTTTTTGTTAAGATTTGATTTCTAAAATGACAAGTTTGTCAAACAGCCTGACAATGTGATATATCAAACACTGTATCCCTATTAGACCTAGATTTAATGACTCTATACAAATTGTATGGACATTTATAAACAAAATATTCGAAAACAGTAATCATATAAATACTTTTACGTGCAAATCTACTAAATTCTCTTCCTGTTAAAATGTACACTTCACTATAACACAGACAGACTGACAGTCTATTTAAAGCAACTATATGAAGATATTTTCATTAACAGTAGACTTGAAAACTGTTTTACAACCATGAAGTTATTTAATTATAACATGCATTAAAGACACTATTAACCGTTCAAACCGTTCTGCTTCCTAAATCTGAGATAGACAAAATGTCAATTTCTTAAAAAAGTGGGGTACTTTTATAAGAACACTATATTCACACTATATCCTGATCCAAAATATTTTAAAAACTTAATTATGTAATTCGGAGTAAGTTTTCTCTCTAATAAGACTTCATCTTAAAAAATATTTTGATCAAAATAATTGTTTCAAGTATTGACAACCAAATTCTACTTTCGGTTTCGATCTACTTTCAGTTTGAAATAAACAAATAACATGAACATATCTAGGCAATTTTTGCATATATTTTAAAATTCTTGTTCATAGGAGGTGATTGAAATAGATAAATGTCTTTTTTCTTTGCTGTCAAAAAACAGAATAACTTTGGATATAGGTGCTTTAAACGTCGCACTAATGCACTAAAACATTAAAGGCCAAATCAATCTGAGCCGTTCAATAATCTTAATTTGAATACAAATTGACTTCCTTTAAACTTATCCAATAAAAAAATGCATTGATTTGAACAACTATCTCTGAAAGTAACCATGATCTTGAAAAATCCTATATCTAACAATATTTCTGCAATAAAAAATCCACAATAAAAACTTAAACATTTATATAAATAATTATAAGGTTAATATACAAATGTTTTACAAAGTTAAAACAATACGCCTATTGAATTTCTGTATACCATCTGTTCGAATAGAAATCTTAAAATAGTATGCAAGAACTGACAAAAATGAATGTGATAATAAGCCGAAGAAATGTCACAAAATAAACTCATTGGCTTAGACACAATTTTCAAATTGAAAAAGCTATTTTCTGTTAGATTTTGTACAATTAAATCTATAATGAGTCTGTTTTCTCGACATTGTTTACTGAAAACTGTTACAAACTACAATTCTGAAGAATGAATAATAATATCAGAATATTCCGTACGTATTATTTTCCAAAAATAAACTATTTTGAATTTTGAAATATACATTCTAGAACAACTTGAGTGAACATTGCTAAAGAGATATGTAAGTGCAAAAACGTACTTTCATCATGAAAAATAAAACATCTAAATTATAATCATTGTTACGACAAATTTATTCTAAGAATACTTATCTATTTCAAATTGTCACTGTGTAAAAGACTTCTTCTTCTTACACCCCATGGTTTTTGCAGTTGTTTGTTGCTAGAACCACTGAGAGCTTGATATTCCATGAACTCAAAATTTGACGACAATAATTTCTATTCTCCATGTAGCATAGTTCTGCAGCAGACGAAAAGTCCTTAAATTGTTCAAAGTCGGCATTGAAGTAGATTTCTTCACATAAATTTCGTCTCAATAACTTCTCATATATTGGAACTTCTAAAATTCGCGTACTTCTCTTGAGCCATTAGTAAAGTCGCATTTAAACCCAACTGGTTGACCATGTGCTCCAAAAATATATAATTTTTGCCAATTTTTAATTCTCTAACAAACTTCTAACACAATGCAAAGACTTCGAATGACTAAAAACACGCTAAGTAAGCTATTTATATGGTGTGTAATCACACAAACTTCGTGCTAAAACTACACATAACTCACTATTGATATGGTTTACTGAACCCTGGATAAATTCATTTCTAAACTTTTTAATTTTAACTAAATCTAAGTACGGTTTGAAGCCAAATTCAGAAAACAAAATATAAGTGCTAGCTCTTGATGAATAACTGAGTTGATACTGCCAGTCTTGTACAAAAATATCATTAATTCTTTGTTGAAATACTTTCATAAAATAATTTACATAGTTAACACCTTGGTGAAACCAAACATCATTAAAAGCCAATTTTTCGAATAATTTTTTGTGACGCCCAATTTGCTTTTCCAGGGTATAATAAAATATCATTTAACATCAATTTATAAATAAGTTTGATATACTTTCGATCATCTTAACACAAACAAGTAATTTTTAACCAAAACCTGATTATATTAACCATTCTCATAGTTTTTAAAGGTCTACGACCCAATTCCCCGTAAACAAAATTATTCTGAGTGGTAAGTTTGACTCCAAGCAAATTCTTTAAAAATGTAAATGAGTGCGTTCTAACACATCTGCATTGACAAACCCCATATTTCAGAACCATAATTTAGTATAGGTATGATCAATTTGTCAAATAATGATAATATATGACTAATGGTTAAATTTGGAAACTTGACCAAATAAGTCTTAATTTTAAATATAGCCTTATTAGCTTGACCATTAAGCCTCTCAAATGTTTTATTAAATGAACCCCTATTTAAAAATGTGATACCTAAGTAAGTAAAACAATTAACTATTTCTAGTTCAATATTATCATAAGTGAAACTCAGATTACGTCTTATTATCCCCCCTTTTTAAATATCATTACTTTAGTACTTTGTACATTTACAACAAGTTTCCATCTATCGCAATAATCCTTTAATACATCTAAACCTAATTGTAAACTATTTTCATTTTCAGCAAACAAAACAATATCATCTGCATATGATAAAAGCAAAATTTTTAAAGAATAAGTACAAAAACCCTCAAAACCATTAATTTCTAAATGTTTCTCAAGGTCTTTAACAAATAAAGCAAATATAAATGGAGAAAGACAATCACCCTGTCTAACACCCAGGTAGCTATCAAAATTTTCTGAGCTTAAACGATTTCCATTTTTTACCCTAGATTTGACATTTGAATATAGCGATCTAATTATAATAAACATTTTACCTCTAATCCCATACCTTATAAGCTTATAAAAATATTTTCACGTACTAACAAGTCGAATGCCTTAGTATAATCTACAAAACAAACATACAGTTTTTTTACTATTATTTAAAAGATGATTGATAATTCCATGTAACACAAAAATATTGTCATTGATACCCATCTGTTGTCTAAAACCTGATTGTGCTTCTGTATATACGAAGTAATTTTCTGCCCATGATGTTAACCTAGTATTAAGTATTCTAGTAAACAGCTTTCCAAATGTACTTAAAAGTTCTCTACACGCCCTCATGACCTCTGACAGAGATATTTCAATGTCTAATTCAGAAAACATTACTTGTAATTCCCCGTTTAAAGATATACAACATCAACATGCAGACGTTTTGGTTTAGAGAAATTATGAGGTTGAGCACAATATGCATTCACCAAGATGCATTGAAGCATGGTATTAAAAGAATATATATCAATACAGCAATACAACAGTCAGTATAACAAAAAATGAATGCAAGAAACCTGGGTCCATAACATAGTTGGTAGCACGCTGGGACTTTGAATTTAGTTTCCAAAACAGGGGAGGTTTCAAATCTCACTTCATATAAATTAAGAAGGATGGCACTGGCCCAAGAGATTATAAACCAGTCACCAAGTCAGCAGACAAGCCCAATGAAATATTTCTATTTTCATCTTAGCATTAAAACTGCTGTGACGTCAGCGAATGGCGACCCAGACAAGCGAAAATTATCGAGAAAAAAGTGTTTAGTCACGAATGTCTGCTTCATAGTGAAGTCGATTTTAGAATCGTCGATTGTTATAGGTACATTAATGAGTTGTTAATCGAATGGCTAAATGATTTTGTGATCAATCGATGATTCGTAGCTTTTTGAGGGTGAATTTGACTAGTAGGTGAGAAGTTGGAGATTGGACGCGTTGCATTCCTGGTGTTTTTATTATATGTCAGAGGGGAATTTTCGTAGTATGATATAAAATGTCAAGCTCCTGTGATTTAACATACATGCTTGGTGTTAGAATAAACTATGACTAGCCAACTTGATTTGCATGTACATTTATATGTTCATGGTATGTAGTGACGAGTTTACTATGCAGTGTTATGCAAAACAAGGGTCAGTTTGTATTGCATGCAATACTGAAGTCCCCTACCATACTGAAGTCCCCTATCGGTAATCTATGACTAATTTAAGAACAGCAGCACGACCTTGACCTCAGACCTCAACCTCGGGTTGAGTAGTATCATCCGTCAAACGGTATGAGTTCGGTTTTAGCCTAGACTTCTTTCTCAAAATGGATGCCAACGAAAAACAACTCACAAGTCAAAGAAATTTATGATAGTGATCAAATGATTTGTCTCAGACCACTGTGAGAGAGGCTATTTAAATATTATTTTGTCTGTTTTAAGTTCATTTCTATCGGAGTTCCACGTGTACATCTATGTTACGTTCGGGATGGAAACGGGTTTTTGGTCGATCAGATAGGGTACGAACAAACTTTTTTTCCTGTTTAACGTCACATAACTTTCTTCATTTGCTTTTCATTAATAAGCTTTTATATGCAATCAACAAATTAACCATTTGTTTGATAAATAAGACCAAGTTTTTGAAAATCGACCCAAAAATAAAAACACAAGAGCGCGTTGAATAGGATCGGTCATTTTTTCTTGGTTATGGAGATTGATGGTGAAGGTCGTCTGAGACCAGACACACTTCATTTTGCTCTGATGTTTTCGGACATTTATTCAAGTTAACATTAGTGTTTTGTGATAATTTTTGGATGTATATGTTTATGAACACTTCAGCTAAGTGCATCTTTAATTATAATTTTATTTTTTCAACCATGGGTTTAGTTATTCTTAAAAACAATATTCAAAATTTTGAAAATTTTTATCATCAAAAATCACACCTTTTACAAAATACAGCTTGTTCATTAAAGTATGACCTTGACCAATTATTGGATTTAGGTTTAAATGTGTACAATAATCCTTGTTTATACAAAGTTGATACTGCCACATTATAGTTCGAACAAAAAAAAAAACACTGTTTATAAAAACAATACAATGAACTAACCCACGACGAGGGATGCCCAGGATGACTTTAAAATAAACAATTGTGATATGTTTCACTTGTGTCTTAGTTGTTGGTGTAGTGGAAAGCGTTCTACCATAACAAGCATGATTTACCATGTGGTGGTGGTTTATCAACCATGGTAATTTTGTTAAAATGAATTACACAAATTTTATTTTCAGTACTGCCTACCCCTGAAATGAATTGTCTCATTTTCAATGTTTAACAAAACACGTTTTGTTTTTTTGTACGCACTATAGGTGTTATTAATTCACTCAAATTAGCTTCTTACAGATCACAAAAGAAAAACAGGTGTATTGTAAAGAGCTCAGTTAAAACTCCCCTGGGCATTAATAAAAACAACTTAATTAATATACCCAGAAATATGTAATACAGTAACTGTATTACATATTTATTTCGTAATAGTATTACGAAATAACTTTATTCAAAGTAAATACACGGCAGTGTTTTTTAAGCCATTTTGGGGCCGAAATTCGGCCCCATTCCCCTCCTTAAAAAGTAAATATTTTCCCCTGCTCAGAAAAATGTAGGTTTATCAAATTTTTGGGTCTGAGTCAGTATTCCTATCAGATGAGTCCTCACTTTCGTATCCAAATTATATTTATATCCGAAATAATGTGTATATTTTTCATCTGAGTGTTGTGCAATCGCTCCTCTACACATTCAATGTTCTGCTTCATTAGTTCTGTAATCATACCAATGATGAAAAATTTAATGTCTACACACAAACCCACAAACCAAAAAGTTTATCTTCCGGTCAAGGTCATGACATTTACAATTTTCTGACGTACCGAGATTTTAAGATTTTTTATGAACCTAGCTGCCATTAAGCATAGAGAGTGGAAGCTGTTCATGCAATGCTGATTTATGACTAATTATTTAATGGTTGAAATTATGCAACTGTAGTTTAAAGTACATAAAACGTCGCTCGGAGTAAATTGTAAAATATTCGTCCTCAATAATTTTCGTAACCGGCACGTTACGGAATAAAAAATCATTGTGGGAAAATGAGACATTTTTAAATCAAGTTAATAAATTCAGACAGTGAGGGTCTTTTAAGTCCACACTTAAAAATCAGTTACTTGATTAAATTGACCAGAACAGATCTATATTGTGACTCAGACCCTGAAATACAGCTCCTCATTTTGGCCTCCTCATTTCTGAATTATGTTATAGCTAGTCCTATATATAAGCCCCTCCGTAACTCATTTCAAATTGGGACATTATTCTGTTACGGCTACAGTTAACTTTATTACATAATAAGATAAGTAACTTTGAACACCTTTGCATAAAGCTAGAGTAGATAATGAGACCTGTGATTATTTTGACATATGACATTTCCCTGAAATTTGGAAAAATAGCCATATAGCCTGATTATCTTTTACCAGGGATTTTATATAAAAAATGTTATATAGAATCCCTGGATTTACTTAAAATCAATGTACACAAGGACCCTATATATTAGGGTATTTGATGTACACTGGAACCTCGCTTAAAGACCACCCCGATTCAAGGACCACCCCGCTAAAAAGACCACTTTTGAAAAGAACGGATTTTTTGCTCTGTATTTAGTTGTCTTTAACCCCAAAAATAGTACCACCCCGCTACTCCGTAATACGACCACTTCTTGCTGACAAAACGCTTAAAATGCGTGCATTTTAACCCCGCTAAAAAGACCACTTAAAATTCGCGAGATATTCGGCGAGCGACGGGCAGTCTGACTATGGTATATGTTTTTCACACCTGTGTAGATAATACGCTGCACCCATTGTTCGTTAACAAAAGATGTCAATCTGTTCGATAACTAATAAATAAAGGGGTATTAACACGCCTGTTTAACTAACAATGTGACACTTGCATAATCTAGGGGTCATTTTCCTACCCAATACTGACCATTTAAATTGAATCTATTGAAAATATTTGATGAAACAACAAAATTACTCGAAAACGAAAGTAGACGCGTCACGTGATACAAATACATTTTTAATGTTAAATTGTTAAAGACACAACTTATCATACATTTTGACACATGTACTGCATGCTTTTTCGTGGCTAGATATAACTTTACTATAAATTTACTTTATTATTAAAGTCTGAAAATATACAAGAACTTAAAAACTTAGGATTGTTTTTAATCAAAGCTTTTGACAGGCGTAGATCCTTAATTTATTAAATTTCACTATCACTTATTTTTTACATTTTATATTTATTGATATTTATAGAATATTTTCGCCCCTAGACAACAGTCATGCTTTGTTGTTATATTACATGTATATAGTATATATATATCTGTCTTTTTTCATATCATGTAACTTGCACTTGTATGTAACCATCTGTACATTATATTATATTATTTAGCTTATGACTATAAGTCTATGTGCTTTTGTCAAATAAAATTTCTGTTCTGTTCTGTTCTGTATAACGGTAGAATTTTAGTGTGTCACGTAGAATGGATATAATCATTGAGGCCCTGCAATGAGTGCATGAACCTAGTTCAAATGTAGCATTCATATAAATGGATCTTTGTATCGAACAGCAAAATACTTACATGTCTCTAATTGACTACATTTTTTGCCGTTTGAGTTTAAGTTAAAATATTGATACAACTGAAATGAAGTGCCGACACAAACGATAAGACATGGGATACCGAAACCCGAGTCACCCCATTCTCTTTGAAAAGTCATATGTGACCCTTATATGAACGATAAAGTGGATTTGGTACACTAAAGCACTTGGTGACAATACTTATGTGAACTTTTGTTGAAATCTATTGACAAATTTAGATGGAATTGTGAATAGAAATTTTTCCCTATGTACTACATATGTCTAATCGTTGACCAGCTACGAAGACAACTTACGTCTGCTCAATTAAATGGTGTCTGCTAAATTGATCTTTTATTTATTGTTTAGAAAAAATGGTAGAAATATAGTCTGAACGATATTTAACAGTTTGGAACCAGGCGCCGCAAAAACAATTTACTTACTCAATTTTCATAAGATATTCATAAATACAGTACTACTAATATTATCAATAACTATGCATGGGTCTCAATTTATTTCACTTGCTAGCAAACAGGAAAAAGTCATGAACCATGCAATACTTGAAATTTTCACCTGTATTATGATGTAACCACTATACTACAATTTTCTTTTGATGTCCAAGATTTATAAGTTGTGTCTTTAATGTGATACAAGTTTTAGTGTTTTGAGTATAGCAAATCCGAAATGGAAGCTATTGAGAGTAAATTCGACGGAAAGATAAAATATTTGTTACTGGTCTAATCTAAACTCCATTGTTTTTTCCGGCATACGGAAATTGCCGAGTGATTACGATTATAGAGCGTCAGTACCGAATAAAGTCCGTTATATGGTCCGGTAGGCGATATAGTTCATTATGACCGTTTCCGTACTTGATCGCCAACACACGCGTTATATACAGTTGAAAAATAACTATAGGTTGAACTCAATTATTTTTCATACATAGAATTATCCATGATAAAATTTGAAAATCTTATGCAATGTGAAAATTGTTCTCTTGATAATGACTAATTAGTTAAAGCTCATTACACCCACTACGCTTTCAAATAATTCTTTTAAGCAAGGACTCTATATAACATGTAATATAGGGTCCTTGTTTTAAGTTAACAAAGTATATGTCAGGCAATCTTTGTACTATGAATTATGCTAGACCAATTTATCCGCTAATAAGACCACCCCGCTAATAAGACTACTTTTGAAAAGAACGGTCAGTGGTCGATGTAGGCTAAAGATTGCAATATCGGCAAAGCTTCCGATCTTTAACCTACATCGGCTCGATTTAGGCAAAAAGTCGGTTAAAGGATGGAAAATTAAAACACAATTCCGACTTCTAGCCGATAGCCGACTTGTATATTATCCTTAGTAATTATCCAATATGTCGGTATATCATTATAATTCAAGTCAGAGAAGTGTTGTCATTGCATTTTGATTAGCAGTTTCAGCTTTTATTCATTACGTTTGCCGATCTTTAGCCGATGTCGGTCCTACAGCGTTTTTTTAGAGGAATTCTCTCTTAATTGCGATATCGAGCCGATTTTCCGCCGATGTTATTTCGGAATGTTGGAAAACTTTAAAGCTCCGCCCACCGATATACGTGGTACATTGTCCGACATTATCAGGGATTAATCTATGTCCCTAACCATTATCTATGTTTTGAAAGTAACTGGTTCAAATGCATGCTATTTACTTACTTGTCAGCCGATTTCGATAAACTTAATATTTTTGAAAAGGACATTGTCTCATCTATCAAATGATACGTTACTTATGAATATCCATTCATAAATATTCAAATTAAATGTGAGTCCATTTGCTCCAACAAAAAAATACGCACAATGAATGAGCAAGTTGAAAGAATACACTTTTATTTGACCGCTGGTAATAGTCGTTTGGATGTACGGATTTTAAACAGTAAAACATGCAAAAAATATTACATTACGTTAGCTATCAAATGATGTAGAGTTAATTAAAATATGTCCAAAAATAAAAAAGTTAAGGGGTGGGAATTAGGGGCTATCTAGACGGGGTTGTGTTCAAATACACGCATATCATTTACGAAATATCATATTTCCTAAAGATTAATTTGTCTGAAAATGGCATTGTCATAACTTTCAAATGATTCCCTTTTTTATAATATCCATTTGATATATATCAAAAATAAAGGTAGGTTCATTTGCTCCAACAAAACATTATATGCGCAAAAAATATCAAAGAACGCATCTCACATTGAACGTTTGTAGAAATCCTTTATAAATCAGAAAACTGTTGGATATACACGAAAACAACTTTATATACATGTAATCCTTAAAATGGTGTATAGGTGATAAAATATGCTGAGAAATAAAAAGTTAAGCGGTGGGTCCATAGATCTTTGTGGTACATTTTGGGGGTAAACATGCATGAAAAATGTAATTTTCAACCTGATTTATTACATACTTGTATTTATTGTCGTCAGATTATTATGTAGTTTATACTTTTATCACAGTATTTATAGACCCCATGTGTACATATTTGATCATTCTAATTTGTGTTATTGAGTTTATTTTGTAACTTTCACTGAGAACCCTATATAACTGTACATAGGGTCCATGCTAACACATAAGAAATTCGATGTCCGTCAAGACCAGATGTCGGACAAAATGGCGGCCGATAAGCCGCTTATCTTAGATAAGCATCCGGGTATCAAATGCCGGACGCTGATTGGCTAATAGGAGCTGTCAATCAAATTCTGGCGTAAGGTCAATTTTATTCAAAATATGTGATTGCAATTTTGACTATTGAAAAAAGGAATCATTTTAAATAAAATTTAGAAGTCATTCACTTCATTTACTGCGGACCAGTCCCTCCATTTTTGAATAGAGAAAGAAGGAAACACTAGCACTGGTGAGTTGATTTTTTTTTTTTTTTACATTTATTAGTCTTTTCCTTCAACTTTAATTGGTTACACCGACTACTCTGAACCTTATGACATGCTACTTTGAACTGCAGCTTTTTACATTTAAATTTACGACCAAATTTCATATTTTCTGTAAATTGTCAGTTAGTCATATTAATATTTGAAGTAGAATTCTTGGTAGACAATCTTTTGTTGTTACATGCTAGATATATTATTATATCTGTTTTGTATCGTTAACTTGGGCAGTACTTAAGTACAAAGCCGCGGCCGTGGCGTAGTGGTTAGCATGTCTGACTTCGAATCCGGAGATCCGGGTTCGAATCCCGGTCGCGGCAGGTCATACCCTATACATGAGTTGTCGGCCTCGTGGTACAATCTCTCATACAGAGTTGTCGATCCTTACAGTGATCTCAACTCTGTATTGCTCGTGGTAGGGTAAGTTAGTACTGGTGATAGAAAAAGTGTCCAGGAAACCTGTAGTTGGAAGAGCTGGCCGTCGTGTATATGACCTGTATATGTGTTGAATGCGACGTAAAAAACAAAAAACTTACAAAAAACTATACAACGGTTAAAGTCAACGTTCATAATTTTAGAAATCTTATAAAATAAAATCTTAAGGCCAGAAGCTTATTAGTCATGCATTCTATATTTAGATAAGTTAGCATATAATCCACCTGATAGTCGAGTCATTGTTATCTCCCTTGGCAGATGTGTAATGTGTTTATAAATACAATATGTATGTATATAATTCAATGGTTTACTATTAGAATCAACACATTATCATTAAATCAAGGTCACTACTCTTGCTTGTTGTGAATGTGCGATTATCAGTTAGATGACCCAATGAACTGTGGTGAAGATTTTATAATTGAATTATAATTATGTATATGTAATGTAATGTAGGGGGAAGGAGTAGAAGCTTGGAAAAAGTACGTAGATAATATTCATTGGATGAGTTACAATGTAAAGGGAGAAAATGAGAATATTGAATATTTATACAGGCTGAAACATTTATCGTTATGTTGAATGAAGTAAGTTGTTAATCAATACAATAAATGTCCTTCAATCTTATTTTTATTTGATCATTCAACATAACGATAAATGTTTGGTTTACAGTCAACTCGTCAAACGTACGAATCGTCAAACTTAATTTAACGCACAACCATTAGACCAACTCGTCAAACTGATAATATAGAGCGAAAACTGTGGGAAACTTAGTTAAGTTATATACATCAAAGTTGATTGATTTTTTCAAATACGATACTTTGATGGAAATGTTACTTTTATCAGACCAGTTACAATATTTTGATTTTAATTCGTTGTTTTAATTAAAATAAATATCATTTTGTAAAGAAATAAAGTGTGTTTATCATGTTAATTTATTACTTTTTTTGTGAGAGAATATATATGTTTTATATCAATGTTTTATTTTATTATGTTAAAAATAAGATAAATGCAGTTATAGACTTTAATAGTACTTAGATATATGTAATATAAATAAATTAATTCTAAGGCCTATATTTGGATAGTGTTTTAGTTTGTTATCTGTGATTTATTAGTTTGAATCCCATATGACGATATGATAACATACGCTAGCTCTACTCATCACCAAAGCTGATAGGTCACAATATAATACCATAGAATGTACAGTTTGTTACAAATGAGTTAAATGTTTGTTCTAATTCCAATTACCAAGCAACTTTCTCGCTAAAATCCGTTTCTTAGTGAATCTGATAGAAGTGTAGGTACTTAGTGGTCGCTAATTGTTTAATATGATAGTGATGGTTCGAATCCTCCAAGATAGTATAATATACGTCTTTTCGCTCAAATTCAGCCCTTTTCATAGTATAATAAATGATTTTGTTGACAAAATGTCCTTTTCGTATATTAGTGACGTTTTTTTTTGCGCCTTTTCGTCTGTAAAACTCCTTTTTTGCGTCGAATATTAAGTTTTTGCCGGATTTAAGTCCTTTTCATACCCTATCCAGAGTTTGAAAAGACGACAAAATGTAGAATCCCTGGTATGTGTTCTGTGCTGAGATGTCTTGGTTAAATGCTGTCTTTAAGGCGTCAGTGTCACAGATGTCTGTGGTCATGGTTTGTTGTTGGTTCTTTTCCTTGGTTTGTTAGAAATGAAGCAAATTCTCTGCTATTTTAAATAGCACAGCCCTAAATAGGATGAGTCCCTCACCCTGTTATTTACACTGCCTTACTTACTGTGTTTTGCATGATCTTTCTAATTTCAGGAAGTGCATGCGCATATCTATGTTCTGGGCCAAGCTGGTCTCAAGGATGAGTCGCCATCTGCAATCGGGTGCGAGTCAACTCGTCAAACGTACGAATCGTCAAACTTAATTTAACGCACAACCATTAGACCAACTCGTCAAACTGATAATATAGAGTGAAAAAAATACATAGGAGGGGTGGGGTAGTTGTATTAAAATTATTTTTAAAATAAATCATTAGTTAATTATGTTGAATAAAATGTTTAGATAAATTATATATTGTGTATTTCTTTATACATAATGAATAAAGTGTTGAAAATAAATATATTTTTTGTGTATTTATATTATAAGTTATATTTTTTATGTGCGCATAATAAAAAATAACCACGTTAATATTTTCGCGTATTTGAAAAAAAGTACTTAGATTATTCTTTTTCTTTGTGTATTAATATAATTATCATGAGTAATATGTGAATATTTTTATTCAGATAATTACATAAAAAATTATGAACAAAGGTTTGGTTTACACTTTTATATTATATTACAAACAAATAAAAAAGATCAATAGAGTTTTCACAAATTGAAATATCAATTTGATTATGCTGATTATGCATTGGTAGTAGATTATAATAATTTATTGTAAAATTATATTGTTATATTTAAATAGCACCACAAATACCATTTTGTGAGATTCTCATCATCACTTTGCGATTGATCAAACTAATAAATCATTAATAATAAACTAAAACTCTTTCCAATTTTATGCTGTTAAAGCATGAAAAATATTTGAGAATTAATTAATTTATTTAATCATATTACACTTAACTACTATCAAAGTCTCTATAACTGCATTTTTTAAACATAATAAAATAGAATAAATGATACAAAAATAATTTATACTCTCACAATATAGTACTAAAAAGCAGTATAAATGGGGTTTCAACTAAACTTTACCATTGGCTTGAAGTTGGCGGCAAGTTGGCAGAATGAAAAAGCTATAATTATATTCTGTAATCATTATCACCTTTTTGTCATAATGGCTCAATATATCATAAATATGTAAAAGGAATACTACCTAAGAAGCAGAAATGCATTTTGAACTGAAAAATTACATCGGCTCCTTGTCGGTTCCAAGTTGGCTGAATGTAGGCTAAACGACATCGGTTCAATCAAATGCCGAGTTGCACTTTCTAGATCGGACCGATGTTGATGCCGATGTCGGCGCGGCTTAGAAGTTCAGATCGGTCCGATGTGAAATGCTGGCTGGGGAACAACAAGTATTGAAAAAATTCCCTTATTTTCATTTTTGTCGCTATTTTCCCCTGTAAAAGAGCCCCGCCCTCTTTCCCCTAAGAGTGAAAAAAACACTGACACAATATTTGATCGATATGGCTCGTATATTAAGAGCTATTTGAAAAATTAAAGTCATATTCGCACTTTATCTCATGTTCGCGAATTGGAGTCGTATTCGCTGTTAATTAGTCATACCATTTATAATCCCTGCTTCAACACAGTCTTTGAAGTATTATGTGCAAAAGCAAAATACTCAAAATATTTAGGCAACTATTTAAACATGTTAAAAGATCCTTACCTGTACTGTTAACCTTATTTTCTATTCCAGACTTAGAACCTACACCGACGAAAGAATGAAGGAAATGTCTGAGGTGACTGACTGAAGTGTCATTTTTATATCTATGCATACTGCATCACACATCAAAGATCACACACAGGTGTTTTTAAAATCATAGATCTAGCTACGTTGGGATTCCCATTTTTCTATTTTTAGATGGGACGGTCTACAATAAAATCAAGCCAGTGCACACGAGCAGCGGACATTAAGACTCTGTAACCGTTAAGACAGGTTACACACCATTAAATTTTCCAGCGGACATTATGATTTCACGGTTTTCGAACAGCAAAAAGTAAAGATATATGTATTTCTAGTTATCTATTTAAGAATTCCTCCGCAGGGTTAATCAATGATAATTAATTTTTGTCTTGATAGATTCAGTAGATCTCATTGTTGCTGACTTTAAATCCCCACAGAAGCATAAAACTAATGATATGCGATATGTGCGGCTAGGTTCAAACATGGATTTAATATAGAATCCCTGGTTCAAACCAATGTTGAGTACAAACGGTGAAGTGTGACCCTAAAGTCCACTTTATGCTAATATCAGTCGAATAAGCCCCTTCATACAAGTCTAACTTGGGGGCTGAGAGCAGGGGTGTGGCCTCAAAGTAGTCATATACATTCATTTTCAATAAGCGGGTGCAAATGGTGTCGCCGGTCTATTCTCTCTGTCCCTTACGATATAAAGTTTAGATTATCAACCTAAAATATGCTGTCCTTCAACTGCAGGTTATTAAAGAAGTATTATCTCATCAAATTTGCGAAAATTTTAATGAATGAAGTTGATTTTTGACATGTTCGTTACTGTCGCCGATCAATAAGCTGTTTCTTTAAACATGCGTAGAAATTAAACAAAGCCATTTAGTTCAACTTTGTTAAGTTTATTTAGAAACTTAAACATTATAGTCATAAACCAAATATATTTCCCAACAACTTTCGATTGTTAATTGACCTTCAAGCTCATAAAAAGTCTGGATTTTAGAAATCGAATTTTCCGGAAATGTACGTTACTAAGTTTTTACATGGCAGCATTTTAAAGAATAACACATCAAATTGTATCGGTTTGGTTATTATCATAGACATTAGTCTTATAATATTACATAATGCTTAAATTCATGTGAAGATTTTTAGTTCTTCAGACAATGTACAAGTGTAAAGGTAACACTCGCCCTAAATTGACTTTGAATTGACATGTTCGTTACATTAAGTTTCTGAAATACCATACCGTTTGAGAGACATTAACTTATCTTGAAATGCGTAATGCTGCGTGTTATCTAAAAATCATGTTAACTTTATATTCTTTTGAAATTACTGAAAGATTATCAAGTAAAAGCTCCTTATTTGAAGTGTCCGTTACTGACATGTTCGTGACTGAAATATACATACTGCGTGTTTTGGCGGTTTAAGTGCAGTTTTTAAATTTCTTTGTACATGATGTCATTAAACTTGATGATATCACTCCGATAAAGCTTACAGAAAAGGTCAACTGCCGCTTTATAGAAATTAAAAGGAGATCTCGCAATACGGCGGTAAGGTTATTATCTTTAAGCCACAAATTTGCTTAAATTGTTTGTCTCATATATTGTTTTGCTTAATCATTTGATATTGGAGTGAAATTTGAATATATAGTGTGTTTATTGGATGCATAGTATATGTTCAAAATACAAGCCATGACAAAAGTATGTTACGTTTCCGTAACGAACATGTCAGCTGCATTAACGATTCACTGTACCAGTGTAACATGAAATTAAGTTGTTTCTTTAAAATTAATTCAAGTATATAATTCTTTCCTTATTTTCACTTAAAGTTAGCTTCAGCATGATTTCTTTTGAAATCGTATTTATTATACGACACTTTCATTTCGTTTTATATTTTTGTAACGAATTAAACTGTCTGTTCCACTCTTTAGTCAGTTTCAGAAAAATGTCTCGGAGAGTAAAACTAAAAGGGAAATAATTACACGTCTAAGCAGAGTACAAACCCGATTCATGGCAGTATTCTATTTGTAGTGATACACCGATGAATGATTAGTAACGAACATGTCAAGACTAGTAACGAACATTTCATATTGTTTTTTCTTTTCTTGTGAAATCAAGGGCAGGAATTCAGAAATATATATCGTAGGCAATGTGAACTCATATAAAGAAAGATTGAGAAAACAAATTACATACCTTTGGTAACGAACATTTCGGCGACATTTTGGTAGCATTTTTTGAAAAAAATCATGTGAAAAGAAGCATATAAGAGTAATTCTTCAATCACACACTATTCTTCCAAGGTTCCGGTGTAAGATTTAAATGTAATTATAAACACGGATCGCGAATATACAGACAAAAAATTATTATTTATTATACTCTTCTCGATTACAATTTTCTTTGAATCACATTGTACTCGGTTTGTCCTAGCATATGCATGACAACTGAATATTATTAGTCAGTACAAATATCTTTCTTGATTTTCTTAAGAACAACTCTTTGTTTATACAAGTGAAAATTCTTAAATGTGTAATATACCAACTATTTATAGTAAGTGACCATTGAAAGTTACCGTAACGAACATTTCATGGCAAAATTTGTACCCCTGACAGTCAAGTAAGCATATGGCACTAATTACTGATGTCATGATCAAAATATTTCAGAAACTTGTAGTTTACAGGTTATATTCTTCAATTAAAATGCTAAATACAGAATTCTAAAACACCGGTTTTCCTGTCTTTCATACCTCCAAAATGCACCCGCTTATTGAAAATGAATGATAATATATGTACTTTAAGCGGCTTAAAGTGAGTTCGAACCCCTGTGGAGCCCAAACGGTGAAGACCGGGTATACAGACGTAGCCTATGCTAATACAAATCGAATGAGCAACTCTTTGCACGTCTATCTTGGGACTGAAAGCAGGGATGTGAACTCAATGTAGCCATATAATAGATATACCTATCATATAGAAGTTTTTAAGAGAGTTCGAACCCTTTTTGAGCCTTAACGATGAAGTGTGACCCCGGAAGACCGGATAACCAGACGTAACCAATGCTAATACCAATCGATTAAGACTCATTAGACAAGCCTGTCTTAAGGCTGCTAGCAGGGGTGAGACCTCAAAGTAGCCATATAATAGGTATACCTATTATAGACGTTTAAAAAGTGGGTCCGAACCCCTATAGAGCCCAAAGGGTGAAGTGTGACCTCAAAATACCGAGAATACAGACGTACACTATGCTCATACAGATCAAATGAGCAACATCACACTAGTCTATCTTGGGGCTGGAAGCAGTGATGTGACTTCATAGTAGCCATATTATAGATACATTGTATATCTTTTATAAACGTTTTAAAGAAGATTCGAACCCTTGTAGAGCCCAAACGGTGAAGTGTGACCCCAAAAGACCGGGTTTACGCTATGCACTATGCTAATACCATTTGAATTAGTCCTCTCATACAAGTCTATCTTGGGGCTGAAAGCAGGGATGTAACCTCAAAGTTGCAATATAATATACATAAAATTGAATTAGTGCACATTATATGGTTTCTTTAAAGGCTCATCCCTGCTTTCAGTCCCAAGGAGGACTTGTATGAAGTTTCTTATTCGATTGGTATTACCAAAGTATTCGTCTGTATACCAAGTCTTCCGGGGTCTCACTTCACCGTTAGGGCTGCACAGAGGTTCGAAATCCTCTTTAAAAAGTCGGAAGTATGCAAATCTATAGTATGGCTAGTTTTAGGTCACACCCCTGCTCTCAGCCCCAAGATGGATTTGTATGGAGTTGCTCTTTCGATTGGCAGTATCATATGCTACGTCTGTATACCGCGGTCTTCCGGGGTTACACTTCACCGTTAGAGCTTCACAGGTGTTCGAATCTTCTTTAAAACGTCTTTAGTGAGTATATCTATAATATGGCTTCTTCGAGGTCACACCCCTGCTTTCAGTCCCAATATGGACTTGTATGAAATTGATTATTCGATTGGTATTGCCAAAGGCTTCGTGTGTATACCCGGTCTTCCGGGGTCTCACTTCACCGCTGGGGTTTAACATTGGTATGAACCTATATAACTGCATTTTTCGCATATTACCAGTTTAAGGCAGAACTCCCATAATAGCTGCTGTCAAACTTCGGGCGATGTCGGGTCATGTCGACAAATTACGTAAGCGGTTTTCGTCGGTGTCGTTATCAATCGATAAAGATCGGATGTACTTTTTTATTGTGTAAATGCCTCATTTTTCAAATATTATTAATATTTTTATTGTATTACCTCACAAGAATATTAATTCTCTCAATTATTTGAGAAAATAGATAGAATTCGTGTAAAAAGTTTAAACCGGAAGTTTAAAAATCCAATTCAAACAATGGACGAAAAGATTCGTCCCCTAACAGATTCGGCCCCGAACAAATTCGTAATCAATAAGTTGTTGATGATTAATGCAATTAGACCGTAAAATACCATTATTTTATCTTTAAATTGTCAATAATGGCGTTTAAAAGTAAAATATATACTGTAAAGATGTGTTTTCCTTCATATTATGATGGTCACTAGAGTTTTGACATTTTTTCAAAAAGGGGGTTGATGTATTAAAATGGCATTTTGTTTAGTTATCTGTGGTAAAAGTTTTTGTTCTTTGTTTTATTCATTGCCATATGGTTTAAGGTAAATTATTAAATGTGTAACTAGGAGTGCAGAAACTGTTTTCATAGTCAAAAAATAAGGATACGGACTTGTAGTTTTTATAGCTGGTGAAAATCGTCACATTTTCTGTTGGGTCTCCCTATTATTAACTTGGTATGTGTGTAAAAATACCAAGGTAAAGTTATTAAAGTTGATGTATTTGCATTCATTAAAGTATTGTGAATTTTATCAAACAAAATTTATGAAAATAATTTGATTATTTAATTCAATTTTACATTTTAAAGACATATACCCCTTCAAATTTATAGTGTGATTCTTACTTATAACTCAATTTTCAAAAAAATGTTATAAAAAATTTATTTGACGGTAAAAATTTAAAATATTTTGCCAGTGAATCTAGGTTGTGATCCTGATTATAAAGAAAGTAGCAAAAGTCTTATTCCTTGATATGTGTATTATGGGTATTCTACCTTAATGTCTATGTACAGATTTAAAGTCATACCTAATCAAATCTTTAAACCTGAATCCTTTCAAGACAAGGAAGTTAAGTTTTATCTATTACCCTGCGAAGTAATTAACATTATTTCAGCAATCTACATGATTATTTTTTCCGATCGAAAATAGTGGCGTGTAATGTGGACAGGTGTATTCCCCGGACCCGCCTATGTTTTTTTTATAGAAAATGGAACGATTACATGGACCCACCCCTTAACTTTGTTAATAATGAATATATTTTTATTGAAGGTACTGTTGGAAAGCTAAGATAATAAGCTTTATAGAAATATAAACAAAATAAAAATCTGACGTCAAAAAATGTATATTAAATCAGGTTGAATATGACTCATTTTTCATCAATAATTTACCCCAAAAAATATCGCAAAGATTCCATGGACCCACCCCTTAACTTATTTATTTCTTGAAATATTTTTATAAACTTTACATCATTTTAAAGCCCATGTAATGTAGTTTTCGTGTACGTTTTTTCTTTTTAAAATCGGATCATTGAAACGATTTTTACAGACGTTCAAACTTACGTGTATTCTTTCAAAATTTAGTGGTGTGTAGCCTGCCTTAACGTCTGCTGCACTTATGTCCGCTACTGTCAGCTCGATTTCAGTACGGTCTACTGAATTGTAGGCTATAGATAGATCTACAATGTGTAGAAGGTCTGTGTACAGAATGTTGTAACTGGTCTTACCTGTTTAACGAGTTGTTTGTCGTGTGCAAAATCACCATTCTATAAATAGAAGATTTCAAGGTTCAAGGTATTTCACCTTCTATTTATAGAATGGCGAACCCGTGTTTATACTGTCAATGAACGGGTACATCTGACGAAAATCAAAATGTTAAAACAGACAGTACACTCATAAACAGTTTGAGGCCCACAAATCTTTGGATGGGTTTAGGCCGGTACATGTATTCAATTCATACGGGAGCGCGGCGTGAACGTTTAAGCGTGAAATGTGAAATTCCAATGGATAGTAAAATGACTAAGCTTATGGTTCAAGTAAAGTCTTTTAGTAAAATAAAAAATGGCCTAACTCTTATATATGTAATTTAATATTAATAAAAAAAATAATAAAAATTTATTTAATAAAAAAAATGAAATAATATTTTTATTTATGCAACATCAATTTTGCAAATATATCTTTTGTTACTGAATAATTCTGTTGTAACTTATGACCAGTATCACTTAGTATGTTTCATAAGAATCAGTTTGATGTATAAAACATTACTGTTGGTTCAACAGAGCTAGAGCAATTTTTTTCACTATTATTTGGCAAACCAAGACTTACATGTAGCTTATAGATGGTCAAAGTTATCATATTACTGTAACAGGGTGATTATTTTATATCCTATATTACTGTAACGTGTATCCGAGCGTTCAACTATATATAAATGTATTTTCCTCGAGCTACTTAGCTTAATGATTGGTAAAATAAAATAATAAAGAAGAATATGTACAAGGCATGAACTATAAGACAAATTTAACAACAGCAACTATACAATATATCTATAAATACAATAACATACCTGATTACGAAGTGCATCACAAAGCATGATATCAATAAAAGACCAAAAGTAATACACATTAAACAACATCATCAAATATATACACACAAGACAACGAAGCAAGAGTGATGCTAAATAGACAATATTATACAAGATTATCAACTATTGTTGACAAACAAACTATCCATATATAACAAACGGTAAAACTAAATATGATACAACATATAGTAACGACATAAGACAATCAAATGAAGACAAATGCATGGACAATTATACACATTGCAAAATGACATAGATAACTATGATAGACGAGAGCTTCTCCGAAGCTCGTCCTTGTTATCAAATGAACGGGCGATCAGAGCTACCTGTCTCTGTCGCCGAGCTATTTATGACAATACAATCATGTTGGCAAAGAAAGTGTAAGTAGATGGGACAAACAGGAATGATTCCAAATATGCTACAGAAGTTGAGCTGTCAGCTCGTCTTAAAATCATCTATGGACGGCCGAACAACATTCGCAGCCGTCATCTGTCTAATAAACTACGAAGAGGTGGGAACTGATATACAAATGACGGGATTACAAAACACCTGAGATATCATGTATACATAAGCTCGTGCATATATCAAGTTGACGAGCGACAAGAGTGGATCATCTCTTTTGCTGAGTTACAAACAATATTTTCGATGACCAGTATAAAACATACACATAAAGTGGGTTTGGGATGTATAAAATACGCCAAGCTACCAAATGCTTCTCACCAAAATAATCAATGCTATATCCAATAGCTAATCTCTATTACTGGCTCTTCGACAAATAATCACTAAAGCACAAACTAAAATCCACAGTGTCTCCAGCCTTTCAACATAATACATTATACAACTAGTATGAAACTCAGCTGGCAACCACTAAAACTCTACAATAGTTTTAGGTATATATCTAACACGGCTCCAGGCCATAGCCAGCAACTATGTTTCGGCTCTCAGCCTTATCAATATTCACAAACAACAACTATGGAACAATACTGCGAGCCGCGCGTTTCTCCGGCTGTATACCACTCTGGGGAAGCGAGGCTTCGGCAGAGTTGCGGTAAACAACAATGAGGGTTGGCTTCGGTCCTCCCAGGTATTTCCCATAGCTTGTTTCACCAACAATCATATTATTCAACTAGTATAACATTAAGCTGGCTTCCACAGAAACTCTACCATTGTTTCATTTATAGACACATATCTAACACAAGAGATCCAAGCCAGCAACTCTGTTTCGGCTCTCAGCCTCTACAATATTCACAAACAACAACCATAGAACACTTCTGCGAGCCGGGCGTTTCTCCAGTTGCATACCACTCTGGGGAAGCGAGGCTTCGGCAGAGTTGCGGTAAACAACATGGAGGACAATTGACTTCGGGTATCCCAGGTTATTCTAATGGCGTTGTCTCTCCAACCATCACATACGCGTACCCACTGTAACATCAAACAATTTCAATAAAACATATAACCGGAAGTAGATAAATATTTATTAATTAATTCTGGGGCTCAGAGTGTCGGACGTGCGAGTCTGCTGCCAACTGCAGACTGATTAAAATTGACTAATTTTCTCCTTTTATACTCTTCGAAACAACTATATTCAATGAGCGTCTTAAAACAAAGACGTACTAATGCTTCTTTTAACACAGATGAACTGACCTCACATTGGACAATGTTAAAACCCGTATCTCCGTATCAATAATCGTCACATTACCCTCTCCTCCGTTTTTAAGCGTCTCGCTTAAACAATCTGACAATTTTACACAAGACGACAAGGCTCTGACCATCATACGTATACTTAGATAAAATAGACAGAACCGCAACAGTTAAACAAGAATGTTGATAAGCCATCAGATAAACGAAAATTTAAAATAAAGACAATGATCATGACTAGTGGGGAAGTTAACCTTCACCGAGGTTAATTCAATCCCACCGCTGCCACCAATTTTGTAACGTGTATCCGAGCGTTCAACTATATAGAAATGTATTTTCCTCGAGCTACTTAGCTTAATGATTGGTAAAATAAAATAATAAAGAAGAATATGTACAAGGCATGAACTATAAGACAAATTTAACAACAGCAACTATACAATATATCTATAAATACAATAACATACCTGATTACGAAGTGCATCACAAAGCATGATATCAATAAAAGACCAAAAGTAATACACATTAAACAACATCATCAAATATATACACACAAGACAACGAAGCAAGAGTGATGCTAAATAGACAATATTATACAAGATTATCAACTATTGTTGACAAACAAACTATCCATATATAACAAACGGTAAAACTAAATATGATACAACATATAGTAACGACATAAGACAATCAAATGAAGACAAATGCATGGACAATTATACACATTGCAAAATGACATAGATAACTATGATAGACGAGAGCTTCTCCGAAGCTCGTCCTTGTTATCAAATGAACGGGCGATCAGAGCTACCTGTCTCTGTCGCCGAGCTATTTATGACAATACAATCATGTTGGCAAAGAAAGTGTAAGTAGATGGGACAAACAGGAATGATTCCAAATATGCTACAGAAGTTGAGCTGTCAGCTCGTCTTAAAATCATCTATGGACGGCCGAACAACATTCGCAGCCGTCATCTGTCTAATAAACTACGAAGAGGTGGGAACTGATATACAAATGACGGGATTACAAAACACCTGAGATATCATGTATACATAAGCTCGTGCATATATCAAGTTGACGAGCGACAAGAGTGGATCATCTCTTTTGCTGAGTTACAAACAATATTTTCGATGACCAGTATAAAACATACACATAAAGTGGGTTTGGGATGTATAAAATACGCCAAGCTACCAAATGCTTCTCACCAAAATAATCAATGCTATATCCAATAGCTAATCTCTATTACTGGCTCTTCGACAAATAATCACTAAAGCACAAACTAAAATCCACAGTGTCTCCAGCCTTAACATAATACATTATACAACTAGTATGAAACTCAGCTGGCAACCACTAAAACTCTACAATAGTTTTAGGTATATATCTAACACGGCTCCAGGCCATAGCCAGCAACTATGTTTCGGCTCTCAGCCTTATCAATATTCACAAACAACAACTATGGAACAATACTGCGAGCCGCGCGTTTCTCCGGCTGTATACCACTCTGGGGAAGCGAGGCTTCGGCAGAGTTGCGGTAAACAACAATGAGGGTTGGCTTCGGTCCTCCCAGGTATTTCCCATAGCTTGTTTCACCAACAATCATATTATTCAACTAGTATAACATTAAGCTGGCTTCCACAGAAACTCTACCATTGTTTCATTTATAGACACATATCTAACACAAGAGATCCAAGCCAGCAACTCTGTTTCGGCTCTCAGCCTCTACAATATTCACAAACAACAACCATAGAACACTTCTGCGAGCCGGGCGTTTCTCCAGTTGCATACCACTCTGGGGAAGCGAGGCTTCGGCAGAGTTGCGGTAAACAACATGGAGGACAATTGACTTCGGGTATCCCAGGTTATTCTAATGGCGTTGTCTCTCCAACCATCACATACGCGTACCCACTGTAACATCAAACAATTTCAATAAAACATATAACCGGAAGTAGATAAATATTTATTAATTAATTCTGGGGCTCAGAGTGTCGGACGTGCGAGTCTGCTGCCAACTGCAGACTGATTAAAATTGACTAATTTTCTCCTTTTATACTCTTCGAAACAACTATATTCAATGAGCGTCTTAAAACAAAGACGTACTAATGCTTCTTTTAACACAGATGAACTGACCTCACATTGGACAATGTTAAAACCCGTATCTCCGTATCAATAATCGTCACATTACATTTCCTAGTTTAAGGGAGACAACTCAAAAAAACTTAATTCAAGCATCTCAGGGTACCCAGATCGGGCCTTATCAAGCGTTCAAATCATTGATCGTGCAAGTGCATGGTCCCTCTTTACAGACAAGCAAACTTTAGCCAATTTAAAAGTTTAGTTGATGCATGGGATGGAGATAGCTGTTCTTGTTCTTTTTGTACATAGCTACTATTATTTAATGGTACCATAGTTAAAGCATGTTTTGAGATTGATTATTTATTTATTGCTTTAGAAGATAGCTTATATTATATATGTTTACAGATACTTGTAGCTCTGATACTTTACATGTAATATTAATCTAAAACTTTGCTTAAATACTCAATAATTTACTTATTATTTTACTTGCTTTGTAAGAGTTTGATTTAAATCTGACAGTCTGTCCCTTCATTTTCATTGTTATTTATTATTGTCAACTATTCTATTATTTTTGTTGTTCAGTTTTATGCACAAATAAAACAACATAATTGTCTTCTTTGCATTTGAGTAGCTCACTGTGATCAACAAGTTATATTTTATCAATTTTTAAAGTAAGATACTTATTTTTTCTGTAAATTTTTAAACTTTTAAACTTACATCTATTTAACAAATTAAAAACTGTGATATATTTAATCAATGATTTATATATTTTAAATTATGATTAAGAGTATAACTAGGCTTAAAAATTTAACTTAAAGCTATATATATGTGTACTTTTAACTAGTGATTATCTAAGATTTAAATGGTATTTGTCTTAAAGTCCTTTTAACTGTGTTTGTTTTTTTATATATATATATATGTTTTTATGATATGTAATTTTCTCTGTGTTAGTACTAGTAGCTTATGTTTAGTTTATGTAAGTGTACTAAAATGTAATATTCCTCTGTGTTAGTCGGTCAAAAGCTATACATAGCTTATGTTTATCATTGTATGTACGTACCGACAGTAAATAAAATTTGTATTTATGTATTTAGACACATATCTGTCAAATCACTATCAGATATTTACATTTTATCTCCTTTATCTCTCTACATCAGTGACATCTGTACAGTTTGGACCATGCACTTGCACGATCAATGATTTGAACGCTTGATAACATCAACATCATCAACATTGTACTTCCGAACTATCAATACTGATTATAATTGGAAGGCGCTGTCAGGGCAATGTTAAAAATGAGAGAACTCATCATGTGCAAAGATAAAATTACTATATACAGGTGCTGGGTTAAAAACATAGTGAAAGAAGCTAATTGATATGTACAGCTGCCAGCCGCTCAGTAAATGTGCTGAGACTGGGGCTGGACTGTACATAATGGGGGAGGCCATTCCATAGTCTAATTGTTCGGGGGAAAAAAGAGTTCATGTGGTATTGGGTCCGGGATTGTGGAATTAGATAGTTCAGGTTTCGTGTAGGGATAAGATGGTTATGATCAACGCATACTAGGTTGGTACGGATTTTATAAAGATAGATGAGTGAGCAGTGTATGCGTCTTTGTTCTAAAGTTTGCCAGCGAAGTGAATTTATCATCTGGGTTACACTGCTTGTATAGCTATAGTCATTGAAAATGTACCGTGCGGCAGATCTTTGAACTTTTTCAATTTTATAAGAGAGGGACTTTTGCCCGATCTGGGTACCCTGAGATGCTTGAATGTATCAATTTAGATCATTATCTTTTTTAATAGCTCGGGTGGATGATTGCATATTAAAATTAATCTAAAAGTCGAGTTGATATTGCTTTGATGGTGCCGATTTTGTGCCCTTTCCTTTGTATGAGAGTCAATATCTGAGGGGCCAGGTGGGGGGCACGTGCCCCCTGTGCCCCCGGTAAATCCGGGCTTGATACAGTTGTAACTTTCAGCAATAAATTCATACCTTATTGTCTATAACGCACCATTTGATGAAAGAATTTCACACACATAACAATAATTTTCTCTGACCTTACAGAATGTAGCCCAGTTAATAAATCTAATGTCTGGCATTTAGCATCTTTAAGCACTAGATGTGAAAAATATTCATTTCCTACTTCTGAAATAATATTTGACCACATGATATTATGTATGTGTTCATTAAAACTGTTAGTACAATGATATATTAAATGTATTGATATATTATCAGTCAATCGTTCACACAGGGGACACAACGCTGTCTTGGAGTATGACTCTAAACGACATAACGTATTCACTGCTGAATAAAAACATTCAGTAAGTCCAGGATATTTCTTCATGAGAAACCATAAGTTACATGGCTTGTTATAACTAAACAAAAAGTTAACATCAAGCGATGAATTTAATATCATAATGCGTGACTTTCTTTCATTAAAGTTCCTCATGAATATATGTTTACGTAGAATTAGCTTCCACTCATGTTTAGATGGAAATAATGACGTACTTATGAAATGTTGTAAGTGTCCAATCAAATCGTATTTGATCAATAATGTATGCACATCACTTATGAATCCATGTGCCTGGCGATCGTCATGATTATATAAATGAATCAGTCTTTTGATAAATAATGCTTTTGACAAATATACATGTGACAAGCGACACAATTGACCAAAGAATTGAAGTTTTCTGTATTCTACTTCATTAATGATCGAGTTGATACCAAGACAGCACAAAGATATATCTACATTAGAGTATGTGGGTAAATTTTGTATAAGTTTAACACAGACTGTATTGCTTCTCTCTAAACGTTCCAGAGCAGACTGTGACACATTGTTCCACAGTTCACAGCCGTAAAGACTTTTGGCTATTACAACAGTTTTATAGATTTTCGACCGGGATTCAATGTTTCTCAACCGATTTTCGTCGATTTCATGCCAACCGATTTTTGATGAAAGTAGTCCAATAATAGAACCGCCAATAGCCCCGCCTTCCTGTTTAAAAGGATTGCCTTATAGTACATTTGTAGTATAATTTAGATGGTAGTAAGGTGATATGGCACTGCAGTCACATTTGTCTTTGGTATAACATGACAGGCACGTACATGTAGGAAGCATTTTCAGATTTAGGGGTTTTTTTTCAAGGAGAAGAAAACAGAACTTAATTTTCATATACATCTAGTCTTGTCCTATAAAAACTCTCGCTTTTTTCTCAGGCTTAAGACTGACTAGGCAGTTTTAGTTATATATATATAGCGTGAAATTTTGACTTTGTTGAAAATGCACGAATGTGTCAATCAATTGAGTGTGACAGGCTTAAGCCCCCCTAACCTCCCCGGTTCCTACGGGCCTGCAAGTCTAACAAGATTTCATTTAGAAAACACTCGTTCACTTATATAATTAATTTCATGCTATGAAAATATGACCAGATTTTAATGTATAAGGGACAATAAGCATTAATTGGAACTTCGCTAGACTATAACAACATGCAATTTTGTAGTTTTTAAGATTTTTGAATAATACATACATGTATTTTATAAATAAAATAGTTTTGTTTCTTCACCGATATGAGTATAATTACAATGCCTTCGACATTAATTTGTGCATAATTTTATTCAGTTCATTAAGTAAAAATGAACCAACGAAATGACGTTTTGTATAACTTGGATGCCAACGGATTTTTAAGTATTGATGAGATGGTTTCCAACCAATTTTGGTCCATTTGTAGATTCTGGATGCAAAGTAGAGCCAAGATGCCAACCGATTTTGGTCGATTGTAGGGTTTATTTGGCAAACAATTTTTAGAAAATTTGTAGATTCTGGATGTTAATATCAACTGGCTCTCAAATGGTCTCAGCATAATGAAATTCTGCAAGACATTATATTTCTCTGTTCTCTGATATCTCTGTTTGTAAAGATACTTTGATTAATACATGTAACAAAACAATAAAACACTGAAATTAAGTTGTGTATAGAATGGCAATAATTAAATTTACTATAAGTGATCTTTTTTTAATTTGGCGCGTCGATTAACAAAAGAACAGTCTAATTCTCAAAAAAAGGGATGGATGAATATATTGAGAATTTTTATCCATTAATCCATGTAGGTGAGAAATTACAAAATTATCTAAAACTTGATATTGGTTCATTGTGGTACGTTGACCATAGTTTTGGAGGCTGATAGATAACTTTTGCTGCAACCCGAAAATGCAATGTACCCATAGAAATTGAGTTTCCATGGCATGAAAAATGAGCTAAACGTATCAAACATTGAGTAAGCTTCCTGTGAAAATCCAACAATACTCATGTTATATCTTTGTATAACTAAGCAATAAAATATTAACCAGGTCTTGTGTTAATTTATTGTCGTTGTATTTTTAGACTTCCGGCGATTTCCCCTAAAGGCTTTTGTTATACCACAAATCAAAAGCTATCGACCAAAATGCCTGACCAGGTAAACCTGCGGAGTGATACGTGTGTCTCTGATTTACTACGCAGTCAATTTCTAGGCGATGAAAGTAGTTCCGGCATCTAAGTCGATCAGTGACAGGTGTTTACTTATGTTGATAAGCGTGTGGAAGGGCGTAGTGAACTAAAATTATTGTGTCTGTAGCCGTTTGGTGTAATGATACTGCGGTCATTCATTGTATTACTTGAAGTTTTAGTTGTTTTACAGTATTGTATTGTTCGTTTTTTCTCAACTGTCAAAGCATGAATAATTTCACGGTGACTTCGTGCTCTTTGTCTAACACTCGTGATATTGAGATAGTGTGTAATCATTCACCGTGAAATTATTCATGCTTCGAACAGTTGAGAAAAAACGAACAATACTCAAAGCTCCTAAGCACCAACTCAAATTTTGTTTAGTCGATGCAAAAGTCGCTAAAACAACATGATATATAGTGCGTACAAAAAAACAAAACGCGTTTTGGTAAACATTAGAATGAGACAATTCATTTCTGGGGTAGGCAATAATGAAAATAAAATGTGTGTAATTCATTGTAACAAAATTAGCATGATGGATACCACCATTTGTTGGTAAATCGTGCTTGTGTTGGTAAAAATCTTTTCCATTACACTAACAACTAAGACAATCGTAAAACATAGCACATGTTTATGTTATTGTCATCCTGAGCGTCCCTCATAGTGGATTAGTTCATTCTATTGTTATTATAAACAGTGTTTTGTTTTTTTTGTATGCACTATAATGTTATTGTATTATTAGCATAATATAAAAACGCTCGTTCAGGATAACTTGAGACAAACGACTGAGTTTGTTTACATATTTGGGACTCGGGTATTACATAAAACAGGGAGGTCAACTGATTTTGTGTAATGAAAGTATTAAACATGTATTAATGCGTGGGACGTGTGTTCTCGTACTAAATTTAATACATCAAAAACACACTGATAATAGTCGATAATTACGTGTACTAAACTTAAATCCACCTGTGTATAAAAATGGTATCGTTGTATTTTGTCTGAAGTTATCCTAAACGAGCTATACCTCAAGTTTTTTACTCCGTTTTTTACACTGTTCCTGACTGACTAGAGTTTAGGTAAGGGCAGTGGTCCAGTGGTAGGACGCGGAGTTAGAGATCGAAAGGTGCCTGGTTCGATCCCCACTGACTAGGAGCACTACTAATTTCCTTGTCCAATAAAATAACCTGTATATGTATATGGAAGCAGACTTTAAACGCGCATTTTAGTTTGGAATATAACCAGGATTGGCAGAATCCAGTCCAGTTTACTGACCTCTGTACGGGAACACTGATCAAGAAGAATATAGTGACCAAGTGTAAAAAGCAAGATGGTTTCATTCTTATTCCAAGTGAATATACCACACTCTCATTTGAACATACTCGTACATTTAATTACCCATTGTTGCTATCGTTTTGATAGGGAGGTTAAATTTTCAAGTTAGTCTCTGAGCACAGGAGTTTGATCTCTATCATACCATGAAAATGTCTCTCTTCTAACTTGCCAGTAACTTGTCGAGTTTTCATGGAAGGGTATGTAACCAGCTCGGCTGGGGCTTCAAACCAGCAACCCTTAAGGACACAAGATTAAAAAAATCTGAGAGCAGCCATCTGGGCGCTTCACTAGTACTTGTTATGAACGGTTAATTGAACGATCCGTTGAAGTGCGAACGTTTAAAGATGGCGGACAAGAGAGTCGTTACTTCTATTTATTAGAAGAATTCGGAGAGGAGGACTTGTTTTCTTGTTTACTTGTTTTTTGTAAATGTATTGATCTAAATTAACGGGAGTAACACCGCCGACTTACTAATTTGCAAAATGTACTGGAACTATTTTGTTTCAGGTTGTTTCATACTCGCGTACCATATACTAAAACCGTAAGCTGTTGGCCTTAAACGTTTTCCGCTAACAGGTCGTTCAATAATGACTGTTAGCGAACGTTACGGAACGTTACGAAACGTTTGCAGTAACTGAACGCCCTACAGCTGTACAAAAAAAGTAAACAACTTCTCTACTGTATGCAGGGTATACACTTAACAAAAGTTCTAACCGATCACTTTTCAAATTTTGATTATTCTATAACGGGCCAATGGATCCCTATTAAATTTTGCAGAGGTAATTTTTGCGTCATTTTCTACTGATTTGTGGACTTTGGACGAAGTTTCAAGGGACCGGAAACGTTTCTGACTGACGCCGAAGACATAGAAATAAGGTTACAACTCGCCGACAGGATCGACATTCGTGCAATGGCTTATGATTTTTCACTTATAAAGTTAACAAGGGTCCGTTATAAAATAATCAAAAATTGAAAAGTGATCGATTAGAACTTTTGTTAAGTGTATAGTCACATAGTTCGTACAAAATAACAAAACGTGTTTGCGTAAACATTAAATATGAAACAATCCATTTCAGAGGTAAGACATTTTTAAAATATAAGTTATTTGATATAATAATTCATTTTAACAAAATTACTGTGGCGGATAAACCACCACCCCTTCCACCCCTTGGTCAATCATGCTTGTGATGGTACAACGCTTTAAATACCATTATATACACCAATATAGACACTCATAAATGATAAAACATGTTGAAATTATATATTTAATTTTCATCCTGAGCATTCCCTGTCGTGGATTAGTTCATTGTATTGTTTACAAAAACATGTTTCTTTTGTATGAACTGTTGTTTATAGAATGTACAAGCTCAGTCCTGGGGCCAAAAGAGGATCTCTAGAGTGATAGATATCTTGACTCACAATCCAAGCGAATTAGATTCACTAGTATAAAAGAAATCATTATAAACTAGACCAGAGACATGGTTAATATGCTGGGGCGGATCCAAGATTTTTCTAGGGGGATGGGGGAGTCCAAACTTTTTAATGGTTCCAAACTTTCGAACCACAGCCACACTATGCACTGTAGATTAACGAAGCATAACGCAATAAAAACTACATAACCTTACTTGATTTATGTTAAAAGCACAAAATAGAGCCTGACAAAAATTGGCTCACCCTAACTAGATTTTTCCGCCGCCCCCCGTAACTACAGGTGTAAAGATGATCGGCTTACAGTAAAAATACACTCATGGACGGGTATACATATATTTTGGAAATTTCAGTACCCCATTGACCCCGCCCGCTAGTCTGCCTATGACATGGTATCAAGGACCATATAAGGTCCTTGATGGTATCTTTGTCTCTGGTTAGACAAACAAGCCAGAAATATTTATGACTATGCGGAATACATTTTCAAATAAAGAACATATCTTATATAGGCTCGTGTAAAAATGGTTCAATGTCAGCCGACAGGGGAGATTACTGTGTAAGATTGTTGTTTCTTTTGTCACCATTGATCTATATTAACAATATGTAGCAGGCCTGTTAAAACTGAGTTAATCTCAGTTTTTTTATCAAAGGGAGGTAACACTGTTTATAGTTTTCATCATCTGTAAATAGCAGTTATCTCCCTTGATGATTCAAAACTTATACAGTTTAAGACGTTTTTAACGTAAATCGATTAATTTAAGACTTTTATTTATGTCAATTAGAGTTAAGAAATGGACTGCTAGACAAAAATTTATTTAGTTTTCAGCAAGATAATATTTTTCTTTTCCTGAAAATAATAAGCGGTCCCCGTGAACTGCATAGTAACGATGACGTCACATGTAAATTAATGGCCGCACGCGGGTTTTGTGTGATGGATTTTATACAGTTATTGTAAACATTGGGATAATTAAAGAGTGAGTGCCGTTTAGCGGCGGGTTGGACGAAATGATTCGGCTAGATCAGAGAAATGTTGGTGAGTTGAATATTTTTATTGAAGCATTTTATGGGCTAACGTAAAATATCTTAAATTTCCGTGTGACCAATTTGATCGTATTTTGACAAAATTGATTTACGCCGGTTCGACATAAACTTTGACCAAATTATCTTTTTAGCTAGTTTTTTACTTTTGTTTATGCACCTTTTTTCATGAAATGCAAGAGTATAGTTGAGTCAAATATAACTCATAACCCTTAATAAAATAATAATGAGTGACTAAAAATTAAAAAACATTGAGTCTTGACTGTAATTTGTGAACACACTTATTCAGAGTACGGACACGAGTGTTACAGTCAGTTTTGAATAATGTGTGACACTGCTCTAGAAGAGTCCAACACATCACCTGAGAGGTAGAGATAGATAGAATGTCAAGGAATAACTCTGTCTTTTGTTGCATTTGATGACAAGTTATCTAGGTTATCCTCAAGTCCATATTCATAAAAAGTAAATTATCTTTAACATTTCAGCATTTTCAGTTAGCTCAGTTAATAGCATGTCTGCTTTTTTGAATTCCTGATATATGTGTTAAGTCTCTCTCATGTAACTCTTAAATCAAGTCGGCCACAACGGAAAATGTATAAGCATAGGTTCATATATAGGACTGCCTCAGTAAACCTGTGACTGCACACCTCAGTTCTAACTAATGGTTAAGTTCAGACAATGCGATTGTTTGAACTGTCTTCTTCTTCTTGATACAGCACTCCTTCACTATTGAAGATTTTGTGCCAGCGCCTAATTTAGCAATCAAAGGTGTATATTACAAACAGAGATAACTCTGGGTGGTATTAAAAGAACATATAATTAATATATACAAGTGCATTTTGAAACTATTTTACAAAGTAAATGTTATCTACTGCTGAAAAATGGGGACAAGGACAGACACAGCTAGGGATCATAGCTTTAAAGGCGTCCACTGTGACTGCCTCATGGGCACTCAATGGCAGGAGGTTCCATTGTGCAACAGTTCTTGGGTAAAAAGAGTACTTGTCAGAGTACTGTCATCATGCCCAAGGTAAAATTTAATTTCACTTATATTAACATTTTCAATTGATGGTATGATTGAAAACTTGTTTAAAACAGAGTTAAGAACTTTGAATTTCCATAAATGTACCATCTGACATACACATTGCATAAGTTCATTAAAATAAACTTATCGAGAAAAGGTTGCTAAACCAGTAGAACTTTCATGTGGCAGAGGAAACAGGGTCATAAAATAGGCATAAACAATTAGAACTGGATAAATTTTTGGATATTAAAAGTCAACTATCAATTGTTGTACAGCTTATTTGTAACCAAATGTTTTAGCTATTGAAAAAATGTTTACAAATTCTTTTCTGGCAAAACATTTACACAATATAATAAATTTTCAATGTGTTTTTTTACATGTATAACTAACTGCCATTACTTAAACTTTTTTTATAAAATTCTTATTATCAATTTTTAGCATATAATTCAAGCACTATTTGTACATTCATTGAATGGTAATATGATCTTGGAGTTTATCAAAATTTATGTCTCCCACTTTTGAAAAGTAATCAAAGCCAAATAAATAAGCAATCTCGATGTTTATATTTATCTTTTGTTGGCACTGAATGTTTACATATGATATTTACGACTTCAGAATGTTTGTACTGCTCTAAATATGCACTGTGATTAATGAACAGCTTGCCTCTTGTCTTGACCTTCTAAAATAACAAGTCTTAAATAATACTTGAAAATTTAAAGAAAAGTTTTAAATCATGTAAATATAAAGATTTAAACACACTTTCCCTTGAGCTTTGATAAGATTTTGATATGCACGTTAATCAACATTGTAGCATACAAAATGCATTAAAAATAGATTAACTAGCTTGCACACAATGCACATGGTATTTTATACAGTGTATGTAAATACATACTATTTTGTTTAATTTTCCATCTTTTATCGTAAAATGTTAATTAAACCCTAATTACTTAAGTTTCATCAAAGACAACATAATCATAAAATGTGGAAATATACTGGGTATTCAATGGCAGCCTGAGTTCAGCACTTGATATTTGAAATTCTGAACTAGGGCTTCGAGTATAGTTCCAAGTCATTGCATTCAGATTTAGCTGGGTAGTTGAGATCCCAACTGGGTAGCTGAATTCAGGGATGGGTTGTTAAATTCAGTACTTGTTAAATTGGTAGATGATTTTTTTTACCAGCTATTATTTACTCTTTTTATTATTGTACTCTCACTAAACCTCAAATTATCTTTATTCTGAAGATTTGTCTGGCCAAGATACAAATACAAACATGTTTTTATTTAGTAATGACTAATATTTCAACAGATTCAATAATTGGTTGACAGTATTTGTCATTCTATGTTACCAAACAGGCCTCAGGAGATTATTGCAAATCATTACATTACGATATCATTGTATCAAAGTTAGTAAAGTCAATATAAAAACAGTATAATATCAATAACGATACCCTACATTTTAGCCAATTAAATTTTAACCCTATTATACATCTCAATATGTCGTTATACAGTTTAAGTCTTGCAGAATAAAGAGACAACAATATTAATGATGTAACAGTTTAAACTTAAGTCCAGATTATCTTACATAGATCATAAAAATAGTTAAATTTAACCAGCCTATAAAATCGTTCATGATTTACCTCGGGTTGAAATTTTAAGTTAATTTTGGATATTGATGTTTGAACAGACTTGTAAAGTTTGAATTTTAATGAAATCTTAAAAGGGGTGTCCATTTCTTTATGTAGATATCAGAACGTTAATATTCAAGGTCAAATCAATTGATTTACTGACAATTATAAGAAGTTCAGTCATACAGTATGTGGGGTTAATACATTTCTGCCAATAGTTTACCCCCAACTTGTGAAATTCTGTCATAAAAATTAAACATCTTAAAAACCTTCAAAGATAATATCAATCACATATATATTACGGTGGAATAGTTAATCAAAATACCAGGACTGTGTTGATATGTTAAGTATGTTTTAAAAATACAGAGGTGTATATTGATTAAGAGCTCTGTTGGTTAGATTTACTTATAGTACAACTTCTTTCAGCTTGTCCTGTGAATATACACAGGTTTCGACACTAACAGCATCCTGGGATTCCGAGAGCCCCCCAAAACTTGGGAGGAATCCAAATGATGCTAAGCTAGGGGTTCTGTCAATATCCCCATAAATTGCCTTGTTCTGACATGAATTTGAGATCCCATGATTGTCTATCAAAACTTGTTACTGCAAATCTGTATGCAAAAGTTTTGTCTATTATTAAAGGAATCCCTAATGTTAAGGAGGAACCTCTGACTAACTGTCTAGGGATTCCTCTAGGAACCCTGGTATCAACAGTAAGTGTCAAATCCTGAATGTACAATGTACATTTTCTGTCATATATGGCCATTTATGAACAAAATAAATAGTTAGGGCACATTAAATGTTTCCTGTATACAATAACCTTCTATAGATAGTCACACTCAGGGCTCGAATTTAAGCTCGCATACTTGCAAAATGCCAGTGGATTTTGAAAATTGCAAGTGACATTCATTTTAACTCGCAAATTTTTGCAAGTTGAAATCACCACAAAAATATTACTGTATAAACTAATGAGGCTAAAATCAGCATTGAAACAACCAGATAGATAGATGGTATAATATAATTAGATATTCACCATAAAACATATTCTTTGCCTATTCCCCAACCGTGCACTTGTCTATCTTTAGTTAAGTATAGCACTAGGTTATTTTTACAATGAATATACAAATAGTCACTATGTATGCTACTAAAATATAGAGAAAAAGGCGAGCGGTGTTTTGTTTTGCGAGTTAAAATAAAATCAACTCGCAAAAATTTTCAAGTCCAAGTTTCTGTTAAATTCTAGCCCTGTACACACTAGTACTGTATAAAGTGAAACTGTTGTCTTATTTGATGATATAATTGATACAATCACTTCTACTAAAATCCATGTTGTTATAAATTATTCAAGATAGTTCAATGTCTGAATAGTAATGAGAGGTTTTAGTGTTAATTTACTGATGTATAGTCTGGTTTTTTTTCAACTGTCAAAGCTTTAAATAATTTCACGGTGACTGAATGCATTGTTTTTGTACTGGCGGCTTAATTGTTATTAAAAATTTCTTGACTAAAACATTTCATATGGCATAAGCAGCTTTACTTGATCATTATACATACATTCGGAAACTAGTGGATGTATTACGACAATAATTTTAACAAATGCATTCACTGTGAAATTATTCATGTTTTGAAAGTTGAGAAAAAATACTATATTGTAGATGTACATCAATCTAATGTAGTAACACAGTTCTTTGTTCTTACTATTAACTCCACACACCTTTTAATGGAATAATATCATGGCATGGATCCCGGCTCTGTTTGGATAGATTCCAGAATCCAACTGTTTAATATCATGTTATTTTGGTCATGCAATATGGTTCTGCATGTAGCTATCCCCTTGTTATTGATAAATTTTATTCAACTGTCAGTGGTGCATATGTTAACCCCACTGATTTAAATACTCACTACATCATTTCTGTTCTCACTATTGATACTCAGGTATTTAACTCAGCAGGGTTTATGTATGTTCATCTTAGAGTTGAATGTTATTCACCAATAGTTCTGCAGCCTGTTCAGTTACCCTGAACGTTCCAAAACGTTCCGCAACTGAAGTGTTGGAACAACTCAACCCAAAGACAACTCAACCCGAGACGACTTAATCCACTAATAACGGATTGAGTTGTCCCAACTTTGAGTTGAGTATTGCACAGGTTGTGTTGTCTTGGGGTTGAGTTCTCCCGTACCTGTAACGTTAGCTCACAGTCCTTACTTAATAATGGCCAAGTTATATAAAATGTTAACTGAGAACTATTGCTAAATGCTACTTAAAAATGGCTCACAGTTAAAAAATATACACTTATGGACAAGTATAATTTTGGAAATTTCAGGGGGGTCCCTGCTAAATCTGCCTATGTTTACTGTTCACTGTCACTTGGTAATTATGTTGTTAATTCTGTTTTCAGATTTGCAGGGTACAGAGAGGGTGTTTAAGAAAGTCGTCCATGGTGGGCATAATGCATTAAGATTTGTGGACAGAAATGGGCTGCCTATGAGAGCCCCAAACACAGCGACTCTGAGTCGCTTACACAGTTCATATGTGCTCAGCCCACGTGGTGTTCCAACCAGAAAATCTAACCATAGTTATAGTGGTCAACTGACTCAAGCTAAAATGCAAAACATGGTAAGTTATTGTATCTATATATTTCATTATAGTATATCAGTGCTGCTATGTTCATTAAAACAATACAATCAATTCAACTTTTTCTGTAACTCCTGGCAGGGCTGTCATTAAATCGATTGGGCTCAAAATGTATCGACAATATCAATTTATCAAGAAATAAATATCGACGATACACTGATATTTATCAATACCTTCACTGCAGTACTGTACAGACCATTTATGTTGTTATAAACTCATAATAGATGTATATTTGTCATGAATGTTATACCTTCTGTGGACTAGAGCTATTTCCTCAATGGGGGTGCTGGCAATTATTGATCAGAAATAAATATCGACGATACAGCGATATCGATGAGAGCCCTCAGTCCTGAGTTATGAAGCATAAATTCAGCTATAGTCTGACCAACACTTAAGGTGTGACCAGAAACAGGAATGAATACTTCTGTAAAAACCTTGGTATGAGGCACAAGTCTATATTCATAAAAAGTTATTTATTGTGACAATTGATTTTGGGCTAGTGAAAGTTGCTTATTTCATAAAGCCAGGCTAGTTGGTAGTGGTGTACCGATGATCGGGAATATTCGATTAATCACTTGTTGGAAGCTTCCGATTCTGATAATCGATTAAACTTTATTAGAATCGATCATCGGCACTTGTATTGGACACTGACAAATTTTGTTTAAGTGCCAAATGTACAGCTACTACACTAGTCATGAGAACTAGTCAATTGATCATTTATTTTTGGAGGTATCTTTGATTTTTTGTTTTGACACATTTGACTAAAAGAAAAATTATTTCCTAGTCCATAGTACAAAAGCAAACTTATCAGGAACCGATTTAGTCGGAAGAATCGCATCCACAACAGAAACTGATTCCAACTGATGATCGATTACGATTTTCTGCGGATGTCCCAACACTACTAGTTGGTAATTTTGTCTTTCACTATATAAGATAGTTAATCAGGCTATAGTGCTCAATAAAAGTTAAGTCAAAGACTATTTATACAGTTTTTATAAAGTTACCGAATTCTTCATTTATTGAACAGCAAATATTTTGGCATTAATAATAATACTAATCTTCTGGTTTACAACCTTGTGCCAGATTTGTATTATAATCCAGCACTGACTTGATTTTATATCTGATCTTTAAGGTTCAACACAATATCAGTTTAATTATATTTTTTTATAAAAGGCCATGATTGAAAAATTGTATGTTTCCTGTGTATGAGGGAAATCGCTGTATGCCATATTGTGATATTTATTGGAGTTAACGCCGTATCAACACAATTTAGGTCATTTCACGGCGTCCAACACACCTAACCTAGCTTTCCTGGACCATTGTCTATAACCAGTACTCACCTACCCTTCCACAAGGCCGGAAACTTCTCCATATTATCTAATCAATGGAGGAAAATCGACATTATTGTCAAATTTTCATGGAAGGGTATAATCTCCCTGGGTGGGATTCGAACCCGCACCCCCTCGGGTACGAGTTTCCAAATCCCGGCGCGCTACCAACTGCGCTATTGACCCGGTTGCCATATTGTGAACTTCGTTGTGAACAATCAATGTGTATGACTTTTTACCGGCACAATCTTCTGGTTTATTTGCATCACTCTATGAATTATTTGGAGTCTAATAAATCCAATATACAGTCATGTATATAATTTATGCCAAACACAGGAAGTAGTCCCTTTCGTATGTTTTGTTTTTCCTATACTGTTGAAAGCAAGCAATTCACCAAAAATGATGTTGATGCAATTTATGTTGTTGTTTTTTTCATATAAATGAATTGTACAATGTTTTCACGTTACGTCTACATGGAAGATTGTGTTTATCCAAAATGTGAAGCCTAGTTAAATAAAATCACTATCATTGACATCTTTGTCATTATTATTGTCATCATCATCATCATCATCATTATCATCATCATCATCATCATCATCATCATCATTATTATTATTACTTCTAAGTTAACTAAATTGTGTTTATATTTATCTAAAGCATTTTCTGGGAATATAAATAAAAGTATTGAAATACAGAAAGACTTTCGTGCACATTGAAACGTAATGAATCCATGATTACTCCTTACACATTAGATTCAAGTATAAACCAAGCAGGGCAAAAATTCGGGCGAAGTGTTTATTCTATCCTGTATAACTGGCAAATACTACTGCTTAGTGTATTAACGAGATTTGACTCCGCCCATTCACACGCTTATCAATATAAGTAAACACTTGTCACTGACACTGAAACAAAGACGCGTCAGTTGATTGACGGAACTACTTTTATTGCTTAGAAATTAACTGCGTAGTAAATCAGAGACACATGTATCTCTCGGCAGGTTAAACTGGTCAGGCATTTGAATCGTCGATAGTTTTCGACTTGTGGTATAACTTAAGCCTTTTGGCGAAATCACCCAAAGTCTAAAAATGGCAAAAGGTACAAAGTCTGTCTTGACCAAGGGATTACAAACAGATTATTATATACACTTGGTCTAAACTAGTTAGCCTGTTTAAGTTAGGGATTATTGAAGTTCATCTCAGTATGTTTTTAGTTGTCAGAGATTTTATATCTTAAAAAATGGATTAAAACATTTATATGGATCTATACGTATATAGTGTATATATGGAACTAAGTCTACAAGAGTCTTTTATCATATTTATCGTCAAGTAGGTGGTTATATTTAACATGGCTTCAGTATAGATCTCTACCCTATCCAAATGTTGAAAAACATGGGTCAAAGTTTTCAGGGGCGTGTTTGATTCGCGAGATCTGAGTAATTGGAGTACTATGATCACTGAAAAATTGAATCAAACATTTGAATGATTTCAGATCACACTCTCCGAGTACTCTGAATACACCTGCCTTTTAAGAGGTGTAAGCAAAGTATGACGTTATTAAGATGGTGGAAAAGAGACCCATGTTTGAATGCAAGTATTGCAAATGTTGTTTATGACCATATTTTAACATAATTTGTGTCAGATCGTCATCATACTCTTTTGATGAACTGCTGTAACCTTTTCCCCCATTCTGTTGTTTTGCTACAAAATTGGGACATTTGATTCATTGGTGCTTGCAGAGTAGACTGGAGTACTCGGAGTAGACTGAATCAAACATGCCCCAAAGCTTTATTCTTAAAAATTAAGAATTTAAATTTTAAGACAGGAGAAAGTTTACATTCAATAAAAGTTGTAGAAAATCAGAACATTTTATACAGGAAAAATTTTTTTAATGTTGAAGCTGTTGAAATGATAAAATTCTGGAATTTCAGTACTTTGATTTCTTCGGACTTTGACCTGTATGTAAATAAAATGTCTTCCAGTTGGTCAATTTAGTGTTCCCCCTCTGGTATATAAATATTTGTTTTGTCTAAAGTGTTGATATTGAATTACTACAGACTAATTATCAGTAGAAATGTTTACATTTGTTCGTAGATATACTAGTTTTAAATAAAGTAAATGGGCTCGTTATATTTGTTTAGTAATTTATTGTCTTCATGCTTGAAAGAATGACTACCTATAACCAGTGAGTCAATTATTGTATAGTCCATTTTTTCTCAACAGTCAAAGTTTGAATAATTTCACGATGGATGATTACAAACTATCTCAATATCACGAGTGTTGGACAAAGAGGACGAAGTCACCATAAAAATATCTATGTTTTGACAGTTGAGAAAAAACAAATTATAGCACAAATGTTGCTTCAATGACAAAATTCAGATATAACTGATTTTTGTTACTCACGGCTTCATTATACAGTACATAATTATGTATTATGACAAAGTTTTTAATAATTATCAAATACCAATTAGTTTAAGATTCCTTGTATTGTCAGGGTTCCACACTGGCTGTTTTTACCGGGGGTCCCAAACAAATCCCTAGTTTTTAACAATAGTGAGTTTTTAAATCAGCAGGATTGATGTAAGCACCACTGACACTGACTGTCACGATACACCCGATGCATACCGCAATATATTGTAATACGCTGTCATCGTGTCATACGCGTGTCATACGCGACCCAATTGGTTAAATTCTTGCAACATCAGGTTAGATTGAATAAACAATGGAAAAACTGACGTTTCATTACTTTTATTTCTGAAGGAAAGAATTTTCCCATGAAATAAAAAATATCACCAAATACCGGTGCATTAAAATAGTACCGCGGTACATATTGCTGCAGCAACGTATTGCAATATACCGGTATTCGCGGTATATCATGACAGCCCTACTGACAGTTAAGTGAACTAATACAAGATATAAATGTTGCTATATTTCAGGTTAGTAGTTTAGAAACCTCATCACAACAAGAGATGGCGTCTTATACTTCCATGCACAGTTATGGCAATGGGTAAGTTTATATACTTTATGGGCTTAGCGTGAAATGGTCGTAACTTTATATAAAAGAGTGAGTTACGACCGTTTTGCGCTAAGCCGTGACTTATGATTTTGTTTAAAAATGTGGCAAGATTGTTCATTTCTCTGAGTTTTTTGTTATTTTTGGCATACTTGACTTTTCCTGGAATTATTATTTCAGCTGATCTTCTTTTAGGGGGTTGATGAAAATGAAAGTTCTTTACAACATAAGACACAGTAGGGATAAATGCCTGTCTAAAATATCTCTAAGAAGGGGTCTTCTCCACCTAGAAAAATTTACATGGGACTAGGGCTGCGGCGAATATTCGAGTACTCGGATATTCGCGATCTCGACCAGAAAATCGAGTACAAATATTTGGCACGTCCGAAATCGTCAGATCGCAATCTAGTTTTTGAAAAACTGAAAAAACATTTTCAGCTTAATTACCACTGAAAACGAGTTGCACTACTGATGAAAACTTTTATTTAAGTAGGGACCGAAAATATCTTGCGTCAAAATTTCAATTGATACACATTAAAACAAAAATGTTATCACTAAAGATGGCCATAAAACGTCATGTAGTTATGTTATGGATACATGGTTTCCCATGTAGTAAACCCGTCTGTAATGTTTCACTTATTTTTGTTATTACATGAACTCCTGTAATCTTTTCCATTAACATGTGATTCGTGGTTCAATTCGTGAATCGCAACAAACGAATCATGGTTCAGATCGGATCGTCACTTGCTCAACGATCCACAGTCTTACATGGGACAAACTTTAGCTAGGGGACTGCCCAGGAGGAATTTTCCTACATTTATCATTTAGTTGGTCTGATTTGAATACTTTAACCTCAAACTTTTAAACATCCTTTCAGTCTAAGTATCCATTCCGAACACCAACCTTTCATGAATGAATAAGCTCGGAAGGATTCGTGGGTGTCTACCCTGGTGGCTGGGTTTTTACTACCTTCGCAAGGCGAAGCACGTACATGTAATAGTTATGCAAAATAGTTCTTGTGGATTCACACAGATCTTTGTCTAAACATAATTCTATGTTATATATTGAACCAAATATTGTTCAGCGATATTATTGAACTACGTTAATTCAGATTTATGGACTAAAAACAAAACATCAGTCATTGCCTTAATGATCGTGTATTTGTTTACTTCAACACGGATAGTTCCAAAATAGCGTCTAAATATGTCCGAGGTTATTCGTAGCGAATGGCCGAGGAGTTCTGAATGCCTAAGTATCAACATGCATTACCTCCCTTGTCAAAATTAAAATTATTCTGAAGTTCTGTCTATCCTTGAAATTAATTGATGTTTACAGTAAAATTAATTGTTACTAAATGGAAATGATTGATTTTAAGTTGACATTTGAAAAGAATTAAGATATTAAAACATTTTTATGTCAAAGTTTACGGACATTCTAATGGTACCTATAGAAAATAGAATATATACATTGAACATTATAACAATAACTTGGCAAGCTAACACATTGACACAGACTATCACTTATAGACTTTATGTCGGATTTAACTTAGAGATAATATATTGGTATAATTATTATGTGTATTGTACAATAAACATAGGGTTTAAACGAATAATTGTAATGATCAATTAATATAAAGAATGGAAAGTTTTCTTTTAAAACATTAAATGCATTAATTTTACTATGTTGCCATACTTGGCAATTATGTGTCACGGCACTTACCTGTTCACATTATGGTGAGAAGGATATGTAAGCCGCCTAATAGCTCGGTCGGGAGAGCACTTGCCCTGTAAGCGAGGGGTCCTGGGTTTGAGTCCCTGTCAAGTTGCATATTTTTCTTACCCTGTGGCAATTATATTCATTTATTAGTTGTGACAGTAAAGTTTCACTATTAGGAATTTCAATATCCTGTTTAAAGTGCAATTGTCTTTAGTATAGGCACTTTTTTCTGCTTAAAATTTACATTTGGGATTTGTCCAAAGTTGCATGATTTTGCAATTGTCAACTTACCAGGGTGGTCTTGATGCAGAACTTTACTTTGTTTTTTTATCAACCAGGTCCTAGATTAGCCCGTACGGTGCCCTCACTGCTATTTTTATGTTTATGGGACTGTAGCATTTGTTTCTGTCTAGAAGTAAGTCATTTTTTCTATGTCTGATAGTCTTGTGGCATGACATCATACGGCCATTTCAGAATAACAAATTCAGAATCATAGGTTATTTCAGAATAACCTATCTGTATAAAAAATCTATACAACAAAAGTTATCTTTCATGACTTGGTTCCTTCTCTCTGAGACAGTGATATTTCTTAATGTTGCTCTAGTGAAATTCAGTAAATCATAAATGTAGACAGGAACTCTTGACTAAATGGAATACAATAGAATAGAATATTTTTATTCAACTTATGTCATTTTGACATCTTGTCATGTACAATTACAATAATATCATGTTATGTATATCAAGTAATTACATTAAATGAGTTAGTTCATATGATGATCATAGCAACATGTGTTAATACATGATCCAAATTACATACATCAGATAGTAATGAGAAAGTTTGAATCAAATGTTTTGGAGGAATGACATCATTCGTATAAACAAATACGTCAATAAAAGAACAAAAAACACACATAAGTAGAGCCAAGTACTCATTATTATACAAACTACAACAATAAATTTTATTTAAGTAATAAATAACTCAAGTTAAATTTTGATTTCAATGAAGTCATTTTTTGTATTACATAAATTAATCTTCTTTCAAAAAACACTTTATCATTTTAAAATGAAAGAAAATCATTATTTTAATTGAATATCAATTTACAAAATACAAAAGTTTGCTTGACAATATGACTCATTATTCACTGTATGAAATATTACATTTCATTTCTGTTACTTTTAAAATACAACATTTGAATATCATTTTACGAATTTTAATTCGTAAATCTAGATAGTACAACTAATTATATACTTCATACGAAATCATGAATTTCATTTCGTATGATTTTTAAATAAAGCATACCGGTAGTTACCTAGTATTCAGGGTTGGAAAAAAATTCAAGTATAATAAATTATAAACTGTTTATTGTACATGTCAATATTAACTCGAGAAATAATCTATATTATATAATTTGTATAATTTATTATAATTTCATTCAAATAATTGCTCGATTCATAACTGTGTAGTTACTTGACAAATCAATGGTTTAGTGCGAAACTAGTGTACATCCTTCTTTATTTACATACAGGATCGACTAGTTTAGCGCTGAACGATAAAAATGCTATTTATCAATTATACCATGAGTAATTTATTTAAAGGTACTCATTCACAGATTTCAGTGAGTTTTTTTTCAGACAATTTTGGAGCCAAAATTGGGCCCCATTCCCCTCTTCAAAAAGGATATATTTTTCCCCTTCTGAGGTGAAAAACTCCCCTGTCAGAGTGTCCTAAAACTTTTGTACTTTTTATAGCATTTTTGCCAATTCCTCAACCATTACAAGGAAATCATAGATGAATATATGGGTTCAATAGTTGATATTTCATAAAAGTAGACAGAAATGTTACACTGCTAGAGGATCCATGTTATCTCAAGTATTGAAATTTTTCACCCCAATTTCATTTTTGTCGCGATTTCCCCCTCAAAAAGGGCCCCACCACCTTTCCCCTTTGAGTGAAAATAAACACTGGATTTAAACTTAAATATCACTTTTTTTCTAAAACTATCAAAATTGAATGGAAATATTTTCGGAAGCTGGAAAGTAGTGTTCTGATTATGACAATTTTAGTGCAAATTGACATACAACTACAAATGATGGTGTTTCATGTAGTAAAAACTCACCCCGTATGTCACGGTATATATAATTTTAGTGCATTTTCATGACTTTTATTGCATATTTCTTGCAACATATAGGTCAGTTTGTCTTAAAATATTAAGAATCACTTATTTGACTCAATTACAGACCTTGAATGGTATTTTAAAAATATAGAAAAATTTCACCAAATCTGCGAACTAGTACCTTTAATGTTATATTTTATTGAAGAAATCTCAGCATGTGGTTAAAATCGTATCAAGTTTTGTTATTAACAAATAAATGAATGTTATTACACCAATGCATCAAAAGTTTGAAAATTGACAAAAAACTTATGACGTAATTCTACAAACAGATTTCAATTAAAATTGAAATATTCTTTTGTTATATAATGCTTGTATATTGATTTATCATTTTATTTAACATTCTGGGTGTCAGGCTTGGTGCAGGATAATGATAGATGAGATAATAACGTGTTACTGAGAAGAAGATGTTTTATGTACAAAAAAAATATATTTTCTTTTTTGTATAAATAAACTTATTGAAAATTTAGAATGTAATGTTTTGTGCTTTATGCCACATTTCAACAGTGCTCCAGTAATGTGGCAATGGTCAGTTTTCCCACAGTAATGTGGCAATGGTCAGTTTTCCTGCAGTAATGTGGCATTGGTCAGTCCTCCTGCAGTATTGGGGCAATGGTTAGTTTTCTCCACAGTTATGTGGCAATGGTCAGTTTTCCCACAGTTATGTGGCAATGGTCAGTCTTCCTGCAGTAATGTGGCAATGGTCAATCTTCCCACAGTAATATGGCAATGGTCAATCTTCCCACAGTAATGTGGCAATGGTCAATCTTCCCACAGTAATATGGCAATGGTCAATCTTCCCACAGTAATGTGGCAATGGTCAATCTTCCCACAGTAATGTGGCAATGGTCAATCTTCCCACAGTTATGTGGCAATGGTCAGTTTTCCCACAGTAATGTGGCAATGGTCAATCTTCCCACAGTTATGTGGCAATGGTCAGTTTTCCCATAGTAATGTGGCAATGGTCAGTTTTCCCACAGTAATGTGGCAATGGTCAATCTTCCCACAGTTATGTGGCAATGGTCAGTTTTCCCATAGTTATGTGGCAATGGTCAGTCTTCCTGCAGTAATGTGGCAATGGTCAATCTTCCCACAGTAATATGGCAATGGTCAATCTTCCCACAGTAATATGGCAATGGTCAATCTTCCCACAGTAATATGGCAATGGTCAATCTTCCCACAGTAATGTGGCAATGGTCAGTTTTTACACATTAATGTGGCAATGGTCAGTCTTCCCACAGTAATGTGGCAATGGTCAGTTTTCCCATAGTAATGTGGCAATGGTCAGTTTTCCCATAGTAATATGGCAATGGTCAGTTTTCCCATAGTAATGTGGCAATAGTCAATCTTCCCACACATGGTCCTTGGAAAGACCTAGATCTCTGGACGCAAGTTTTTTTATTCAGTACCATGCATTACCATGTAATTGCCAGTGGCTGACAACTGCCTTACTAATTCATAGGTAGGCAAGAAAGTGTTTGGTTTTAGATCCGGACCAAACTCAATAAATGGTATGTAAGTCCCACCTGGGAATTGAATTCATAACCTCTGAATTTACAACTGAGTTTACAGGTCTAATTCAAACTAATTATTAAAAATTAAAATCACTCAATATGAATACATGCAATAGAAATATTACACAAAGCAGTTTTAAATCAATGTAAAATTGCATGATAATTATAATATGTCAAGGTACACAAGTAATATTTCTAGCCGCTCCTGTCATGAATCAATCTAAAACTCGTTCCATATAGAACACCTCCTTTCAATGGCACTCAGTGTCAAACAATCAATGTTGTACTTAGCTGATATTCTCTTACATAATGTTCAATTTAATTTCCTGCACTATTCTGGGGTTTTTTTTTACAGTATGTGGGTGTGTTTGCTTCATTGTTATGTTTTTGTGAACTGCATTCTTTCTGTAATTCCTACTTCCACTCAATGCTACTGAAATTCCAAAACATGTTTTTTGTGCATAGTTAAAATGAATTATATGGATTAGAGTCTGACATGAAAAAGTAGATTATAATATGACATAAGATCAATTATATTAATATAGTGTCCTAGACTAACCATTGTAGACATTGGAAGCTATGACAATAAAGCCCCCATGCAATGTTTCCATTATTTAAATAATGAAGTGTCACAAATCATTTTACATTTTTATATTATTTAACTTGGATTTTATAATCTATCCTGACACATTATTACAGCCTGTATACAAGTCTAGTAAATGATAATGATAATGCAAATTAAATAATTTATTTTTTTAAACTGTATGAAAAAACATAGTACAATTTAATGTAATTAGACATCTGTGGTGCATTTCACAAAAATTCTTACGAAATAAATCTTTGTAAGTCAGTTTCATATAATTAGCAGTTCTATGTCAGTTTGATAATAAGCATAACTATGATATGATATTCAAAAGGTAAACACAATTCTACATAATTTGTATAATATTTAGAATTGATAAGCCAAAAAATGAGCGTATTACTCATGTTTCTTGCTTTACTTACGAAGATTTTTTGTTTTTACCTTTGGTGTGCACGAAAAATGTACCAACTCAATGGTTGAGAACGTGTACAGAGAACAAAAGGATAACTATTGTAAAATATCATTTTCAGTAATGCTACAGTCCCATGAACATCAAAATAGCCGTGAGGGCACCATACAGGCGCCGTGCGACCAAGCTCTGCTAGGGCCCGTACGAAATCTTGCGTACACCTACGGACTTTTACGTTTTTACCAGGGTCTGTAAGATGTGCCCAGGATACACGTATCAGTTTCAAAGTCAACTTGTGAATAAAATCGTGGTCGAGTATGAATAAAACTTGCATATCTTCCAGCTATGGCTCCGTACAGGGTGTTGTTTTGTTCCATGTTTGTACCGTCATCTTAATAGGCAAGGCTTTCCTCGGCCTACGGCTGTCTGCACATACGGGTCCGCATCAAGTCACTATTTTATGGGACTGAGGCATTACATGTATTTTGTATAAAAAAGCATTTATGGAAAAACTCAATTTTTTAGTTCTGGATTACATCTAAAAACATAGATCTATACATGGCAATTGTAGTTACTATTAAATAACATAATATTAAAATTAGTTCAGCTATATCAAATATAACAAGGATGACACAAAAAAGGGATTAGAGTCCCCTAGACCCTTGAATATAATATGTTACAACTAATCTTTTTTAAACCAAATTTTGAAGAGCTTTATCTTACAAAATATAAAACATTATCTGAAAGTCAATAAAAAAACTTTGATCCTCTGATTTAATCAGATAATATTTTACTGATTTTTTATTCAAAGTTTTGATATAAATCTTAGCTTAGACACTTGAATGTATTTAGTTTTTGTATGTTAAGTATTGTTAAATTTCATTCAAATGGCAGAGGCAAAAACATTAACCCTGCTGATTTAAATACTCACTACAGTACTTCTCAATCTGATTAAAACCTGATCTAAAATTTTCCGCTCGCCTACTCGCTAATTTAGATCTGGCCTTTTTCAAACGAAGGTCATGTTCAGGTGACCTTTTCTCATCATAATATTCATGACAAAATTGTTGTGATACATAACTTGTTTACATCGTTTACGTCACGCAATTTGAAATGAGCCGCCCAATCGTAGACCTTAGAATAATACCGCTGTTAAATTAGCATGCAAAACCTTGGTCTAAAAACAGAAATTACGAAAATCAAAATTAGATTAATAGTGTTTTTGTCTAGATGAAAGCTATGCATAGATTGGTCGACACAAAGGTCATCTCGACGTGACCTTCCACGGAGACAGTAGAGATTCTGTACGACAATGCTCTACAGGATATCTGTTTACGGAGATTGCAGTACTTCTGTACTTATGATCGATAAAATGTATTTATATTTGTGTACAGGGATTATCAAAGAAATATTTAGTATTTAAATCAGGAGGGTTAATGTATTCAAGTTTTTTTTTAGTTTTTTTTTACTTTTCTTTAACATTTTTTGCAATAACTATGCTGATCTTTATAGCAAAACATTACTGTACATGAAAACAGACACATTGACTTAAAACCTTTAACCAGGGTTTTACGGGATGCAGGATTCTGCGTCCATATACACATAATTCACCAAGTTGTACACATAAAAACTGAAGTCTGCGTCCATGTGGATGCACAAAATATGCCTGAATAATGGGGGCGTAATCAGCTGTCCGAGTCGTACATTTTTAGGTCTGGCAGTACAAGTCATTTTTTAAATTCTTATTTGTTAAAAATGATTTTTGTAAAGTTTTTATATCAGTTGAACCCCCTAATTTGCTCCAGGGACTCCTATTTTCAATGGAACTTCGTCCATTTGACCCCTAAAATTTGAGTGCAATGTAAAACCCTGCCTTTAACCACTGGATCATGGCTGCTACTTGATTAAGAGAAAAAAACAGCATTGGTAAAAACAAATATTTGTATCTTTGTCACAATCTTGGAGCTGTACAACTTTGTCTAAGGATTATTTTCTGTCTGTACCTTATAAAGTGTGTTATAAGGATTGTAATAAAAGATTAAATTATTTTTGATTTAATTAATCCAGTCTATCCATGGATTATATTCGTGATTTAATCAATACTAAATGATCTGACATTATAAGGACTAATAAGTCAATGAAATGAAAAGGTTTCTTTTAGAAATGGGTGTGTCTATGTTGTATAGCTTGCAAAGTTGGGGTGCTTTTCACAAAAAATTCTTACGAAAAAAATCTTCGTGAGTCAGTTTCATATAATTAGCTATTCAAAGTCAGACAGATGATAAGCATAACTATCATATGATATTCAAAAGGTATACACAATTCTACACAATTTGTACAATATTTAGAATTGGTAAGCCAAAAATGAGCGTTTAATCAACGTTTCTTGCTTTTGACTTATGAAGATGTTTTTCATAAGAATTTTTGTGAAAAGCACCATTGGTATATATAATAAAAAAAAATATAATTAAAAACCACCCCATCACGGTATTACATGTACTATTAAAGTTTGAATCATGCAGTTCAGAGTTGAACAGAACAGTTCTGTTCTGTTCTGTAATTCAGAGTTGGATGCCTGACCATGGCAGGTCATAAGATTTAATGAAGATGAAATTGATTATTATCAGTACAGTTCATGACATCACATTCATGATATCCCATTCATGACATTACATTAATGATATCACATTCATGACATCACATTCATGATATCACATTCATGACATCACATTCGTGATATCACATTCATGACATTACTCACATTCGTGATATCACATTCATGACATCACATTCATGACATCACATTCATGACATCACATTAATGATATCACATTCATGACATTACTCACATTCATGACATCCCATTCATGACATTACATTCATGATATCACATTCGTGATATCACATTCGTGACATCACATTCATGATATCCCATTCATGACATTACATTAATGATATCACATTCATGACATCACATTCATGATATCACATTCATGACATCACATTCGTGATATCACATTCATGACATTACTCACATTCGTGATATCACATTCATGACATCACATTCATGACATCACATTCATGACATCACATTAATGATATCACATTCATGATATCACATACATGATATCACATTCATGACATTACTCACATTCATGATATCACATTCATGATATCACATTCATGACATCACATTCATGACATTACTCACATTCATGATATCACATTCATGATATCACATTCATGACATTACTCACATTCATGACATTACTCACATTCATGACATCACATTCATGACATCACATTCATGACATCACATTCATGACATCACATTAATGATATCACATTCATGATATCACATACATGATATCACATTCATGATATCACATACATGATATCACATTCATGACATTACTCACATTCATGATATCACATTCATGATATCACATTCATGACATTACTCACATTCATGACATTACTCACATTCATGACATCACATTCTTGATATCACATTCATGACATCACATTCGTGATATCACATTCATGACATTACTCACATTCGTGATATCACATTCATGATATCACATTCATGACATCACATTCATGACATCACATTAATGATATCACATTCATGATATCACATACATGATATCACATTCATGATATCACATACATGATATCACATTCATGACATTACTCACATTCATGATATCACATTCATGATATCACATTCATGACATTACTCACATTCATGACATTACTCACATTCATGACATCACATTCTTGATATCACATTCATGACATCACATTCGTGATATCACATTCATGACATTACTCACATTCGTGATATCACATTCATGATATCACATTCATGACATCACATTCATGACATCACATTCATGACATTACTCACATTCATGATATCACATACATGATATCACATTCATGACATTACTCACATTCATGATATCACATTCATGATATCACATTCATGACATCACATTCATGACATTACTCACATTCATGATATCACATTCATGATATCACATTCATGACATTACTCACATTCATGATATCACATTCATGACATCACATTCATGATATAACATTCATGACATCACATTAATGACATCACTTTCATGATGTCACATTCATGATATCACATTCGTTTTAAGACATCATGTTTGTGACATCATGTTTGTGACATCATGTTTGTGACATCATGTTTGTGACATCATGTTTGTGACATTATGTTTGTGACATCATACTTGAAGGGGCATAACCTTTAATGTTTATTTATTATAAATTTAGGCCCAAGTATAAATCTTGTTTATTTTTTATATACAACTTTATCTGTCAATCTTATAGTGATGAATGCTTGATTAATTCTTATTTTGTTTTTCTGTATGTATATTTCTATAATTAATTGATTCATTAAATCATTGACTTTATTATGTTATACGTTGTTCAAGTGTGGGAAAAAAATCTTGCTTGAGAATGTAATTTATAATGTTTTTGAATTTGTATTATACATCAGGGCTATCAGATATTTTGGCAGGATAAATTCAAACTGTGTTCAAAGTCGATCACATGTGAGTCATTATATAGACTTGTAGAATAAATATTCAGCCCTATTTTTTAGCTTGACTTAACGAAGTAAATAGAAAGCTCTCCTACTCGCCGTAGCGTTGGGGTCTGCGTCCACATTTCTGATTAAAGTTTTTGTTCAGTAAAATATTTTTTACTATAACTTTTTTATTTCTTAAGGTATCAACTTCAAACTTTAAATATATGTTCCTTATTATCAACCACATCTCATGTGACAAGGTTCATAACTCTAAATACATTTGTTTTTAAAAATTGTCTCCCATGAACTTAATATTTTCTTTAAAAAAAAAAAAATTTTTTCTTGAAATTTGTTAAGGTTGTATTTTTAAATTTTAAAATATGTATGTTCCTTATCATCAACCACATCTCATGTGACAAATACTTTCTTAGTCGAGCATGCTGTCTCCTCTGACAGCTTTTGTTATCTAAAAGTTTCACCTACACGTATGGTGATTTTTAATTGATTTTTGTAAACAAATAAAGACAATATGTAAGATGAAATATTGTGGAACCTCTATACAACAGCCAAAAGTATGACCAGACAGTCGTAGGCCGTGGGAAGCCTTGCGTATCAAGGTGACGATACGCACATGGTACAAAACAACACACCCGTACGGAGCCGTAGCTGGAAGATATGCATGTTTAATCTATACTCGGCCACGATTTTGTTCACAATTTGACTCGGAAACTGATACGTGTATCCTGGGCTCATCTCAGGCTGCCTGGTAAAAACGTAACATTCCGTACAGGTACGCAAGAGTTTGTACGGGTCCTTGCAGAGCTTGATCGTACAACACCCGTACGGTGCCCTCACAGCTATTTTTATGTTTATGGGACTGTAGCTTTACTGAAAGATGGCCAATTATAGAGAAGTGTTCATTAGTGAGAATTGGTTGTTGTTGAGGTATGGTTTGTTAATGAGAGGTGAGGTTGCCATTATTTACAGGTTGGCCATTGTTACCTAGTGGTTGTCATATTTTAGAGGTGGTTGTTATTGAGCGATGGTATATATTGAGAGACCTAAAAATCCAGTTGAGAGGTGGCCATTACAGGATATGTTTATTATTTTCATCAGTGGCCCTCAAAGAAAGATTTCACTACCATATTTTATCATACAGTTAACTTTGCCAGGGTCATATATCATCAATATCTATGTGGGATTGTTATAATTGATCTTATAGGACAAAATATTGATAATATTTCAGAAATGAATGACTGACATACATTTATAACATAGTGTATTCTGTGCTTGTACGAAGATGTTTATCTATACAAGAATTCACTACATTTTAGAATGTGAAAATCACATTTCTTATGAATGATAAGTTTCTTTTATATGATATTTGTATAACAAAATACAATGTAGTTCAATGACATTCGTAGTAACTTATTTGCTGTATTATATCCATTCAACATTTTTTTCATAATTTACTGATTCATTTAGCCGCTTTAATATGAATATTGAAGTATAATTATTAACACTGAATACTGGTATATTAATTTTTTATTTGCAAAGTTATACACTATCTATTTAGCTATAAAAAGTTTAATCTACACTGAGCACAATTTTGTCATCAAGCCTGGAAGAGTTACTTCCCTTTTTTGAAAAAAATAAAATAGCTGCTCCCCAGTGTTTATTTTTATTACATTAAAAACTGTCAAATCATAATAGTATTTGTGAACTATTTATAGTATGGTTTAGAAGTTTAACCCTAAAATAGTGTTGACCAAATAAGTCTATAGATTGTATCAATATTTTAACAATTATTCTTTTGATGATTTTTTGCCAAAATTGATTATTTTTGTACTCGGTTCTCTAACATGGTTGATTGGTCGTCACAATACTTGATCTGATAACATTATTAAACATTCAATCTAATGTACAAATATACCATGTTTGTACCTAAAGACCTTGGAAGTTTGGTAATTAAGATTTTTATCAAATTAAGGAATGACAGAAGATTTTCTCCACGTTTTTAAGATTTGCATTGAACTGTTGGTACCGTACCGTATTGTGATAAAAAAAAAACATGTGAAGTAATTGTATTGAATAATAATTGCACTTGAAACTTGTTAAAGAAATTATGAGAAGTGAAATTGAAGTTTGGCCAATAAAGTGTGAACAATGTACAATAGACCAGCGCTATTTATCTGAACTGCTTAATGTTTTAAGTGCAATCCAAATACAATACAGTGGCACTTTTCACAAAAATTCTTACGATAAAACATCATCGTAAGTCAAAAGCAAGAAACATTCATATGACAGTTATTTGTTGGCCAATCAATTCCAAATATTATTGAATTACAATGTATGTAGAATGTCATATACATTTTGAATATTAATTATATAGTTATGTCCTTTATCCTTCTGATTTTGAACTGCAAAATGTATGAAATTGACTTAAGATAATTTTTCTCGTAAGAATTTTAGTGAAAAGGTGCACAGTATAGTACAGTACCGTACAATGTTTGAACTTTCACATGCATGTCGATATGATATTACAGCATTATGAGTAGTAGAGAAAATTATAGTACTATTTCTGTTTAACAATGAATACATATTTAAATAGTATTTTACATACAAAACAACGCAACAAACAGCAACACAATAAATGCAGGACACGTATTACACCATTATGAGTAGAGAAAATTGCACTGTTTCTGTAAATTGTATTCTATAAATGTGACGTGTGTACTGTCATGAGTTGAGAAGATTTATGTAATTCTTTTGAGATTTTAAATATACAGTAGAAATTTTAAATTATAAAAATGTTTGTCTGATGTTATTATTACTTTCCCGAACAATTATTTATATAATGATAAGAGTTATTTCAAAAGAGATAAATCATAACGAATTAAATTAAAACTCATGCATTTCATTTGATATCTGATTTTTAACCCGGGTCGATAGCGCAGTTGGTAGCGCGCCGGGATTTGGAATCTCGTGCCCGAGGGGGTGCGGGTTCAAATCCCACCCGGGGAGGTTATACCCTTCCATGAAAATTTGACAATAATGACGATTTTCCTCCATTGATTAGATAATATGGAGAAGTGTCAGGCCTTGTGGAAGGGTAGGTGAGTACTGGTTATAGACAATGGTCCAGGAAAGCTAGGTTAGGTGCGCTGGATGCCGTGAAATAACCTAAATTGTGTTGATACGGCGTTAACTTCAATAAATAGATATCTGATTTTGTGAAATATCTGGTATCTTGACTGCTGTATTGTGACTAGTAGCTTCGCACAACATGCTTAAAGATGCACAGCCCTTCTATTTAATGTACCCATCAAGATTTGACACACTGCGCATAACACATCATTTAGATGCAATCTGACCTTTGTAAAAAACAACAGTCATTTCAAAAATTACCTCTTTAAGTCTGATGGAGACATTGATTTACGTATTCACCAATTAGTTAAGGAGTCTTGTGCAGTAATTAAATTTCCCAGCCGTGCAATATAATGTTACAACTTATTGATCATCGGTGATCCGAGGATATATCTACATGAATAAAATATTAACTAACATATGTAAAACTTAGTGGGAAAATGACTGAAAATTTCCCCTTCACATTGATACGACTTATCTATGTGTTGTATTGACAGAAGATTTAAAATATTCATGCAGTATATATTCTTACTGACAATAAATCGCTGATTCTACGTTAAACTGTCATATCTCTATGTATTAAAATGCATTTAGTTAAGACGTTTTGACTCCAAACTGATAAAATAGCTGTCCTATGTTATATATATTCACTTTGCAAGTTTCAAATATTTTTGTTAAGCATGTTTTTATGTAGGTGGGGAGATATTAGTTAAAGGTAATTTTAACTCTAATTAACTTTTAATTGATATTTCATTTGTACACACGTTTGGTGGTTTCTGGGTAATACCACAAAGTTCTCAAATTTTACATTTTTATTTTGTAATGTCATTAGAATCGATTTTTTTTGTTCTTCAGTTTCAAAACCTTGTTTTCTTGATTTAGATTTCATTTGCTGTGTGGGGCCCTTTGTATTGAAGGATTTCTGTATACATTTTATAGTTGACCAAACTAAGAACTTTTTTATTTAACTGTTTGTGGATAAACCATTTTTTTGTCCCCAACAATTACGTCTTTCAGCTAAAAGGTCAAGATCAATTTTCAAGGTCACTTTGCTCTTAGTTGGAGAAATTCATAGATTGTAACATTATCTTCCATTTAATGAGGCACTATTTCATAAGAAATGAATTAAAAAAGTGTGAGTTAAGACCATTTTTGCGCAAAGCCTGTGATATTTACCAGTATATATATTTTGAGAAATATAAAATGAAACTACAAAATACTGCTGAAATCATCTGTACTGTTACTAACAGGTCAATCTGATTAAAACCCGATCTAAAATTTACCGCTCGCCAACTCGCTAATTTAGATCTGGCCTTTTCCAAACGAAGGTCACGTTCAGGTGACCTTTTCTCATCATAATATTCATGACGAAATTGTTATGATACGTAACTTGTTTACATCGTCTACGTCACGCAATTTGAAATGAGCCACCCAATCGTAGACGGTGAATAATACCGCTGGTAAATTTGCATGCAAACCTTGGTCTAAAAATAGAAATTACGAAATCAAAATGTGATTAATAGTGTTTTCGTCTAGATGAAAGCTACGCATTGATTGGTCGACACGAAGTTAATCTCGACGTGACCTTCCACGGAGAAAGTAAAGAGCCTGTACGACAACGCTCTACAGGATATCTGTTTACGGAGAGTGGTTAACCTCTTAATGTTAAAAGTTACAAAAAGTTGTATAAACCCCTCGCCCAAGGTCAATATTTGATTATATTTTAGAAATCAAAGTCTTGTTTTTTTCTAAAACCAGATGTTCAAATATAATACATACAAATAAAGTTAAAATAGTGAACAAATAAGAAGTATAGTGGATTGTATACCCTAAGTTATTTAACTTGTAATCTTACTTGCAATTTAGACAATGTTTTTGTATTGGCTTTCGAACTTTGTATTCAGTGAAAATTGAAAGATTTTGAAAAAAAGTTCTATTTTAACTTTTATATTTTCTTTAATTGTTTGACTTGCCTTGTGTTCGAGAGATAATTGACTGTATAAGTATTTTGTTAGAGAATTTAAAGTATTTGTCATTCTAAATGGGCTATATTGTACTAACACTTGGGTCTAGAACACTTGGATTTTCTTGGCATTTTTTGTATGTTATTGTGAAAGTATTTTAATATTGGTAGGGTAGGAACAACCACTTGGTGTATGTTAAATTGACTTGTTTTAGTGACTTCACACTCTGGCTTGACATACTGTAGGTGTTTTGTTCCCAAAACACTTCATATTGGAGACAAACTTTTATTTCAACGATAGGCTATACTCAGGATTCAGGTTCTGGCAGTCAAATTGTTAGAACTCTGCTTTGATTGATACCTATAATCAGTTCTGGATCAGCTTTGTTCAAGTTGACAAGGACAAGGCCACAACAAATTGATTATATGTTCTATGGATTCGCTCGCACCTTAATTTTGATGGTTTTTACAAAAAAAATATTTTTATTTCCTTGCTCGCTTATAAAAATTTGGTCAAACCGCTATATAAAGCAAGTGAATACAGACTTTTTTTTTCTTCGCTCGCTCGCCCCATTTTTTTTCAGAAAAATCCGTAGAACATATGATCAACTTGTTGTGACCCAAGGGATAAAGTTTGAATAATACTTACATCTATTTAATTAGTTATCCACAGTTTAGTTAATTATTCAGGTGAACTTGATTATAAAATTATAAATGTTGATTATAAAATGTTTAAGGATTGTGCCTGTGAAGGAATTGTAATAAAAGGTAAATTCTCAACATTGACTTGCATCCAATGTTTTTTTTTAACTTAATCTAAGGCCACAACAAGTTGATCATTATGTTCTATGGATTATTCTGAAAAAAAAATGGGGCGAGTGAGCACAGAAATTTTTTTTAAAAAGTCTTTATTCACTAGCTTTTTATAGCGGTTTGACCAAATTTTTATGAGCGAGCGAGGTAATAAAAATATTTTTTTTTGTAAAAACTGTCAAAATTAAGTTGCGAGCGAATCCATAGAACATATGATCAATTTGTTGTGGCCTAATCTCAACTATTTGATCAAAACTGGGGCTATCCTATTCATCCGTGCGTTGGCAAAAGGATGTCTGTGATATTGACTTGAAAATAACATAGTTTTTATTCAAGCTTGGAAAGATTAGTTGTCTCCAAGGATATCTTGGATGAATTTTGACAACTTGGCCATTCTACCCAGGCACATCAGTATTATTGCTCTGAAATAGACTTTATCAGGGTTTCAATTGTATGAGTTTTAACCTTTCTAACCTTGTGGAGCAAATGAATATGTTCAATTAATATGAAACATATGTATGAAAAGGATTTTGGTGATTTTCTGCAATAATATTATCGTTGTTGTCTTGTCGAAACCTTGTAATGTTATCTTTTTATACCCCCGCTTCGAAGAAGAGGGGGGTATACTGTTTTACCCTTGTCCGTCCGTCCGTTACAAAATTTCTGTCGCAGTTTTCTCAGCAACTATAACATGCAGCAGCCTAATACTTTGCATATTGCTTCATCCCATAGTCCCATGTGGTGTAAAGCGATTTCATGCTCCTTGCTCATCTACTTCCTGTTTGTCGCATATTTTTAGATTTTTGCGGGGGTATCACTAGTGAGCATTAGCTCACAGATTTACTTGCTTTATCTTTTTTGAATGGAAAATACGATGTTTTGAGTAACAACAACATTATAATAATGGTGTTTTTATCTCATCAGTGAGGCAGGAAAAAATGACATATTTTGAGTTTCGGATAAATCTATTGGGGAACTGATGTATGTTGTTGATATAGTGTTATAATTTCATCATATTTTATATTTACAGTTTGAGCTCTGCTGGATCAGGGAGACATTATTTATCGACAGCTAATTCACAAAAACATCGAACATTTGGTCCAGCAAGATCGGCTAAATCAATGAATAAAAGTGCATCAAGTCAAAGAACACACAACAGAATGTTGGTATGTATTGTTTATGACTTGTTTTTGAACTTTCTATACTTTGAGTGATTGTGGCCTTACCTTTACAAAATTGGACTGGTAGTCATTGGATAGCAAGCGAGACATTGGTTTGAAACACATCATTTACTCACTTTGGTGATTCAATATACATAGCAGGTGAGAATTGACCTGAGACATGAAATAAATTTACATATTATTTGCATACATTTATAATTTATAATCTATGCTCCTTTTCACAATAATTAGCACTTCAAAGTCAAACAGATAATCAGCATAACTATGATATGATATTCAAAAGGTATACACAATTCTACACAATTTGTATAATATTTAGAATTGATAAGCCAAAAGTGAGTGTCATATTAACATTTTTTGCTTTTGATGGACAAAGATTTTTTCATAAGAATTTTTGTGAACAGCACCACTATCACTTTCAAGTATTTTTGAATAAGCCAAGTTTTATGCTATGTATTTTGCTTCAAGCCTGCAAAACCAAGATTACATCCTCAGCAAGCAAACAAGTGTTCAAATTCATCAGGTGAAAACACTTAGTGCTAGCTTGTGCTACTCAGTAGCAAACCATAGGAAATCAGTACTGATATCCTTACAACACAAGCTTTGTAAGCCTAAACTCAGCATTAGGTTATTAAATTATATGAAATGCGATTGGTTTCTTTTTTCCAATCCCAGACTTAAGTTTGAGCATTTATACTAATGACAGCACCATACTCTATTGCAACGTACTTTTAAATCAGATTAGAGTACCCGTATTTGATGTCAATTAATTATTATTATTAATTCAATAGTAACTTTAACCTGACATTGTACAATATCACTAGAAAGTTATTTTTATGCCGTTATAAATCATCTATCAATTTCTTTCATTCACTATAATACACCACAGTTTTATTTGTATACCAAGGATCAATTTACTTGGTGTATTTTGTAAGGTGACTCTTCAAAATGGAGTTAAAAAGTTTTGGAAAAGTTGCCAAAATTTATTATTGAAAGATTTGTTAATTTAGTACCGGTAGATTAACCGACCAAAGTTATACATCTGTTTATCGAACAGCAGGGTATATTATGAATGACCTCACCTGGACAAAACTGTGTTAATCTATCAGTAAATATGAATATTGACTTGTTGATTATTTATGTTAATTGAATTCCAATTTTAGCCCAAACTTTGTGGCTTGATTTCTGATAAATATATGATAAGGTTTGAAAAGTCAAATAATTATTTGTGTGGGGTTCATTCAAGTCTAGGTGAGAGGTCACTTGTATTAAAAATGTTCATACTTTATGGTCAATGATAGCATTTGACACTCAAATATGAGCTCAAACCTTGAAGTTCTTGTTCCGTGTTCTACCACTGGTCAATTGTTTCTATGTATAACATTAATTAACAAACAAACAAAAAAAATGTATTCAGAAATATTCTTGCTTAACAAAATTAGAAAAACTATCTGGAAACTTGAATGTGCTTTAATATACTCCTGTTCCTGAAATGTGCAGCCATTTTGTTTCAGTCTTTGTGTGTGTTTTTTTTTTTTTAATTGATTTAACATTGTATTCAACACATATTTAGGTTATATATACTACGGCCAGCTCTACCTACTAAAGGTTTCCTGGACACTTTTCTATCACCAGTACTAACTTACCCTACCACGAGGCCGACAACTCATGTATAGGGTATGACCTAACGCGACCAGGCTCGAACCCGCAATCTCCTGATTCAAAGTCAGACATGCTAACCACTAGGCCACAGCCGCGGTTGTGTTTTTTTTACACAGGTTTTACTGTATCTTATCATCAAATGAAAACAAAGCTACTTATTGCCTATATATTACATACTGAATCAAACTCACGTTTAGGACTTGATACTAATATTTCTGCAGGGATTTCATTTTGTTCATTAAATTTTGTCTTCAATAACTTCAAAGGAATTTTTATCTATCCTTTAAATTTAATAGGTTGTTGTAACTTCCATATGAATTATTTAGATTCAATTTTCAGTTTAAATTGATTGATTTCTAAATTTTCTCTTCCAATCTTATGTAATACTAGCGGAAAATTGTCTCTAAAATAAATTTTGAACCCTGTTATATAAATTTCTTGTTTTGATAATAGAAATTTCAAGCCAAGGCTTCGCTTGCAGCCTTATAGCCTCATACATTTTTGTATAGGAGTCTGACTTCGGTATTCAGTGAACCTCTACAGTCCTTCTGTACTTACAATCTATAATCAGTATTTAAATCACCAGAGTTAGTGTATGTGCCACTAATAATTGAATACAACTTTTCAATATTTCAACCCTTTTATGATGATGAATGCTTGGTCAAGTTATTGCCAGAGTTCAACATCTCCTAACAGTGTGTACAAACCCTTGCTAGTTAACCTAACCTGTGGTAGTATCTAGAAAACATCCAGATCCACTGAATTGTGATTATCACTGTAGCATCTAGCAGAGCATTTGGAACGCCTCAACCTTTCATGAATGAATAATCTCAGGAGGATTCATGGGGGGTCTACCCTGGCGGCTTGGGATTTTACTACCTTCGTGAGGCAAAGCACATAACGGTTATACAAAATAGTTCTTGTAGTATATACACAGATCTTTGTCAAAACATATTTCTATGTTATATATTAAACCAAATATTGTTCAGCGATATCATTGAACTGTGTTATTTCAAATTTACGGACTAAAGATGAAACATCACTCATCACCTAATCAATTGTGTATTTGTTTACTTCAACAACAGTAGTTTAAAATGGCGCCTAAATACGTCCGAGGTTATTTGTAGCGAATGGCCGAGGAGTTCTGATTGCTAGCAGTGATGATGTTGGCAGGCTAGAGAAGATTTCACTCTGTATGAGGTAACCATGGAAACAATGTATATATTTCAGGTGTCGGCTCCTGGTTTAGAGATTACAAATAATGATCCGAATCTAGAAACAAGTAATGATAGTCCACAAGGTAAAAGATTAGAGAAAGAATGGTCAGCTTTATCACAATGTAGAGCTTTAAAACGATCTTCTGAGGTAAGTTAGTGTGTATCAGCTTTAAAGCACTGAAATGTTGTATCTAATTAAGTTTGTACCAAATTGACCTATTAGTACTCAAAGGAAAAGGGACCAATTACTATTCATAGCCATAGGGACCAATTATTATTCATAGGAAAAGGGACCAATTATTATTCATTGGCAAAGGGACCAATTATTATTAATAGCCAAAGGGATCCATTTTTTGTATACATGTATAGCCAAAAGGACCAATCATTTTTCATGGCCAAGGGACCCATTATTATTCATATCCTAAGGGACCAACTATTATTCATAGCCAAAGAGACCAATTATTGTAAATAATCAAAGGGACTAATAAGCATTCATTGGCAATGGGATCCATTATTATTCACAACCAAAGGGATCCATTATTGTTCAAAGCCAAAATGACCAAAGTACTATTCATAAACAAAGGGATCCATTATTATTTATATATATATATTTTTCTATTTCAGATTGTATCACACAGAGTTGATCGTATGTATTTTATGACTGGTAATAAATTAAAACTTCAATCAAAATATCACGTGGAAGAGGATGACATCAGACATTTACGTGAGTTACAAGCTGCGAGAGCCTCGTCACGCGCTTCACGGTAAGTTTTAGCGTAGACTTACCTCTCATGGTGTGCGGGTGCTACATGTTATATACCTGAAACCTTAGGCGTGTGTGTTGCTAATTAGATAATATTAGAGTGTGTTTTCTTCCATCTTTTAACTAACTAGCCTTTACTAACATTCTAACATGTAAAATATGCAATTTTCCTTGTATAAGTTTGACTAAACTTTCCTTTTATACTGTCTGGATCATGACAGATCATTTTATACACTTTAGCAGTTAAATTCCCATCAGTTCTCTCCATTCAGCTATAGCATTTTATCTTGGGTGGTTCTAAAAGGTCCACTTGACATGAAAGATACTAGTCCTCTAAATCAAATTGTATTAAACAGTTCTAAGGAATGGCAGATATTTTCTGTAAATATTTCAATGTCAACACTAAACTACAGTCTACCATATTGCATCATGACTTTTTTGTTTATCTTTTATTCCTAGTTGAATATACAATTTTTTTTCATTTAGTATCTTTGACATAACCAATCTTTTCTATTATTGTTTGGAAAATAAATTAAAACTTAAGAAACAATTGCATATATTTTTAGATAATCTAGTTAAGAATTGTTTAGTTTGGTCAGAAGCTAAGCGAAAATGATGTTTCTTTCCTCTAAATTATTATTCTGATTGTTTGAATGACTAATCTTAGAACTAACATGACTTTGCAACAATATTTTGGCTTTATGGACTGATTTTATAAAGTTATTCTGCAATTTAAAGTACATGTATGCTCCATTACATGTTGTACTTATATAATCACAGTTTATTTCCTTATGCAGAGCCCTTGCTGGTCTATAAAATTTAGTTAAAACATTTTCCTATATTTATAATGTAAAATCAGTCCAAATACATATACCACACTTTCCTGTTTTCTTGGCCTACAGTGATGACAAAACTGTGTTTTAAGGTATATTACAATGTATCCCTCATCAGCTGTTACAAATTCGGGAGTTTTTTATTTGTAATTCAAATTATAGTTTACCAGCTAAATTAAAGCCACTATATCAAGATATATTCATTAACAGTAGACTTAAAAACTGTTTTACAATCATGAAGTTATCAAAATATAACATGCATTAAAGACACAATTAATTGCTCAAACCTTTCTGCTTTCTTAATTTGAGTTTGACAAAGTGTCAAATTCTTGAAAAAGTGGGGTACTTTTATAAGAGCACACTATATTCATTTATACGCTGATGTTTAACATACCTGATCAAAAATAGTTTAAAAACTTAATTATGTAGTTCGGAGTAAGTTTTTTCTCTAATAAGACGTCATCTTTAACATACTGTGATCAAAAGTATTGTTTTGAGTATTGACATCCGAATTCTACTTTCGGTTTCGATCTACTTTTAAATACAATAAATGACATGAACATGTCTAAGCAATATAAGCATTTATCTAAAAAATCTTATTCATTAGAGGTGTTTGAAATAGATAAATGTCTATTTTCTTTGCAGTCAAAAACAATGTTACTTTTGATATAGGGGCTTTAACTATTAGTTTAAATATAATCTCAGATTTATTTGATGCTGATGTTGATGATGGATTACATAACCTTAAAATGTATTTTGTGATCATGTGCTTATTGTAGGTTCAGTACTAATGTTCTTTCATCACTAACATCTTAGCTAGACTGGTTTATATGTTTTCTACTTTTCTAATCAGTTTTGAAATGAGAGAGAAGGCCCAGTCTATGATGAAACCCAAAGATACAAATGAAACAGAAAGACTCGAAAAAATTGAAAGAAAGTTATCGAACATTGAGCATCGTTTAAGTCACATTGAAGAAAAGTCTGAACTGAAGGATTTAGTAGAAAGAACTCGTTCTGTTCATATTAATGAAAGAATTGATTATTATGATGAAGAATCAAACACAAGTTCCGAGTCTGGCATTCATGAAGAGGAGGAGCAAAATATCGAGACAGAGGACGAAGATTTCATTGAACGAGAAATGAGAAAAAGAAATGCCTATGATGATAATGATGATGGAGGTACTGATCAACTTGATGTAGTTAATGATGAAAGACCAGTTAGCCGTGTGGAGATACGTCAACTTGCTGAGGGGGAGAGTGAACCTGGGACGGGGATACAACTCTGGGATATATTATCGCATGAAAAAGGGGCTGTGTATGCAGATACCATGCTAAAATTGTTTGAAGTTTATCCAAACATGAATATCAGACCCAAGTTCACACATAAACCTAAAATTAATTATCAAAATGCCAATGAACTTACTTTAGGAGTTCCAAGAAAAGTAAGAAGAGCCAAAATGAAATCTCCACAAAAAAGAGTAGAAATAACAGCTCAACAGGAAAAAGAATTGATAGGAAATGCTATAAGCCCTGTTTGTAGATTTTGTAAATGTCAGAAGCAGACGTCAAAACCACCTGACATTAGTTTTACTGCTGATATGAATAAAGATCAACTAAAGCCGCGATTTCCTGTACGTAAAGCTACTATTAAGATTTCACATCAGCCCCGTGTTGAATGTGACTGTAGACTGGACCCTAGACGTAATAAAGGGCCATTATTAGCTGTGACGGGTCATCAGGTCCCACTGTGTGATAGGGATATGTTATATAGTATCGTCTGAGTGGACTTGCTATATTGTACACATTGTGTTCACATGATTACGTTTATTTGCTCAATTAAGTCAAAACTTTTATTTATATTGGCTGCCAAATTATTTAATATTTTTTCACTTTTTTTATTGAACTTTACATTCACTTTTAATATTATTTATAAATTGTTGTCACAATCTTGATATTATTAAAAACATAAAATTGATGAAATTATGTTTGTATTGTTTCAGTTATATCAAAACCATAATATTTGAATTTCAAGTAACATATTGTCAAATTTTCATTTCAAAAGTAAAATGTTGCCTTCAGTATTATCAGATTGAAAGATTTTAATATTTTAAAGAAAGACTTATAAGCTTCTTAAACAGTAATTTTTCCTTTCTACCCATAGTTGAATGTCTGGGGTTTGATATCCCAGTCGGAGAAAAATGACCAGTAATTTGAGTTGTGCTATTAGTATTATATGTCTCTTCTTGCTCAGCTCAGCATGCTCTGAATGGGTATTGCTACATAGACTTTGCGTTGTTAAAACTTAAGTTTCATTGGAGTCAGGTCATAGAGTTTGGCTGCATTACCTGGTATGTGCAAACAACACCAGTAGGGACTGAGTGCAGACAAATTGTTATGAATCAATTAAACACTGCAGGGGCGGATCCAGGATTTTTTTTTGGGGGGGGGGGTCCGAACTTGCTTCATGCTTACTAAAAATGACTTGTACAGTCAAGAACTACACTGATGGACAGGTACATTTTGTAAATTCTAGGGGGGGCAGACCCCCCCTGACCCCCGCTAGATCTGCCTATGCGCTGTTTCAATCTAATCAACTAGGTTAAGAAATAGGTAAACACATGGTCTGCTCTTCATAGTTAGCTGTAAAGTTTGATCTTACTTGAAGCACAGTGTTTAAAGCCTAAATTTTATGGAGAGTACAGTGAATGGATCGAATGTTGTGAAAATAGCTGTAGAAAATTCCTTGAGATGACAAACTGACCAATACATGTCCATTAAGGTTGCTGCTAGTATCTGAGTACTCGGATATTCGCAATCCTGACCAGAAAATCGAGTACGAATATTCGTCACCTCCGAAATCGTTGGATCGCGATATATTTTTGGAAAAAATGAAAGAACATTTGCAGGTTAATTACCACTGGAAACGAGCCACATTACTATTGAAAAATTTAATTTGATTTAAAAATTCGATTGATACACATTTAAACAAAAATGTTATCACTGAAAATTTCCATAAAACGCCTGGTAATAGAAATATTTGGAGTACACGGTTTTCCATTCAGTAAAAGCTTCTGTAATTCTTCTCTTATTTGTGTTCATGAATTCCTATATGCTTCTCCATTAACTGGTGAATCGTGGTTCGATTCGTGAATCCCTACTCATGAATCGTGGTTCAGATCGGATCGCCACTTGCTCAACGATCCACAGCCCTAATGTCCATAGTACAAGGAGTACATGAATTCAATAAATGTAAGGAAACAATGATGACAAATGTCTGAACAAAGTTAAACACATGTAAGTCAAAACACAGGAGCTTGATATTGTGTAACATACATGTAGTTTGAAAAATTCCCTCCAAATATTATTAGTAGTTTTTCAAACTACGATACAGAATTCAAGCTCCTGCGGTCAAAACATGATACTGCTACCATCTATGGTTGCCATTGCTGTTGATTTTCTTCATTGCTCATGTAGAAAGTGTGATTCTCTTAAAGTTCTTACTATACCTTTAGTTTAGCCTAGAAAATGCTACTAGTAGTTTGATGTATGTATTTATGGTGTGATGACATATAAACAGGTAAGATATAGTTTAATAATGTGTCTGTCTTCTTTGAGTGATGTGTTTTCTAACCTTACTAGAACCTATAACCCTAACCTTGTCTTTTACTAACTACTTTAATTATTTACCATTAAAATTTGTGATGAAATATGTTACATGACGCATGTCATCTCTGGAAATGTTTCGATGATACCATTTAAATTTATGAGCTTCGGCAAATTCAGAACTGTTTTCTAATGGATATTTAGGGTCAAGCCTAAGAAAATTTCAAAAGGATGTTAAAACATTAAAGTGTAAATCAAGAAGCTTAAGTAAATTATTAAGTTGATTCAGAAACACAATTCCATAACTGGATATATCATTATGACATAATTATATGCTGTTTAAAATAAGCTATTGGGATTTATAATTATTTAGAATTCCAGTTATATTTTCCAGTTACAAAGTTGCTGCATTAATTTTGTTATTCAAAAATAGATACAGTTGTATAGTCATTTTACACAATATTGTCCCTGTTCCTTAAAAAAATACTTAAAATTTTACTAAGCTTTTCTTCAGTAAATAATTTAAATCTTTCTTTGTAATTTTATGCCAATTTGATATCTGACCTTTGAGCAATTTTCTGTTAATTGATTCTACAGTTCTTAATATTAAATTAGTTTAATATTTTGTGTTCTTAGTTATTTTGTCTCCAATGGTAACCATTTCTTATTAAACCATTATTTTCATATTTTAGATCTGGACGAGGTAAAGGAGATGTTTACAGACCTCACAGTCTGAAGGTTAGTTAGCTTGAATATTTTAATTACATGTATATCATGTGACCATTGCAGCCATGGTTTAGTGATAGTGATAGTGCTTTACATAATCAAAGTGCCGATAGCGCTGTCAGACATGGGGTTTTGGTAGAGTATATGGCTGTATACAACTCATGGAAGCCATACAAGGGACCTTTACCTTACATAAACTAGATAAGATATACACGTGCTTCTTATCGTCTGCTTGTTAACTCATAATGCAGACTATATTAATTGCAGTGGTAATTATCCCTTTATTTGCGCGCACACAACCGAATGTAATCGTCCGCGACAAATTTTGATGTGGATTTGCCACAGTCCACTACTAAACATGGGGAAACCCCATGTAAAAACCAGTCGCCAGGTCTGACTCTAAGCTATGGCAGGTCACATATTACTGTTTCATGAAAATTCAACGTCAATGAACATTTTTCTCCAGAAAAGGAGAAGTTGTCACCTTCCTTTGGATGGTGTGCAAGGATTGATAAAATAACATAATCTAGGAAAGCTGGTTACTAGAGTCAATCACTGTAAATAAAAAATATTTTTTGAGACCTGTTCTAATACAGATAACGGAACTAATGTCACTCTCAAATTTAGTTTTTTTCTGTCTAACTGAAAGTGGTTTCTTGATTATTGTCAAAACCATGATAATTTTATGGGTATTAAAATTTTGTACTTGGTATCTATTATTTTCAATTCTTTGATCTTGTTGCAAATATGGTGTACTTCAATAATTGTATCATTTATGATTCATGTAGCTCATTCTAATTGACTTGAGACACTAAATTCAATGTGCATATCATTTACTCATCACGTTAAATCTGTTGGTTGTTGTGTAGCTACCAAAGTATGTATGAAATAACCTTTCTTAGTCATAATCTTTTTTAGTTTAATTTGTACAAATTATATATTTTTATTGAGTGTATTTCAAGTTTGTCTGAAATTCAAACTTCTGTCTGAAAACTGTCAATTTCTTGATTTCTGATAAAATTTGCATATTTATATTGTTATTATTTGTATTATATTTTATTATTATAGACTGATTTATCTAATGGAGATTTAGATGCTGGATTAGTTGGTAAGTTATAATTGTAGATAATTTATATTTTATCATATCATTTATGGTGAACACACCGGTTCTCGAACCTCTAAGGACTCAATGAGCCATTTCTAATTAATGCAACAAATGTTTTAGAAAAATACATTAAAAACACACCTTTTAACTTATATTCCACTTTTCTATAATATATTTGTTGATATTTTATATTTAAAACAAATCCAAATCCTTCCAGAAAAAACACGACCATTTTCTGAAAACTGTCATGGCGGCTAAAAATAGATGACCTAATTTCGAACCTCTACTGTATTTGGCTATTTGTGAGGTTATAATTAGCTGTCACATGACTTTATGAGCAGAAGACAGGAATGGCTACCTGCCATGCGCTTCTTTTGCAATAACATACTTTTAAACAATATTTGATGGATTGTACTGACAGAGCGGAAAAAGGTAATAAGGATTTACTGAAAAATATTCACCATCACAAAATATTCATTCTAATCCTGTTTCTTGCGCATTATTCTCGTTTGACAGTTGTAGTTGCGTCGATTGTTTACTTAATATTTGTGCACACAAGTTGATGACGTCATACACAATTACGTAGCAAAGTAAACATTTTTATGAAAGGTTCGAGATCAGGTGAGGTTCGAGAACAGGTGTTTATACGATATAACTGGATTGTTTATTTTACATTAAAACTTATAACAGTGTAGAGGTATGATTATAAATTGATTCTATTGTCTATTTTTTCTTAACTGTCAAAGTTTAAATAATTTCATGGTGAATGATTACACACTGTCTCAATATCATGAGTGTTAAACAAAGAGCGTTTAGTCACCGTGAAATTATTCATGTTTTGACAGTTGAGAAAAAACAAACTATACATTATACCTGTACTTGTATTTATTTCCTGTCAGTAAATTGATGGTTAATTCATATCATGCAATATTATGCATATGTATTTATTTTTAACCAAATATACTAAATTTCTATTTTTCTTCACCATCATGTTCATAGGCGGATCCAGGATTTCCAGTTACGTGGGGCGGAAAATTCAAGTTACGGGGGGCGGAAAATGAACAAGCAGACTTGGGGACTAGGGGCCGTATTCAAGGGCCCACTATTAGTCCTTGACCAGGGGTTCAGCATTGCTGTTATCCTTAAAGCTCACTTCTAAGGGATTCAGGCACATTTGCAGAACCGAAACTATCCATTCCCAGGGTATACGATTAAAGCATCTAGATATATATCATATGATTTTTTGCACCCGTTGAATCATGTTAAAATGTTACAAATACTTAGGAGGAATTTTGCTTGAATTATTGTACGTTATGTCATTGTATTAGTGTAGTTCCAGTCTTGTTACTAATTGCACGCATATCATGCGGAAATTTTTGACATTTATATTGATATATTACATTATATTTTATGATAGAAAAAAAACCTTTGCTTGGGCAATTTTAGGGGGGGGGGGGGCATACGCTGGGTCCGCCCCTCCCCCCTCCTGGATCCACCTATGATGTTATGAATTAACTTTATTAATAGATTCTATAGAAATCTTGATAGTATGAATCAGCTATGTATTTATACCTGCATTTATTTGAGAAAATTCATTATTAATTGAACCTATGTTATAATGTTGTACTCCTGTAGTTATATAATTATTAATTACTTGTCTTATATCATATGATTATATTTTAATGTCAGTGGCTGAATTATCCCAGTAACTATTTGTGAAATATTTTCATAAATCTAATTTACAAATACTACCAACACATAGCTTGTTTTTATTATTGTTTATTTACGACGTTTCGCCATTTAAGGCTTCCTCAGGTATTTTTTTTTTTTTTTTTTTTTTTTTTGAAATATTTTCAAAAACAAAGATACCTGAAGAAGCCTTGAATGGCGAAACATTGGAAAACAGTCAATAAACAATAAGAAATATATTAGCTATGTGTTGGTAGTGTTTTACATTCTATATACTGTATTATTTTCAGTATCTGATGAAGCGAGGAGAGCTAACAGACTTAGAGTTGAGAATGGTCATAAAGAAAACAGGGATGTATGTAGTATTCTTTTTATTCTTATTTTGGTTTCATTGTCTCCATGTCCAAAACAGCCGTCAATATGTTTTTTTTTCTTTTAAAATTTGAAGTACTCTTGTTTGTTAAAAAAATATAAATAACTTTCATTTGTGCTTACACTTCTAAGTGTAACAGTACCATTGTTGCCATAGTGACTGGAACTATTACCAATTTCTACCTCTTCTTTTACAGCCAAAAGTAATAGTAAGTCAGAAGACATTAACTCCAAGACCTCATTCTAGCAACGCTAAAAGTCCATTACATGGTTGGGACGGTGACGCTGCCTCTGATAAATGTACTACTGTTGCTAATGGTATCCCTAACGATGAAACATTCCATGATAACAATAATGATGATGTCGATATACATGATGATAAACACAAAGATGATTTAACTAATGATGCAATAAATAATAATGATGATAATCAGGGTAAAGAAAATAATAATAAAAACAATGGAGTTGTTGACAATGATAGAGATATCAAAGTAGTGGAAAATGGTGAAAAATCTGAAAAAGTTGACATTGGGAAAGATAATGTTGGTAATGATATGGTAAATGTTGATATTGATGACTTAGTGGTAGTAACTGGTAAAAATAAAGTTGAACTTAAAATTAAAGATAGTGATAATGTTACAAAGGGTAAATCTAATGATGCTGCTGATAATAATGTTGATGATGATCAAAGTGTTCAAAAAACTGATGGTGATAATAATGATGTTACTGAAGACAAAGATCAAACTGAAGTCAAATCTGAAGATTATCTTGGAGAAAAATAAATGAACACAAAACTGTTGATACTTTTTATGATATTTCATCTAATCTTTAAATGTATCTTTATTTATTGTTATACCTTTAGCTTTTTTTAGCTTTCGAAAATCTGTTAAACTTTGTATGATTTTCATTAAAATTTGGGCCTAATTTCATCAAAACTGTTTCAGAATTTTTATTGAAACTTTCCTTGGTTTCATTATTTTAGAATATAATATTATTAAAACTTAATTCTATTTTCATTGTTACTGGATATTTTCATTGATATTTAGTATTCCATTGAAACATGGCACTTTTTCATTATTTTTCATTAATTTGTTTTTTGTAGCTATTACAATAGAGGATCACTAAATTAGATTATTAAACTTTCAAGTGAGTGAATGAAGTATATACTTTCATACATAGGCAATGAGTTATCTTAAACTTCAACCTTGGGCTGATCCAGAATATTTTAATTTCATTAAAGACTACAGAGTATGATGCAAACACTCATGACTGGTTGCTGGCTGTACATTGAAATATCTGGTTTGCCTGGTCTCTAAATCAAACAATTTTGATAAAATTTAACCACAATATAGTTCTGGTCAAAATGTTTGTCACCAATAAAGCTAAGATGAGTTAGACAAATAGACCATTGTAGAACGCTTGCATTATGGGCCTTGTATCGCATGATGGTATGTTATGTGAGATTTTGATATTTCGGAATCTTAGTGATCCCTGCTATTTCTGCCAATGTTGGAAACATGGAACAAATTGTCATGAAAAGCATTGCTATTTAACGGGTAGTTTATTTGTTAGAATAGAACTCATTTTTATAGTTCATGTTCGAATATCATTTATTGGTTGTCAAAATACAACTTAAATATAAGCTAAAAGTACATCTACATAATTGTGCCAACAATAGTGAAGTCGCCAAATTAGTAGAGTTTTCTTTTGTAATTGAAAAGTACTTTTGTATCATATAATTTTTACATGAACATGTTTTTGAATTTGCCAAATTTATCTAAAATTTCTGTAATTGTCAATGTATTAGAATGTGTCAATTTATGATAATGTTTTTTTTCTAATATTCATGTTAACTATGAATCTATTTATAGGGCTGTCACGATACGCCTGAAGCGTATCGCAATATATTGCAATACGCTGACATCGTATCGCGATATGTACAACGATATATTGTAGGCTTTTAGAGACGTTGTGCCTCGGCTGTATTTAACAGAAACATCTTACAATCTTACATGCAGCTACTGATAGAATCTAGTCTCTTTGAGTATTTACGGTAATTTAGGACTGTAGAGCGCCCCAATCGGTTAAATACTTGTAACTTAAGGTTAGATGGAATGAACAATGGAAAAGCTGATGTTTCCCTACTTTTATTTCGTGAAGGGAAGAATTTTCCAATGAAATAAACAATATTGCAAAATACTGGTACGTTAAAATCGTACCGCGGTACGTATTGCTGCAGCTGTGTATTGCAATATACCGGTATATCATGACAGCCCTATCTATTTACATTGTATGTCATATGAGTTATTTACATTTATCGACCGAGTTTTTGAAGGATTTCATCTGGAGTTCAAATTTTGACAGTCAATCGTTTATGTAAACAATAAACTATTTATTCTATGTATTGATAGAGTTTCTCATCTATTTATGTCACTTCTAGTGTTCAAACATTATTACTATTTCATTCAAATATTCTACTTTTTTCATTGTCTTTTTCTAAATCTATCACCGGTATATTATTTTCTCAAATGCATTAATAGTTTTTGTCATGTAGGATAAGGAATTTTGTAGCATCCCTGTTGTGGGGGAATTTGTGCATTTATAAAATATCTTTGTAATAGAGCTGTCATTGATTGGGCTCAAAGTGTATCGATGAAATAAATATCGACAATACATTTATATTGATACCTTCACTGCAGTACTATACAGACCATTTATGTTGTCATAAACTCATCATATATGTATATTTGTCATGAATGTTATACCTTCTGTGGACTGGAACTATTTCCTCAATGGGATGCCGTCAATGTTTTAGATCTATCAGTTCATATTATGACAGCCCACCTGTTTGTGCTTACGATAGAATGTTCATACATTGTATCACAAATTTGACCCTTAATAGTGACTTTTATTAATTAACCTATATAATATTTTTTATTGATAATTCAAAATGCATATCGATTATTGATCAGAAAATAAATATCAACGATACAGCGATATTGTTGGAATTGATGACAGCTCTACTTTGTATTAACTTGTATTACCAAACATTTCACGATTACTTGGAGCCTACCCTTCTCAAATTTTTTTCAGACCATTAGCATAGGATATATTTGTCTTATAAAACTATTGGTTTCAACCATCATGGTATGAATACAGATACTGAATCTGGTCAAATTTTCATTAAGGGGCTTTGGTCAGTTATTTTCCCCTGATAAAATCTGAAAACTTCCAATTGGTAAGTAGGTGCTTACAGTTGGAATCCACGGATTTTATCATTGAATTCCTATGTAAGGATAACAAAATATTTCATCTAATATCTTTCTTGTTAATGAAGATATTAACAGAAGTGGTGAAAAGAAGACAGTTCTTTACCCTAAAAATACATAGCTTGAATTTCAAACTAATAAGATGATTTACAAAAAAGTTATTTAAGATTAATTTTGGCAAATTGACATTGAAAAGTAAGGGTAAAATCCAAGTAATCCAACTAATTCGACCTACTTATTTGAAGAGTATACAAGGGGAAATAACTGACTAAAGTCCCTTATTGTGATATTTATTTAGAAAGTACAACTTTATGTGCCTTCACTTTAAACATGTATACATGTTTAATGCTAGGATATATAGTAAATACTTATTTCAATTGAAGAAATCAAAAATTCCAGTATTGTATGAATATAAAATATATTTATAATGTTTAAGTATTTTTGTAAATTTTAAATACATTGTTTGTATTATCTTTTATGTATTTTTATAGTATTTTTGACACAATGTGATATTTTCATGATTGTTTTACAATTTTTATAACAAATTTATTATTATTGTAGTTATTACATAATTTTATATGTATTTAACTATCAATGTATGTATGTGATTTATATTTCTGTGATATTATCTGTGACTGCTCATAAATAGTTGATTGTTAGGTTTGTTTAATAGTTTAAATTTTTTGTTAATTTGATATTTTTATACCCCCGCTTCGAAGAAGAGGGGGGTATACTGTTTTACCCTTGTCTGTGCGTGCGTGCGTCCGTTACAAAATTTCCGTCGCAGTTTTCTCAGCAACTATAACATGCAGCAGCCTAATACTTGGCATATTGCTTCATCCCATAGTCCCATGTGATGTAAAGTGATTTCATGCTCCTTGCTCATCTACTTCCTGTTTGTGGCATATTTTTAGATTTTTGCGGGGGTATCACTAGTGAGCATTAGCTCACAGATTTATTTTTATCTCGCCATACATTGTACAGTTAAGTTCGACTATTAAGACCACCTTTGTTATTGCAAAATCATGCAATAATTGACAATTATTATGTCCAAAATGCTTAATATGGGAAGTAAAATTTCTTTATTTTAAGACTATTGCCCTACTAAGACCATTAATTGTATAGTCCTAATAGCAGAACTTTTCTGTACCTTGAGAGAAAATGTCATCTTCTTGGCTCACAAGTTGAATTTGAGAATCTTGTACCAAAATTGTCTAATATCTGTTATGTAAGTTACATGTATATAATTCATAATATATAAATTAATGTAACATCAATTTGAAGAGTTATATTGCCACAACACATTTTCATTGCCACATTTAACTGTGAATCATAAAAGAACTCAGTGGTACATTGTATTACCACATGATTGGTTTCGTTCTCGTAATCATTTTGTATTAAGGCGCATCAACAAGTTCTTGTAATCAAATGTATTACATGTAGTGTCTCTGGCAGCATCTGTGTAGTTATAATGTTGTATTTTGTTCATCACAATTACCTTTACAAGGCAAAATTAATATATTACATAAGCATTCAAGCTAGTTTATTCTAATTTGTAGACCTTTCCAAAACTTTGGGCCCTAGACTTTTTCATATTGTATGTATGTGTATGATTATAAGACAAAGTTTATCATAAAACTAAAAACTGTCACATGTTGTAGCTGTAGTGAATGTAGTATTTATGTAGTTTATTTCACAACTGTGTTTCTATGAGACAGTTGAGTAAGGAAGTCACTACCTACGGTCTTTAAAAAAAGCACTTTTTGCCTTAGCCAAATACTTAAAGTTTGGGTTTTGCTTCTAGGTAGCAAAACATAAAAACAAAACCTAAGTGTAACTTCAGAGTTCTTAATGATTCTGGATATAGTTCGTTTTTTCTCAACTGTCAAAGCATGCATAATAACACGGTGAATGTGTTTGTTGAAACTATAATCGTAATACATCCATGAGTTTCCGAAAGTGTGTATTATGATCAATGAAAGCTGCTTATGCCGTACGATATTTTTTAGTCAACATATTTTTAATAACAATTAGGCGCCAATTCAAAAAGCAATGGATTCAGTCACCATGAAATTATTCAAGCTTTGACTGTTGAGAAAAAACGGACAATAGCAAGAAACTCTGGCTAGCGCTAGGATGTAGCCAATATTCGCATAGGAAATGTCTACATAGTGCTAGGTAGTGACCTCCTTATATTGCTGTCTCTATATTACGTAGATTTGTTTACTACCTGTGCAATCTTCTTGTTTGTACATGACTGACTATTTGTATCACTTTACATGTATACTACCAATGTTTCATCTTTATAAATATATTCTTTACAAATACACTGGAAACGGCTTGTTGTTTTTTCATGTGTCAAATTCCAACTCCAAACAAGTTTGGTTTTTGTGTCACCTAAAAGGCAACATAGAGAGGTTACTTTATACAGCATCCCCTGTGTGCTTGTCAGGAGCATAAATCCAAGGGCGCGTTGCCTAACGATTTCGCTACGTATCCCTATGAATAAGCACTTTCTTGTAGCCCTTCTTCTTAGGAAACAGCTTGCTATCTACGTCACAAACCATGATGGCGGCCTGTGCCGGGTTAACACTTTTGCACTTATTGCAATTGCATGTTTTCGGGGCGATTTCCAACTAATAAGTCTTTAACAAGTATAAAATCATTGCAAAAACATATGTTTATATGAACAATTACAAATATTTATTGATTTCAATTCATCTTAAGTCAGTCAAACATAAAAACCAAATTGTCGGCAAACAGGAAGTTACATTACTGCGGAGGCAGCTATTTTGATTTGTTGAAGCCCTCTCGGGTAGGGAAGATTTTTTTCGCTAGGTAGCGAAATAAAGCGATTTCTTGTAGCAAGTAGTTTCCTATGATTTTGCTACGAAGCGATACCTAGCGAAATGCTTAGGCAACGCGCCCCAATACTATTCACTTGAAACATCACCAGTAGGTAGGTCTTATAGTGCCATGCTCAAGAACCATAACTTTCTGCTTGCATGTCGACATTCGGAACACCTCGACCTTTCACGAATGAATAATCTCGGAAGGATTCGTGGGGGTGATCTTCACTGGGTTTTTGTGATTTTACTACCTACGCGAGGCGAATCACGTAACGGTTACACAAAATAGTTTTGTAGTATACACACAGATCTTTGTCTAAACATATTAATTTGTTTTTAATTAAACCAAATGTTGTTCATCGGTATCATTGATATGTGTAATTTCAAATTCTCAGTCTTAAAACAAAACTTCAGTCATTGCCTTAACGATCATGTACATGTATTTGTTTACTTCAACACCGGTTTTTCCAAAGTGGCGTCTAAATATTTTCGAGGTTATTTGTAGCGAATGGCCGAGGAGTTCTGAATGGCATGTAAATCGATCTTATAGAAGCATAACTTGTCAGGTGACACATCCAACTTGCAGAGCTCTAGTTATTGCTGTGCCCTGCTCATGAGAAAACAATTATTATTGACTTTTATTGCATAACAAAATCGACGAGAAAGTGCGCCAATATAGCCTCAATGTGGGCAATACATTCCAGTATTGAGCAAGTGTGCCAAAATATCGATATTGAGGCAACTTCCGGTCATTACGCACCTGCAGTCCAACAACGGCAGACTTTCCGCACGTGAAATTTGTACATACTTAGCAACAAGAAGCTATTTAATTTTACGTGTGTTTTTTTTTATATTGAAAATTATAAGATAATCAACAACCAGACTTACGTTTGATAACAAGCGTTCATTAGATTCCAACATTTCGGCGTTGAAAAAACAAAATGATACATGTGACGTAACGTCAACGTGCAAAATAGCGCGTTACGTCGAGAAAAAATTGTATTTTTGTTGTAGAAAAATCATGTTACATGCATTGGTCAACATATGCAATAAAAAGGTTATGAAACAGGGCAAGTGTGCCTTAAGTCGATATCGGCACACTTTCCCCGGCATTAGCCCTCGGGCTAAAGCCCTCGTGCCAATACCTAAGCAAGTGTGCCGTTATCTTCCTTAAGGCACACTTGCCCTGTTTAATAACCTCTACATATTAAGATAGCTAATAACTTACTGACCTAATCTTTCAAGCTGTATAAAGCATGTACCTTTACCAGTGACTGAAAAATGACCTTGATAATACACATGTACAGTGGTAGGACCAAGAGGCTGTTGTAAGTACTTCATCAGAACAAATGTACCAATAGTCTGGATTACCTGCCCCTTACCACTATCGTTATCGGGTCAGACAAGTCGTAATCATGGCAGCCTCCTCAGTTATCATTCACTTATTACGTTTTCTTAATCTTGCATGATCATTTGCTGACGATAGTCACTTTAGTAGGAGTTTGGTACTATATAGGTCATTCAATATCGATTTTTCTGGTTACACGTATATTTAGCTAAGGATTAACAAAAACATGCTTTAAGTGAACACAATTCAGACGTGGATTAGTCTCGTTAGAATTTTGGATACTTAATTAGCATAAATGTAACCGAACAACTAAAAAAAGTATCCACTGTAATTCTAGTACAAAGATCTTTTGATTTAGGCCTGTTTAGTGAGAAATGTTCATTAGAAAATGTTCATTAGAAAATATAATTATCCAATACCTAATTCATTACATCGGGCGCGGCCATGACCATGCTAAGCCTGACGTACTTTTACCCGTCAAAGTACGACTGGGAACCAGACAAATGTACCAATCTTAACCAGGTAATCCAACTAAGTTAACTGACTGAATTGTTGCTCCTTCATACTTATGTTTTAGTTAGCAGCATTTCTGGACACTTATTCCAGGATTCACTTGTCCTCCAACAAGGAGCCAACAATTATAGATATATAAATCATCCATTTTATAGTTAAAGTGCGGTTTAAAGTCTGCTTCCATATACATTTTCAGCCGACTTTACAATCTTGTACAATAACTCCTGATCATTGAAATCACCCTCAGGCAGGCGATCCCTCACAGTTCCCATTTACACCTGGGTGGAGTGGAACAATTAAAGGTAAATTTCTTGCTCAAGGAAATTAGCAGTGCGCTTATTGGGGATCGAACCCGGGACCTCTCGATCCCAAAGTGTGCGTCCTACCACTGGACCACTGCTCCTACATTATAGATTCAATTTGGCATTGTGTGTTGTTTAGGATAACTTGAGACAAATCTAAATGATATCCCATGTGAACAGTGTCTCATGTTACCTTTTAATAGGTTATAAAACTCTGAAGAAGATGGGCTATTTATTTTCATTACAAATGCATGTTTCTGTGCAAACAAGATTTAATTAAAACAAAAACAAGAAAAGCTGGGTGAACATTATAAATACTTATATTTTATTATTACAAATTGTGAAAAAAGCTATCACATCAAAATAAGGGTAGAGGGATTGATTGATAAATAATGTGATATATAATTAAATCACATGAAATCTTACACACCTGTCGTCACATCTTTTAAATATCATATTTTCAAGCAAGTGACATTAAATTTTGTTTTTCCAAAAAATATAATATATATTAAAGAATAGGGCTGTCATGATATGCCAGAAGCGTATCGCGATATACTGCAATACGCCAACATCCCTATCGCGATACGTACCCCGATATATTGTGGGCTTTTAGATTCGTTGCGCCTCTGCTGAATTTAGCAGAAATATTGCAAATATAACATGCAGCTACTGACAGAATCTAATCTCTTTAAGTATATACTGTCATCTAAGACTGTGACGCGCTCCAATTGGTTAAATTCTTGTAACTTCAGGTTAGATGCGGTACGTATTGACGCAGCTGTGTATTGCAATATACCAGTATACTGGTTTATCGTGACAGCCCTATTAAAGAACATCCAAAAATTTTAATACTTATTCTCTAAGTCTAATAAATAAATGTCTAACACATTGTAGAACCATGTGATAAAATATACACATAATATAAAACATAATCCAAATTAAGTTTCATACAATTTTATTAACCCAAAAGGTTACTTAATTATCAAGGGTCAACTATCATTATATGGCCCAGTGGGTAGTGTTACTTAGTCTATGTTACTAAGTAACATGATGCTTATTCCTGATTGTTAACCCTTGTTAGTTAGGAAACTGGATGGGATTAAAAACTGTAAAATACTCATTGACATGCTTTTATGTTCTTTTTTATATACAAATGTATAATACTAGTTGCAGCACTTCAAAACATGCATTTGTCACAACCTTGCTATTGGTAATGATAATATGAGCATTTGATTTAGCTACTCTGTGCAGAATTGTATAAATAAAACAATTCATAACATCTCTTCACAGCTCCCAAAAATCAGTATTTCTTTAATATAAATTATGTTCTCCATACAAGCTAAGACAAAAAGCCAAATGAGAACTTGTACACTACAGCAAGTCCTAATGGCATACTTAAGCAAGTGTAAGGCTGCTAGAAAAAAGCACCTACATAAGTTTCTGTAGGCCTTAAAAAATACAATTAAATTTTCAAGTGATTAGTGACTCCATACAAGTGAAGAATTCTGATTCAATGGATTAAGTTGGATTAAGTTAGAAGCCATTCGGAACATCCTCGGCCATTCGCTACTAATAACCTCGGACATATTTAGGCGCCATTTTGAAACTATGTAAACAAGTACACGATCGTTTAGGCGATGACTGAAGTTTCGTTTTTAGTCCATAAATTTGAAATTAATCATTTCAATGGTACCGATGAACAATATTTGGTTCAATTTAAAACAAATAAATATGTTTAGACAAAGATCTGTGTGTATACTACAAGAACTATTTTGTGTAACCGTTACGTGCTTCGCCTCGCGTAGGTAGTAAAATCACCAAAATCCAGTGAAGACCCCCCCACGAATCCTTCCGAGCTTATTCATTCATGAAAGGTCGAGGGTGTTCCGAATGAGTTAGAAGCATGTAAGTAAGCAGGAAGTACAACACCGAAAATAACATTCCAACTGCAAAACATAATAATTTAATAATGTAAATAAAATAATTTAAAGCGCAAAATGAAGGAACACAGGTTTTCTTAAAATGATTGATAAGTGATCATAAAGAAAAAAATATGAGGATGAAAGATTGAAACTGGCATAAAATTGAAGATCACAAAACATGTAGTGTGACTCACGGATGGAAACTAAATAAGAAAATTTTCAATGTGATCTCAAAGAATGAAAAATTTAATTGGATGAAGAAAGTTATTTAACATTGTGTACAAGTCAAACATGTTTTACTGCTTTAGGAAGACACCTACGATAGATAGATTGAAATTATAAAACTATACCACGCACTAGGGCTGTCACGTTACGCAAGAAGCGTATCACGGTATATTGCAATAAGCTAGCACCGTATCTCGATACATACCACAATATATTGCGAGTTTTTAGATTTGTTGTGCCTCCGCTGTATTTAACAAAAACACTGCAAATTTTACATGCAGCTTCTGATAGAATACAGCGCTTATAAGTCTATATGGTCATTTGGGACTGTGATATGTGTGCTGCATATGAAATATGTGTTTTAGTTGAAAAAAACAAACAATCATCCCCTTAGCTGTTGAACATCATAGCAGTCAAGCTACTTGGCCCCATGCTTGTTTCACAAGTTCCTGTCCCGAAGTATTCGATTCAAAGACATAATTATGTCGCACATGTTCCATACAACCAATCGAAGGCCCTCCAATCAGTTAAATTCTTGTAACGTAAGCTTAAACTGAATGAACAATGGAAAAAACTGACGCTCCGTCACTTTCAGTTCGAGAAGGGAAGAATTTTCTTATGAAATAAAAAATATCGCCAAATACCAGTATGTTAAATTAGTACCGCGGTACGTATAGCCACAGCTGCGTATTGCAATATACCGGTTACCGGTTAATCGTGACAGCCCTACCACGTGCAATAGTACAGATATAAACAAAACATTCACTGAATGCAATAAATAACACCCAGACTTAGATACAATTCATTACGCATACATCACACAGTCATCAAATCTTGACCTTTTCCTTCACAGCAGATTTTATACTCCAAAATTATTCCTTTAATCGTATAAACATATTACAGTAACATTACACTAATACAAACATTGATCATTAAGAGTACGTTAGCACTTATAACACTGTTACAATATAGCACATTAACATGGTAGATAACTATGTCATATTGTAGACATGTATCTAGTCTGAGTCACTGTCTAAAGCTGCTCTTCTTCTGTCAAACTGAAAATATACACAACAACAACTTTGACAAATTGACTATAATGAATATTCTTAAAAAAGAAAGGCAATGTAATGTTTTTCTCTTTTGTACATGTACATTTTTCTAATGCCCCAGACTCTTAGGATAAAACAAATGTTAGTCATGAAATAGTTAATTGATTCTTTTGTTCAACTTCGGAACCTTGCAATTAAGTGTTGCCCACCTTTGCTTTGCTTTGCTTTTCCAGATTCAAAAACAAATGTAATAAATATTGTTGCTTTCCACCCAATCAGTAGAAAACCTTTATTTTACGTTCATGTTGTAAATGTCCCGATAACCTCCTGCTGGCTGCAGTACTTAATTTAGGGAAACATTAAATGTAAGATAATAAAGATGAAAGTATACCTTCACTGTAGTAGTTTTTGAAGTTTTTTCACTAACTCTTTCTAGAAGACCTTTTAGTTGTGTTTCATTTAGCTGTAAAGTAGAAACAGTATGACAAGATTATCAGTACATCAACTCATAATGATAATATAGCCAAGAAAAAAATAATCTAATTTTAACTTGATGGAATGTAAATTGAACAAACTTGGTTTCAATTTCTGCACTACATAATAGTCTTGATAGACTAGTGATAAATGCATTCATATCAGATATGAAACCTCTTAGCCTGAATCATGAACAGTAGAAATGTTTATTGAATTATATACAACACTTAATGAACATAAAATACATTTTCCCAAAAATCCCTTTTGGGGGCAAAAAAAACAAGCAGTTCTTAGCTTGGTACTCAACATGAAAAATAGTGGTGCTAGGAAGATGGAATAAAACAATCAGGTAAGTATGGGTTAGCTAGAGCTCTATACCTTTTTATGTATAATAACAATGAAGTTAATGGTCATTATTTGATGGTGTATACAATGTCAAATAAAGCTTATATTTATACTGTCATCTCAGTTTAATATCAAAATGAACACAGAATATTATACATTCTGAAGAGCATCATCATCATCATCTTCGGATTTTTTATTAGAGTGCAGGTGTGGGGGCATTATCCACGTCAGTGGGCCCACTTCCAGGTAGCTGGCTTGCTGCACGCCTGGCGTTTCTCACACCTGATCTCCAGGTGTCTCTCTCTTGTGGGGCGATCGCAGAGAGACTCCATTCTCTGTGATATCTCTCTGTTAACTGCTTCCATGTCAACTTGGGCCTTCCAGGTTAGCGTGTCCCTGTTACCTGCATGGTACTGGCTGCCTTGATGCCACCATTTGACCTTTCTACTTGATCGTACCATTTTAGTCTTCTTTCCCTCAATATGAGGTCCAGGTCTTCTAGGCCGAGCTGTTTCAGGAGGTCTTGTGATCTGATGGTGGCAATGTCCTGTTGTTTTATTTTACAAATCTACCTGACCATTGCTCAGTCGTTTCGCTTCAGGCGTTGCAGATTTGTTTTGGACAGGGGCCAAGTCTCACTGGCCTATTTCATAACAATTTGTTCAAACAGATTGACAAATAAAATAAATTTGTTTATGGTCATACCTTTCCTTGTATCTGACCACTCTGTGCCATCTGTATCAACATTCCTTCCACCATCCTAGCTTTGTCTGGTTTAGCAACAGCTATAGTATTTACTGAAACAATAGACAATCTTACATTATTATAAACATCTTAAAATTCTTATGAAGAGCAATACATGAACTTGATATTTACAAGCAATAACAAATAAAAAAAAGAAAAGAATACCAAATACCATAGTATGTGAAAGCCTCGCCATCAAGGCTTACTTCATTTTTAAATGTATTGTTTTGCAATCTTGAAACAAGTTATTTTTATATTAAGATTCATATGTGAGAGCACTACATTTGTGATTAAAAGGCAATAACAAATAATTATTAACAAATTTTATAATTGTTATGTTTTTTTGCAAAGAAAACCAACAAACCTTATCAATTGTGTAAAAGCTTCCACATCATGGTTAACTTCATTAACTGTATTGTTTGGCAATCTTAAAGAATTGCATTCAAGATTGCATCAGCTTTTCTATCTTTGGACATTCTTAATTGCACTTAAATATGGATCAATATTATATTTAATGTAAGACTGCTGTTAAGCAAAAAATTGTTAATTAAATTGATCTAGGTATTAGTTTCAACCATTTGTTTGACATAAACAGGATTCTTTCTACTTGACTTATGTACCACAGAACTTTCTTCACACTCAAGGCCTTGACTTAATAGCTATTAGACCTAATCCGGAATTCAAATTTATGGATTTTTCCGTCCGTGCACAGGCGGTACAAACAAAGTTTTCTACACATTATTGCTAAATAGCACGAACTATGGATTTAAATCCTATTGTTCTTTGTACACATGTTTTCATTGTAATGGTGAAAGTTTGTTTGTACCGGAAGGGGAAACCCAAATATTTGAATTCCGGATATAGTCTATTGACTCATACACAAGTAACTAAAGTATGAAACTGACTACAAATAAAGTGTGTATCTTTAGGATTTTACTTACATCTAGTTCTTGCAGACTGATCTAAAACTTGACTTAGAATACCATGTTTCATTTCTTCCATTTGTTTCTCTCTTTCTTTCTGTTGTTCTTGATTAGCCCCACCACCTGGGCCCTGAAGATAAAAACATGTTCATAGATTGTATTATAACTTAGAAATATGCAATAGTAAGTAATTTGATGTTTTTACATTTAATTGACAGCAAAAGAATGGCTCAAATGAGTTTTATAAGACCCACAACTCTATGGTCCATAATAATCAATTTAAGCTTGAAAGAGTTATTACCAGACAACTGAGACAAGTCAATGCTTGTTTAGTAATTGCAAGGTAAGTGCATACCCAGTAGTAAGTCACATTCCTCTTTTCCATATGCATTACACTTTAAGCCATAAGGCATTGTGCAAGTTTTGGTGATGAACAAGCAATTTAAGCAAATAAAAAAAACAAAGGGAAATAATTCTAAAATCATAGAACATAAGTTTCTGTGCGCTGTTACTGCATTAGGAAACACCTCTAGTTTAACTGACCCAGGAAGTAAATATAGATAAGTGCGCACAATGCGATGTTTCTATGAGCAGGTGCACGATGTGATTTTGTTAAAAGGTAAATGCAGCTAGTCTGTAATCTTGTGTTGTTATGGGGGCTGCCGCCCCACTACCCTGCTGAAATATAAAAATGAATAACCAATAGGCAGGGGCTAGAGTTACGGTACCGTTATGTATAGGTTATTAAACAGGGCAAGTGTGCCTTAAGGAAGATATCGGCACACTTGCTTAGGTATTGGCCCGAGGGCTTTAGCCCGAGGGCCAATGCCGGTGAAAGTGTGCCGATATCGACTTAAGGCACACTTGCCCTGTTTCATAACCTTTTTATTGCATATGTTGACCAATTCATGAAACAATGACTTTTCTACAACAAAAATACATTTTCTCGATGTACCGCGCTATTTTGCACGTTGACGTTACGTCACATGTATTGTTTTGTTTATTCAACGTCGAAACGTCGGAATCTTATGAACGCTTGTTATAAAACGTAAGTCTTGATAAATTTTTAATTTATTATCTTATTTATTTTCACTTTGAAAAAAACACACGTCGTAAAATTGAATATTATAGCTTCTTGTTGCTAATTACGTACGAATTTCACGTGCAGAAAGTCTGCGGTTGTTGGACTGCAGGTGCGTAATGACCGGAAGTTGCCTCAATATCGATTTTTGGCACACTAGGAAGTGGGCCAAATATCAATATTTTGGCACACTTGCTCAATACCGGAATGTATTGCCCACATTGAGGCTATATTGGCGCACTTCCACGTCGATTTTGTTACTATTTATAGTAACATATGCAATAAAGCTTAAGATATAAATGAGTTAAACGTCCCAGGTCCGATAAACTAGATTCTATCCCTGCATTTGGAAGTTAGGGTTACCCTGGACAAGCCAGAGGATAAAAAACACAAAAATCAAGTACATTATACCTTAGCGATTTGAATTCTTCAAATGGTGCATTTAAAACACGGACAAAATTAAATGTTTCTTCAGTATAAAAGGCAAATGTATTTACATCCGAATTATTTGTCCGAAATATGGTCAAGTTTTTTCTCAAATCTTGTTTGAAGGTCCGGGGCGAGCTTAAAAATAAGTTCTTAATTAGTGTCTGGGGTTCAATTAAAGCAACCATACTTGTAGACATAAATAACACAGAAAAATTAACCTACTCCCATCTGGGATTGTAGTTCTGCCATTCTTCGGGCACGAATTTCTTCAAGATCCGCATCGTCAGCCATGTTGCTAAGAATTTTGACCGGTTAGCGATTTTTTCTGATGAAAATACAGTCACCAATTGAAATTTAATGAACCATTCTATAAGCATCTGAGTCATTTCCACGCTTTCCTGTGAGTAATCTTATAAGCGTCTAGTGACTATGATCAATCATGGCAAGTGGTGAAGAAAGCTCAACAGTTTGGCAAAGTTTTATTGATAATCTAAAGCTTGTCATTGATCAGATTCAAGGTAAAATGATTTAGTATGTTTTTTTCTTGTTTTCTGAATCAAATCTAACTGTACTATGTAATCTATTCATCTAAAATAAATTGATAACTGTCACATTATGGTGGACTGACACCAAGTTATGCAATCTACTGGACCAACTTCAGAGACTGACATGCTGTATTGATGTTCTCCTTGTCATGCCAAATTTCTTTTATTTTGGTTGATGATTTCATTATTGGTCATGATTCGCAGTGCTACATTTATGCCACTTATGAATGAAGATAGTCCTAAAAATAAGACCCTACGTAAATTTTTTATCATTTGGACATTTTTCTGTTATGTAGGGTCTTAATGGTTTGCTTCAAAAACGCACATGGTATTGTTTTCATGACCTTCACGGTCGATCTCAATGTCGCGACGTGGTCAACATTTTGTCAAGATGGTGACAGAGTATTGAATTTTAAGACCTATTGGAAACTTAAGCGTGTTTTAAGTTCGGAATGAAAAATTCATACGTTGTCAGTTGGTAAATTAAAAGATTATACATTATTTTAACAGGTTTTTCTTCAATTTACTCCATTGCACACTCGATGAAAGTATACGAGTGTGGCAGATTCCTGGCATTAACAGTATACACACAGGCTTGCTAAGGTAGCTTAAGGTCTTTAGCGAACCCATGTGAATACTGTTAATGAATGCGTACGCTGAAGATAAGTCTGTGATTAAAGTCCACCAACCCGTGACCTTTTGAGTTGTAAGCAGACACTGTACCATGCAGCCATAAAAGCTTGTCGAAGGCTATGGATAACAAAAGCCATATACTACTTGCTACACATAGATAATATAACATTACTGTCTACCTAACTGTTAAAGCCCACTGACCACAACAACTTATCTCCCTGTTTGATATTCCAATCGGCATTAAAGTGCAAAAGGTGTTAACCTAATTTATGGCAAATTGTGTCTAGCTTGACTCTCCTATCATTGTTTTATTTTCAATAACCTTTCTGTTACAGATGGAGAAGGAAAATCATCAGTGCCGGAAGACTTCAATTACAAAGCTTACTGGAAGAAATTAGGTATTTATTCACTTGAAGCCATCTTACTATCATCATTAGTGAGTCATTGTAGTGCTGGATATTGCTTGCATTCGAGATAGCACTTCCTATATTTGTTTCTTTAAGTTTAAACATATTGAATATTCTTAAATTTTCCTTAATTGCAAAAATGATGTTTTAAGTTGTAAATGAATTTTAAAGAGTCCTTCCTATGTATGTCATACAATTTCTTATAGCTGACATTATCTAACATTCAGTGTATATGAGCCAGTGTTTTATCTAATGTTTCAGGTGATGTATTTAAGGCAGTATCGCATGAAGCTACAAAGTTATCTCTAGCTTATTCACGACCACCACCACCATCTAATGTGGAATGTGAATCATTAGTAAATTCAGTAGAAAGATCAATCATGGCTTTAATACATGTCTACTCTAATCTACCCAAGGCTGCAGGTAACGATATTTATTATAATTATTTATTGGCAAGACATGACTTTAACTTTAAAGTAGGTTGCTCGATTGGACAACCAGCTATATATATATATCACTTGCCCAAACCAAGTGTTTACTAGCAGTAACAAGTTGTGCAAACCCAAATATAGGCCTTCAGGGGCAAACGACAACCTTTAAATTTAATGTCAAGCCCATAGTGGCTCAATGTACAGCTGTAACCTTTGAGATAGAGTCTGAGTTGAAGTCATTATTAAACAGATGTTCTAAGTTATTCCCTTTTAGTGAAATGTCAGTTACTCTTTCCAACTTTTCATTAACTTTCATATGAAATGGAATGAAGAATCAACTGTTGGTTTATAAAAATCATGGTGTCAACATACAGAGGTGATGTTGAAAGTGAATATTGTTAATGTTCAGTAAAATTGGTTTGACTTAAGGTAAATATTTTACTTAAAAAAGTCTGATATTGACAAGGCACCAAGTTATTTATTGATATGTTATATATCTACCCTGTGTTGTATTTATTATAGGTATTACCCTTAGGAAACAAGTCAAGTTATCAACAAGGCGTCTTGTGGAAGGAATGCAAACTTTAGCTGAGTCTATACAGAAATATAGTTCAGGGTATGTATACTAAAGTTTGAATTTGCTACTTATTCTTCTAGTACAATATTATGTATGTTTATGTATTTCACTATTAGTTTGGTTGTAGAAATAATTTCATATAAACACACAATACTTCAGGTTTTAATAGTTCCTTTGGTTTTGTAAAAAATGCTACATTGAATGTTTAAGTTAAAAATCTTTGATTTTGACCATTTAAGGATTTTAAAATATTTTCAATACTTTTATAGTTGTTAAACAGCCTGTCTTAAGACTATGATCAATGGTTGTTATTATGAAGTGACTGTTGTAGGAAGGGTCATTCTGTATTGGAAAATACATTGTAGTGGTTGGTTTGTGTTTGGTTTGGTTTGCCCTGTTGTCAACTTGTAGATTGTCTTTTAGGAACGCTTCTCTGAATAAAAGCTCTAAAGCATCACCTGTCAATAATGTAATATTGTTTTTTATAAAGTTGCAGTGAAAGATTTCAAAGTACTGGACTTGTATGGGAAGAAAGTGATAAATTCTTCAAGTTACCTGAAGGTAAAACTAGCACGTTGTTTTCATTATAAAATAGTCATGAAACAATGGTCTAAACTTTTCATTCTTGGTCATAATGTTATCTTTATAAAAAATGTCAGCCATGTTTCATATTATAAACGTGCTTACAGAAACTTGGGATGAAAAGTGACAGTGACTAGGGGCGCGTTGCTTAAGCATTTCGCTAGGTATCGCTTCGTAGCGAAATCCTAGGAAACGACTTGCTACAAGATATCGCTTCATTTCGCTACGTAGCGAAAGCTAGCGAAAAAAATCTTCGCTACCTTAGAGCGCTTTCACAAATCGAAATGGCTGCCTCCGCCGTAATGTAACTTCCTGTTTGCCGACAATTCATGTTTTTATGTTTGACTGACTAATGATGAATTAATATCAATAACTATTTGTAATTGTTCATTTAAACATATGTTTTTGCAGTGATTTTGTACTTGTTAAAGCCTTATTTAGTTTGAAATCGCCCCGAAAACATGCGATTGCAATGAGCGCTGAAGTTTTACTCGGCAAAGGCCGCCATCTTGGTACGTAAATAGCTAGCCGTTTCCTAAGACGAATCGCTACAAGAAAGCGCTTTTTCATAAGGAAACCTAGCGAAAATCGTTGGGCAACGCGCCCTATGTTCATTTTAAAGGGAGGTAATTAGTCACTTATGATATTGCCTTATGGTCATCATAGACAAGTCATATTTTGTAAACACCTGTTGAGAGCACTTGGTTGGAGTAGAAATATGGGCGCGAGTTTTGAGGCATATGCCTGGAGTTTAGGTTTTTCACAACAAATTAGAAAATGTATTGCTATTAAATTATTAAGAAAAATGGTTTCAAATTACAGTTTTCAGGGTTTTCAAAATTTTCATCTTGCACCCATGGACTTTGTTATTTAAAGATTGTTTTTGTATATTTTCAGATAATAAAGCTGCTGTATTAATTGTTATAGATTGTAATATACCAATGATTGATGATGCACATTCTGAAATAAATGAGGTATTTTATTATAAAATATTATACAGTTATTCCATTTGTGATTTGGGAACAGTCAAACTGTTGGGCCGAGGTGAACTGTTTCCGGAGGCCGGCACCAAGGGACAACTGTTTGACTGTTCCAAAATAACATATGAAATAACTGTTTTATTACTTGATCAGTTATAGATTAGTATAACAGTACTTGCACGAACGAGAATTTTTTTTTACTTTTCTCCATTTAACAATCCTTAAACTACATCACACTGTCAATATTTTAGTTGTTTACACGTTTACATCTGATTTATGATCAATTAAGATCGGTGAACGCTTGGTGCATCTGAAAGAGTCTGGCAAAACTCAAACTCCCGGCAGCAGTTATTTTCCCTATATCATCACAGGAACAATTGAAGTAACATAGCCTGACGTCAGAGCACTCACAGAAAACAGTTAAAACTATTGACATGGCAACTGTATAAGTTTCATTCAAACCTTTTATGTCTAATTTTCTCAGATTCTGTAATAAACTTTTTGTGTGCCTCTGTCCTACTTGTGCTTTCATTACATTATAACATTGTTTTTATTGTGTAGAGATGGCTATGTTGGTAAAGTTATTTTAAAATTGAATAAAAGAAATACATGTTATCGGTACTTATACAACATGGAAATTATTATAAAATATTCTGTTGAGCTTTATAAACATTGTTCAATGTTTATCCATGAAATAATCTAAACAAAATGTGTCTATAGTCTTGATTTAAACCTGGTGTCAATGATTTTTAAGTTCCCAAGTAGATCTTTCCATCACTTTGGAGCAACAACTGCTAGAGAACTATCTGCCATGTTTGTTTGTCCCATAGGAATAACAAAGTTTTTGTCACTTTGTGATCGAAGTCTATAACAACCTCAAGATTTGTTCTGAAAAGGAACCAGTACTTGCTAAGAGGTGGCTGTTCTTTGGAGATAGTTATGTATATGTTCATATCTTCATAAACAAATGAACAACATTATTTTTATCAAAACCTTTCTGTACGGTATTTTTTTATACCCCTGCTTTGAAGAAGAGGGGGGTATACTGTTTTACCCTTGTCCGTGCATCCGTCCGTCCGTTACAAAATTTCCGTCACAGTTTTCTCAGCAACTATAACATGCAGCAGCCTAATACTTTGCATATTGCTTCATCCCATAGTCCCATGTGGTGTAAAGCGATTTCATGCTCCTTGCTCATCTACTTCCTGTTTGTCACATATTTTTAGATTTTTGCGGGGTATCACTAGTGAGCATTAGCTCACAGATTAACTTGTTATCTATACATTGTATTATAGTACATAGTATATTACCGGCATTAAATTGTCTTTGAGGATAACTCTGAAGCAGTTGCTGTTAAAAAGATGCTTTAAGGATATTTTAATATTTATGTTTATATATTTCAGGCATTAAATTGTAATGAAGACGATGATGGTCTGGATGAATTTCTTGGTAATACAGTAACAGAAAATGATCATCAATGGACTGAATCTGATAAAACAATAGTACAATATTGTCTTGGTTTAATAAAATGTTGTAAATCTTTGTTAAAGAAGACAAGATCAGCTGTGAGTAGTCATGGTAACTGTGATAGTATAGAAAAGATTACACAGTTAGATGATATAGTTGAACGTATTGAAAGATTAAGTCCTGTAGTAGATGAACTAGCATCATCTGTATATCCACCTTTAAATAATGGTGTCGTACATAATAAGGTAAGGCTGCTATATTGTCGCTTAATTTTATATCTCTGGACTCACACACAGTCCTCCTTTCAACCTGCTAGCCTGAAGGCTCTTGTGAAATTGTCGCAGTTTACATGATAATGATACTTGTTAATAATTTCTTCATTTCTATGTACCATAATTAATTGGTAAGTATTTGTGAAGACCTCTTATTGAACAGAAAGTATGGGTATGGTATAATTTCAGAGGTCCACCTGGTAAACTTGGCCAGTAGCACATTTTAACACGAACCCAGTGATCATTGGTTTGATTACTGAGTGGGACCTTTGTGGAGTTTGGCCATTTTCTAGTACACCTATGTATCAAGTAGAACAGAGGTCATCTAGAGATGAGAATATGTGCAAAATACTAGGTTTAAAGCTGGGGTCCAGAGTAAGAATATTCTGACCCACGCAAAAAGCAAAAAAATATACTTTTGTCTAATTTATTTGATCACTTTTTATGACTTTTTATTTGCACAGGTACTTTGTATTGGCTCCTCATTTAATTCTTGTTGTAATATGTTTCAGGCCATTGATGTATCCAGAGCTAACCAAGATCTTATTGATTTTCTAAGGTAAGTTTTATCATATGATCATAATGACATGAATAGATGCAAGTTATAGGGTTTACTTCTACAGTATAGTCTATCAATACTCAGCAATCTGGATTTTAGCCAATCTCTGGGTTCAAACAGATTTTGAATACCAGAATTCCATGATTTTTCCATGATTCAACTTAGTTTTTCCATGATACAATAGAAACACATACAAAACCCAAAACGAGAACAATTATATTTTTTTCTTCTTTATGCTGTAGCTGATAATTATTGTTCGTACCCAAGCATGATTTGTACCCAACATTTAAAGTTGCGATTAATGTCTGAATTTATGTTTAATTATTTTTTTGGTTGAAATAGGCATAAAATAGTTTTTTCCATGACACATTAAATTCTTTGCATGTTTTCTAATTTTCCATTATAATTTTCTCTAAAAGCAAAAGTCCATGATTTTTCCAGAAAAATCTCATTTTCCATGATTTTTCCAGTCTGTTTGAACCCTGAATCATGTTCATCAGAAAGTATGTTTTCATTACTGATGAGATGTAACTTTGTAAAAGCTTTGAAATGTTATACAGAGTAATCTGATTTTCTAGATATTTGGTTAGAAGTTGAGATGGACCTAATTGACAAGTTTTCAAAAAGACAGTCCTGTTAAATTTCACATGATCAATGGTTAAAAAGCTGTGATATTGAGTTGAGGGTTGCCCACAAGACTGTAGTAACTTGCTCTTTTACAAATGCACTAAATACAGTCTTGCCAGCAACCCCCGAAGTAATTCATCATTTTAAGTATCTTGGACTGTTTGTTATACAATATTATGATCAGAAGTGCATGCCATGATAAGTTTACATCACTTTGGATCCTACAACCACTCTGCTGACCATGTAAACCAAATCTCATAGTTATATTGTTATATTTCTCTATTTCCAGACACAGTCATGTGACTACAGAAGATGATATGAAATGGTTAAATTTCCTGGTTAGAGCAAATACACATAATTTATCAAAACTAAATAGTTTGATGCCACCTACGTAAATGTGGAATATTAACTATGACTATATTTGTATATAATAAAACCTTGAATACTTTTTATACCATATTTGATGTTGTTGTTGTTTTTGTCATTAGTTTGATTGTCCAGAAGATTACCTTTTCTATTGTCTTTAAATAAGTGAATCACAGGTGCCAGTCATGAAGTTTCCTTATTACAGTATCTCTACAAATACTATAATAAGGAAAATTTATGACTGGCACCTGTGGAAGTGAATAAGGCAGAGCAGAGTGGTTACATTGGATTGGTAACATTGAATAAACTGGTCAGTTTTGATTCCATTTGCATTAACATCAGTCCTGTTTCCTTTCTGTAACAATGGGTATGTAACATAATCCAAGCCTTGTTACCTTCTGTCATTCTGTACACAAACGGTCTGACTGACTTTTGTACGGAGACGCCGCGCATCATGGGTAAACTGTTTATTTACCTGAAAACACGTGGCAATGTTTACATTCTATCAATTTCCCCCTTCAAGTATACTGAACAAAAAGAGTATGAATTTTGTGTCTACTCAATAAAATTTGACTATGCAACCAACTTACCTCATTAAATTAAACTTTTATACTGGTAGTTAAACCTCCATCATAACGTGTTTACATCTGTCATTATTTACACAGTAATTTGAAATCTAAACTAGATTACACAGTTTAACTATGCACCTATACCTATAGAGGTTTAAAAGTACTTGGTATATATAGATTTATATTCCTGTAGCTATGAGTGATCATTTATTTTACATTTCAACAACGATTTTGTCAAAAAACAAAAAAATTCAACGATTTTGTCTTCATGCGCCGCACTATATTCTGTTGCGTACCTAACGCCGAATTTTGGGACGGTTGTGCGTCTTAGTATAGAGGTGATATCTTCACCTTCTATCTATAGAATGACCTTCTGTAGCGTTAATAAACATAAACTAGCTTACTTGTGTGAGTCAACCCAGTGCCAAGCGCGGACTGTCACTCCTGTCCGGTACGATATTTTGTTCAATTGATGGACTTACAATATTTACTTGCATCAAATCACCAGTGATTGTATTACTATAATTATGATTTGAATCATTTAACTCTGAAAATCCATTTCTTATACACACACAATCTGATTAAAACCCGATCTAAAATTTTCCGCTCGCCTGCTCGCTGATTAAGATCTGGCCTTTTTCAAACTAAGGTCACGTTCAGGTGACCTTTTCTCATCATAATATTCATGACCAAATTGTTATGATACGTAACTTGTTTACATCGTCTACGTCATGCAATTTGAAATGAGCCACCCAATCGCAGACTGTGAATAATACCGCTGTTAAATTTGCATGCAAACCTTGGTCTAAAAATAGAAATTACGAAATCAAAATGTGATTAATAGGGTTTTCGTCTAGATGAAAGCTACACATTGATTGGTTCACACAAAGTTCATCTCGACGTGACCTTGCATTGATTAAGTAGAGATCCAGTACGACAACGCGAGTAGAACAGGATCTCTGTTTACGGAGATTGATACACACAGTTCTAACTCGAGGAAGCAACTAAGTGTCTTTAATGGAGTTTAGGCTAGTTTTCACAAGATAGTTACAGCTGTGAAAGTCTTCAGGAACTTCAGGATTTCGTAACTTCAGAAAGGATTTATTCCTGCTAAGCTTATGTGTTAACACTGCCAAGTTCATGAAATTCAGAATTTTGAACCAGTCTACAAAATTAGGATATGAAAGTGGTTGCCCGAACAAGTTATTTTAGCAGCTAGCACTATCTTGTTCGTAGAAATTTAGATGTCCCAAAGAAATTTTCTGTTGCCTGAACTAGAAATTGGTTGTCCCAGACAAGACACCCACTAATTTTGAAAACTGTTGAACTTTAACCCATGTGGATATAATGGGTTGATAGGAAAGCCTTTGAAAATGGAAATTACAATATAGGAAAGCAATCAATTAATAGACAAGACAAACATCTATGTTATTTTGTATACTTTATTTCTACATACATTTACTTTAATTGCTGGCATTCATCAGGGCATGAATAAAACAGCAAAAGTTTTATATATAAATAAGTTAAAAAATTCTACATCAAATTATCTAACCTCTATCATAGATTAGCGCCTATAAGTTAACAATGGTAGCATTTTATATTGAAGTTTAAACATTACGAGCCATATATAACATTAAGGGCACCGAGTCCAAGTACGTATATCTCTATGAATGTAGAGTCATTTTACACAAGATTTCAAGAATTAAGATTCATTCAACCAACGATCACAACAGATATGGCCATACATATACATTCCAAGTCAATAAATGTATGTCAGTAAATTATTCACAGGGCTCGAATTTAAGCTAGCATACTCCCAAAATGCAAGTGGATTCTGAAAATTGCGAGTAACTTTCATTTTAACTCGCAAATTTTCGCGAGTTGAAATTGATCCAAAAATCTTACTGTCAAAACTAATAAGGCTCAAAACAGCATTGAAACGGCCAGATAGATTGATGGTAATTATTAAAGATTCACAAAAAACATGTTTGGATACTTTTTGTCTATCCCACAATAATGCCCTTGTTCTTTCTAGTTATATGTAGCACTATGTTGTTTTTGTATTGCATATGTGAATAGTTACTATGTATGCTATTAAAATTTGAAAAAAAAATGCGAGTGATTATTTTCATTTTGCGAGTAGAAATAAAATAACTCGCAAAAAGTTGCGAGTCCAATTTTTTGTTAAATTCGAGCCCTGATTATTCATACACTGTTCTAGGATTTTGTCACATTCAACTGTTTATAAGTAAAACATTGAATGATCAATGTAGATGAATATGGCATAACATTTACATTTCAATTGAAATAGCAGTTGACTAAGCAACACAAAGAGATGATGAAGGTATACTATATTATCACAAACTATACAAAAGACAGGCCACAGGAAGAATTCTTCACGAAAGAAATGCATTACTTTCATGGTAGCCAAAGTAAAAATATAATACAAGGCAGTAAAACTGAAATAAGGCTGTACTTGTATACTTGTGTTAAATGAAATTGATTAAAAGGCACACTGAATGCAAATGAAATAAAATGGCAGCATAAAGATTGATTCTAAACCACAGATATTTTAGAACTATGAATTTTACCAAGTTTTTTTTATAAACTAAATGTTAAAAAGGCATGTTCATTCTACCGCTGAATGATACAAGATAAAAATACAATGTATTCATAAGATCAGGAATAAAATGAAGCTATGAGACATTTCAATAAATGATATTCCATTCAGATATATACTTTCAAAGGAAGGCAAATTAAAGAAAACTTTGTACAAAGCAAGTACAATAAACTGGTAGTGCAATAGCATTATATCTGAAAAAATTATCTACTGGCTCTGAATTCTTTCAACTTGCCTTCCTTCGACAACATTTGTTAAAATGAAATAGCTAGCTAATATATAAACTATGTATAATATAATGTACATCAATCTATCACAGACAATAATAAGTGTTTACATCCAACACTTTATTGAGATATGTATATATAAATATATATCAATTAAGAAATAACTTACAGTTGTCTATATTTTATTGTCTAATAAAACATAGTCACGAGTTGTGATGCGCGTATGATTAAATCACGAGTGCTTTAGCACGAGTGATTTAATTAGCGCATCAAACGAGTGCCTATGTTTTATTAGACAATAAAATATAGACAACTGTAAGTTATTTCGATTCTAACATCGCAAAATACATCCTTAGAAAAGATATTTTTATAGAACTATTTTTTACTGTCAGAAACGCCATGCTGTTGAAATCCGCCCCCCAGTGCAAAGGCCGAAAATAGCCTTTATTTACACAGATCTCATTGATAATTGATTCTAATTTCAAACAAATAATATTCAAATCTTAATTTAAAAAAAATGAACCCAAAACTAAATACGAATTGTCATAGTTTTATTTGTGTGTAAAACATCATTCTTTAAAATAAGCGCCGTGAAATAAACATTCGACCTTGCCCTTAGTGAGTGTCATTTTATATACACACGATGATGAAGCATTTAAGTTCGGTGTTTTCGGCGGAATATTGCAAATACTGCTTAAATAATTGGATGTTAACTGAATAGGAGTGTGTTATCAGACAGTCTGATGGAGATATTTGTAAAAGGTTGGATATAAATTGGATTTATGAACGTGTGTCAAGGAAGGTTAGATTTTCGGAAAATCAGCACTGCTCGTGTCAGCTTGGATGATTACGAGCTTGAAAGAATACACGTAGCCAGTTCCATTATATTATGCTATGCACAGTTTGGCTTTGATTAAATAGTCAATCTTTGTATTTTCGTATAATGGCTGGCATGATCGTCGGATGAAGGGCAGGATGAAATGAGACAGCGGAACCGGGAAATGCTGGGACTTAGAAAACGTCTTGAACTTGAAGTAGGTCATGTTTATGCTAGAATCGTTTTAAACTCAGTTTATACCATTTTTGGTCAAGTAATAAGGTTAGTACATGTTTTAAATTTACTGACATGTTCCAAGGTTCTGTTAAAGTCAACCCTTTAAACTCGGGCGCTATTTTCGGCTTTGCTCATTTAACGTGGGGAGTAAAATTTCAACAGCCGTCACCAGCTATATTTTATTGAATAATAAAGCATAGATGACGTCACATTGAATAAAGAGTGAAAGCGCACGTGCCTATGTTAGAATAAATATTTCATCTTTAATAGTGAATATTCTAGAACAAGAAAGCAGGATGCAGCAACAATGAACAGAAGTAGAAAAGCAGGGTGTAGCAATCAGCTCTATTTCTCTCCTATCAACACTCAAACCCCCACTCTTTAAAATTCTAATAAATAATCCCCCATCCCAAAGATGCACATTGCCCATATTTTCTACCTCCCTGCTTTTGTCTATATTCTAGAACAATCACATTTAATCTCTATACAAAAGAAAAGTTTTAGAATCCCGTACAATGATTCAAATAAAACTATGGACGGAAGAACCAAATAAAAACAAGAACTAAGATTCTTTCTTTATCAATAGGTTAAAAACTACAATATACTAATCACTTAATCAATTCTCCTTATCATTAACACATTTATCAATTCCCAGCTTTGTGAGTGATATTAAAAATGTTCTTAAAATTTTGATATTATAAAATAGGCTGTTGATTAAAACTCAATATAGGATGTTGATTCATTTTCTACACAAACAACAATAAAGCAACATTAATGTTAAAATAAAAATGTTTAAAATTCTGTTAAAACGAAAATGTTTAAAATTCTGTAAAATTGAAAAGTGTTTTAAATGGAAGCAATGTTTGTGTAGACAAACTTAAATACTAAAATATGTAATTTTCAGAAACATAGTTGTAAGTTTTCTGTAAGATTTTTCTTTAAGATTCTGATATATTTCTAAAATCTAGATGGGAATAAAAATCACATTGACACAAATGTATATGTAAATTATTGTTCATTTTTTCTCAACTGTCAAAACATGAATAATTTCACAGTGAATGCGTTAGTTAAAATTATTGTCGTAATACATCCATGAGTTTCAGAAAGTGTGTATTATGATGGAGTAAAGCTTCTTATGCTGTGTGATAAGTTTTAGACAAGATATTTTTAATAAAAATTAAGCCGCCAGTATAAAAACAATGCATTCAGTCACCGTGAAATTATTCAAGCTTTGACAGTTGAGAAAAAATGGACAATACCTTGGCACAAAAATAATTTTAAATGATTGAGATTATCAGATCTGGACAACATGTGCCACATACATAAATCTGTAACATAAAAAAACATGTACTCATTAAGATTTTTAGTTTATATCTTCACTAAGAAGGTTTCTTGTACAAATGTTAGTCACATGTAAATTTTACACAATTATTTCATGTATATCCCAGCGTTAAGTTTATTCAACGTATGTATTTGTTTGTTTAGGTTTTACGGCGCACCAACACAAAAAGGTCATATCGCGCTTCATCGTATGTAAGCATGAATCTAATTAAAGTCATTCAATAAAGACCTCCATTATTTATTTATATGTTATATTCACTCATATTTCATCATTTATTTTCCATATTTGAATGAGTGCATCATTATTTAAGTCAATATTTCTGCCATATTTCCATCAGTTAGTATGTACCTTCTACTTTCATTTCTTTCTCAACAGAATCTAAAGCTTCTAATACATGTACTGTAAGATTCATACATCCTATAACTGTCTGCTCATCATTGATATCAACAACTGAAATTATAATACAACATAAAATAAGATATCAACCAAACTTCAATTTTGTGAATAATGCACCGAGAACATCAAGCCAGAAATAATACAAATTGGATAATACATTTTTCCTAAGGACATCAAACTTGTACTACAATTAAACAGCTTCACATCACATATTTGCGAGAGCTTATAAAAAATTAATAAGCAAGGTATGGTTCTAAATAAGTAATCCAAAGGAAGTCAAGCAATTGAATACCATATAAGGCCGTTATACCCCATACATGAAAAACCACAATAATATTTATTTTTCTCCATTATTATGATATATGGTGACAGTGTTGATATTGTAGAAGGGTAGGGGGAAACTTGTTGTAGACAAGCTAGCTTAACAAACTGGCGGCTGTAAAATGCCCTTATTTATGTTCACAAGAAGTTAAACCTGACCAAACAAGTAAATCTGTGAGCTAATGCTCACTAGTGATACCCCCGCTGTGAGAAGTATGACTACAAACAGGAAGTAGATTAGCAAGGAGCATGAAATCGCTTTACACCACATGGGACTATGGGATGAAGCAATATGCAAAGTATTAGGCTGCTGCATGTTATAGTTGCTGAGAAAACTGCGACGGAAATTTTGTAACGGACAGACGCACGGACAAGGGTAAAACAGTATACCCCCCTCTTCTTCGAAGCGGGGGTATAATAAGAATAGACTTACTATCAATATCTTGATCAGAGATATCTTTCCGACTCAGTAAGATATCTCTCACACTAACAAACGCTACACCAACATCTTCACAATCACCTTCTTGTTCATCTTCTGGTGGTTCACTAACTAACGTAAACCTGATTCTACAAAAGAAAACATTGTTACCATGACAATACTTTAATTTATGGTTTGTTGACTAACTGCACTGATTGGTGTATATGAACTTTATAATGATGGAAAAGAAACCTTTTTTTTGTTTTTGTTTTAAATGTCATATTCAACACATATTTAGGTCATATACAACGGCCAGCTCCTCCTACTATAGGTTTCCTGGACACCTCTATCACCAGTACTAACTTACCCTACCACGAGGCCGACAACCCATGAATAGGGTATAACCTACCGCCGACGGGCTCGAACCTGCAATCTCCAGATTTGAAGTCAGACATTCTAACCACTTTGCCACCACTGCGGCAACTTTTTTTCTACTGTTTGGTAATCGGCAGTGAGATTTTACTAAGAACTTCATATTAGGATGTTTATTAAATGATGTGAGATAAATAAATGATAAATTGTGTCTTCTGACCCTCTGGAGAGTTATATGTCATTATATGTCCAACAAGTACAGAAGAGGTAACATATAGACATATTTCATGACCTAGCTCTACAAAGGTGTGTAGATCCTGACCAGAAATAATGCCCATAGCTCATGGTTCAGCAGAAATAATCTCTACTGACTGAGCTAAATAGTCATTCTTAAAACTAGAACAACCGAAGTTACGGCCATACTTGTTCATAAATGTCGTGCATTTTTATCTATTAGTATCCAAAAACTATCAAGATTCATGTAGTAAACAATAGCAGCAAAAACAGAACATTTGCATGAACTCTGACATGCAGTTCAGAATTTTAATACAAAATTGCAATATTTGCAGACATGCATGTAGCATTTATTTAGCAGATAGATTTTAGTAATATATTTAGTATTGTTTTTTTGTTTAATTGCAATCACATGCTTATTTATAAAATCTGATTCATTGAGGAGTGTTTAGTTTTGTATATCTCAGGTTACAAAGATTATGATGATTAAACACAAGGCAGCATCATGTTAAGAATGATCATGTTTGGTTTTTTTTTTTTGGGTTTTACGGCACATAAACACAGAAAGGTTATATCGCGCCGAAAGCAATTGATGATACTATTAATGCAAGAAATGATGATAATATACTAATATATGATCAATGGGTATAAACAACTATTGTATGCCCTTTGAATTAATAGGTTTAATATGTTAATTCAAGATCTATCTGACCACAATTTTGCTCAGACATGTAGTGGCTGGGAAGTGTATAAAAATGACTGCAGCTTGGCAGCAAGGCAGACAGTTCATACTCGGCACACACAGTGTTGACTACAGCATATTAAGTATTTAACATGCAAATATAAGTAGCAGAAACATTAAAGAGACTTGTGTTATGTTTAATATATCAGTTAACTTACAAATTATGTTCACTGTCACTGAAACCACAATACATTATGATCAAATCATGAGAAAACTACAGAGTTAAGACATCTTAGCAGACTTTCATAAAAATTATGTTTATTAAAAATTATGTCGGTATGAATAGCTATTCATAGCTAATGTTAAATATGTATCTTGTTACAAAATGTCCAACAATAAATAAAGTTTGTATTGTATTGTGTATTGTATTGCATTGTTTATTATGGAGATGTTTATTCTCTCATGAATAAAAGTCCATTTTTTCCAAATATATAAACCCTATCACTTAAATTTTCACAAAATAGAATAAATTGCAGTCTTTTTACATTTAAACTTTAATTGAAGTCACTTTCACAAGGATTGGAATTTTATACATTCAGACTTCTCCTTCAGTTGTCTGCCCTGGCAACTATAACCAACATTGATACACAAACTATAGATAGATTCACCTACCTGCCATCATCAGGATCTGATGGTAACAACATACTAGCTAGATACTGTCTTCTTTGATAATTGTTCTCAAAATCTACATGGAATGCTGAAATATACAACAACACAGTTTTTCATCAATTATAAATATCCCCTCACATCATCCGAGTGTCAAATAAGATCTATGTAATCATAACATTACTACAATTACATTATCAAACTATTCATCCTGACCTGACATCCAATTACCATGAAAGATTTTCTGTAATACAAGCTAAGTAAGCCTATATTAAATGAATGTCTTGCCATCTCCTATTTTTTCCTTCCACTTGGAAGAGGTCAATCTCCTCACCAAATATAGTCTGATTACATTTCTTTTAAACCTGGGAAAACTTCTCAGCATTTTACAAAACTTATGAAGAACAGATTTGAATGTTAAATGAGAAACAGCTTCCAGAACTAAACTACTGAAAACTGTAGGAAATTACATAGAAGACAACCTTGGTCGATGGCGCAGATGGTATTGCAGTGGGATTTGGAATCTTGTCCAGTAATGGCTGAATCCCACCCGGGGAGGTTATACCCTTCCATTGATTAGATAATATGGAGGAGTTTCCGGCCTTATCGAAGGGTAGGTGAGTACTGGTTATAGACAAGGGTCCGGGAATCTGGAAAGCTAGGTTAGTTGTGCTGGAAGCCGTAAATGACCTAAATTGTGTTGACAAGGCGTTAAACCCCCAAAAAACAACATAGAAGACATGATATGTGCTAGACTATAAATTGAATGTACTGTATCATCATCGCACATGTTTTGATGTTTCTTCAATTAACTAGGTCATCTGAATCTCTGGTACATATGAGATGACTAAGTTTCTATTCATCAATAAATTATTTAATGTCTACAATGCCATTCCCAAATCAAACTAAGAATACAAATCCAGTATTAACAAGATGCTACTTACTTTTGCTGAAGTTAAACTGTATATTATGATAAGGTTTAGGTTTAGGTAGAGAGAAAGGTGTTTCTGTTTCCTGAGGATCTATACCTAAGAATTTATATTCTACGAACAATTGTTTTATATCATCATTCTCCATGATACTTGAACCTTCCTCTAGAGATACGTAGTTTATAGCAACTGTCACCGAGTTACCCTGAAATATATATAAATATGGATATGAACTTTATGTTTGAACATTTTCTTTTTATTTTGGTATTTGTGGAAGGAGCCAGAGGCACTACTTTATGTAGAACATCAGGGGGAACTTTTATCACAATTTCATTGAGAAGGGAAAAAAATCCAAAATAAACTAAGAAAAACTGCATGATCTCAATGAAATTTCATAAGGTGAAGGGGCCTGTAAATGGCCCCTGTAATATTAAGCTAAAGTCCCATAAACATTAAAATAGCCATGAGGGCACCATATGGGCGCTGTGTAATCAAGCTCTGCAAGGACTTGTACCAATTCTTGCGTACCCGTACGGACTGTTACGTTTTTACCAGGGTCCGTGAGATGAGCCCAGGATACACGTATCAGTTTCAGAGTCAAATCGTGAACAAAATCGTGGCCACGTATGGATTAAACATGCATAATTTCCAGCTACTGCTCCGTACGGGTGTTTCGTTTTGTACCATATGCATACCGTCACCTTGATACGCAAGGTTCCCCACAGCCTACAACTGTCTGCACACACGGGTCAGTAACTAGCCACTATTTTATGGGACTGAGGCATTAGATAAAGAAGCATGGTAAAAAAAGACCTTACAACTTATCAGCTCTTCTAAAGGAAGAGGGAGGGTATGAAGCACTAACAACTTACAGGTTTAGATTCAGGTTTCTGTTTACGTTTAGAAGGTCTAGGAGCCATTACAAGACCTTCACTATCAGATTCTACAGGAGGTGTTTCAGATTCATCTTCTTCTGTATCTGGTCTAAAATCTTCATCTTTTAATGTACTACGTTGACTTGGTTCTGGTGATATATCTTCAGTTATCTCTTCTGATAAAACAAATAAAGTACAGTTGATATAACACAGACTGTAAGAACTTTCTTTATTAAGACAGACACTATTTTGCTGGGGATTTCAAATTGTGGGTCTAAAACACCCCGTAGGCAAAATTGTTAGGGACATTTAAACCTTAAACGAGGCCCAGACAAAACAGATATTTTTGCTTCCAGTGTTATCGATTTCTCAAATTATTAATATGTATGTTTTTGAAAATTCATTTATATTGAGGCATGCAGTATGTAAAGATATGTCTATACAAGCTTAAGAGCCATTAAAAATGACTTTTACATAATATCGGTGGTCAGATGTCTGAATCTCTGACTTGATTAAAACTGGAAGCAGATGCACCCAAGGTACTATATCAGCAAAACACAGAATGTTGCCATAATGGTGATGATGCCTTTTTGCTGACTTACGGACATTAAGGACATGAGTCAACTAAATCCCAAGTCATTTTACAGTACAGATTTAAAATCACTAATTAGCTAGACTGAATCTCTTTTCTTTGGAAAAAATATTTACTTAAACGTTACAGTAAACTGGTAAATCTTGACAGATTAAGAACAAACAACTACTATGATTTTGACAAAACACATGATTGTGTGCATGGAATATGTACAGTAAAACATTTAGCTAGGTACAAATTTGTCAATACAAAGACAAATGATAAAGTAAGTAAAGTAAAGTAATTGCATTTTATAGTCTAAGTTTCATGCTTACGCACGTTCACCGACTTTACAACTATTACCCCTGGTCATTGGGCTACTGGTATCTATCTATCAATCTCCCTAGGGGAGTCTTTTTACTCTGTTTATTAGTGCAGCCAACAAATTGGCGCAACTGAATGATACCACCCTCGCAGGTACCCATTTACACCTGGGTGGAGTGAAGCAATCGCAGATAAATTTCTTGCTCAAGGAAATTAGCAGTGCCCCTAGTGGGATTCAAACCCAGGACCTCTCGATTCCTAAGTGTGCGTCCTACCACTGGACCACTGCTCCTACTGAAGGGATAAACAGAAAATATATAATACCTGTGACAGATCCCTCATCACCGAACATTGTATCAGATTTTATTGTAGATTTCAATGTTTCATCCTAGAAGTAGAAGAAAAGTTAAAATTCAACTTGGCTCAACAATTACATGGACAATAAATTAAAAGAATGCATGAAATATAAAATACAGCATGAAATAATTTGGTTTGAAGTTTTTTATGCATCAGGGACTATTGCTTCAGTTATACTAACAATGGTAAGTCACCTTACTCATTGCTCTTGGAGGAGCTTACATAGCCGCGGCCGTGGCATAGTGGTTAGCATGTCTGACTTCGAATCCGAAAATCCCGGGTTCGAAACCCGGTCACGGCAGGTCATACCCTATACATGAGTTGTCGGCCTCGTGGTAGGGTAAGTTAGTACTGGTGATAGAAAAGTGTCCAGGAAACCTATAGTAGGAAGAGCTGGCCATCGTGTATATGACCTATATATGTGTTGAATGCGACATTAAAAAAACAAAACAAAAAGGAGCTTACATATCTGAACCAAAGCTATGAAAATGTCATAACAAATTGGTCTCCATTGACACATGAGTGGAAGGAAGAATAGCAGTTTTATAAAATAGAGAACAAGTCTGCATCCTTCATGCTTTTACTTCCTTACTTCCTTTTGTTTTAAATATAGCAATAACATTAAAATGTAGACATTTTCAGATCATGTAGATTACTGTCAATGTAAAATAAACTTAAACCCGGGTCGATAGCACAGTTGGTAGCGTGCTGCGATTTGGATACTCGTGCCCGAGGGTGTGCAGGTTTGAAACCCACCCGAGGAGGTTATACCCTTCCATGAAAATTTGACAATAATGTCGATTTTCCTCCATTGATTAGATAAAATGGAGAAGTTTCTGGCCTTGTGGAAGGGTAGGTGAGTACTGGTTATAGACAATGGTCCAGGAAAGCTAGGTTAGGTGCGCTGGACGCCGTAAAATGACCTAAAACTGTGTTGACACGGCGTTAACTCCTATAAATAAATAAATAAAATAAACTTACCAAGTGTCCATTCTGTTCTTTAGACCCTAGAATAAATAAAAAGAGTAAAATGTATAATAGGATAATGGAATGGCATAAAGTATACAAGAGAATGGTATAACCAAATCACTGCTTTTATAAGCATCTAAATTCAAATATCTAATTAAAGAAAACTAAAAGTTCTAATAATGAAAAATATCATGTAATATCAAAAACAATTAAATCAATTAAGAAAGAAATTTTTTATTGTTATTGAACACAAGGCTGGTAAGAAGATTTGAATTACTACCAATAATTAACCAATAATTCATTATCTTTAAACATAGATTCATTGAACTGAAATGTGTGTAAAGTCAATTACTAGAGATGTCATTTGGAATTCAAAGCAATGGGTTTTTACTTGCAGAACATACAGACATTGAATGTTTCCATGCAAAGAATGCATGGGTGAAAGTTCAACATTTTCAAAATCCAGAAATTTCCAAATTTCATGTTTTTAAGGTCACATTATCATATGGAAAGAACCCTTTCTCTGTTCCAAAAATCCTGAACTTCAGGATCAGTCCTGAAAACTTTCACCCATGAGAATGTGCACAAAGAACAATAGGATTTATTTTGTAACATATGACTTTGAGTGATGAGTTCAAATCTTTGTTTTAACTAAGCCAGTGCAGGTGGAAAACAAACAAATATTTAATTCCACATAATATCTATTGAACAATTGAACCTAAAATAATGAACTAAAGAAAACTAAACAATGTTTAGTTTGAAAATATTTTGATTTTTCTGAGGTTTCATAGTAAAATGTATATGATATTTGATTTGTAATTAACATAATTATATATTCATGCAGGTACAATTAATTATATATTATAATTATTATGATTACTAAGTGTCTTAGTAAGGCTGATTATCTCGAATTTATACATATCACATGCAAATAATATATAAAATATTTAATGTTAACTAAACGTAACTTATAACCATCCTGTATAATAGACTTCATCCAGAATTCAAATGTATGGGTTTTTAATTGCAAGGCTTGACATGAACTTCTGCAGTAGGTTGCAAAACTATAGACTTTTTTGTGTTCACTAAATGTTTACTTGCCCAGACAAAACAGAACATTATATCAAATTTCAGGATCATAGATATATGTATATTCTGTTTGCCTGATCTGAAAACTTGCAGCCAAAACTTGTCGTCCAAACCTAAAGTTTGATCGTGGGTAATCAAACGTGTTGATATCAAGCCCTGTATTTGAGGTACAAACAAACATTGACTGTTTCAATGTCAAGAATGAGAAGAGAGAATATAGGGATTACTTCAGAAACACACGATTTTCTACAATAAAAGTATCAGCTTGTGCCTTGTCTTTGTGGTGGGAAACCCCAACATTTTGAGTTCTGGATATCGCCTGTTCTAAAGCCCCAATCCTGTTTTGATATCATAATGTATAAGAATATGAATATGCCACATAATTTTGTTATTACTCCCAATTTTCACAAAATAGCATGTGATCTAATTATTAAGGCCAAAGAAAAATGAATTAATTGCTTCAATTTGATTCTCTTGAAGACTTCATGTCAAGCCTATACATGACAACTAAAGGGAGTCGGTGCTAAATACAGTAGGTGGAAGCAGGGTATATGGCTTAAATCTGGTAAAATCTTTATATACATGCAAAAATTGAAATTTTCATGACCAAGAGATGTACCAGGAGGACCTTGAAAGCAATGACCAAGAACATAATATACTGTGCATGATAATGATTCTGATTAAAGAAAATAAAACACATAACCCACAATAAGATGCCCCTATAACCTTAGGCATGCTAAACATTAACTTAAAATAAACTTAAAATGTGTCTTACAGTGAAATGTGGCACATGTCACAATGCAGAGATAAAGACCTATCTCGTAGGTTCAGCATGAGCACGTCTTGCTTAGTTGAGGTAAAATGTACAAAAAGAATTTTAAAAAATAAGTGAAAATTTTACCACAGGGAGGGAAGGTGGTATTTTTTTGGCAATTGTTGGGAAAGATAACATGCATAAACCAGCATGTGTTATGCTAGTATTAATAACATAAAAAATATAACATTCCAATTATAACATGCTATAATGTGACCATGATCTGTAATCTCATATGGACATCTTAAGTGTGAGGCTAAAATGACAAAATATTGACAATAACTCTCTTAAAATATGTTTATATTTTAAAATTGGATATTACAATAAAAAAGTCAATATCCATTTTTAATGGTTATTGGTTATATATTACAGTCAGTTCACCTAACTAGCATTTCTCAACAATTTCTACCAATATTTCATACTCATTGGCATCATTAGCTAAATGTGCCAATATTTATAAATGAATTAATTCCCGTATGAGACTATTGATCATGGTCACATTACAATTATATCATATAATATATCCATAACATAATTATAACATTGATAACATACACATTTAATGTGTCAGGGGCAGATCCAAGGGAGGGGTCCAATTTTTACAAGAAAAGGGGACCAATTTTCACAAGGAAATGGGTCAAATTTTAATAAGAAAGGGGTTCAATTTTCAAAGTTTTGAAAAAAAATCAAATAACACAAAAAAAAATATAATTTTGGCAGTTTTACTCTTTGAAAATTCAAGAGGGAGTTATTTGAACCTTTAACTACCGCTAACAGACTCCCTCACACCTCCCTTACAGTCACCACAAGATCTGCCTGGTATAAGAAACAGTAAATAACATGCTGAGTATAACACGCTGATATAGTTTACCTGACCAATATGAGAAATTTCTTTTTCTAGGTAACGGTTTAGGTGAGTCATGAATTCCTAAAATAATTTATATAATAAAACTTAAATAATTATGAACCAGTTTGTTACAATTGATTATAATGCTTTTAAATATAAGTTCACGCAATAATTTCATTCTTCTACTGTACAATTGATAGACTGGTCCTAAATTTTAAAATTAAGTCCAGTCAATTTTATATTGTAAACCATTCTACATTAATACATCAAACCTGTAAAATTCTCCAATCAAATCAAGTAGATTTGCTAGCTAGCTAATAAAAACTGAATATGTACTGATCACAATAAATATAAAGAAAAACACACAGAAAGTACAAAGAGTCCAAAGCTTTGGGACAGAAGAATAATCTAAGATACAGAAATATAGATCTAATAAGTAGATAGAAATATTGAAATCACTATGGCAACATATCATATAATGACCTAATGATATCTGGAGGTTGTTTCATAGTTACCTATGAATACTAATTTTTATTAAATTACAAATTTTGTAATTCAATATTCAATGCATGGTGTTACATAAAAATGCAGTCTCTGTAAACAGATATCCTGCAGAGCATTGTCGTAGGTTCACTAGGAGGGTCACGTCGGAATGACCTTTGAGTCGACCAATCAATGCATAGCTTTCATCTAGAAGAAACACTATTAATAGAATTTTGATTTCAAAATTTCTATTTTTAGACAGAAGTTTGCGAGCTAATTTGACGGTGACGTTATTCACAAGGACGGCTCATTTCAAACTGTGTGATGTAGACGATGTAAACAAATTACTAAAAATAACTGATTGTATCAATCAGAAAAGGTCACCTGAACTTGACCCTCATAATTAAATAAATAAATTAGCAAGAAGTGAGCGAAGAATTTTAGATCAGCTTTTAATCAGATTGATAAAAATGCAAAGCACCAGTCCTGCTTCTTTTAATTTAAACTTAAATTTACTCAAGAAGAATATCTTTTGTGTATAACAAATAATGACTATTTAATAAAGCAAACAAACTAAATGCAATGATAGAAACAAAAATATATTTGAAAAATTCAGTGGATTTCTGTTTGACATTCAATCTACAAAATAACCTTTAAAAAGCTTACAAAACAAACTGAAAAACTAAAAATAGACCAAATTTTCAGAAATATCACAGAATGTTAGTATAAGGAGAACAAGTAAATCTGTGAGCTAATGCTCACTAGTGATACCCCCGCAAAAATCTAAAAATATGTGACTAACAGGAAGTAGATGAGCAAGGAGCATGAAATCGCTTTACACCACATGGGACTATGGGATGAAGCAATATGCAAAGTATTTGGCTGCTGCATATTATAGTTGCTGAGAAAACTGCGACGGAAATTTTGTAACGGACGGACGCACGCTCACACGCACGGACAAGGGTAAAACAGTATACCCCCTCTTCTTCGAAGCGGGGGTATAAAAATAGACCAAATTGTCTGAGATATCACAGAATGTTAGTATAAGGAGAAATATACAATGTATATAGATATTGAAGAATCTGAAATTAAGAACAAGAGCTGTCAGAGGAGACAGCATGCTCGACTTAGTTAGTGTTTGTCACAGGAGTAAAAAATATGTATAAGGAGTTATAAACCTAGTCACATGAGATGTGGTTGATAATAAGAAACATATATTTAAAGTTTGAAGTCAATACCTTAAAAAATAAAACAGTTGCAGTAAAAACAAACATTTTTTAAAGAAAACTCTAAGTTCAAGGGGAGATAATTCTGAAAAAAATATATTTGGAGTTATACACCTTGTCACATGAGATTTGGTTGGTAATAAGGAATGTACATTTAAAGTTTGAAGTCAATACCTATAGAAATAAAACAGTTGCAGTAAAAACAAACACTTTTTAAAGAAAACTCTAAGTTCAAGGGGAGATAATTCTGAAAAAAAATATATTTGGAGTTATACACCTTGTCACATGAGATTTGGTTGATAATAAGGAATGTACATTTAAAGTTTGAAGTCAATACCTAAAGGAATATAACAGTTGCAGTAAAAACAAACATTTTTGAAAGAAAACTCTAAGTTCAAGGGGAGATAATTCTGAAAAAAAATATTTAGAGTTATGAACCTTGTCACATGAGATGTGGTTGATAATAAGAAGCATATATTTAAAGTTTGAAGTTAATATCTTAAGAAATAACAAAGATATAGGAGAAAATATTTTACTGCACAAAAACTTTAATCTGTGCACAAAAACTTTAATCAGTTCAAGGGGAGATAATTCTGAAAGAAATGTGTTTGGAGTTATATACCTTGTCACATGAGATGTGGTTGATAGTAAGGAACATATATTTAAAGTTTGAAGTTAATATCTTAAGAAATAACAAAGATATAGAAGAAAGTATTTTACTGCACAAAAACTTTTATCAGAAAGGTGGACGCGGACGCCGACGCCGACGCCGACGCCGACGCTGGGGCGAGTAGGAGAGCTCTACATTACTACGTAAAGTCGAGCTAAAAATGTGTACAGTTTATAAGTTAGAATGATGTTACAATATATACAGTCATTGATCTTTGGAATAGAATCTTCAACTATTTCTTGAGATTTTAAAACTATGGTTTACTATGGTTTTATTTACATTTTGATGCAATCTCCGTGAACAGATATCCTGTAGACTGCTGTCGTACAGGATCTCTACTGTCTCCGTGGAAGGTCACATTGAGATTAACTTTGTGTCGACCAATCAATGCGTAGCTTTCATCAAGACAAAACACTATTAATAACATTTTGATTTCATAATTTCTATTTTTAGACCAAGGTTTGCATGCTAATTTAACAGCCGTATAATTCACAGTCTGCGATTGGACGGCTCATTTCAAATTGCATGATGTATACGATGTAAACAAGTTACGTATCATAACAATTTCGTCATTAATATTATGACAGGGTTCCCACTCTTTTCTAAGAACAAAATTCAAGGACTTTTCAAGGACTTTTCAAGGAAACTTTCACAAATTTCAAGGACTGCTCTGGATAAACGCTTATTACTTAATTCAATAATTTACACCAAGCTACATGGTCAAGTGGTTAAGATTGCTAATACTTCAAATTACTTTTACAAATGCTTGTGCTTCCCAAGAACAACAGATAGATGAATATAAAGGTTGCATAACAAATATACTAGTAAAGTGAAAATTACAACAAACATAAACAGATATTTGACTTAAGCATTTTCTTATCTCTGATCACATTTATGGGCACTGTTTTGAAGCCAAATTATCACTGACATAGTACAAGGTTATTTGGGTCACAATAAGGTGCTGATTTTTTAATACCAGCACAGAGACATAAATAACCATTAAAATTCACAGTCATAGTTGTCGTTCCTGGACTCCGGGATTGAACTAGACTTTTAGACTGAAGGGTCATTTCAGGGGTCAAAATCAAATTTTCAGGGGTCAAAATCATAATTTTCAGGCGTCAAACTATACTTCATGCGTTTTTGTCCATTGATTTTAATGTCGTTGTTGTAGCTTTATGCAATAACTTCAATTACTAAGATTTAATGTTCTATCTAGGATTTTACAAGTAGGAGCCAAAGACTCTCATTAATACTGAGAAAAGAAGTCCCACATTCAAAAGCTGGAGTCTCATATTTTCTGCACGAGATTTTATAAAACAACATTTACGTTATAGTTTCTGCCACATTTGACAAACAGACCCATGTATAAAATCACATTCAGTATGGCAATGCCTTTGTTGTAACTTAAATGTTGTAAAATTCACAGAATATAGTGATTTTGTATGAAATAGTAAACTAAAAATATCTAATGTTCATTTCAATTGATCAGATCTTCTGGTTTTGCATGTTTGCTTGCTGGTATATGTTCATCAACAGAGATAAAAATCTTTATGGGCCATTTTAAAAATATGTTATCAATGTCCTAAATTTTGACCTTTCTTTGTTTAAACATTTTTTTAAAACTACAGTCAGCTATAAACATCATACCTTTTGTTAAATCATACTTTTCATGTAGCAATAGATGCTATTTATTGTTTTTAGAGTCTAAAACACGATTTTAACAGATAGATTATGTGACGTTTTTTTTAAATTTTCACGTATTTAACCGATGTTTATTCTTGAAATCGAAAAAATGAGGGAATTTCCCCTTACTTATTGCTACATTAAGAAAATCTACAAATCAAAATGATAAAACATAATTTAATTACAACGTAATTTGAACGATGTTTCATTTTATTGGCGATAGCGTCGGTCGCGAAAATGTATGACAGTACGAAATAAAGTACTTAATTCGTTGTAAAATGGTTTGTATTAATGATTATTTTGATGTGGAATTTAATGATTATTATTATCATTCAATCAGAGTTTATTATTGTTGTCAATTTTGTCTTAATAAAAACATTTGCAAACTGACTATTACGTCTATTTAAACTATGTCACAACATGCTCATAACAAGAAAGATAATGTGGGAGCCACATTAAAGCCGGATTTTTCTGCATATGGGTACATTGAGAACAAGTTTACATTGTTACAAAAGAAAGTCATTTGATATATTGCTTATTAGGTGGAATGCAAAGGGCAATAATTAATCTTAAAGGAATAAAGAGTTTCATTAACTATATATATATGTCCTATTGTATCTTTTCTGAGTATTTTGTTGGTATTTGACTACGATGGCATAAGACATGAAAACAATGGATGCAAATAATGCAAAGCTAATGATATGAAATTGGCGAGAGAATTTTGTTAAAAAAATACCTTGTATGGCAAATGGTGAAATTGTTGAAACAAAATGGCGGGAAAATACGACTGGAAAATGTCAGAATACTTGCTATTGGAGAGATCCAACATACTGAAAACTTTAACACAAGAAATACAAAGGGAAATAATCCATATTTAAGCCAAGTAGAGTTGCCGTTACTGTCTAATTCTTTCAACAGATGGAATGTAACCATTGTATAAAATTTCATAATAATCTAACCATAAATGGCAGAGATACCCAACAATTTGAAAGCTTTAACACAAAAATAACAAAGGGAAATAATCCATTTTTAAGCCAGGTAAAGTTGTTGTTACTGTCTAATTCTTTTCAACAGATCATATGTAATCATTGTATGAAATTTCATAAACATCTAACCATAAATGGCAGAGATATCCAACAATTGAAAACTTAAACGCAAAAATAACAAAGGGAAATAATCCGTTATTAAGCCAGGTAGAGTTGCGGTTACTGTCTAATTCTTTTCAACAGATGATATGTAATCATTGTATGAAACTTCATAAACATCAAACCATAAATAACAGAGATATCCAACAATTTGAAAGCTTTAACACAAAAAAACAAAGGGAAATAATCCATTTTTAAGCCAGGTGGAGTTGCTGTTACTGTCTAATTCTTTGCAACAGATGGTATGTAATCATTGTATGAAATTTCATAAACATCTATCCATAAATGGCAGAGATATCCAACAATTTGAAAAATTTAACGCAAAAAACAAAGGGAAATAATCAATTATTAAGTCAGGTAGAGTTGCCATTACTGTCTAATTCTATTCAACAGATGGTATGTAATCATTGTATGAAATTTCATAAACATCTAACCATAAATGGCAGAGATATCCAACAATTTGAAAACTTTAACGCAAAAAAAAAACAAAGGGAAATAATCCATTTTAAAGCCAGGTAGGGTTGTGGTTACTGTCTTAATCTGTTCATCACATGGTATGTTATCATTGTATGAAGTTTCATAAAAATCTGACAATAAATGGCAGAAATATATGCTAAATTAAAAACTTTAACGCAATTGTTAATAACACCAGACACCCGAAATAACAATGGGCAATAATCCATAATTAAGCAAGGTAGAGTTGCGGTTACTGTCTAATTATGTTCATCACATGGTATGTTATCATTGTATAAAGTTTCGTAGAGATCTGACTTTAAAGGCAGAAATACATGGTACATTAAAAACTTTAACGCAATTGTTAACGACACGGACGCCCGTTGAAAATAATAATTCGTTGAAAAATCCGGCTAATTAAATACAATTATCATTTTCACGGCTGGCATTCAAATCTTATCTACTTTAATCAATGCAATATAACAGTTTGTCGCATGTTTGTTAATTGCAACAGTTTGATTACGTCAACTATCTTATCGGGCCGACATGTAGAACTATTGATTTTTTGAGCGGACGCCGATTGGTCTTAATAGGCGACAAAAACACAGGGGTGATCGATAAACAAAGGAGTTACTTGTTATGGGCTTTTGAAGCGTGTATACTAACTGCAACCCCCGCGTAGCGCTCATCGCTGATTTGTCGATTACATCAAATAGGCGGACGTAACATACGCTCAACTTGTTGTCGATCCGAGATCTTGATTCAACTATAACTCAAAATATTCGCGGGTCAAATTGACGCACGGACGATCTTGTTTTAGGATATTTTGGAATTTCCGTGCGTCAAAACCCGAGGTCTCGGGTCTAATTAAAGCCCTGCAGACTGGTACGTGCAAAAATCCCGACTTTTTCCCGGTTTTCCACCGTTTTTTCGAAATTCAAGGACTTTTCCAGGCCTGGAAAAGCAATTTTGAAATTCAAGGACTTTTCCCGTTTTCAAGGAAGTGTGGGAACCTTGTTATGATGAGAAAAGGTCACTTGAACGTGACCCTCTTTTGAAAAAGGCCAGATCTAAATTAGCGAGTAGGCGAGCGGAAAATTTTACATTGGGTTTTAATCAGATTGAATTCGATAGAAAAGTACAAAACTAGTCCAACTTTATCGCCCCCTTAGCGCAAAAAGATATAATATTGTTCTTTAATCTTATATAAGATAGTACCTTTTTGCTTTAATTGGACAATTATGTAGTTAAAGAATAATGTAAAATTGTTTTGCATAGACACATCAATCTAGGTTTAAACAGTAGAGGATGACACACAGATGGCCTGAATCAAATAATACTTAGTTTGTACAGTTTATAAAAATCATACTGTATATAATACATTAACCTCATTCTAACTCAAGAATCATTCATAATAACAAAAGTAAAAAGAAACTAAGGTTTTAACAAAAAGTTGGTTTAACAAAAAGTTATGTGTTTTGGGCACAGTAATGAAAAAGATTATATTCTACAGTACAGGCATTGTCGGTTATCTCACAATATCTTACTTCACTATGCTATGTTAAGTTTCATGGGCCATTTGGTTAGGAAAATCTCGTAATTGTGAATAATTAATGAGGCAGTTTCATTGGTTCCGAAGAAAACTACAGTGGAAAACCAGCCAATTTATTGTTAATGAAGAGAATTGAATTGTAACATGCGATTTCATTGGATGAAAATTGGTTTCCCCTGCCTCATGCATATTCATGAAAACGAGATTTTGCCAGCCAAATTGCCCATGGTAAGTATGGAGAGTAACAGCAGAAAAAACAGTACAATGCAGTACAGGATGTTTTTCCAGGTAGGATCCAGTTGCCCAAAACAAGTAACTTTTATTAGGTCTTATAGTCAGTGTGATGTTAAGAGAAAATAATGATAATTCTAGAACCAAAAGAGTGAGACTAGAAAAGTGAAAAATCAACAAGTGTGGAACAAGTGAGAAGTAACAAGTGAGAAAAAGTGAGAAATATAGGAGTATATAATGTGGGAGGTGCTAAAAATCTGTGTACCTCTACGACGTTTATCGCTAGCTCGACTCCCTCGACTACTAGCCTTACTTCTAACTGAGCCATGTTCCGACACAACTGAGCCCCGATCAGACCTGACAGAGCCTCGATCTGACTTGACCGAGCCTCGATCTGACCTGACGGAACCTCTATCAGATTTAACTGAACCTCGGTCTGATATGACCGAACCACGGTCAGATATGACGGAACCATGTTCAGAAACTACGTCATCTTCCACTACAGCAGCTTCAAATCTAGGACCTGGTAAATCTTTAAATTATAATATAATAATAAACAAACTGTATACAAGAAAGGACTATCTACAATAAAATATCTCGTAAACAAATATAATATAAAATTGTGTTTAAAACATTTTGTTTCCTTTTCTGGTCCCCATATACTGAGTTTATATAATAAAGTTTCTTCAGTATAGAGCCATGTTACAGTCCACGAAATTATGATATGAAAGGGCTTGCAGGTCATTTTAGCAGCTAGCACTATATCTTGTTAGTAAAAATTTGGTTGTCCAGAAGACATTTTTGATTGCCCGAACTAAAAAGTGGTTGTTCCGAGCAACAGGACACCCACTCACTTTGTAATATGATTTTGTAAGTCGTGGCTACTATTTCTCTAAAACTAAGATACTCATGAGTTTAAAAATATAATTTTGGAAACAAAATATTTTTGTGACAAAATCAGGATATAACTTGAAAGAAGATGTTTATCCACAAATAGGTATATTAACCAAACAGTTGATGAATATGTAATGTGATCTTTAACAAAAATGATACTAGTAATAAATTAAAACTTGGTACCTAGCTAACATTTGGTTCCTAGCCTACAGGGCTATTATGACAAAATAAATATCTCAACTCTACTAGGAACATGCAAAAAATTACCAGTATCAAAATTTCTATCAGTTAACAAAACTTTCTTACTGTCTCAAACAAATTTTTCATTTGTTTGATTCATTAGGTGCTTATATTATAAAAGGTATTACTACTGCTTTTAGATGCAAATCCTTCACAACATTGTATTGTTTAAAAAAAATTCGTATGTTTTTGGGGGGATTTTTGATAATATCTTGCCAAGACGAAAAACAAATATAGCTGTTATTTCAGACTTTTTTCTTTACAATCTAATACTATCAAAGTTATAAAACCAATTCAGTGCCTCAATGCTTTGATTAAGATTTAATCCAACTAGAAATAACTGAGTGATAAAAATTTAAGATATCTGGTAATTACCTAGCTAGATAGATAATATAAGATCTGTCTTCTACAAATACATTATACTCTATCACGCTTCAAATCAAGAGACAATGAGAAGTATTAAAGTTCTCAGACACAAACTGGTTAATGACTTATTTGCTATTCAAAACTCAATTCAGCAATAAAGTAAGCTACATGTTAAATTAGTGATGTTTTTATGGTGAAACTTTCTGACAGAAGGATGTTTCTACATTGTAAATATGTACTATGACAAAATGAGAGATATACAGTGACAACTTAACATCCCTACAGCAGCAAATCCTTAACAACAGTTAATTCTCTCAACATTCACTCGTTAACTTCACTTAAAATTCACGTTAAATCACCCTTCTTGCATTTGTCATGTCCCTCATAAATATCAATTGTCACAATTACACAAAGGCTGCTGAAAAGGTTTCAATGTATAGACTACAGATTAAAAGAATAAAGCCATCCTTAGGAAGTGTTTGTTTGTAGTTTCCATACCTGAATTTTTATATTTTAGAGTGGGTATAGAGGCAGGTATGAAAAAAAATGTTTCAATATTTAAAAATTTACACTTAGTGCAAATACAATTTCTTTTCAACAAAGCAAATTAAAAATCAAAATGGGAATTGCTGATAAAAAGAGAGTACAATGTGGAGGGTTGGTCAGGACACTACAAACTTACACTTTTTAATGATGGCCTAAAATGGTACATACAAGTATATATACAACACGTACCTTCATCCTTTACAGATGGTGGTCTAGATGATACATCTTCTTCTGATCTACCTGATCCTATATAAATACATTACATTGTAAATATACTAGCAACAATAATACACAGCAACAATAACACAGTAACAACACAGTAACAACTGTCACAGCAATCTCAATACTTGGCTTTTCTAAACTAGTGTACCATACATTGATGGGTCAGTACAATCATCCCTCTTAGCTGCAAAACATCCTAGCAATCAACCTCCTAAATGCCATTCTTGTTTCACAACTTCCTGTCCCGATGTTTTCGATTCAAGAACATATTTTATACAAGTTCCGTACAACCAAATGAACTCACCCCAATCGGATAAATTCTTGTAACTAAAGCTTTGATTGAATGAATAATGGAAAAACTGACATTTCGCTACTTTCATTTTGCTAAGTGAAGATTTTTAAATGAAATAAAAAGTATCACAAAATACCAGTACATTAAATTTGTACCACGGTAAGTATTGCTGCAGCTTTGTATTGCAATATACCAGTATACCAGTATATCGTGAAAGCCCTACTGGTCAACCCAATTATACAAGCAAACATTGGGAAACAACATTATTAAAAGAATGGTCTAATAATATATTTTATAAACAGTTATGCCCTTTTCCAAGTTGATTAACTAAGTAAATAACTTCTAGCAAACAAAATAACAAATCACACGCTATATTCATCAATAAAAACCAGTCAATATCTTAGCAGCTATTTTCACATATAAATAAAACTTCATAGTACTGCTCTTTTTGTTGTTTGATACTCTTTTCTTTAATATTCCTTGACGAGCCTTTCGTTTTTCTGTTTGTAAAAGATATTCGTACATAAGAAACATCACTTTTTATCAGCTATATTTTGCAATTTTGTGACTGCTTCCTTTTTTGCCAATAAAATTCAACTAATCTTTCTAACTGTAACCTGAGCCAGTGACTTATATCTGTTCTACATTATACAGACTTGTATTACAAGACTAGAGTAGTCCCCCTTCCCCTTCCTTCTTAAATTTATTTATATTTCTTTATTGGAGTTAACGCCGTATCAACACAAATTAGGTCATTTTACGGCATCCAGCGCACCTAACCTAGCTTTCCTGGACAATTGTCTATAACCAGTACTCACCTACCCTTCCACAAGGCCGGAAACTTCTCAATATTATCTAATCAATGGAGGAAAATCACATTATTGTCAAATTTTCATGGAAGGGTATAACCTCCCCGGGTGGGATTCAAACCCGCACCCCATCGGGCACGAGATTCCAAATCCCGGTGCGCTACCCACTGCGCTATCGACCCGGGTTTTCCCTCTTAAATGAGTTGTAAGGGGTTATAACTTATAACTATACAAAATTTTAAAGTATATTGTAACTCAAGTAATGAAAAAACACAAACCACTGAGATAGTGCGGGTTAAAGTCTGCTTCCATATACATGTTCAGCTGACATAACAATTTTGTACTATAACTCCTGATCATTGAAACCACCCTCAGGCAGGCGACCCCTCTCAGTACCCATTTACACCTGGGTGGAGTGGAACAATTGTAGGTTAATTTCTTGCTCAAGGAAATTATCAAGAGGTCCCTAGAGGGGATCGAGCCCGGGACCTCTCTATACATATAATATAACACATAAAGAAATGAGAGATAAAACTACGTATGTATCAGAAGACTTACTTGGTGTTTCATTTATTGTCGTCATGGTGTCCATACCAGAAGGCATGATATTAGAGACAGCTTTAGATACAGCATCGTGTACTGTTGTATCTCTATGATGTACGTCTGCTTCTATCGTATCTTCTTCTGCTTCACTGCTAGATGGTTCTATCAATCGTTTCTATAGTAACATACAATATATACATGTTATATGGTTCTATGGTAACATTTATAATGAATATTAAATATATCTGTAATATGTTTCAACGGTAACAGTATAAATTTTTATTATACTTGTCATTTTTTAAAAGCTGTGTACAGTACATCTTGAATGATTTAAATATGCACACAATTTATCTGCATAATAATTAGTTTATAGTTCTTGGACCCTCTAGCAGTTGAACAGACAATTTAAAGCTATTATCACATACTTGAAATTTTTACATTTCTGTACCTTTGTGCAAAATAAAGGCACAAAATACATTTGTGTTGAATATTCAAATGGCCAAAGACACAAAAAAATGGCAAATACAGTCACATTTTAAGAGTTGCAAATGAAAGGTCAGCGAATAAAATACAAATTAAAATCAGAATCCCCAGCATTTAAGACTTGTTGAGTGCTTGTCAGTCTTTAAACTATCTGCTTAATTCTTTCTCTGGTTGAAGTTCAGCAGCCAAGTCAGAGTAATAGAGTAATCAATTCCCTGCATGAAGATTAAGTTGCCTCAGTCAAGCAGTTGTAATAATTTCACAGACTCTCATCATAGACTTCAGTAATATATCTACATACCCTAGGAGCTGGTGCTGAGTGCCGTGGTTTAACTTCTTCTTGTTTCATCATAGGTGTAGAGGTAGCAGACGGTGGAGGGAACTGAGCAGCTACTCTAGGACCTGGTCTAGCATGTACACGACTTTCATCAAATGATACAAGCTTCTCTGGAGGTTCCTGAGGGGCAGCTTCCATTGTCTGTAATGTATAATAAATACTTGAAATGAGTCTAATTGAAATTAGTTAATATCAATTTATTTTTGTTCCATAGTGAAACAAGTTCTAACAACTTAGATTAATCATCTTCAAGTTTACTTCCTAATCCCCCAGGACTAAGCTAGTATGATTATGTTTTATGCTAAATTAAACAACTAAGAAGGTTACTTTGACCTCATATAATTATCCTTTTATAAATTAAACAGTCATTTGTGTAGTTATTTTAAAATAAATTAAATGATAAACATAAATATAATTCTGTCCTTGCCCTTTTTTCTCTTTCTCAAGTTCCAGACTAATCAAACACACAATACAGCAATGACAAAGTAAAATTTAAACCAAAGCTGTCTACAGATGCATTCTGGCACACAGCCCCTAATTTCTACACTCTGCATTTCCCTCACACCTCCCAAGTTCTACAAAGAATGTGATGATGACGATGATGAATATGAAGATGATGACGATAACGATGATAATGAGCCACTAATGGGCCGAAATATCTACTTGACATTTGACATAGACTCTGCATGCAAGCTCTAAAAACAAGTGCTCCTTTTCACAAAAATTCTTACGAAAAAAATTATCGTAAGTCAATTTCATACAATTAGCAGTTCAAAGTCAGATTGATAATAAGCATCACTATGAAATGATATTCAGAAGGTAAACAAAATTCTTTAATATTTGGAATTGATACGCCAAAAAAGGAGCATATTATTAATGTTTCTTGCTTTTGACTTGTAAAGATTTTTTTCATAAGAATTTTAGTGAAAAGCACCGAAGTTCCTAACTTACATCTTGTGGACGTGATGCTGTAGTCTTGAGAGATGATGGAGGCATGTAAGTAAACTGCCATCTAAGTTCTACTTCAACACAACCGTTGATGTGACCATGTGCACCTTTAAGTTCAAATATACCTGCGACAGCTTTATCATGTGCTAGAGGTATCAATGGTATATCTGCTATACCGAGATAAGCTGTCTGTTCTGGATCTGTATCATCGAATACAAATATCTTCAATGGCTGAAATATAAAGTATATTGTGTAATAGTAGAGTGCAATGAAAAGTGAATGGTATTTGTAAATTGTTAATACAAGAGTTGTTTAATATTTAATTTGTAGTTTAAAAATGCAGTAATCATACACCTAAAGGCCAGAAAATGTCAAGCCAAATCTATTAACTATATATACTTATAAAAAGGTTTTGTCTTCTAAAACAATTATGAACAAAGGCTTTTCTTGTGAGAAAGTAAGCAGTTGCTAACAAAGGGAAGCCAAGTATAAGTGCAATTCAAGAACAATAAATAGGGAAACTGTAAACATTCTATAACTCTTGTATAGTAAGTTTTCTACACTTAGTTACAAGTTTAATGATATGAAGAGGACGGAAACACCTGTACCAACTTTCCCTGACCCAGGGCTTTTTTCAGTATTTGGGCAAGGGGCCTAGGGCCTATTTTATATTGAACATTTGGGGAAATTTTTTATCGTAATTTCATAGCTAGGGGAACAAAAAATCCAAGGTAAACTCCAAATTTGGGGAAAACTGTATGATTTTAAAGAAATTTCTGAAGGGGAAGGCGCCTGTTAACGGCCCCTGTTATATAAGGAAAAAAAAGGCCTGCAGGCCGACCTGTTCTTTTTCCCTTTCCACAATGAACTGACAACCTCTCCCTCACAAGGAGGAAATTCAAGATTGCATATTGAATTTGAATGGAAGGGTATGACATGTCTCAGTTTGCAATCAAATTCTTGCACCTTACACAGTGCCCCAGCCACACGTTCTTGCTGTAAAAAGTTGTAAAACCAAACAAACGCAACATGTTCACTTACCATAGTTTTGAGATATTGATCTAAATCACCAGTCATTGGTACAGGGTATGTTTTATGATCATTAAACTCTGGATTGTTGGAACTATTTATTATAATTGTATCATGATCATTGTAATCAAAAAATTGATACACACAATATGGTGACGGTTGTACATCTGAAATCATAACATTAAACATATACAGTAAAGGATCGGCTGAACATGTATACAGTACTATACACTACCCTCCAAAAGTTTCTTCACAGTATAGTGCGACAATATTAACCTGAGCTTGAACTACCTAATTATAATAATTACATGTTTCACTTACATTAAATAGTAAGTTTCCGTACGCGTGTATACGGTTATACACATCTTTACAACAGCCAATGTGACTATAAATCAACTTTGTAAACATGGCATTTTATTGTGCTTTTAATTTTGAACACATTAGTTTTGGGGGAAACATGTAAGTCTGCAATATTATGGCACAGTTTCAAAGTATTCATTCTCTTGAAAACACAATTAATTGTTCAGTATGTGTATTTTGCCGAAACCTTCCGATCAAGTGCGATTTACAAACGAAGACAAAAATAGACTTTAAATACTAGTTTAATATATTCTTGCATAAAGGTCAAGCTCAGGTTAATATTGATGGACTATACAATTAATTCAATTGCTACAATTTCTGTGTTCAAATTTGCAGAATTATAATATCATTGTTCATTTTATACAATATTCTTGCAATGGAATGGAACTTTAATTGGTACATTTTATTTCTTGAGTCGCAGTAAAAGTTATCTACCAGCATCCGAAACTATGGTCAATATATCTCAATGAGTTAATATCAAGTTAGAGATATTTTTTGTAATTTTATATTCATAGGAAAAATGTACTAATTAAAAAACAACAACAGAATTTTAAGTCAAAATTTTCTTAAATTTTATTTAGTACCATGTAAATTGTGAATGTGTGAAGGAACTTTTGGAGGGCAGTATATGGAAGCAGATTTTAAAACCACATTTTAAAGTTCTGATGTAGAAATAACCTAGGTTATTACAAACATTATGTGACTTTTGACGATTTTGAAGTCACGAAAGCATAAATTTCGCTGCAAAAATTATGTATTCTGAACATCCCAAAACTGGAAACATATTTCTAGTGAAGATATCTGAATGAAAATTTACTAGTGTTATGCCCATATGTACATCTACATTTGTAGAAAATTTGAAACTAAGGCCACAACAAATTGATCATATGTTCTATGGATTCGCTCGCACCTTAATTTTGGCAGTTTTTACACAAAAAAAATATTTTTATTTCCTCGCTCGCCCATAAAAATTTGGTCAAACCGCTATATGAAGCAAGTGAATAAAGACTTTTCAATTTTTTTTCTTCGCTCGCTCGACCCATTTGTTTTTCAGAAAAATCCGTACATAATTATGATCAACTTGTTGTGGCCTAATTGGATCATAAATAAAAAAAAGTTAGCAAGATTTACTGACTCACAAACATATCCAGGACTGTGTTTAATTTTCAATTTAATTAACAACTCAAACAAAACAAATTTCTCATATAAAATTCTTACTTTCTCTCCTAGCCCTAAGTCCAGTACATCTAAGTAGTTTAATATGTAATTCATTCACATTATCTGGAGGTCTTTTAGCTGCTGTCTCGTCTAAAGCTTGTAATGCTTGGTCTGCTGCACGTATATTAGTTGATACATAACCTAATGCCTTTGTTCTTTCCTGTAATATATAACATAGTAATGATTAGTAGAAATGATCATAGTTATAGCTAGAAATCATTTCATAGTGGATCACCATCAGGGTTAAAAAATTTGTTTTTGAATTGCTATGAAACAAATAAAAATTTCCATCCCATTGGTTTTTAAACAAAATAATATTATTTTATATTAATCATTAATATGAAAAAATATTATTTTGTTTAAAAACCAATGGGATAGAAATCATTAAATCAACACTATTTTAAGAGATTCATCCAATAGCCAACCAAAGAGAAGCAGATATTGTTATCTCATCATTTGTAACATCAAACCATCTTTTTATATACTTTATCAGTTATATAACAAAAATTTATAAATGAACTATTTCATTGTAAGAAATAGCATAAAGGATGTAAAGATTATAAAAATAATGTGTTTGCTTTCCATTAACAAACAACCTGAAAATGAACCAGCTCACTAGGATTTTTTTAGAGCTTATGAGTATTTTTGCAAAATAATAACACAAAAAAGAAAAAGTAAAAAAGTAAAATCTCACGTAAAAAGTTTCTTACATGGAGGACAGATGTTAGAAGATCTAGCCAGCTGCTGCCTACCCCAGTCTCTGGGACACCGTCAGCAGATGACATATAAACTATCAAATTTGATTGATTGAGACCTAAAATGCTCATAACTAGTGATTAGAGCCAGTGATTCTAGAACTCAGAAAAGGGCTGTTAGGAGAAGAGCAGGGACAGCCCCTTGCTATTCTAGTTTAGAATAAACACCATCATAACGTAACTTACCTTGTACAATCTAAGAGCTTGATCCATCGGTACACGAAGTCTGACCCAGTATTCTACGGAACCGAATCCTATACCAGTAAAGTTACCAGAGACACCAGTCAATGTAGCTGTACCGTGTATACGTCCGTGTGTTTTATCAAATATCTCACGGAATACAATCTGACACGCTGCTATTGTATTAAAATCTTGACCAAATGATTGATGTAATTCTAATGTACAAGATTCCTGAAACAGATAAACACATAAAATATTATACTCACAATTGAAAGATGGTCATTTGGTTGGTTTCATTGATTCAAATTTTGTGTTTTTTCAAATTAGGAACCATTCTTTACAGTAACAAGACAAAAAGCCTTTTATTTTTTAAACTTAACATAAGAACACATTGCCGCAAATACTAGCTTTAAGGCAAAAGAGTACAAGGACTGTACCTTTCCACTGAAATAAGTACATCCATAATTAACCAAAATGCACAGATTTACTGAACATGCAACACAAATAAAGATTAAAGAATTAAGAAACTTATGTAGATCATACTGAAAGAATCAAAAACAAATCAATATAAATGAAATAATTCAAGATTTTACCTTCTGTAAATAATGTAGGAAGAAATCATCCACTTTAACAATGTATTGTGATGTAAAATCAAATTCTGGTCTGTAAATATAACAAAATGTATATGTTGTATCACAATTTGAGACATAAAAGATTTTTAACATTTTAACATCATATGAATAAAAAAAAAAATAAAAAAAAATAATAATAAAGCTCCTGAATTTCATTTAGTATTCAAACAATTATTAATACAGTGATTGACCTTAAACAGAATAGCATGGTGCTGAACCTTTTTGTTTCACTTCTTTACACATTCTGAAAAACCAATTTGTTAACAGAAATAGTAGAAGTGAACACTACAACTGACCGACTCTCAGCAAAAGAGTGGGGGTTTTTTTTCATTTTGGATCCAATAACTATCAAAGGCCGTGTGTACTCCACATGTGTGAGAAGCGTCATGCTTAATGGGTCAGAAACATGGGCTGTATCCGCTAACACCCCCACCCGACTGCAGCGAAATGACCGAGCCATGATAAGATGGACATGCTGTGTCAAACCAGAGGATGATGTCCCCTTGGAGGATCTCCCGTCTTTGCTTAAAATCAGAGATATTGCTGACGTTCTCCAAACAAACAGGCTGAGATGGTTTGGCCACGTAGAACGTAGCACAAGCTGGATCTCCCAAGTCAGAAATTTAAACGTTACTGCACATCGGGGCCAAGGCAGACCAAAGCTAACCTGGGAAGACCTGGTTAAGTGTGATGGGCTGGTACAAAAAGTAGATGGCACCAACCCTCAAGACTGCCAATCATGGAGAAGAAGACTTCACTCCAAACGAAACAGAGAGGCCTCACCCCTGCCAAAGGAATAATTAACGGCCTGTTAAAACTAAACTAGATGATGATGATGATCTTCTTTCAATGACCAATACAAGAAATGACGTTATACGTAAGTAACTTACCTATTTCCTCTCATCACTGGTGTACTCTGTATTTCATATTCAAAGAATTCCCAGGTACAAAACAATGATGGTTCTTCATCACCTAGTAACCTGATAGCATCTGATGACAAATTAACCTTAGATACATGGATCTCAAATAAGTTCTGTCCTCTTTCTAAATGTATCGTCTCATCAAACTGTATAGTATCATCATCCTGAAAAATATTCATTGCATTTTATAGCCTTACTTTATTGTAGACGCACATTGCAAGTTTAGTTGAAAATGGTTGTAACTCAATTTAAGAAAAGAATAAGTTACAACCGTATTGTGCTAAACCTGCGACATTTACTTATTTTACAGTTTCTACTCATGGTCATTGGGCTACTGTTATTAATTTATCAATCTCCATGAGGAGCCTTTTATTCTGTTAATGTAAAGCCAACAAAATGATGCAATTGAATTAAACCACACTTGCAGATACCCACTTTAACCTTGTGAAGCAATTTGCAAGTTTTTTTTTTCAACCTGACATCTCTTCATCCCTTGATAGGCATTCTACCACTGAACTAGCTACATTGTATATTGTAAAGTTAAACCATTAAAATGTTTAAATAAACTTCACAGGCTAAGCATTGACAGAAACTAATATAACACTGTTTATAACTACACAAAATTACCTCATTCAATTATTAATATTATATGAACTGATTAAAATGAGTTAAAAATAGAAATAATTAAATCAAGTATAGCATACCATATCATCAGTAGGTGGTTGTATCTTGTATTGTTTAGTTCCATAAGCTACATCTCTTAATTGGGACTCTAATTTCTGTAAATAAAACATTACATTACATAACATAAAAACACAAAACTTATCATTAAACTAAAAACAACTTTATCTAACCAAATAAAGTAAATACTTACAAAGCATTTGTCCATGGACAGTAATATTTCTTAGCAGTATTTGTAGCAGAGGTATAATTTGGCACTTGTACTCCCTTGCATTCAAGTTAGCTTTTATGGCGATGTGGTAGAGTGTCCGCTTATAACTCAATAGGTTGTGTGTTCGAATCTCAGTTTGGACTATGGATTTTTATCAGGTTACACAACATAGCAATATTTGATATAAGGTTAGGTCTAATGTAGATGCCTGAACAACCTCATCCTCAGTCTTTGCCACAAGCCACGAGTCTGGAGCCCAAAACTAGTGAAAATTGAGTGTGACCAATGAAATAACTTATATCATGAAGTCAGGCTAGTTGAAAATTTGGGCTAGTGTGTCGTCAAAATTTAAGGTAAAGACTGATAACCAACCTTGATTCTAGCTTGTCTCATATCCAACATTCTAGCATACTCATCTAGTTTCATCTCATATTCTTTCTTGACTTCATCCATTTTACCCGTTGCCATGACAACCTCTTGTTGATAATCTTTATTAATTTTATGTTGTACAACTAACATATTTCTGGTTTTCTCTAATTCATGAACTGTTTCAGCATATTCTGCTTGTAGGTCTAACAATCTTCTCTGAGCATCTATACCATACAATAAATGATAAAAAAAACATGAAAAATGTTAAAGCATCCAACTACTAACTAACTTAATTAGTAAATTAAAATTAAAATATTGCCGTTTTTAGGCAAACCGACCTATACATTGTGATAGAGCTGTCATTTATTTCATCAATATCGATGTATCGTCAATATTTTTTTATCAATAATTGATATGCACTTTTTCAAATATCAGTAAGAAAGCCTATATAGGTAAATAAATTAAAGTGTCAAAATTTGCCATTTTGTACCATAAAATTGTGGGAAGAAGAATAAAAAATAAACATAAATTTGTGATAGATCTTTTTATTTATCTGTAATCAATACAAATTCTTACCAACTAATTACCAACTTAATGCAGGAAACCAAGCTATACCATTCATACCAAATATTCATCTATTATGAGTTTTTTTTTGTTTTTTTTGTTTTTTGTTGGGTTTAACGCCGTAGCAACACATATAAGGTCATATAACAGCAGTCAGTCAACCTACTCACTCCTCCCAGAAAGGCTAAATCTCTGGATTTAGCCGTTAACCAACTACTAAGCGCACACTTTCGTCAGTGACTGACAACTGCCCTACATAATTAAAAATCATTGGTAGGAGGGAGAATGGCTGTAAAAATAATTTCATGACCAAGCTCCACGAAAGTATGCCCCGCCCGGGAAATTATGAGTTTATGACAGCATAAATGGTCTGTATAGTACAGCAGTGAATGTATCGATATTTACTGCTATCACAACATTAGCAGTCAGAATGTACATATTAAAAGCCAATTAAACAGATATACAATTGTATTGTACATAGTACATACCTTTATCAAGCTCCTCGTCAACTCTCTCTAAGAATTCAGGATGAGCTTTCAGTTTTTGTTTCTTTTGTTTAACTAATACTAAAGCTTCTTCTATTTCAGTAAAATCAACAGCACTTTCCTGTAAAATAGTGTGTAAATTTTATATTAGATGGAAACGTGCATATTACTCTATACAAACAAAGAACATTTATTTATTTGTTGGATTTAACGCCATATCAACACATTTTAGGTCATTTCACGGCGTCCAGCACACCTAACCTAGCTTTCCTGGACCATTGTCTATAACCAGTACTCACCTACCCTTCCACAAGGCCGGAAACTTCTCCATATTATTTAATCTACTGATGTTAAAACCAAGACAAGGTAAATTTTATTAAATGTCAGCATGAGAAATAACAAATAATGTAAAGCTCATAAGCTCACACAGTTAACTATAAAATATTACAGAGTTATTTAACATTTTTTTATTTGGTTAGGTACAGAGGTCAGCTCATCTAACCAGCTTTTATGGACAAATTTTCTTTTACTAGTAACCATACTTCATCAGTAAATCTAATTAGAAATGGCACACCATAGTTTTTATTGCACAACATTTTCTTAAAGAACAAGTAAATCTGTGAGCTAATGCTCACTAGTGATACCCCCGCAAAAATCTAAAAATATGTGACAAACAGGAAGTAGATGAGCAAGGAGCATGAAATCGCTTTACACCACATGGGACTATGGGATGAAGCAATATGCAAAGTATTAGGCTGCTGCATGATATAGTTGCTGAGAAAACTGCGACGGAAATTTTGTAACAGACGGACGGACGCATGCACGGACAAGGGTAAAACAGTATACCCCCCTCTTCTTCGAAGCGGGGGTATAATTAATTAAAGTACTTGTCTAAACAATTTCTTTTCATGGCAACTATGTAATACTCTTTTGGTAAGAAAAATATCATAATTGAATAACTCAAGACATTTTTAGTAATGGCATCAGGTGCAAAAGTAGCACAAATATAAATAGACAATATACATAGTCAGCCATAACTATAAGATATGATGTAAAATATTAACCAACTTACCTTGGTAAAGAATTTCATTTTTTCAACAAGATCATCATATTTTTCTCTTAATTGATAATGATTCAACTGCATCTCACGATACTCTGATGCCATCTTATCATATTGATCTAAAAATTGTAAAATAAATAAATACATGTATAGTCTAACCAAGGACACAAACTATAGTTACAAAATGTAGTGATTAAACAGATTTATTGCTTTCTTCACTATTTCCACAACTTGAATGACACATAGTGATAAAATTATGTAACCAAACAACTAAAATTTTACTGAAAATATTTCTTAAATCATTTCTCGGCAGTGTCTAGCCAAAAATATTCATATTCTGGAGTAGTGTACTAGCAATATTTAAGAAAATATAGATCTACACCTAGTTGTCCTTGGACCTCAATTACTCTTAGATGGGACATTTTTCTACATGAACTGTTTCAGATAGTCATTCAGCTATCATGTATCATGTGCAAAACTTTTATTTCCTAGAGGGCTTTTTTGAAAACCAAAGGGTAGACTATGGAAGTGTATAATGATGGGTCAATGCTACACTGGTTTAACTACATTTAAATAAAGAGGGATGTTGACTAGTTTTAGGCTGAATTATCAATACCTACTGAAACAAGGATTTGAACAAAGAATGCACTTATCACTAACAGCAAAGCAAACAATTATACAGAAATAATACAGCAAAAGACAAGACAATATTATCTTGTATAACCTACCTTTCTCAATAGCCAGTTTATCTAATATTCCACCTTTCTCTCCTAGATCAGCTTTCAATGTAGCTTCAAGTTGTGCTATCTGTACTTTTAATGCATTCTCACGTTGACGCCATTCTCGCTCTCTCTCCATATCAAAGGCACTGAAAATTAAATCATAGAATTACATCAATTTATTTGTAATAAAACAGAGCCTCTATCACAGTGTTTGCCTCTAACAGAGTCCTTGATTCCCATGATCCCAAAAAGCTGAAATGAATCCTAGTTATTCTAAGCTGTAGATTCCTTCAAAACTTCTGACAATTGTCCTGTTTTTATGTGAAATTGAGTTGTCATGAAGACTGTGACAGCAAATCTGTATCGTCTTTTATTGGAAGAATCCCAATTGGAGAAATCTCTGAATAACTGACAAGGGTTTCATTTAGGATCCCTGGTAAAAACACTAAATGTCATACCCTGAATATATTTTTCATTCTGTAAATTAATATTTGGGTATTAATAAATAAAGCCGGATTTAAAAACTTTAACGCAAAAATGACAAAGGGAAACATTCCATAATAAACCCAGGTAGAGTTGTGGTTACTTTCTAATTCTGTTCATCAGATGGTATGTTATGATTGTATGAATTTTCATAAAGATCTGACAATAAATAGCAGAAATATATATGGTCAAGAAAAACTTTAACGCAATTGTTAACACCGGACGCCAGTCCACCCTACTGCCCGACAGCCCACCTGGGTTTAGTCAAACTATAAGCCAAATTTTTTTGTCCTATACCATAAAATAATCTACAAATCAAGGAAACAGACACAAAATATTATAGTATTTACCTGCTGACAAGTTTCTCATTAGCATCTTTCAATACAGCTATTTCCTTATTTAAACTACTCACTTGTTCTTGCATCTAAAATATACAACAAGAAATGTAATAAGGAAACCACATTAAAGCCAGACTTAAAAACTTTAACACGAAAAAATACAAAGGGAAATAATCCATAATTAAGGCAGGGAGAGTTTTGGTTACTTTCTAAATCTGTTCATTAGATGGTATGTTATCACTGTATGAAGTTTCATAAAGATCTGACAATAAATGGCAGAAATATATGGTAAAGAAAAACTTTAACGCAATTGTTTACGACATCTGACCGCCCGTGTTTCGCCAAATGATCCTATCAGAGTCACAACATATAATAATAGATCAAACACAGAAATGTATAACTAGGTTTTACGGTAAACATACATTTGTATTTAGTAAAAAAGATAAGCATCTTACTCAGTTATGTATTGGAATTTGCAAGTAAAATTTTTTGACTTTTTAAAATTTAGATTTACACCATTTATCAACTCCATTTTAAATTGGTTACACTCAGTCTACGCACTAAAGCAATATTCCTGGATAGTTTTTTTACCAGAACTCACAAACGCCATTTATACTAGGGCTGTCACGATATACGATATATATTGCAATACGCGGTAGGGCTGCAACGATTCGATTCGATACATCGAAACTCGATTGCAAGGGTGCCGATTCGATTTGGGACCCGCGAGTTTCGATTCGATACTGACTTTTAAAAGTGTCTACATAAGTTATAACGATAAAAGCAAAGGCGTGCCTAAAAGTCAAAGTATACGTTGACAGTGAAACTGGGTTTCACTTTGTTACATTTCTGTTAAATTTCCATTACGATTTTATGTAACATGATTGGAAACTCTGTTCCAAATATACATTTTATAGTATATGCCCCAATCCTCCGCCAATTGGGTCGGTGTGATTGAATTTTACCTGTTCTGACACACTGGAAGATTTTAGGCTCCGCATGAGCAAGCCAAGTTTTGTTGTTAGTTTATTCAAATTTAAATAGTTTTGCATGTACAGTGCATGTTTAACTAATATGTACAATAGTATACCAAGAACTGCATCTTTCTACAATTTATGATCCCTGCTGTCTTTACGTTTTAAGTCGATATTACATTAATAATACATTTTCGCGACCTTTACATTGTACCCAATCCATTTCGTGCTTGAATGAAGCAAATATTAATTATCAGATTTTCGAGTTTCGTGTTATCCAATTTTAGCAACAATTTTATTTAATTAATATTATTTAGTTTTAAGCTCAAATATATGTATAAATGCATATTTGTAGTAAATTGTATTAATAAAAGAATCGAATCGAAAAAAATCGAATCGAAAAAAAAATAATCGAATCGCATCGAATCAACTTTCTGGTGAATCGTTGCAGCACTAATACGCGGCTACGGCAATACGCTTCTGGCGTATCGTGACAGCCCTAATTAATACAGTTTATACAGTTTAATGGTCATCAGGTGTTGAAAAGAGTTTTTCAAAATCAAAGGTAAACAAGGTGTAAAGAAAAGTTCTCATTTTAATGGATGCTTGAACTTCAAGATGCTTTTAATACATAGCTTATCTTATTTATATTTTATTTATTTATTTATTGGAGTTAACGCCGTATCAACACAATTTAGGTAATTTCACGGCGTCCAGCTCACCTAACCTAGCTTTCCTGGACCATTGTCTATAACCAGTACTCACCTACCCTTCCACAAGGCCGGAAACTTCTCCATATTATCTAATCAATGGAGGAAAATCGACATTATTGTCAAATTTTCATGGAAGGGTAAAACCTTCCTGGGTGGGATTCGAACCCGCACCCTCTCAGGCATGAGATTCCAAATCCCGGCGTGCTACCAACTGCGCTATCAACCCGGGTACACAGCTTATCAAAATAATAATTCACATGACTCATGTGTTATGATTTGAATTAATAAATGTTTATTCTGTTCTGCTCTAATAAAATTGCTTACCTCAATAAGTTTATGATGGTCTGTAGAACCTAGTTTAAGTTCATTCTGTAAAGCTAATGTTTTATTTTGTTCTTCTTTATACTGCATGTTAATATTTTCCATCTCCATCAATAATGTATCATGACTTCTTTTAACACTACGAAGATTCTGAAATGATAAATATTTGTTTATATCAGGCCCTTTTTTTCCTTATATAACAGGGGCCGATTACAGGGGCCTTCCCCTCTTGAAATTTCTTTAAAATCATGCAATTTCCCCAACTGTTCTATATAAAAAGAGGCCTCAGGCCCCTTCCCCAAATACTGAAAAAAGCCCTGTATATAGTGGTGTTAAAATAGATCAACTTATCGCTGTATAGTGATAGTTAACCCTGCAATAGCAATAGGTCGATAGAACTTTTTCAATTTGATAAATATCACAATAGTTTCTCTGACTATCAACTGTTTGCCATATAATTTTCTTGAAAACAAAAGTTTTTTAAACTTAGAGATGAAGTTGGAGCTTGAACATTTTAACTAGTATAAGCACTTCTAACAGACTGAAACAATCTTTGCATATGCTGTTAAAGTATATAGCAGAAAGAGATCTTCAAAGAAATACCACGTCTAGACATTTGACTTATGATTAAGTTCTAGCCAAGGACTGAACATAATGCATCCATATTGAGTGGACAAACAGCAATGACAAACTTAAATCATCATCATCAAACCTGTCACATTGATTATTGAACCTCTGTTATAGATACATGTATACTTCTTATATTAGAATTAGAAAACAATCTAATACGCGATGAAGGTATCAAATGTATATAAACATAGAACACTAACCTCTTCTAACATACTGTATTTTTCTTGTAACATTAAAAATTTGGTAGATTTCTCTTTCACTTCTCTCTGTAACTTTATCATATCTATATTCTCCTGTACACCAGTTCTAAAATTATCAAATAGATTTATTATTGTCATAATATTATATTCAAATATTCAATTTTATAATAATCAACTAATATAGACTTCTATCTTTTCAATGAGGCATCACAAATTACAGTGCCATCCAAAATTACCTTTACACTTTTAAAAAAGCTGATTTTTCATTAACACAATTAAATCTTATTTTAGATGTATTTATGCATTGGTAAATTTATATTAGATTGTAACATTTAAAAGAAGAGTAATGATACTTTATATAACTGTAATTGTTATACATGTACATGTATCTGAATATATGTTTGTAATCTATCAAGTATTGAAAAAAAAATTAAATACAAATAATACATTTACAAAAGTGTTAAGGTAATCATGGATGGCACTGTATGTATGTAAGTAAGTTGGCTTATTTAACAAATAACAGTATTCCCATGGCAAAAAGTCAATTCATATTACATCAGGTCTATATGTCTTTTAAAGTAGGATACAAAATTAATACATATTTGACCAAGGTATATATAATTTATTAATTCTCCATTTTCTGGAGAGATTATATAAGTACATAACAATTACAAATCAAGCAAACATTTTTACAAGACAATTAAGAGAAAAATATATATGAATACACAGTAAGGATATAGAAATGAATAATTGTTACAAAGAACAATCACGTGATCAGTGAATACAATATCGTGATGATGTATTACCAAAATATGGAGCGTAACAGTTTACTATTTTCGGACAGAAATAGAATAAGGTCTGGCTCGGACAAATGGAGCTGTATTTCACTATCATAACGATCTACAAAGTAGGCACAAAACAAGTCATGGCTTGCTGCAAATATAAAGTCAAAGAATACTCGACTAAACAGTTCATATATAGTCTGGGTGTATACACTATACTGTAACATAACGTTTGTATCAGTACAATACAATAAACAGTGGTTTAATTTGTCATAATAAAAAGCTCCACATTTTGAACACATTTCAGGATTTTTACACGGCGTAATACCCCTAACATGAGGTGATGACTGAAAAGTTAACTTTTGTAAACAATGTAAAAAGAAATACTCAAGTCCAATTAAATACAGCAGTCTGTCTTAGATATAAGTTTGGAAGGTTGGCAAGAACAATTATTCATCCTGGAATAAATTTAGATTATACTGAAGTAGTTACCTCTGTTCTGCTGTTATTTGATGTTTGATTTTCATAAGGTCCTCTTCATATTCTTTTTCTTTAAAATTTAACTGAAATTAAATACAAATTAAAATGTGTACACCACAAAACAGAAATACAAAATATTGAAATCAATTTTAAATCATAAACATACAATGGAAGACTTTAATAATGAAAAAAGTAAAGAACTATTAACTTTCTTTTGCAAGCTGTAAGTTGTTTTACATGTATATATGTAGCTATCAACCTTGTTTGTGATTCAAAACCACATTCCAAAAGTAAATAATGACTAATACCACTGAAATAATAAGGATTCCAAGCCATATTGCCTTATTTTCGTGGAAGGGTTAGACTTGCAAATACCTGGGAATTTAACTGTTATTCAAGAGAAATATAGTAAAGTTATAAATGACCACATACCTGTTCTCTTAATTGTCTCATTTCTAATTCCTGCATACTTAAATGTTCTTTTTGTTGTTCAACAACGCTCATCCTATAATAAGATATTTAAACACCAATTTTATAGAAGGTAGAAAGTTCTATAACAACATAGTCGACATGACAATAAATTCATCAGTAAAACTTTGTCAATGAAATTAGAATTGACCATTCTACACGAGTCAGTATGCTATATAAATTATCTGTTATAAAACTTGTTTTGTTTGTTTTTGTTGGGTTTAACACTGTAGCAATACATTATATACATCTTATAACGGTGGTCAGTCAACCTACTCACTGTTCCTAGAAAGGCTAAATCTCTGGATTTAGCTGTACACCAACTACTAAGTGCATACTTTTGTCAGTGAATGACAACTGCCCTACATAATTAAGAATCATTGGTAGGAGGGAGAATGGCCGTAGAAATAATTTCAAGACCAAGCTCCACCAAAGTATGCCCTGCCCAGAAATCGAACCCACAACCCCTCGATCAGTAGACTTGCGTGCTACCAACTGAACTAGCCAGGCAGCTTATATAAAACATGTAATACACATTAAGTGATAGTTTAAAAGCAACTTTAGTTTACAATAAGACAAGGTAGTTAAGATAAATCTACCCCTAGCCTTAGGGTTTCATAATCGGAAAAGAAGGGGAAAAATTTCATGTTGCCGACCAAAAATATCAACATCGATCTCAATGATGTACAATAACAAAGTAACAGCAAAACTGTACCCGTCATGGTTTTATTAAGATAAAAAAGAGTTTTATTCCCATGAAATGTATTTTTCTTTAAAATGCTAATTATCAAAAACTAGAATGTCTCATTGTCAATAAAATGCATTTCTGACATTAGCGATAATCGATTATTAAATTTCATAATCAATTGTCTCCGACATTAACTGAAACGATTGATTATCGATTATAATCGATCATCGTTTAATCCCTACCTAGCCTACATTTAACTTATCACAACTTCAATAAAAAACATCAATGTGTAGCAGACCCCACAAAGAATACAAACATAAGTATAAGACATTAGAACTTACAATTTCTGATTTTCTATTCTGGTATCTTCCATGACATTATACCTAGAACTATGATGCATCACAGGACTGTGTCCACCTCCCCTATAATATAGATAAACTAAACTTAGTAATTTTTTTTTTAGGGAGAGCATGTGGATGATCAGTAAGGGTGTTTCCCCTTGTATAGCTGGTCATCATCCTTGGATACCTAGCTTCACTTTAGTTAGGAGCCAATTTAAAATCTAACATAATTTTTTCCTTTAGCAATCTTGATTCTTTATTCAAATTGCTTTGAACTAGTATTCCATGAAGCAGACTCAAGAGTAATTGATTAATAATCCAACTAATGTAATTTTATATTAACTCACAAAACAACAAAAAACAATAGCATTTATTTCTTCAGAATATTCACTCCAAAACCACACAATAACATAGACAAACTGTATTTTCTATCAAAATTAACAACACATAACTTACAGTCTGGGATAGAGTATATTTTAAGAAAACATACATGTACAGTTAGTACTGGTATGCGAGCAGTAGCCGTGATTGAGTAGTACCCGTGATTTTGGTTTTACACATTTTATATGCTTTCCAGAAAAAAATAAAAGTTTGTGTGATGTTCAATAAAACAAAATTAAACTATGTACAAAAAATTACAACTGTCGGATAAGTATAACGGAAAATATTTACATTTATGTCAACAAACTATGAAAATCTTTTGGACGTCGTGCGGGGAATCCCGTTCTTGGGTATGCGCGTGTGGGTACGCTATTTTTAGCTTTTCTATTTTATTTATAAATCAACAGGAATTAACTTATTTTAAGAAAAATGTATATTGGATTAGTTCCCCTAACACAAAGGGGCTCTCAAAGGGGGCTTATTGTCGTAAATAACTCCATTTTATTCACTATTTTGCGATCAATTTTAAAGGCCGTGAAAGGCATTATTTTTGAATGCATGGTTTTCTTTCGACGATTATTATATTTTTTCATTTTTCTATAAAATGATGCCATATTTGTTCCTCCATTTACTTAATTTGACCTCAAACTTCTAGAAACAATAACAATACACATGATTGTACTTACCTTGTTCTTTGTTCATGTTGTTGTGGACCCATTACTCTCATATTTTTAGCTAATCTTGTATCAGGCATTGTTTTATTGATTCCCTAAAATAAAGAAAAATACAAAGATCATTCACGTAACTAAACTCTAAATTTCTATGAAAGATGAACTAACATGTACAGACTTCCACTGCTAAACACAAGCTAGCCAGTACTGATGTCTGGATACTACCATCTGTTAAATGTGACAATTCATAGTATATTTTAATGATAACAATGATAAAATGTAGCACAATAGATATTTTGATGACATGGATAACATTCAAAAATAACAAACAGTACGAACTTTTGTTGGTTATGACTTCTTGAATTTAAATAAACAAAAAATATGATTTGCAAAATGGACTCAAATTTCAACACACCACATTGTTTATCTAGGTTACAATTATAACAAGAGTTACTTACAGTGTTAATTCTGGATGTAGCATGAGGATATTGTTGAGGTCTTTTACTTCCTGCTGCTAATTGTTGCTTGGCAAGTGTAAGCTGAAATAACAATATATATGTACTTAGACAGAAGGAGACCTAAGGCCACAACAAGTTGATCATATGTTCTACGGATTTTTCTGAAAAACAAATGGGGCGAGCGAGCGAAGCAAAGAAAAAAAATGAAAAAGTCTTTATTCACTTGCTTTATATAGCGGTTTGACCAAATTTTTATGGGCGAGTGAGGAAGAAAAATATTTTTTTGTGTAAAAAACGCCAAAATTAAGGTGCGAGCGAATCCATAGAACATATGATCAATTTGTTGTGACCTAATACAACACATACAAAATATTGATATTTTACTGATTTTTTCCATCAACAAAGTTATTTCAATCAAAGTCATAATAAGGAGGCAGTGGGGAGAATAATACATGTATACAAGTTGTTAAACTGTGAGACACAAGATCATTCTATGGACCCTATTAACTACGTTCAGATCAGTCGTTACCTTAAATTTTTACAAGCACTAGCTCAACTTATTAGCATTGTATAGAATAGGGCTAAATAATCAACCAGCCTGACTCTATGAAATGAGAAATGTTCACTAGCCTAAATCAATCTTTATATGCCCTTGGACTTCAGGCCCCTAGATTTATGTGACGACTGTAAAATGATCTTCAACTTGTGATTCAACTGACTGATACAATCAAGTTTATCAAGTAATGCTAATCTTTAATATTATACAAGAAATGTAATGTGGAAACCACATTAAAGCCTGATTTAAAAACTTTAACCCAAAAATTCCAAAGGGAAATAATCCATAATGAAGCCAGGTAGAGTTGTGGTTACTTTCCAATTCTGTTTATCACATGGTATGTTATCATTGTATGAAGTTTCATAAAGATCTGACAATACATAGCAGAAATATATGGTAAATTGAAAACTTTAACGCAATTCCATATGCTAACAATATTTGGGTTCAAGAATAAGTTACTAGTGCAATCATGCTTATTAAGGCATTTGTTGAATGCCCACAATCTAAAACTATAAATAAACTGGTAAATGTAAATAAGGCCATGCCAAATTAACCATCAAATCAAATTTGACAAACCTAGGTACCTATTCACAAAAACACACAAACCGAAAACGAAAACACAAATATTTTTTACGGCAAAACACAATGCATTATAAATATTCAATGGAATAACACCCTCATAATATGAAACAATGGTCTTAATTTAATAAAATGACTAGTGTTTTTTCACGTAAAATATATTTTGTAGTTATGACACGGTTATGATAAATTGTTTACAATGAATATTGTCGTTGCCGAACACAATTTTTCTCTGAGTTAAATTGTCATATCGAATTTCCGGAACATCGGAACCATTTAAGAAAACTTTACCTACAATTTTTTTTAAATTTTGTTTGAGGACTCTAAAACCTACGCGCACGCGGACGCTTAACAAAATTCTGATATGGCATGGCCTAAGTTAGGTACACAAAATTGATAACAACCTTTTCTTTGTATTGTAAATTAAGTTTTTCAAGATCTCTTATTTTATCCTGAAGTTCTTCTAATCTTTCCTCTGTTTCAATATCTCGAATTCTCTTGCCTGAAGTAACAATAAAGATGCATTTATTCTATTAATATCACACTTTCTAAATAACATTAAAAACTACTCCAATCCCCGTAAACAGATATCCTGTAGAGCATTGTCGTACAGGATCTCTACTGTCTCCGTGGAAGGTCACGTCGAGATGAACTTTGTGTCGACCAATCAATGTGTAGCTTTCATCTAGACGAAACACTATTTATCACATTTTGATTTCGTAATTTCTATTTTTAGACCAAGGTTTGCAAGCTTATTTAACAGCGGTTGGACGGCTTATTTCAAATTGCGTGACGTAGACCATGTAAACAAGTTACGTATTATAACAATTTCGTCATGAATATTATGATGAAAAAGGTCACCTGAACGTAACCTTTGTTTGGAAAAGGCCAGATCTAAATTAGCAAGTAGGCGAGCGGAAAATTTTAGATCAGGTTTTAATCAGATTGAAACTACTCCAAATGTCTCTTTCTTGTAATTGTTTATAATATAAGAAGTAAAGGCATTCTAATGAGTCTAAGCTCATCTGACTTCAATAATAAAAACTCCTTGAGATTAAGCCAATATCAGCTAACCAAAAATAATAACTGAAATAAATGATTTTAACACACAATAAAATAAAAAGAACTTTCTAAAGCTAGAATCAAAACAAACATTTATAAATTATCATTAAAAATCATCCATAAAGAAAGTGAACTTCATCACCATCATTTAACAAACTCTGGTTTTATCTTTAAAATGCGAATTGCATCATATGAAAACTTACCTCCAACACCATGTACCACAGGCTCTGATTCTCCAGTTTTCTTTTTATCATTGACCAGTCGCAACAGCTTTGTCGCCATTCTATAATAATAATGATAATAATGATCATCATAATAATAATAATAATGATGATGATGATGATGAGGAGGATGATGATGATGATTTCAACTTTAATATCAACTTTTATCAAAATCTTAAAGGTACTCATTCACAGATTCCAACTTTAATATCAACTTTTATCAAAATCTTAAAGGTACTCATTCACAGATTTCAACTTTAATATCAACTTTTATCAAAATCTTAAAGGTACTCATTCACAGATTCCAACTTTAATATCAACTTTTTCTAAAACTATCAAAATTGTTTGGAAACATTTTTAAGCAGAAAATTAGTGATTTGATCATAACAATTTTAGTGCAAATTGACATACAAGTACAAATAATAGTGTTTCATGTAGTAAATATCTATCCCGTATGTCACGGTATAGAAAATTTTAGTGCATTTTTGTGACTTTTATTGTATATTTCTTGCTACATATAGGTCAGTTTGTCTTAAAATAATAAGAATTAATTTTTTGACACAGTTACAGACACTGAATGGTATTTTGAAATTATAGAAAAAAATAAACAAAATCTGTTAATAGTGGACCAGTCTAATTATAGCTTTTGTTCACAAATTAGGCTTTTGGGCCTTAATAATTGTCAAAAACCGCATGATTTTGAAATAAAAAAAGTGGTCTTAATAGCGGAACTTTACTGTAGTACCTTTAATGTAGAACAACAAACCTTTTAATCTTGTCTTCCTGTTTACGAGCATGTTTCTTCAATATTAAATTTTCCTCTGATAAACGAAGGTACTTATCTTCTAGTTCACCTCTGTCCCATTTACTGACCATACGACGTTGTTGAGCTGCTCTCTGTTCAAGACCTGGAATAAAACAGTATATGTGATCAAAATCCTTTATAACTAAACAAGAAAATTTTAAATCATTTTTATAATGATATCTTAACCAGAAAATTCATCATTAACTCCTTTTAATAACACAAAATGCTTCGCATCATTGCTTCAGTCATAGAAATTCAGATTAAAATTTGCAAGCAAGTCGGGCTAGTAATTAGGGAATTTTAATATGCCTCACAGAAAAACTACCAGTTTTTTGCTGTCCGGCTAGTACAAAATCTACCACTGTTGCTTACTTGACATAATTTGTTCTTTCATTATATGAACCATTTTTTTACAAGATTTAAATCATACATATAGCAGACATTATGTGTCATGTAACAACAATTCCTGTTACTATAGAAAGTGCAGAGCTCAAACAATATTTGTGTTCAGGCAACTTATTACTGCAAGTAAACATTTGGTTCGACAAGTAAAACATTTAGCTGATTGTTCAACTCAGCAAACCTAGTTCAAAAATAAATGTGGAGCCCTGAATAATCAATTGTTGTCCAATCTTAAATAAAACCATGTATACTGGAATGCAACAATTAAGGTTTTTTACTTTCATGAGACAATATTCATACATACCACCAATATTGGTGTCTTTAACAGGAATGTGGTCAATGTCTGTCATCTTAACGGTCACGACATTGAACTCTGAAAAAAGAAAAAACGTATGATCATTACATTATGATGAGCAGTTCTTACCAAGGATTTAAAATGTGGAACACAAGGACTCTATAGGTAAAAAATGTTGGGGACATTGAATTCTAAAGAACGAAATGTACAAAATTTTAAGACACAAAATTCTGGACAAAATAATTATGGTCTCTGAATTCCAAGTCTGAGTGATGCTGAACAAATGCAACAAAAAAGGGTAATTTTTCAACAGCCACATGTGCACCTTTTCACAGACGATTTAATACTATACAGGAAAATCAGCTCTACAGAAGATGCTAAGGAATTACAGGCAAATCTAGACAGGCTTCATCAATGGAACGAAGACTGGTTGTTGGAGTTTCATCCCCAAAAGAACTAAGTAATACATGTTACAAACAAGAAGATCCAACACAAGGCTTCAAACAACATCCATGGACATACTCTAGATTCAGTTAACAGCGCAAAGTACCTCGGAATTCACATTCAGACTCTTAGCTGGAACCAACACATAGATATCACCACAAAGAAGGCTAAGACACCAGGTCATTTATAGCTCGTAACACCGACCATTGTCCTTCAAAAACCAAAGATCTGTGCAACAAGACCTTAGTCAGACCAATCTTGGAGTAAAGCACTGTCATTTGTGACCAGTACACCAAAGACAACATAGACGAGCTTGAAATGGTACAGCAGAGTATAGGTATGTTACTGGTGACTATCACACTATCAGTTGGGTGTCAGCTATGCGAAACAACTTCACTTGGACTCGCTATAGCAGAGAAGAACCCAAGCCAGAGCAGATATGGTGTTCAGTGTTATATCCACAACCTTGTTGAAATCCAATCACATCTAATACCAGCCATTACATGTTGTGGACATGACCAGAAATGTGTTATCCAATATGCTAGATTCCTGACATATAACATACTTTTTTTGGAGATGGCATTCAAACATGGAACTCCCTACGACAAACAGTGGTAGACAAGGCTTCTCTAGAATTATTCATATCCAGGATGCAGAATTCTACACCCACTGAATAGATTGTACTCCTTGACATATATAATGTGTATGTAATGAACTGTAAACTAATTGAAAACAAAAACTTTTTTAATGGCTGAGCGCCCTTGTTCTGGGCAATATTATTTTCAAATCATGGTACGTAATACATCTGATGTGGACCGTACTTTTTTATGGAAGAGAGAAAGAAAAAACTAACAAATGGTCGGGCTACGACAACTTATATAAGTACATGAGCTGTTCCGAATGATGCAGATGGAATTCCAATTTCTTCCAAACATTTAAAAACATTCTAATTCCATTCATAAAGCTTGAAGAAGCATGTCACAACTTGTATCTACAAACTTTTTCACAAATTAAATTGTTTCAACGTGACAGTTCAATAAACTATTCTTTTTAAATCAAATACTAATGCATGTTCAATATAAAAACTGTAAGACAGGACGTTAGCATGGTTACAGTAAAGACATCTGTCAAAACAATATTTTGGAAACTGAACCTCCAAATAACCGGAAGTGGATGCTGTCAATGTAAACTAAAACTTTCAACGACGGAATTTTCATGAAGGAGAGCACATTGAAGTATCATTAACTGTTATTTTATGCTGCATATCTTTTCTGTATTAAGAGTCAATGTTTTACAACTTCATATTCAATATTTTTATGTATATGACTTAAAAAGTAATAGTTTTATGAAATATTTACATTTTCCAACTTACCTTGGCTGCGCACGCACCTTAGTTGCTAATAAAACCCAGCTAGCCGGAATGTCAAAATATGCGGACCTAAAATATTTCGAACCATTTATTTCGGACTCAAATCTTGCACTTCATTTAATTTGTCTTTGGATAACTAACTTTACTTGACTAGACTTAAGCATGATATGGTTACCTTGTAATATATTTTTTTTTTGGATTTGAAGGGTGCGACAATTTATGGATTATATAATTGCATTGAAGAGCTTATAGCTATAACATTGGTTTATGAATGCCAAATCTAAGTACCAAGTATTTAGTCAATGTCTCAATGACAATTTTAAACTGAAAATCATACTAAAAATCTAACTTGATTTTGGGTTCTTAATTATAATCAGTACTTTAAACATTTTACATATAAGTCAGAATCAAAGGTAGCTGTAGATAGATAGATTTAGATCAGGGAATTAGATATGTTATCTATGTCTCTGGTTTCAATATTTTCTTTTTTTAATATTGTTATAGAAGAAGCCCTTAACGGTAGATCAACAGTGATCTTATGCCAAACTCCTCACAGTGCTAACGTCACGCTTGCTACGTTATTGATTTAATAAAGGGAAATAACCGCTGCGGGGAGTTTGATATATTTTATAAAAAAAAATTCTTTGTTTTTATTGCATACGGGTCTGACCGGCTTAGTTCAGCTTTATATACAACCGGATCTGTGAAGAGATATAATTGGTTAATCTCTTAGCTCATTTATCCAATTGAAAGACTTGTCTCAAAATCCTTTGATTTGCTCCGTTCATCCGGGCAATCGCAGTCGATGAAGGGAAAATGGCTGCTTCAGATTCGAGAGCGACTGAATCGACTAATTCGTCGGGTGCTGATTCCGACGACCCGGTAAAGAAGTTGTATCCATCCGTAAATGAAGATGTTACTCCTCTGCCTCGATCGTGGAGTGCAAAGGACAAGTTTAACTACCTGGGACTCTCCCAAAACAACTTACGAGTTCACTACAAAGGTACAAATTTGTCATTTGTTTTGGTTTTGACGACGACGAAATCAACAGTCGTGACCTTATTGCGCCGTTACTTTTATCGCTGTTTTTGACTCAATCTTGTTATTTCTGGGCATATAGCATAAGGAGGTGTTCGATGACAATAAAATATGTGTGTTATATTGCAGGATATCCACATTTATAAGGTTAATCAATAAATTGACCAGTTTTCTTTGTGTCATCCTCCCAGTGAGTCACAAATCAGCTGTTCTGAGTTAACTCATCAACAATTTACATGATGTATAATTTACTCTCATTCTTACTCTGTGTCAGTGATTAAATGAATTTTGTGTTGTTGTTGTTGTTTTTTTTGGGGTGAGGGGCTTGAATTACTAACTCTTCTAAGAGAACTGAAATGGTCAAATAGGAATTTAAGATGTTACACCGATTTAGTGATAGATCTATTTTTCATTTTTGGACATCAGTTGTCTCCTAACTGCCGTTTTAAACAGGTGCTCTAGAATCTCAAAGTCCCTAAGGGGACAAAATAGGCGATTCAGTCCACTTACCGACCAGTTCAAGTACAGCTTCTTTCTACGAACCATCCTGACATTGAACTCTCTACCAACAGTCAAAGCTGAGGCTCAATCATTGGCGCCTTTCGTGAGAGATTTGTCTGACCAACCCTTCTTAATAATCATCAAATGGGTATCTTCCTGTAATTACTAACTTCAGGTTGTGGGTATAGCAATTGCAATTTTTTTTTTTTAAATTTAAAATTTAACTTATTTTATCTTTTGCAAATTGCCTGTACCCTTCTACTCTATCCTTTCATTTCTCTAAATGTCTTGCCCTCCATTGGTATTGTGCACTGTAATAAAATTGTCATGATTGACAGCATTACGTATAAATAAGAAGGCACTTAATTGTATGACAGTTTTTTGGGATTATTTGAGATACACTAATCTGTAAATACAGGATAATTTTTATTAGAAATGGGATTGTGCAAAATTACTGGATTATAAGAAATACAATTTGAGTCTTGTCAATGATTAAATTATTCAGGGTTAAAATCATGCAGTGATTTGAAATATTGATTTTCCATGCAAACAACACCATAACCAAGCAGTTTGTTATCAAGATGTGTAAAAAACGAAAATCCAAAATCATTAAATGATGCGATAATTTAAAACAGGGTTATCTTGAGATATTTTGTGATTCCATCTGAATGCCTATGATCAACTTTTTAGAATCACTGACCAGGTGTCATATTTTGTTGATTTTTTTTATCAGTGTTCGTTGCTTTGCTAGTTTTAACATTTGGGAAAGTTAAGTCGAAGCTTAGTTGGTGCCCGGGACAACTACTTTTATGTTTGGGCAACCAAAAATTTCTTTAGGGCAACCAAACATTTACAAACAAGGTCTAGTGATTGCTACTTAAAAGGCCTGTTTAGGCAACCACTTTCATATCCTAATTTCCTAATATCCTAATTGTAGACTGATAGTTCATTCCCCAATATTTAAGTGACCTCTTTTCATTCAGATATGTGTAACAACTTAATTAGCTCCTGTTATACTGCAAACGTAGACCCTTATTGTATTCTGGTAAAAAACTTACTCAAACCTTTGCATGAGCCAAAAGAATATCAGTGAGTTATCCTAGAAGTAGCGGCATGAAGCTGTCTTCTCAGCTACCAATGCAATAATTTCTTAGAAAAAAACTTATGTGCTCCTAAGTAGAATGTTATTTGTCAGCAATAACATACATGTAATAGGTTGTCCTTGGCAACACACAAGTGCTAATTTACACCAAATCTAACCCTATATTCAGTATTAGCTGCCTGCAGAATAAGCTGGTGTCTTGGTTTCCAGAGTCAATTAAGTTTCAGTACTGACTACCAAGCATTTCTATTGTCCCCTCATTCTTCAAATTCTGTGTTCTATGCAAGTACAGGGTTTGACATTAAAGGATGTCCGGTTGCCCCCTATCTGATTACAACCTGATCTAAAATTTTCCGCTCGCCAACTCGCTAATTTAGATCTGGCCTTTTTCAAACGAATGTCACGTTCAGGTGACCTTTTCTCATCTTAATATTCATGACGAAATTGTTATGATACGTAACTTGTTTACATCATCTACATCACGCAATTTGAAATGAGCCGCCCAATTGCAGACTGTGAATAATACCGCTGTTAAATTAGCATGCAAACCTTGGTCTAAAAATAGAAATTACGAGATCAAAATTTGATTAATAGTGTTTTCATCTAGATGAAAGCTACACATTGATTGGTCGACACAAAGTTCATATCAACGTGACCTTCTACGGAGACAGTAGAGATCCTGAGATCCGGAGATTGGGTTGCCCCTGACAACCTAAGGCTATATTTCGGTTTGGGCAATATTCTATTACTTGTTAACATTTTGGTTCAGGAAGTGAAATTTTTAGCTGTTTTTAAAACAGGACAACCTATTTTGATTTAAATAAATGTCTGTCCCAGAGGTATTGCCTAGTTAGAACCTGCATGTAACTGTACACTGTCCTAGAAATTGCCATCACCAAGCTCTATTCTAGAACACTACAGTCACTATGATGATTGTGTGTTCCTCATTAAGGTAATAAATAACTAAACCAAATTTACACAACTCAAAACACTACAGCCCAGGTTTTTTTCGTATATAAAAAAGACTGTTTAAGGTCCATTTTCTTCAAAAATGTGTAAAAGATCATGCAGTTTTCCCCATTTTATTTCTTTCCCCAAAATAACTTTTCAAAAAATAAATATCGTATAAAGTAAGACCCCAGTCCACTTCCTATTTACTGGAAAAAGTCATGAATTTATTACTGTGTTTAAAATGCCTAATTATATCAAAACTGCTTGTATCTAGTTTAATTCTAATTGTGTCTAATGTCTAATTGTCAAAATAATGTAAAATGTGTTGTTATGTTACTCTGTCATTCTACAGTGTACTGTCCTTATACAATTGCTCTAATTGTTTACAAAAATTAATGGCTCATTTACTTTAAATACATTGATTGATTTATTAATAATATTGTACAAAGTCTTTAAATCGGGTCTTAGTCATGGAAATCTTTCTTATGAATTATTTTTTCCCAATATTTAATTTTGTTTGGGTAAGAGATATTTCTTTAGAAACGCTGGTTGGGTGTGTTGGCCTCTGTAAATAACCAAATAAAACTAAAAGTGATGGTAAACAGCTTTAACTAAGGCTAAACTGAAAGTTTAAAAATGTTAAAAATCTGTAACTTTGCTTAAGTATCAGCCTTCACGATAATTTTTTTTTAGGACTTGCCCCTTCGGGCAGACAACATGGATTTTCAACTTGCCCGAATACATTTGAACTTGCCCGAAAATAAAGGATCATTTTTTTTAATTTATGCTTTTAATCATCTTTATCTGTGTGAACAATTCATTCTTTAACAATAAAGACTCCATTTCGTGTACGAAATGGACTTTGGTTTGATAATTTGTAGGAATTCGGCAATTAATTCATCTAAGTTAAACATTTTTTAAATTTTTATCGAGAAAAGTGTAGTTTATTATAGTTCTATTACATTAACCTGTCACTACTTGAATAATTACACGGTCACTGAATCTGTTATTTTTAACCATTTTGAACTTGTTATTTCTCAGATATTCAAAATTGTAGCATGTATAGTTAGATTATCAATGATTAATATGGATTTGTGGCTCAATGTTTTAAAAGAGGTTAAATAATAACACTTAGTGAGTGTGTAATTATTCAAGTTGTGACAGGTTAATGTAATAGAACTATATATTAATGTTCATTCACAATAAACAAAATCAATATTATCATTGGAGAAAAATCGTAACTGAACAATAAAGACTCCATTTCGTGTACGAAATGGACTTTGTTACAATACTTTGTAGGAATTCGGCAATAACAGGGCTTGCACTAGACTTTCAGACTCAAGGCTCAATGACCCTTCAGTCAAAATTTTCAGGGATCAAAATCAATTTTCTGCATGAGATTTTGTTAAACAACATTTACGTTATAGTTTCTGTCACATTTGACAAACAGACCCATGTATAAAATCACATTCAGTATGGCAATGCCTTTGTTTAACTTAAATTTTGTAAAATTCACACAACATAGTGCTTTTATATCAAATCATTAACTAAAAATATTTATTTTTCATTTAAATTGATCAGTTCTTCTGGTTTAGCATGTTGCTTGCTGGTATATGTTCATCAACAGAGATAAAAATCATAAAGGGTCATTTAAAAATGTGCTCAAAATGTCCTAAATTTTGACCTTTCTTTGTTTAAATATTTTCTTTAAAAATACAGTCTGCTATGAATATCATATCTTTTGTTAAATTATGCTTTTCATGTAGCAAAACATAATATTTATTGTTTTTTTAGAGTCTAAAACACGATTTTAACTGATACATTATGAAACGAATATTTTAAAATTTTCACATATTCAACCAATGTTTATTCTTGAATCAAAAAGTTGAGGGATTTCCCCTTACTTATTGCTAAATTAAAAAAATCTAAAAATATAAATGATAAAACATAATTTAATGACAACGTAATTTGAACGATGTTTCACTTTATTGGCGATAGCGTCGGTCGCGAAAATGTATGGCAGTACGAAAAGAAAATAATTCAATGTAAAATAATTTGGTTTTTTTTTACGATTATTTTGACTTAGAATTTAATGATTATTATTATCATTTAATCAGAGTTTATTATTGTTGTCAACTTTAATTGTCTTTAAAAAAAACATTTGCAAACTGGCTATTACGTCTATTTAAACTGCGTCACAACATGCTCATAATTAAATACAATTGTCAATTTAACGGCAAGCATACAAAAGCTTATCTACTTTAATCAATGCAATATCACAGTTTGTCACATGTTTGTTAATTGCAACAGTTTGATTACGTTAACAATCTTATCGGGCCGACATGTAGCACTTTTGATTTTTTGAGCGGGCGGTCTTTATAGGCGATAAAGTACACAGGGGTGATCGATAAACAAAGGAGTTACTTGTTATCGGCTTTTGAAGTGTGTATACAAACTGCAAGCCCCGCGTAGCGCGCATCGCTGATTGGTCGATTACATCAAATAGGCGGATGTAACATACGCTCCACTTGTTGTCAATCCGAGATCTTGATGACTCTAGAACGCAGAATATACATGGGTCAAATTGACGCACGAACGATTTTGATTGTGGATCAAATAAGAGTATTTTGTAATTTCCGTGCGTATTTAATTCAACTTGCCCGATCGGGCAGACAGGTTTTAATTTTAACTTGCCCGCCGGCAATTTTACTTGTCCCGGGCTTCGGGCAAGTGGGTTATTTCGAAGACTGTTAAGTATGGCTGTGTGGAAAGTCTGTGTTTTTGGCTTGTGGTGGTCCTCATAGGTTTTTAGACTCTTTTTTGAAAAGAGTGAACATAAATATTAGATTCTGTGGTATTAAATTGTGATCAAGGCCATATGGTCTTAATAGCCTTGAGAAAATGAACTTTTACTGTTTTGTCACTAGTGAAGATAAGGTTAAAAGATAAACTATTCACCAAGTATAACCACCCAGTGTATTCAGGATATGTTTATTTGTTTAAAGAAAGATGAGGTAGACTATCTGACTCATAAATGAAATAGATCTTCACGGAAATATTGACATAATCATGTTGTATGGGAAACATACTTTAAAATACTGGGTCTGTTAATAAACATTGTTTGAAACACTTATAATCATACTAGATGAATAACTTTACTTTTATTATTTGTGGAAATTTTGATTTTTGGAGAAATTCTGATATACTGGTTAAAGAATCTGTGATATATGCTAACTTTATATGTTTTTTTTTTATGAAATTATATTAAAAAGTAAGTAACATAGTTAAGTTAGTATGAACAACTGGAGTCTAGATCTGGTTAGGTGAACTGTTACCCTCATATGACTCTGACATTTAATAAACATGTCAACTGAGACACACTACTCATGGCATTTTTCAGCAATTTGACTCCACACAAGAAATAGTTTGTTTTTCAGTTTTTCAGGTGTGTGTAAGGAATTTAGGACTTATAGCACCTGTCATTGCCGACTATCTATTTAAATTGCTATTTATATACTGACAGAACTAATTTGTGAATCTGTACCTTTGATTTAATAGAGTATGAAATAATCATAGGCAGATCCAAGGGGGGACGGACCCGGCATACGCCCCCTCCCCTAAAATTGCCCAAGCAAAGTTTTTTTTTATCATAAAATATGATATTCATAGGAAAATGTCAAAAAATTTTGCACGCTATGCGTGCAATTAATTCAAGGCTGGAACTACACTAAAAACGTGACATAAGGTACAATAATTCAAGGACAATTCCTTCTAAGTATTTGTAAGATTTTTACATGATCCAACGGCTGTAAAAATTATATGATATATATCTAGATGCTTTAATCGTATACCCTGGGAACGGGTAGGTTCTGTAAATGTGCATGAATCCCTTAAAAATGAGCTTTAAGGGATCACAGCAACCCTGAACCCCTGGTCAAGGCATTGTCCAAGGCCCATAGTGGGCCCTTGAATATGGCCCCTAGACCCCCAGTCTGCTTGTTCATTTTTCCGCCCCCCGTAACTTGAATTTCCGCCCCCCTTAACTGGAAATCCTGAATCCGCCTATGATAATGGTAGGTATTTGTGTGGACGGATAGTCCCAACTAATGAAAAAAGGATGTAAAACTGAAAAACACCCTCAATCATTATAAGTTAAATGAGTCATTTGGGAGTTCACTAACAGCCATTAAAGGAGTCATACTTTCTAAGTTTCTATGCTATTAAAAGATACATAAACAGCCTTTGAAGGAAATCATACTTTCTATGCTATTAAAAGATGTTTTCCTGACTCAATGTAATATTGATTGTAACAATAGTCTGTAACATACTTCAGGTCTATTTGATAAATTTTGATATTTAACACTTCCTATAACATTAAGATAGTCAATAATGTGAAATAAGCTTGTAGTGTAAAGTCCTTAGACTCAATTCTTCAACTAATCAACTATTTTCTCATAAAACATATATCTTCATGTCAACAATGTACTTGATATTGACGCCAAAACTTCTTCCATATTATTACATCATGTTACTATTATTGGCTGAGTTCGATCATCAACTCTTCTCTAGTCTAGTTTAGGACAGGAAGTTTATCTGAGCATGCGTGTGATCGAGCGTACTTTAGTTGACAATAGTGCCTGTCAACAAGTAAAAATATGAGAATTTGAATATTGTGGTTTAAATCATTATTTCACACCTTTGATCTGCGTGAATTACATAATAAACACAGCAAAATGCTGAAAGGAGCCTAATTGTAACATATCTTGCAGAATATAGAAAATGTGCCAACACCGGGATGCTTTCTTGCATTTCTCTGCCATTTTGTAACTAGCGGTGAAGTGTGAGTTGAGCTATATACATGTAGTAGAAACAATTACGCCTTATCCGGTAACTACACTGAGTTCGTTTAGCATATAGTCGCACTATAGTAACTATAGTTGATGATTGAACTCAGCCATTGTAAATTCTAGAAACTAGGATATAAGGACTATGACTATGTTAAGTCTATGGATAGCCTTGATTTTAATATAAGTCACCAGTGTACAACACTAGGGTGTGAAGTTGGTAACCCGGGTTGGTAGAGCAGTCAGTAGCCCACTTGGATTTCAAATCTAGTGTCTTAAAGAGGGTATGGGTTCGAATCCCCCCCCAGGGATGTTATACCCTTCCATGAAAATTTGACAAAAAAATGTCAATTTTCCTCCATTAATAAGATATATGGAGAAGTTTATCCTAGCTTTTCTGGACCATTGTCTATAACCAGTACTCACCTACCCTTCCACAAGGCCGGAAACTTCTCCATATTATCTAATCAATGGAGGAAAATTGACATTATTGTCAAATTTTCATGGAAGGGTATAACCTCCCGGGTGGGATTCAAACTCGCACCGCCTCGGGCACGAGATTCCAAATCCCGGAGCGCTACCAACTGCGCTATCTACCCGGGTTGTGTTTTAAGTTCAAATTTGTGTTAAGTACACTGTTGTTTTTTGCAAAATACTGACCACTTGATCAAATGTTTTTGGTACGGGATCATATAGCTTGTTTAGAATCACGTGAGACATTGTTTGAATAGAATATTGTTTACATTTGTCTCATGATATCCCACATGACCTATGATACCAAAACAAGCTTATATTTTATTATATAGCTCGTTTAGGATAACTTGAGACAAAATACAACGATACCATTTTTATACACAGGTAGATTTAAGTTTAGTACACATAATTATCGACTATTATCAGTGTGTTTTGATGTATAACTTTAGTAGGAGAACACACGTTCCACGCATTAAGTTATGATGATTAAGACTGTTTAGTACTTTCATTACACAAAATCAGCTGACCTCCCTGTTTTATGTAATACATGAGTCCAAAATATGTAAACAGACTGAGTCGTTTGTCTCAAGTTATCCTAAACGAGCTATAATAATATTTTTTTAAACATAAATAAAATCTAAAATCTTATTCCATGTATACTTTGGTGAATCACAATGAAGTTTAGATCTATAATTTTACCACTTAGAGACATATACTAATGTTGATATATTTAAACAATCTATTTATAGACTAAGATTGAGTAATTTCTATTTATATCTGATGAAGTAAAGTTTTAACTTTGTACCATTTGTTTATGGTACTTGATAACAGTTTATTTTGTGTATGGTATAGTCTGTTTTATAACAGTTTGTTTCTATGTATGGTATAGTCCGTTTTTTCTCAACTGTCAAAGCTTGAATTATTTCACGGTGACTAAATGCATTGTTTTTGTACTGGCGGCATTATTGTTATTAACAATATCTTGACTAAAACATATCATACAGCATAAGCAGCTTTACTTAATCATAATACGCACTTTCCGAAACTCATGGATGTATTACCACAATAATTTTAACAAACCCATTCACCATGAAATTATTCATGTTTTGACAGCTGAGAAGAAACAAACTATATCTGTTTTATATTGTTAAAATTCCTTCGACTGTCAGTAACACATACATTAACCCCACTGATTTAAATACTTGATATTTGTTGTATAAACTCTTTTCATAAATCTGCATTTCATGGGTTTAGTGGAAAACAGTCGTAACTCACTCTTGTCTTTTGTTGAGTTACGACAGTTTTCCGCTAAACCCTCGATTTATGTAAGAGATTTATCAAACAAATATCTATTTTTATCCATCAAGTGTATGAAAACCCGGGTCGATAGCGCAGTTGGTAGCGCGCCAGGATTTGGATACTCTTGCCCGAGGGGGTGCGGGTTCGAATCCCACCCGGGGAGGTTATACCCTTCCATGAAAATTTGACAATAATGTCGATTTTCCTCCATTGATTTGATTATATGGAGAAGTTTCCGGCCTTGTGGAAGGGTAGGTGAGTACTGGTTATAGACAATGGTCCAGGAATGCTAGGTTAGGTGCGCTGGACGCCGTGAAATGACCTAAATTGTGTTGATACGGCGTTAACTCCAATAAATAAATAAAATATGAAGGTCTGTAATGAGTATTTAAATCCCCAAACATAAATGTATGCACATCTGACAGTTGAATTAAAAAACTATATTTCCAATATATTGAAATAGATTAGAACAGAATGATGCTAAGAGAAATTGAATCGAATATTGTATCGTTTTCTTAGGCTTGTAAGAATGTAAAGTAAATAAATTATTGATTCAACAAACTGGTTGTGAAGTACAAAGTGTGTTTGTCTGGTTAAATCTCAATAGTTTAGGTATTATACTTAAACGAGTCATAAGTCATGCCGCCCGGCTAGCTCAGTTGGTAGCACACAAATCTACTGATCCAGGGGTCACGGGTTCGATTCCCAGGCATGGCATACATTCGTGGAGCTTGGTCATGAAATTATTTTTATGGCCATTCTCCCTCCTACCAATGCTTTTTAATTATGTAGGGCAGTTGTCAGTCACTGACGAAAGTATGCGCTTAGTAGTTGGTTTACAGCTAAATCCAGAGATTTAGCCTTTCAGGAGGAGTGGGAAGGTTGACTGACCACCATTATATGACCTATAAAATGTGTTGCAACGGCGTAAAACCCAACAAAAAAATCAATAGTTTTGGTATTGTACTTGAAGTTGAATGAGTTCTTACTCATTATAGTGAATGCTCCAAGATATTGTTACATTTCTTAGAAATATGATTGTTAATTAACTTGATTAGTTATGCTTATTGTAGATCTTAAAATAATTAACTCTCTGATATAACTATTATAATGAATGGATGACTTCTTATTGTTTGTATGGTGTAATTATTAGAGTGAAATATTTGTTGTAGAAATACAGTAAAACTTCCCTTGGAGGTCACTGCCAGTGATTGCTTTTACCAATCTGATTAAAACGCGATCTAAAATTTTCCGCTCGCCTACTCGCTAATTTAGATCTGGCCGTTTTCATTGAGTGAAGGTGACCTTTTCTCATCATAATATTCATGACAAAATTGTAATGATTAGTAACTTGTTTACATCGTCTACGACACGCAATTTTAACAATTGTGTTTCGTCTAGATGAAAGCTTCGCATTGATTGGTCGACATAAAGGTCATCTCTACGTGACCCCCATTGAGATCATAGAGATCCTGTACAACAACGCTCTACAGGATATCTGTATTCAGAGATTGTGCTTTTACAATCTAGCCTGAAACCCGGGTATAGTGAAAATTGATTTGGGCGAGTGAAAATCACTTATAAGTTATCTCATATAGTCAGCCATGTTGATGATTGTGTCCTTTCTATGTAACATAACTTGACATATTGGACCTGTGATCAAGAAAATTGCCAGCCCCTCCCCTCAGTAAAAATTACCAGTCATTACTATATATGCCATGTAGGGCTGTCGTGATACGCCAGAAGCGTACTGTGATATGTTGTAATACGCTGTCATCGTATCGCGATATGTACCATGATATATTGCGGGCTTTTAGATTCGTTGTTCCTCTGCTGTATTTAACAGAAAAAATTGCAAATATTATATGCAGCTACTGATAGAATAATAATAATAATAATAATCTAGCCTCTTTTAGTATTTACGGTCATTTAGGACTGAGACGCGCCCCAACCGGTTAAAATCTTGCAACTTTAGGTTTGATGGAATGTAAAATGGACACTGATGTTTCGCTACTTTTATTTTGCAAAGGAAAGAATTTTTTGATGAAATAAAAATATCGCCGAATACCGGTACATTAAAATTGTACCGCGGTATGTATTGCTGCAGCTGCATATTGCAATATACTGGTATACCTGTATATTGTGATAGCCCTAATGTCATCTAGTCATTCTGCTGGCTGATGTAAACAAGTTTTACTGTATGTATAGATATACAAGCACTGCGTGACCTCCAGATGTTATCTGTCTGTTATATTAGACTATTATATCTCTATCTTGTATCTATATATCTATGATTTAACATAGAATTACAGTTACGCCATATTATATACTGGATAATACTTGTTGCATGTCAGAAAAATAACATATTTTCTAGCTGGGATGAATCATGAAATAGTTTCGGGGAAAGAAAGACAGCAGTTATTTATGGGCTACATGTCATTTAATTATTTGCCTAGGGTTGCCTGCAAGACTGTAGTAAGTGCATTGCATTAAAGAGCAAGTTACTACTGTCTTGCAGGCAACCCTTGAGGCCACAACAAGTTGATCATATGTTCTACGGATTTTTTTTTTTTAAAAATGGGGCGAGCGAAGAAAATTTTTTTTAAAAAGTCTTTATTCACTTGCTTTATATAGCGGTTTGACTAAATTTTTATGAGCGAGCGAGGAATTAAAAAAAATTTTTGTAAAAACTGTCAAAATTAAGGTGCGAGCGAATCCATAGAACATATGATCAATTTGTTGTGGCCTATGATGGGAAACTTCTGTTTTAAAGTCAGTGATATTTGCTGACAAAAATTTGCTTTAAATTGTCAATTATTTTATGATTAAGTACATTTGATATAATGTTTTTGTCTTGCTATATGTCATGTAAAAGTCAGTAATTCAATAATTCTACATTATAAAACTAGTAGGTAAAAATATTGACCTACATTATTAATGGACATGTTTAACTTGAAGGAAGTGATTGTTGACTTTTGGTAAATGTTTAGTGAACAGTTAAGGCCACAACAAATTGATCATATGTTCTATGGATTCGCTCGCACCTTGATTTTGACGGATTTTACAAAAAAATATTTTTATTTCCTCGCTTGCTCATAAAAATTTGGTCAAACCACTATATAAAGCAAGTGAAAAAAGACTTTTTTTTTTCTTCGCTCGCTCGCCCCATTTTTTTTCCAGAAAAATACGTAGAACATATGATTAACTTGTTGTGGCCTAAAACATGATACCAGTGTACATATAAGAACTTCGTCTGGTTTGAAAGGGGAGTAATCACTAATGTTTTAATGAGATAAGAAGTCTGAGTTTGTTGTTATGAATATTCCATTTATTAGCCAGATTTTTCTATCGGCAGTAACTTAACTGTTGTATGTAATACCAACCATTGAAGTGCTAAAGAGCAATGAAGAACTTTTCATCAAAATTCATACTCAAGCAAAACATTCTGAGTTTTTAGTGATATTCTTCTAGACTTCTCTCAAAGCCACCATACACTTGTTGTATAGTTTTATTTACTCTGTAATATTGTCAGATGGAGGATTACAACATTAACTCTCTAGAAACACTTGTTCTATTTATAGAATATAATTGTATTATTTTTCCAGGTGTAAGATTAAATATTAACTCACCGAGAAAGTAAACAGTGGTTGTATTATTGTATATGTTTATATTTGTAGGTGTAGGTAAGACACATAAAGATGCAGCAAGTGTCAGAGCTACACATAGTATACCAGCTTCATGTGGTATTTATTATTTTGTGTGTTTATATTTGTAGGTGTAGGTAAGACACATAAAGATGCAGCAAGTGTCAGAGCTACACATAGTATACCAGCTTCATGTGGTATTTATTAAAGTATATGTTTATACTTGTAGGTGTAGGTAAGACACATAAAGATGCAGCAAGTGTCAGGGCTACTCACTGTATACCAGCTTCATGTGGTATTTATTAAAGTATATGTTTATACTTGCAGGTGTAGGAAAGACACATAAAGATGCAGCAAGTGTCAGAGCTACACATAGTATACCAGCATCATGTGGTATTTATTAAAGTATATGTTTATATTTGTAGGTGTAGGAAAGACACATAAAGATGCAGCAAGTGTCAGAGCTACACATAGTATACCAGCATCATGTGGTATTTATTAAAGTATATGTTTATACTTGCAGGTGTAGGAAAGACACATAAAGATGCAGCAAGTGTCAGAGCTACACATAGTATACCAGCATCATGTGGTATTTATTAAAGTATATGTTTATATTTGTAGGTGTAGGAAAGACACATAAAGATGCAGCAAGTGTCAGGGCTACACATAGTATACCAGCATCATGTGGTATTTATTATTTTGAAGTTAAAATAATCAGTAAAGGTAGAGATGGGTAAGTGAAATGTTTATAGTTTGTTTAGTTTGTGACTTAGGCCACAACAAGTTGATCATAAATTATGTTCAATGGATTCACTCACGCTTAAATTTTGATGGTTTTTACAAAAAGTAAATTTCATTTTCTCCCTTTTTCATTAAAATTTGGTCAAACTTTGATAAAAAGCAACTGAATTAAGATTTTTTTGCTCGCCCCATTTTTTTTCCAGAAAAATCTGAAGAACATGTGATCAACTTGTTGTGGCCTTAGTTCGTATTGTCTTATGATGGTTACCTTTTATGAGGATCATTATTAACCCATAGCATCCTAAACCTAACCTCTACCAACTCACAAACCAACAAGGAATTGAGAGGACTTTGATTTTAAATTCAGCAAAATCCTGGTATAATTGTAGCAGGGGAATGAAACAGCACTTGTACTCCCTTGCCTTCGAGCTAGCTTTTATGGCGACGCAGTAGAGTGTCCACTTATGACTTGAGAGGTTGTGAGTTCAAATCTTAGTTTGGACCATGGATTTTTATTGGGTTACATTTAGGCATTCAAGGTAAATAACCCACTAGGAATTGTTTGATTGCACCCTTAGATAGTCGTACAGAAAATCAAGCTCCAAGAATTTGAAAACGAAAGAGGGGATAGCAGAGGTATAATACGGCACTTGTACTCCCTTGCCTTCAAGCTAGCTTTTATGGCGACATGACTCGAGAGGTCGTGAGTTGGAATCTCAATTCGGACCATGGATTTTTATTGGGTTACATAATCTCAGTCATGTGGTACATTTATAAAATCTTCAGTGATTACTCCAGATTGGGGGGTGGTTTCAGTCAATGATTAATTCAAAGACTGGACACATCTACATACAGTTCTATACAAATAAGACTTTACATAATTCTTTCAACATTCAGGCTCTTACTCCCTGCTGGTTCATTCACTGCCTCAGGGGTGGGATTTTTGAGTACAAATGACTGATACATTAAAGTAATGAAACAGGGTTCCCACGGTCAGGGAAAAGTCAGGTAGAAATGAATTTTGGTCAGGGAAAAGTAAGGGATTTCTCATGTTTGTGGGAACCCTGTGAAACTATGCTTTCATTCTGTCCTTCCAGCCAGATGGTAAAGTATTCACATACATTGCTAGAATTTATAGTTGATTGAAAAGATTGTTGATTGTAATGTTTACTCTGTGATAATGTTTTCTCTGGTATATTCATTATAATTGAGTGTGGATGATGTTCCCACCCACCTGTTATATGATTTAAATTGATTTATCATTAGCACACTATGGGATGTACTTGAAATAAAACCAGTCTCAGGGCACTCATTTGCAATATTTTTGGGCTGAATATGGGCCCCATTCCCCTCTCACAATCATATGTTTATTTCCCCTATCTCAGATAAAAAGTCCCCTCAAAATTTAATTTAAATATTATTCTGCTAATAGTTAGGCGAAACATGGGCGAGCGTCCGGTGTCGTTAACAATGGTGTTAAAGTTTTTAATTTAGCATATTTTTCTGCAATTTATCGTCAGATCTTTATGAAACTTCATATAATGATAACATACCATGTGATAAACAGAATTAGAAAGTAACCACAACTCTACCTGGCTTTATTATGGATTATATCCCTTTGTAATTTTTGTGTTAAAGTTTTTAATTCCGGCTTAAATGTGGTTTCCACTTTACATTTCTTGTTACCTGGTTTTCCACTGATCAGCTTTGTATTACATTACAATGTATTTAGACAACTTTACTTAGACTTACATCTCTGATCAGTGATTATAAAACCTATATAAATATATGAGCAGTTAAAGGGTGTGGTTTGATCATGAGACAATGACTATACCATGTATCATACTGCTTACATTTGAACTTTAACTTGAAAATATCTTTTGCTGTTTGACATATAAGTCTGTCCCTAGTCAAATTCTGGGTATGATAACCTGGGTTAATTTACCTTCAAAGACTGACATGTGGCCATCCTATGTAGAATTACATGAACATTAGGTCTGTCCACAGTCAAATTCTAGGTATGATAATCTGTAGCTTGTTCTATTACACTGAACATTCCAAAACTTTCTGTAATTGAAGTGTCAGAACAACTCAACCCATAGACAACTTAATCCCCTACTGACAGGTTGAATTGTCCCAACTTTCAGTTGAGTTATGCCCGGGTTTAGTTGTCTTCAGATTGAGTTGTCCCGTACCCGTAATGTTCCCTAACAGTCGTTACTGAACACGCTGCTGGGTTAATTTGCCTTCAAAGACTGATCAGTGGTCATTCTATGTAGGATCACACAAACATACACATTGGTCTGGTTGGTGTCTGGTATGTCTGCTCTCAAATGTATTCTTGTTAAAATAGTATTCATCATATACTCAATCAAACTTGGTCAAATTGTCATCCAGATAGGTCAGTTGTATTTAACAGCCAAGTCAATCTTCTTTGAGGCTCTAAGTCAGTCTATGGTTAAAATTGTGACATTTTGTTAAAATTGCTTAACATCGTAATTTTATTTTGGTTTGAGTATGATTCATAGAAGCAATGAAATTTATCCAGCTGTATTGTAGTTCATAAAAATGAACTTTTACATGTTAAGACAATGTTGTTATAACGTATAACAGTGTATGTCTTGGTTTTCCACTGATCAGCATTGTATTATATTACAATGTATTTAGACAACTTTACTTAGACTTACATCTCTGATCAGTGATTATAAAACCTATATAAATATATGAGCAGTTAAAGGGTGTGGTTTGATCATGAGACAATGGCTCTACCATGTATCATACTGCTTACATTTAAACTTTATCTTGAAAACATCCCTGTTGTTTGATATATAAGTCTGTCTTTCATCTGTCTTAATGGGTATCATAGCCTGGACTAATTTGCCTTCAAAGTCTGGTCATTCTTTGAAAATTATGCGACCATGCAGTTTGGTCTGGTTGGTGTCTGTTATGTCTGCCCTCAAGTCTGTTTTCTTATTCAAATTTTATTCATCCTATTTTTACCAAACTTGGTCAGAATGTTTGTCATCAAGATAGGTCAGTAGTATTTAACAACCAAGTCAATCAATCTTCTTTGAGGCTCTAAGTCAGTCTACGGTTAAAATTGTGACATTTTGTTAAAATTGCTTAACATTATAATTTTATTTTGGTTTGAGTATGATTCATAGAAGCAATGAAATTTATCCAGCTGTATTGTAGTTCATAAAAATGAACTTTTACTGTTAAGACAATGTTGTTATAACGTATAACAGAGTGTGTCCTGGTTTTCCACTGATCAGCATTGTATTATATTACAATGTATTTAGACAACTTTACTTAGACTTACATCTCTGATCAGTGATTATAAAACCTATATAAATATATGAGCAGTTAAAGGGTGTGGTTTGATCATGAGACAATGACTCTACCATGTATCATACTGCTTACATTTAAACTTCTATACTATTAAATTTGCGAATTTCCTGTTTTGTGGAAGAAACTGCGCAGTTTTGAATAAATCTTTTGTTTGTCGCTGGAGCACCTATATACCGGCATATCAAGTTGACAATTATTTTTTGACAAAGCCTCTTGATATTTGCAAAAACTGCCAAAAATCAACAAAAAAAGTGGGGTTTTTTGTGTCTAAAAATAGTTCTAGATAAAACTAAAAATAGACCAAACTCCCCGCAGCGGTTATTTCCCTTTATTAAATCAATAACCACTGCCACCACAAGTAAAAATCGTCCCTCAGAGAGCCGAATATTTTTTTCATCTTTTCTGTTACATTTCAATAATTTCTACAAGTTTAGCCTTTTTGTTGTAAATTATGATGTTCAAAGTACAGATCGTCCACGTAAATATTGCGTATACAAACATTGCCGGTTTCATTACACAATAATATTTACCTAAAGCCCGTGCTTGCATGGGCTCCCATCTAGTTATCATGAAAGTATCCCTGCTGTTTGATATATAAGTCTGTCCCTAGTCAAATTCTGGGTATGATAACCTGGGTTAATTTGCCTTCAAAGACTGACACATTGGTCAGGTTGGTGTCTGGTAAGTCTGCTCTCAAATGTATTCTTGTTCAAATAATATCCATAATATTTTCACCGAACTTAGTCAAATTTTTTGTCATTACAATAGGTCAGTTGAATATGACAACCAAGTCAATCTTTCAGGAGACTCAAAGAGTCTATGGTCATATTTTGTGACATTTTGTTAAAATTGACTTAACACTTTATTTTTATCCCTGTTTGAGTATAACATTAGACAAAATGAAATTTAACCAGCTTCTTTTTTGGTTATAAAATGAACTTTTACATGTAAAGACAATGTTGTTATAACTGTGCTATATGTATAATATGATTTATTACAGATATATGGGCATTGGATTAGCAGCTCAAGGAGTTAATCAGAACAGACTTCCTGGTTTGTATTTTATTATCTATATTTGACCTTGACCTTCAATCTACATGTATATTTGATTTAATTGGTTATATAAACTTTATTGATTTAATGATAAATTTTGTGTGTTCAATTATGTTCTTGTAAATACCAATCATTTCTTTTTATGTTTATTTTATCTTTTAACATGCTTTTATTTTTCTTGCCAAGAAAACTTAAATATCTTCATCTTGTTTTTGTGGTTGTCCAAGGTCTAATGCCTCAGTCCCATAAAATCGTGGCTTGTGACAGACCCCAGACCCATACGTGCAGACAGTCATAGGCCGTAGGAAGCCTTGCGTTTCAAGGTGACGGTACGCACATGGTACAAAACAACACACCCGTACTGAGCCATAGCTGGTAGATAGGCATGTTTAGTCCATACTTAGCCACTATTTTGTTCACGATTTGACCCTGAAACTGATACGTGTATCCTGGGCTCATCACACAGCACCCATACGGTGCCCTCACGGCTATTTTTATGTTTATGGGACTGAAGCATTACTCAAACAATGTTAGCCTTTCTACTTAAAGCATGCACTAAACACAAGGCAAAACTACCTGGGACCATTTAAGTTAAGAGGCTTGACTTGTGTAACGGGCATATTTTTATACCTATCAATGAAAATTAGTGATATTTAATATCAATTTTCCTCTGTGTTGATAGAAGATTTCAGATTTTATTGGGTAATTAGGGACTTAAGTCTGTTATCTTTCCCTGATAAAATCAGAAGCAATCCGATTGGTAAGTAGGTCCTTACAGTTGAAATCCTCGGATTTTATCATTGAATTCCAATGTAAGGGTAACAAAATATTTCATCTAATATCTTTCTTGTTGATTAAGATATTAAGAGAAGGGTTGAAATTTAGATAGTTCTTAACCCTAAAAATACTTAGCTTGATTTTCAAACAAATTAAAAGATTCGCAAAAAAGTTATTTAAGATTAATTTTGGCAAATTGACATTGAAAAGTAAGGGTAAAATCCGAGTAATCCAACAATTGGACCTATCTAATTGAAAAGTATGCAATGGGAAAGAACTGACTAAGGTCCCTTATTAAAGTAAGTGAGCACTAGAAAAGGAATGTCCAGGAAAGCTGGTTAGTGGAGTTGGCTATTCACAAGGTTATACAAGTAATGTTAATAAATTGTATAACATTCAAATAAAACTTCACCTTATATAATTCTAGGTTGGGATAAACAATCATATGGTTACCATGGTGATGATGGTAATTCATTTTGTTCATCTGGTCAAGGTGAACCCTATGGTCCTACATTCTCTACTGGTGATGTCATTGGCTGTTGTGTAAATCTGATAGAAAATACTTGTTTCTATACAAAGAATGGAGTCAACCTTGGTAAGTTTACAGTCTGTGATGTTTCTTTTTACTACTTGTGTTGTTGCACCCACCTATCATGTACAGTACACTTGGTAGCTTCTCTGATTACAAATCAAGCTGCAGCAATGGCATTGTGGTTAGCATGTCTGACTTCGAATTTGGAGATCCCTGTTTTGAGACCGGTCATTTTATTACAATTTTATTACCAAGCTCCTCAAAAGTATGCCCTGCCCGGTAATTGAACTGACGACCCCTCCCCGATCAGTAGACTTGTGTGCTACCAACTGAGCTAGCCGGGCAGCTTTTTTTTATTTTGTAACCACATAAATGTTCATTAGTACTCAATTGTTTGTAATGTTATAACTTGCATGAAGTGAACACAAGGTTGTTTTATTTGACTGGTAATGATGTGATACTGTCTTGCCCTCGGTTACATTGTTTCATAAACATTTGCTAAGTCTTTAAGACTGAGGAAACAATTTTTGGACTAAGGATATTATGTACCTTAAATAACTTTATTTTTGCACTCAGAATAAGTTTAACTGGAATAAAATATTGTTAGTACATGGACAATCTGTTAAAATTTCATTTAAAGTTTCATTATTTTTAATGTTGCAAAAATTAATTTAAAATACTATATTTTATATCTTTCAGGAATTGCCTTCACAGACTTACCTGTAAGTATCTGTCATATTTTTTAATATTATAAGTAAATCTTTGTGTTATCTGGTTGTTTATTATAATGTATGTTATGTCACAGTGGTATAATTCTACATTACTATGAATTTAGAACTTTATTTACATGTAATTAGACTGGTTTTGAACCCCTGCACATTGATTTATACTCTAGTTACATGTATGAAAGTTTGCAGGTCTGGTCATGATGCTCAGTGTTATGACTGTTAAGGGGCTATTGTCCCATGTAAAAGGTTCTGAAGTCATGAAAATCAGGCATGTCAGGATTTTAAAAAAATTGAAATTTCACTTTCGTATTTATATTTTTCTTGTTTGTTGCTATAGACACTAATTGTTTCATGCAATGGGTTACATTGTATTGTATATTTCCCTTGATAACCATCCCCTCCGATAGGTCCTTACGTCCGAAATAAACAACAACAAAAATATTTATTTTTTTGGTTACAAGCCTTTGGGGACCAACGACCTACTACCGTGTATTAACATAGTAAGTATTGATATGTCACTAATACATACACAAACATAAGAATTAAATTATTAACTTAATTCTTACTATATCATGCATTTTAATGGCATTATGCATGTATATTTACAAACTTAACATTGAAACTACAACCCGTTCACATAAAACAATAAAAAGTAAATAAATAAAACTTACAGGTGTTTAATGTTCAATGTCCCAAGGCTGAATGACCAAACCGCTTCATCGGTTTAGCGCGAAAACTCGTGCTACACTTACGCCACCTATCGGAGCTTTCAACCAAGGGAAAGTAATTTTCGTCTAATTCAACGTTTCAAACGACAAAGATTTCATTTATTTCAGCATGGTTTATATCCTACTGTTGGTTTACAAACACCAGGAGAAGTTGTAGAAGCTAACTTTGGTGGTTCACCATTTATGTTTGATATAGAAGATTATAGAAGGGTTAGTATTCAATGTTTTATACTTCTTTACTTTCTCTTTGGCACATTTGTTATTGGTCATGGGCAGATAGTAGTTTTTTATGTCAGCAGAACTAATGGTAATTATGGGTACTTACAGTGTTATATACCTTCAGTTCATTTAGTTAGTACTTCTTTTCTTGCTCATTTGATTACACAAAAATGATTTATTTTGAAAAAATAATGATAAGAGACTTATTGCCAGTAATTGGTCAGTAATTGATATTGAACATAACTATTTTTCTGGCTTGTTCTTTCACAGTTGACTTTACAATCTTGTATGATAATCCCTGAATCATTGAAATCGCCTTCAGGCAGGTGATCCCTCACTGTACCCATTTACACCTTGGTGGAGTGGAACAATTTTAGGTGAATTTCTTGCTCAAGGAAATTAGTAGTAATTAGTATTAGGGAGGTTTGAACATGGGACCTCTTGATCTTTAAGTGTACATCCTAACATTAGACCACTTCTCCTAACGCGGGTCGCAGTTGGTAGCATGCCAAGATTTGGAATCTGGTGTTCTGAAGGGGGTATGGGTTCGAATCCTACCCCGGGAGGTTATACCCTTCTTTGAAAAATTGTCATTTATGTCAATTTTCCTTCATTAATAAGGTATAAGGAAAAGTTTCCGGCATTAAACCCAATGGAAAAAAACAACACTTCTCGTACTTGTTTAACTGGTACATGAAACTAGTTTTCTTCTGATTGTAGGAATGGAGAATGAAGACCAGATTAACAATTGAAAGATTTCCAGTAAATGATAAAAAAGGAGAATGGCAGACAGCATTGCAAAGGTAAAACTTACACAATATTCTATCTACATCTACATCTACATATTTTCATCAAACTGTCAGATTTGACATTTCTTTGATGGTGCGCAAGAGAAAAGAGAATATAAAGTTACATATGAAAAAGTTACAGTAAAAGTAAGAAAATAGATCGGGCAAGAATTAGTGCCTAAACAGATAAAAGACAGAAACAGAAAAGAGATTCCCAGTTACTTTTCACCTCCATCCAGACTAGACCAATTCGGCTTCCTGGGAGGTACCAGGGTGCGAAGCCCGGCTGACATAGCTCAAGTCCTTAGTTTGGAGGCTAGTTCGTAACTGAGAGGGGATCCCCTTAGAAGGTCAGCCTCAGCAACTGTGGCTGGCAGAAGACTATCTTAATAGTTAATGTTCAAGGAATCTTGTATTACAGTATTGATATCAGCTGTTTAAACTTGCTTGTTCTGTAGATACTTATAGAAAAGATCTGAAAGACATCTAAATGAGTGTTGTTAAATAGAATTATTTATTTTAATGGTTATTGAATCAATACCCTTGTAGTGTAATTGAATATTTAGTGGTAAATACATGGCATTGGCAGATAGAACAGCCATAATCAATCTGATTAAAACCCAATCTAAAATTCTCTGTTCCCATACTCTTTTATTTTATGTCGGACAATCTTTGCTGTACAGGTCGCATTCAGCTGACTTAAGGTATATTATAATATTAATATTCATGACTCTACTCACAGCCTACTTTTAGCCATAGTAAATGAACAAACACTCACTGTCATAATAACTTCAAAAACTTTATCTAAATATAGAAATTTTTATGCAATTAATGCTTTGTTTAGATCAAGGTTAGGTACTGATTAGTAAACCTCGAAGAATGTCTAAATGTGAACCCTGTGTAATATTGGGGGACCCTAAGACAGGTCATAATCACCCATCAGTGTTTTTTTTCAGGCCATTTTGGGGCCGAAACTGGGCCCCATTCCCTTCTCTAAAAAGTATATATTTTTCCCCTTCCCAGGTAAAAAAATGTGTCCTAATACTTATGTACTTTTTTATAGCATTTTTGGCCATTCCTCAAGCAATATAAAGAAATCACAGATAAATATATAGGTTCAATAGTTAAATTTTTTATAGGTTTTACAGAAATGTTACGCTGTTAGATGATCCTTGTTATCTTTAGTATTGAAAGTAAAGGAAATTTTTTTCCCCTAATTTGGTTTTTGTCGCTATTTTTCCCTAAAAAAGGGCCCCGCCACATTTCCCCTTAGAGTGAAAATAAACACTGATAATATTAATATTCATGACTCTACTCACAGCCTACTTTCAGCCATAGTAAATGAACAACACTCACTGTCATAATAACTTCAAAAACCTAATCTAAATATAGAAATTTTTATGCAATTAATGCTTTGTTTAAGGTTAAGATTAAGGTTAGGTACTGATTAGTCAACCTCGAAGAACATCTAAATGTAAACCCTGTGTAATATTGGGAGATTCTATTACAGGTCATAAATAAGGTCAAAATCTAAGCAAAATCAATTTTATGGTTATTTACAATGTATAATAGATGTTCAGCATCAATGCAAAGTGGCTGTACAGGACTTATAAAATGAGTGTTATTTTAGTTATATATTTAGATCTGAATATGCATTGAGTGCTAAGGCCACAACAAGTTGATCATATGTTCTACGGATTTTTCTGGGGGAAAAAATGGGGCGAGTGAGCGAAGAAAAAAAATCAAAAAAATCTTTATTCACTTGCTTTATATAGCGGTTTGGCCAAATTTTTATGAGCGAGCGAGGAAATAAAAATATTTTTTGTAAAAACCCTCAAAATTAAGGTGCGAGCAAATCCATAGAACATATGAATTATGATCAATTTGTTGTGGCCTAATACTGATAAACTCTTTATATTACAGTATTGTATCAACATATCTTGTGCATCATGGATATTGTGCTACTGCTGAAGCATTCGCTAAATCTACAGGACAAAAAATAGATGAAGAAATAACATCAATAAAAAATAGACAAAGTAAGTTATACCTTAACAGACAGGTTACAGTTTGAATATTTGATTGGACGAGTCTTTTCTATCATTAAATAGATGTCACTGATATGCTTTAAACTGGGTCTCTCTACTTACCCTCTGCCATGAAAGAAATAATATTTTGTTAAACTACTGTAAATGTTTTATCATACTTTGTATTGATACATTTTATAATTATACAGTAGGAAAAATATATTTTTTTTTGGACAAAACTATAAGAGAGCAACCTCTACAGTTGTAAGTATTTTTAGCTCGACTTTTCGAAGAAAATGAGAGCTTATACTGTCACCCGGTCATCTGCGTTGGCGTTGCAAGTCAAGGTTAAAGTTTTTACAAATTTTAATAACTTCAATACTGTCAAAGATATTCAACTCAGACTTGGAATACTTATTCATCATCACTGCCTCCACCTTACTTTGAAGGCCCATAACCCTGGTTCCGCTGTTTTAGGAGTTATGCCCCTTTTTTACTTAGAAAACATCCAAAATCAAGGTTAAAGTTTTTACAAACTTCAATACTATCAAAGATTTTCAACTCAAACTTAGAATACTTATTCATCATTACTACTTCCTCCTTACTATTAAAACCACTGATTAACTGAGAAAAGTCGAGCATGCTGTCTCCTCAGAGAGCTAATTTTGGTATAACCCAATGCTTTCCAATGAGGAGCTGTAGAGATCTTGGAACTGGTTTAAAAGATGTGGAATTTATTGTGGTAGATTTTAAGGTTCTATTACAGTTATTCTAATTTTTTATTTGTTTAACCTAATATATTCATACATTAAAACTCAGTAAATTTACTCTTTTTATTGTTAATATTTAGCCTAAAAGGCTTTGTCAAAGTATTTAAAACACTTTTACTACATTTTACTGTCAAAGATATTCAACTCAAATTTGGAATACTTATTCATCATCACTACCTCCACCTTAATATAAAGGCCCAAATTTTCAAATTTCAATGTGAAAAAATTTAGTAAAAGTGTTTTAAATACTTTGACAAAGCATTTTAGGCGAAATATTAAAAATAAAAAGAGTAAATTTACTGAGTTTTATTTAAGGTCCCTTTAAGGACCCGTACAATGAATTATTCATACATTATACAGGGATATCAAAGCTTGTACTAGCTGGACGTATGGGTGAAGCTATAGAGACTACACAACAACTTTATCCTGGTTTAATGGAGAGAAATGCTAATTTATTATTCATGTTGAAATGTAGACAATTTATTGAAATAGTGAACGGTTCTGACAGTGAAGTGAGAGGTGCAGCATTACGTAGCCCTAGATCTCAACACAGTGGAAGCAATCGTTCTAGTCCATCAAGAAGCCCCATACATCACAGCCACAACTCTAGAGTAATGATGAACTCTGGAGGTACAAACTCAGGAAATTGCAGTCCTAACAGATCCAAAACACACAAATCATTTAGTACAAACTATCAGCCTTACCCACAGACGTCAACAACAAACTCTAGCCCCGCCCAAAACCCCACGTCCCATTCAAACAGTAGTAGTGTCACCAATAATATCAGTTCTCGTGGTGAAAATCAGTCTCAATCAGATTTGAAAACTATATCAGAGGAAAATATGAATGTAGTGAACTCGGTTAATAATTCAAACAGTGTTGTTACAATGAATGGAACAGAGACACGTTATATTGAAGACATTGAAATGTTAGATGGTCTACTTGATGAGACCAGTGAGAACGGTGTTCTAACAAATGGAACAAATTCTTCTAATGGACAATATATGAATGGAAATAATTGTACTAGTGATAAAGATGATGATATGGGTAAGTCTTGGCTTGAAACATTCTCTGATTTGATCATCCATGGGTCAGCAACAAAAGTAGTCAACATTTTTTCTTTATTTTACATGCAGTTGACCAGTTTTGCTCAAACTTTTTTCTGACCTTGCAAGTTATTGATTCTTTCAGTAGATTTCTCTTTAGGCATTTTACATGATTAATCAAAATCTGCCTAATTCCATTGTTGATGTTATGACTTTACATGACACTTAGTGAAATGCAAAAAACATTTGGAAATTTTACTTAATAGATTTATTTTCTTCAGTTCTTTCCATGAATTAGCTCCCCACTAACTGTAGTTCTGATGTAAGTAGATTTAAACTATCACAAAGCAAGTGTACTCTTATATAAAAAAAATTAATGCATTTGATATACATTTCTTTATGATTATTTTCTTATATCTCTATTGTGTCAAACTCAGGGATTTTTATATCAACTTTGTGAATGAATGTTATAAATATTGATGTTTGATTTCTTCTTTTACTCAAAAAGGAGTGAATTGCTGCTGAGTTCAACCATGACCTCCTTAAGACATTTGAGAAAGCAGTGTAGAACAAGCTTGCAAAGTACAATGGGTAGGGAGCATTGCATTGATAATCTGCGATAAAATATTTAAATGAAACTAATGTGTATCTGAATGATGTGATGTTTGTTTTTATTGTAGAAATTGATACACCATCCCAGAAGAAACAATTATGTGGTGGAAGTCAATTAGCTGTTGATAAAATGTTACAATTTGGTAGAGAGTTATACTCTATGAATATAAGACTTAGAAAAGAATTTGGTAAAAATGATGCCAATGAAAAACAATTGCAGGTAACTTAAATATTGGTATTTCTGTAGAAATTCATTTTAGCCAATTTTTACTAGAATACTTATGCCCATTTATATTGTTTTGTTGGATATGACTTTCTTGACATGGATCCTAAGATTTTGATGTTCATGAATGATAACTGTTATAACATCATCTTTTTGAAATTAGTGATTCTGGATTAATTTCCGACCACAGCTGATCATACCTGTCCATGAAAATTGATAATCGAACTGAATTTTCTAATTATTGCAAGACTTAGTCTTGTCAGTTAGTGGAAGGGTAAACATGTGCTAGTAAAACAATCCTTCAGGAAAGCTGGTAAGATAAACTAGCGTTGATATTACCTTTAATATAGTCTGTTTTTTCTCAACTGTCAAAGCTTGAATAATTTCACGGTGACTGAATGCATTGTTTTTGTACTGGTGTCCTAATTGTTATTAGAAATATCTTGACTAAAACATATCATACGGCATAAACAGCTTTACTTGATCATAATACACACTTTCGGAAACTCATGGGTGTATTATGACAATAATTTTAACAAACGCACATGAAATTAATCATGTTTTGACAGTTGAGAAAAAAACAAACTATATCCAAATCATATTTTAAAATAAACTTTTGTCATTATTAAACGTTTAATGTTGTTATATTTGCAGGATGCATTTAGTTTGTTGGCATATTCTGATCCATGGAATAGTCCTGTTGGAGCTCAACTAGATCCTGTACAAAGAGAACCTATATGTGCTGCCTTGAACAGTGCTATATTAGGTATATAAAACTAAGTCTTTTAAGCTGCCTGGCTAGCTCAGTTGGTTGCACGCAAGTCTACTGATCGAAGGGTCATGGGTTAGATTCCAGTGCGAGGCATACTTTCGTGGAGCTTGGTCATGAAATTATATCTATGGCCATTCTCCCTCCTACCAGTGTTTCCTAATTATGTAGGGCAGTTGTCAGTCACTGGCGAAAGTATGTGCTTAGTAGTTGGTTAACAGCTGAATCCAGAGATTTAGCCTTTCCAGGAGCAGTGAGTAGGTTGACTGATCGCCGTTATATGTCCTATTCAATGTGTTCTTACGGCGTTAAACCCAACAAAAACAAAACAAACAAACCTAGTCTTTACTTTAATCTGAGTAAATTTGTAATTTAATTAAAATGATCACTAGATCTGATGGTCTTCAGACTTCTATTGTCTAATGATTACATAGACATTAATGATTATCAATCTGAAATGTGCTTCTATTTTGTTGAAAATTATGAATGTGGCTTTTTTATTTGTAAAGATATAAATGCAAGGCTGTTTATGTTTTTAACTAGGAGTCAATGCAAGTAGAAGTCCACTAAAACATTATAAATGTGAGACAATTGTGAAACAATAAACATCGTCAAAACATTACAGCTGTTGTTGTCACCTTGGTCACTCTAGTTTAAGATCTGTGAGCTTTAAACAGGTTGCTTTTATAAAACACTCTAAATAGAATAAAAGGTGTAAACAAATAGTTAAGGGGGTTGTGATAGGAAAAGATTTTGGTCTAGTGCCTTGCTATTCTAAATGACAAGAGCTTTGATGTCTGTACGTTTTGTATTTCTTTCATAATATTGGAATTTCCTTGGTTATTTGTTAATAACTAAAACTATGATAACTTATATTTCTTGTATATTTTCAGAATCGCATGGACTCCCTAATAAGCCACCTCTAGAACTTGTGATATCTCATACAACAGAATGTACGAAGTTGATGTCTAAAAATGGTGTAGCCTCGAGTGCCTTCGCCAGCGCTGATGACTATCTACTTTGACCTTAGCTCATCTTTTATCTAACGTTTTCCATGCATCTCATCGATTACAAGTTTTTAAACCTTTCTTGATTGTTAATTCTATTATATGACTGCGGCAACATTTAGCCAACTGACAGACTTTGTTGTCCAATCGACAGACTTTGTTGTCCAAATGGCAGACAAATGTTGTTCAAATGATAGTGTTTGTTGTTTTCTCTTGGTATAAATGTATTTATGGTTGTATAGATGCTAGTGAAGTTTTTTCTGCATTCCTATTATGTAATATATTATTATATTTTAATATTGTTGGACTTGGTGATAAGAATATTGTATGAATGACTTTTACCGTACGATCAGGACTCAACAAATTACTCTTGTACACTTGTTCCTTAGTATTAAATATCCATGGTGAAAGTTTTCCTGACTTGTCTTGAAGTTCAGGACTGTGGAGACGAAAAGAAAAATTTCTTTTTTACGTATGTAAAAGCTTCTGAAATAATTCAGGACTTTCAAATTTTTTTTAATAAGTTTTTAACTTTCTCCCTTGTATGTGAACAGTTTGTTTAAATTTAGTTCAAATTTCTATAGTTTTCGATACAGGTATGCCAGTTACCATATTTTTCGAACTAATGTCAGGGCTTTTTTTCCTTTAACAGAGGCCGATAACAGGTGGCTTCCCAATCCAAAAAAGTGCATAAAATTCCCAATCCTGAAGAAAAAACTCCCAATTCAGAGAACGAATTTCCCAAAATAAAGTGCAACAAGTCCAGTCTGTGCCACATTTAGTAGATTCTAATGGTTAAATCTCTAACTTTGACTGTAATTGTTGGCTAGTTCTTCTTTCTTTTTAATGAAATGTAACAGTGCAACAATAAATGCTTAATAGTGGTTTTTTTTGTTGTTTTAATGTTTATCCACTTTTTCCCAATTTGACCAAAATTTGTGCTTAAATTTCCCAAAATGGAAGGCTACGGCCTCTTCCCAATTTCTGGAAAAAAAGCCCTGAATGTATAGTGAACAAGAAGTGACAATAAACTGAATGAAGTGATTTGTAGAGTCTTGATTTATTTGTTGATATATGATACGTGAACATTCTGACTGTAAACTCTGGACTTGTTTTATAAATTCTACTAATTCACAAATAAACAATCCTGGAAAAAGGTGGAAAATGTTTTGATAAAGTTTTCTGTGCAATTAAATTTTGTAATTTTGTATGTTGAATACATTTAAAGTGTTTGTATTTTCTCATGAATGAAATCAATAGATACGTGTTTGAATTGTTGACTGTTGATATTTTGTTACAACTATTTTGATGTTTCTATTGTGCGTAAGGTTTGACCCTGACTTGACCTTTATGCAAGAATATTCATTACATTGAATACAAATGTAGTATTAATGCTCGATTACACCGTGACTGTGAGGATTATGTGTTGAAATTTAACACATAAACTTACTACTATAGTTTTACAATCGCTGCCGAAGTGTAGAATAGGCGCGGTACTGATTTGTGTAGATAATTATTAGATGCAAATGTGAAAGGTCAGATCGGGTCAAACTTTACGCACTAGACTAAGTGAAGCTCTACTTCTATCACAGTTCTATGATAAATTTCTCTTTTTTTGGTGTAACGATGTATATTTATTGAAACATTGATTACTTCAATTTTGTTGATAAATTATTTACTGATGAATTATGATTATTACCCCCTCCCTCTCTCTTATGCTCTGTTTCAGTTTACTGATGGAATAAGGGACTTTAGTCAGTTATTTCCCCTTGTATACTCTTCAAAATAGGTAGGTCTAATTAGTTGGATTACTCGGATTTTACCCTTACTTTTCAATGTTAATTTGCCAAATTTAATCTTAAGTAACTTTTTTGTATATCATTAAATTTGTTTGAAATTTGAGCTAATTATTTTTAAGTTAAAGAACTATCTAAATCTTATTATTTCTGTTAATATATTAATTAACAAGAAAGATATTAGATGAAATATTTTGTTACTCTTACATAGGAATTAAATAATAAAATCCAAGGATTCCAACTGTAAGGACCTACTTACCAATTGGATTGCTTCAGATTTTATCAGGGAAAGATAACTGACTAGTCTCTTATTGATTGCACCATACTGATAAAATGCTAACGATAAATTATTAACTTATGGAAAATTATGAATATAATGTTTACTGATTGAGATTATGTGTTTTATCATCATTTTCTTAATATTTTCTGTTAATCTTCATAAAGTGGGCATTAGTAGCTATTATTTTTATTTTTTGAAGAATTAATTAAAACAATTGTTGTTAATTTTGATGAGTCTATGTTCTAAAGTTGATCTATTTTTTATCATACAAGAACTGAGTCTGTCTCTCCACACTGTATTTCTTATACTATGTATATAAAATTTAGTGAACTTAGCCAACTTAAAACAATTTGTCAAGGTAGTTATTGTTAAAAATTGCTTAAGAAAGAATGTTTCAGCAGGCTGTTTTTCCTTATATAGCAGGGGCCGTTAACAGGCGCCTTCCCCTCTTAAAATTTCTTTAAAATCATGCAGTTTTCCCCAAATTTAGAGTTAAATTTGGATTTTTTGTTCCCGTATCTATTAAATTGCGATAATAATTTCCCCAAATATTCTATACAAAAAAGCCCTTGGCCCCTTTCCTAGATACTGAAAAAAGCCCAGGTTTGGCTAAGTCAAAAAAACTATCTCTGTAAGCAGATATCCTACACAACCCGGGTCGATAGCGAAGTTGGTAACGCGCCGGGATTTGGATTCTTGTGCCTGAGGGGGTGCGGTTTCGAATCCCACCTTGGGAGGTTATACCCTTCCATAAAAAATTTGACAATAATATCGATTTTCCTCCATTGATTAGATAATATGGAGAAGTTTCCAGCCTTGTGGAAGGGTAGGTGAGTACTGGTTATAGACAATGGTCCAGGAAAGCTAGGTTAGCTGCACTGGACGCTGTAAAATGACCTAAATTGTGTTGACACGGCGTTAACTCCAATAAATAAATAAATAAAAGATATCCTACAGACAACTGTCATAGAATCGCCAGACATTAAGCTGTGGCAGATCGCCTTTGTGGGGCCAAACAATGCATAGCTTTTATCTAGAATAAGCACTATAAATAGCATCAGAATTTCACTTTTAGATCAAGTTTTCTGCGCTATTATGACTATGAATGTTTATGTGATTTGATTTTATGATAGGGTGCAAGTTGCAGCAAGAATATTAAACTATAGCAAAGGTCTGTTGAATGTGAAAGGGGCAGGTATTATCAAGCGTCTTACGACCAATTTTAGTCCTAAATCCTTCTATATTGTATTGTTAAATTATCGTAAGATTTTTGATAATATGCTGCCCAGATGGCCTTTGTGAATAGGTCTTGTATCATTGTATGTGAGCGAAAATTTTAGATGAGGTTTTAATCTGATTGAGTCAAAGTTGAATCATCTATTAGAAGTTAAGAACTACCACAGTACATCTCAGTCTAATCAAGCACCATCTCATGATGTGTAGAGAAACAACATTCATACTAGAGCTGTCATCGATTCCTTGGATATCACTGTATCGTCAATATTTATGCAATTTTGAAATATCGATACACGTTGAGCCCAAACAATAACAGCTCTAGTTCATACATCATATTACTCTAAATACACGTATATTATAAATAAAAACTGCCAATAATTAGATTTCATGTGTATAATACTACATGCATAAATCACTTGTATATGTCTATATTTTATAACTTGGATATTTTAACCATGGTGGTACTTTCCAAATATAGGTCTGACTAGGATTCCAGGTGTCTGGCTTTCAATTTCCAGGAGGACTTATATTCCTTCTTTGAGTTCAATTTTCACTTCTTTGGTATGACATACAGTTAATGTAAAAAGTGAAATGTTTAAGATGATAGCAATCTCCGTAAACAGAGATCCTGTGCTACTCACGTTGTCGTACTGGATCTCTACTTAGTCAATGCAAGGTCACATCCAGATGAACTTTGTGTCGACCAATCAATGCGTAGCTTTCATCTAGACGAAAACACTATTAATCACATTTTGATTTCGTAATTTCTATTTTAAGACCAAGGTTTGCAAGCAAATTTAACAGCAGTATTATTCACAGTCTGCGATTGGGTGGCTCATTTCAAATTGCGTGACATAGACGATGTAAACAAGTTATGTATCATAACAATTTCGTCATGAATATTATGATGAGAAAAGGTCACCTGAACGTGACCTTTGTTTGGAAAAGGCCAGATCTAAATTAGCGAGTATGCGAGCGGTAAAATTTTAGATCGGGTTTTAATCAGATTGAGATGATAGTGGTCATATATCTTTTATTTAGATAGTGAATTATGGCATGAAGTTCTCCATTAGGGAAGCTTTAGTGTTTTCATCTTTCAATAAGAACTTTAAAGATATATCTAAGACCTCTTTATGTCTATTTTGTATTTTATGGGCTTTCACTCCCCACTGTATTTTGTGTAAAAAGATTTTATATCTATTTCAATAAAATTCAAATGAATTAGGTTGTAATTTGATGGTATTTACTATTATATGTATGGGAGTTTGAGTTATCAAACCAAATTAATTACTAGAATGGTATCATGGTTATTTTCATATCCTCTTCGTTGCTTGTCCCATCTATACTTATAGTATACTATGTGTCCAGGTTTATAGATGTCTGCAGACTGAAAGTCAGCCGTTCTTAAAGACAACTCTTCATACACCAAAAATCTCTTTTTGGAAAAAATACTTGAATCACATTTCTGAAGCAGATTTTTGAATTCTGGTTGTAGATACTTCATTATATAAACTATCTTGTTGAAAACTTTCTATACATTTATATATAAAATATTATTAATACAATGTTATATGTATTGTCATGTTAAAATGAATTTATAATTTCTTAAATCATTAATGATATATTTATCAGAATGTTGATGTTTGAATGAGTATAAATGATAGATTGTTCTTTATTCAGAGCTTAAATTGATGGAGTTTTTCATCGAGTACAAAATTATGTCGATTGTTAACAATACAATTAATTGTACAAAGAAGTCAAGTTTAAAAGGTATTTAAATCTATAACTGATGGATATTGTCAAATAAATTCTTTAAAAATGTTGGTCTTGCATTATATTGACCACAGTTATGAGAATTTTTCTTAGAATATGTCTCGGTCATTTCATAGGCACACTTAATGATGGCAAAATAATTCACATTGATCAATAGTAATTTAGCATTGTATGTAATGACATAAATTATACTACATGTTTAGAATGGTTGGGTCATAAAGTTGGAGTACTGAATTTGTTTTGTCTCAATTTTTAGTCATTTTCGAATGATTATTGTCATAATACAAATTATTATTTTTTCAAATTTTTATAATCAGATACAGATGTATTCACTTTTAACTGTATTGTGAGCTTTTCAGCAATAATGTTTGAAAACAATGTTTTCACCAGACTGGGTCTAGACGAAACTAGTTGGAAAAACTCATCAATTTAATGTTCTGAATAAAATCTATTGACTTTGTTATGTTTTATATAAACGAATATTGTAAATATTTTAACATAAATTTTATTACATTATACAGCTATTCCAAACTGATTCTTTGGGCGCATTGCCTAACGATTTCGCTACGTATCGCTATGAAAAAGCGCTTTCTTGTAGCGCTTCTTTTTAGGAAACGGCTTGCTATTTACCAAACTCCCCGAAGCGGTTATCTCCCTTTATCAAATCTTTTGCGCTCATTGCAAATGCATGTTTTCGGGGCGATATCAAACTAAATAAGTCTTTTAAAAGTATAAAATCATTGCAAAGACATATGTTTAAATGAACAATTACAAATATTTATTGATTTTAATTCATCTTTAGTCAGTCAAACATAAAAACAAAATTGTGTGCAAACAGGAAGTTACATTACTGCGGAGGCAGCCATTTTGATTTGTTAAAGCGCTCTAAGGTAGCGAAGATTTTTTTCGCTACATAGCGAAATGAAGCGATATCTTGTAGCAAGTCGTTTCCTATGATTTTGCTACGAAGCGATACCTAGCGAAATGCTTAGGCAACGCGCCCTTTGTTTAGTGTCTGGTCAAGACTTTCAAACGTACCTTCCAGGCAGAAAAAAGCAATCAAGTCCAGTAAAACACTGTTCAGTGAGATAATTCTATCTAATTAATTTTGTCATTATCAATCACTTCCCGATTGTTTCTTGGTTAGTGACAACATGTCATGATGCCCTGATTTTTTAATATAACCATGGTTTATTGGTACCGCATGTTTTTTAAAAGCTATGGGCCTGTGTTTGCTATACTCCATAGGAATATACTATTTTGGTAATCTTTATTTTGTATTGATGTAATTACATATCTCAAATGTATGGCTCTCTGTTCGTAAGATTCTAACACCTACTGTACCATGAAAAGCCGCCCGGCTAGCTCAGTTGGTAGCATGCAAGTCTACTGATTGAGGGGTCGTGGGTTCGATTCTCGGGCGGGGCATACTTTCCTGGAGATTAGTCATGAAATTATTTCTATGGCCATTCTCCCTCCTACCAATATTTTTAATTATGTAGGGCAGTTGTCAGTCACTGACGAAAGTACGCGCTTAGTAGTTGGTTTACAGCTAAATCCAGAGATTTGGCCTTTTCAGGAGGAATGAGTAGGTTGACTGACCGCCGTTACATGACCTATACAATGTGTTGCTACAATGTTAAACCCAACAAAAAAACAAACAACAAAAACTGTACCATGAATACTTAACATAGAATCAGTTTGGAATGGTGCGTTGCTTTGTTTTCTTGTACAGTAATAGTGTTTTGGTATGTTTGAGATAAACTTCACACATCACATTATATTAATTCATTGATTATATTGAGTCTTTGTATTTAATTACCAAAATTATTAAGACATGTGTGTCATAGAAATATAAAATGGAAAGAATATTAAAAACTTACTTTGTTGTGTTGTATTTTTTCAATGTATACTGGTTAGCGATCCAAATGGGGACAGATTTACCTTTTTGCTTTAAAACTGACATGTGTACGATCAATATATAGGACGGTCTTGTCATGTGATATATTGTGATCACATGACTGCAGTTCTACTCTGTAGAATCTAAGATGACATTTAAAGCTAATGCCTCAGTTACATTTCTTTAATGATGGTTATATATGATAAAAACTTGGGTTTGTGGCATACTAAGTGACCTCCTGGGATTTCCTATCTAGTTTCCTGAAGTTTGTGCGTTTTTTACGAATTTCACCTGAGAGGCAGTTATACTTCTATACCCTCCCATAAAAATTGATAGTAATGTTAACTACGTCAGCTACGAGAAAGGGTATATGTATGTACTGCTTATAGACACAGGTCTAATAATGCCAGGTTAGGTGCACTGCTTGCGTAAAATGACTATAATGGGTTGATGCTATGTTAAACCCAGTAAAATAAATTTATAGATGAGAAATTAATTTTAAGTTTGCAAGAGTCATTACAAATAATGTAAGCTCATAAGCTAAAACAACTGACTACAAAACTGATATGCAATTGATATACAAATAAGCTAAAACATTTACTTATTTGAAGACGATGTGCTGAATTTTTGGGATAAACTGGCATTCGTGGGGATAAATGCAAAATTACACATATTTCCTGATACCCATCTCTAAAGGCACCATGGAGGTCCCTGTTATTGGGTCCCCTTGCCACCAGGAGTACCTCATGTTCAGGTTGTGGCATATCTGGGCTGGCTGAAGTGACTGAGGCCCCATTTAATCCAGTTGTAGAAAATAATATCTAAGAAAAGCTTGTACTATTAATTGATGAAAATGTTTATTTCTGTAAAAACAATTACCACAATTTCTCCTCAATCAGCGAGAGAATATATGCATAGACTTATTTGTGATGACTTTTTACACATAAAACATGCATACTAATAGTTTACAATGTGTGATAATGACCAATAAAGGGTTTTCCTACAAGTTATGTCCAGGCTCATCCAAAAATTGTTATTAGACATTATTGCTGAAAAGTTCTCAATATAGAATGCAGTGTGGATCTATATCTGATTTCTCAATAATCACAACTGATAAGATTATAGATCTATTGGTCGGTTTCAAGAATATGTTAAATAAGAATGGCACTCATTTGACCAGTAAATTACTCTAAAATAAAAAATATTTATAATCGTTTTATACCCTGCTATTTGTATAAATTATTGATTAATGTAATATTTTAAACAAACATGCTACCTTATATTTTTAATAATTTTAACAGTACTATGTTTTCAAAAAAAAGTAATAAAAACATTTTTTGTATTAATTACTGTAATATAATGTGGTCTAAAACAGAATGATATCAGCAAACCATGCAATAAACCATTCAGTGTTAGTCCCTACTTTAACTCGTCAGTTATGAACATTTTCTTTCTTTATTTAACTCGTCAGTTAAGCAGTCAGTGTTTTAGGGTCTCCCCTTAGTAATTTTTACTGTTATGTTATTCTTATGAGTACACAACAAGTAGTTCTTCTCATAATGAAATGTATTGCTAAAAAAAATAAAGAAAGACTTCTATATTTTCAAAGCATCTTATAAAAACATTAAAACATTGCCATTGTTTACCTTATATGCATATGTCAATAAAGATTGTAGAAATTCCACATATTTTTTGGCGTAGTAATACATTTGTTTTCAGTCGTTCAAGATGGTGGCTCTCAATCGACGTGTCCAAGTGTCAGATATGTTTCACTTGAATTATTTGTTATTTTGTGCTCTATTCTGTGTTTTAACTTTTGACAAGAACATTGTTAATGCATTACCTCCTAACAGACCAGCGAATGATGTCGCGGAACAAGACCACATGATAGACCAGAATGGTCAAGGAGTCGATCCAATGGGACAGGGACAGGGTGTAGGCAATATGGGTAACAATATTCCAAATGGATTTCAAGGTTTTCAAAAACCATTAGCTGGATCAGACAGTAAATATCCTAAGGATTTAGGAGGAAGAAAAGAAGGCCTAATTAACGGTGGTGGATCTTTTCAAAAGGTTCAAGATGCAAAACAGAACGTGAAGGGTCGACCCCCTGTGATGCACAAAAATGTATTTCTTGCGACTCATGAAGATTGTCAAGCCGATGTTGAACAATTTTGTCATAGCAATACAATGAGAAAAAATAATTTTGCGATCCTGGATTGTCTCCAAGGAGACCCTGATATACAGGTACTGATTTTTTTCTTTGTTTTAACTAGGATTGTAAAAGTTTTATTCATTGTTATCCTTGTGTGTCGAGGTTGTAGTTACGGAAGTTTTGATAAAGGATATTTTCTTGCTTTTACTTTGGTTGACATATTTAAGCTGGATCCCACTAATGCCATGGCTAAATATGTGAAGCCACTGCCAGGCACCTAAAAAAGCAAAGCCTCAAGGTCTACCAAGCTTTTCTTATATGCATGCGTAATACAGCAGCGTATATCCTATATCATCCTATCAAAGTGACATGTTCAATAAGCTTAGGGAGACAAAAATTTCTGCATTCAGAAATAATCTGACAAGGCCTCATTCTTTCATTATTAAATCATTTTTTTAGTTTTGAAAAAAAGAACAGTATGATTTGCTTTATCTCATGAATTGAGAATGAGATAAGACAATATTTACTCCTTAGACAGAGACGTTTCATGCTTTTAACGATGCACTGTAACTTCAAGCGATGAAAATGTCCAGTTTTATCATAAGGCCAGAGTTTTTTTATAATCTGGTTTACGGGAGCGCCGGTCCTAAATTTTGCAAAACCCGAATAAAAATAAATTTCAAAATCAATCTTTTATTTTTATTTTCTCTCACGGTTCCGTTAGCTTACCGTGTTGCAAAAAAAATTGGTGGAGAATAACGGGGATGAGCCGAGGGGGCGATTCGGGTGACTTCTTTGCCCTTTCCGTTATAACTTCGCTCTATAAGCACATCAAAGCGAAAACGCATTAGCCGTCATTTTCGGAAAATCAATGAAACAAATTATAACCCATATTATGACAGACCTCGATTTAACGACGGATGGAGCGTATGTTACATCCGCATTTCTTATGTAATCTACCAATCAACTACGCGGGAGGTGAGAATAGACGTAATTAGCAGTTTGCCAATGATTACAATTATTTGTTTTTAAACGTGATGTCGTAAGTTTTCGCGACGCGCGCTATCGCTAATCAAATGAAGCAAGGTTAAATCTACGTTAGTAATTTAATGATCGTAATTATTTGGATTATTAGATCTTCTTAATGAAGCAATAAGTAATGGGGAAATTCTCTCAATTTTTCGATTTCAAGAATAAACACCCGTTGGTTCAATTGAATTTATGAAAATTGTCAAAGTATTTGTCACGTAATCTACCAGCCAAAGTCGAGTTGCAGACTCTAAAAAATCAATTATAAACATATATTGCTACATAATATGTTAAATTTAAGAAAAGGTATGTTATTTACAGCAGAACTAATCTGTCTGACACATATTTATATTGAAATGATAAATGTCAGAATAGAAATAGAGTAAGTGTAAATGAAAAAAGTAGAGTTAATATTTTTACACAAATTTTGATACAACACAGCCAAAACCATTTGCATAACACAACCAAAACCATGGTCAGGCAACTTTTGCAAAGCCTGGACCAAGCTATGATGTCTGCTGCTTTCAAATACTTTGGTACTAGGCCATCAAGACCTGTTGACTTAGATGGGTTAAATTTTAGGCTACTTTGTTCTTTTTTAATGAACTTAAGGGGAAAAGATGCTGGTTCATAGAAATCTTCAGTATTAATTTTACTTTTCACATAACATTTTAATATTTATTTCTTCTAGATTGCTATTGACAGAACTATTGTTAAGGTCAGGTTCAGAATTGAATACACTAATAAAGAAATTATTAAAGATTTCAGCAGCTCTTACAGTTTCTGTTATGTTTGTCATGAAGGTCAAAGGTTCATAAATGTGATGGTTCTCATCAAATAGACAATTTACATGTTTAGATTAATATTGCAATCAGACATTCCGAAAAGTGTTTTGACATCACTGGACATTGGGTCCAGTAATCTTTGAAGAATCACTGGACCAAATAAGGTTTCTCTGTATCAGAAGAAACCATCAAACTGACAGACTTTTACATCTTTATTAGCAACAATTTTTTATTACTAATTGGAATTTTAAGGGAAAGTCAATACATTATAACATATTACTGTTTTCTAGTCAGTCATTACTTAATTTTAAGTTTTAACGGAGGCACACAATCAAAATTAGTTCAATTCTTACAGAGAATATACAAAAAAATAGCTGATAGTTCTAAGTTGTCCTCATTTTAATTTTAAAAAAAGCTGAGTTAAAGTGTGGTTTAAAGTCTGCTTTCATATACATGTTCAGCCGACTTTACAATCTTGTACAATAACTCCTGATCACTGAAATCACCTTCAGGCAGGCGATCCCTCACAGAACCCATTTACACCTGGGTGGAGTGGAACAATTGTAGGTTAGTTTCTTGCTCAAGGAAATTAGCAGTGCCCTTAGTGGGGATCGAACCCAGGACCTCTCGATCCTTAAGTGCGCATCCTACCTCAAGAAATTTAACCGGACATTCGGACCAGCTAAGACTGACTTTTTACTGGACCGACTAGAATTTTACAGGTCAGGTCCGTTGGACTGGCACTTGTCTGATTGCAATTGTTGTTAAGATATAAAATTGTGTTGAAATCATTGTTTTATTGAATAATGTCCCAAGATTTTATTGTTAAAGGGGTGTTTGTGAAGTAAAACAATCAGAAACTTATAAGTTGGTCTGATCCCAAACTTTATTGTCACATCAGATGGAAAATCAAAATGTTAAAAAGTGATTTGTAAAGTCAGAACTAATTAAAAACCCAGCTGGAGAGATATTTTACGTAAGTTATGACAATATGATAGAGACATTAATTAACTTATTTAAGAGAACAAAGACTATCAATCACTTACAAGTTACAACTGTCATAGCATTGTATATAACAATGTAACTTGTATAAGTTGTTGATCATTTTATAGGACAGTGAAATTATTTAAAATGGCAAGTCAGTCTTGAAATATATCAAATACTGGTAAATACTGGCATTTTGTACAAATTTGCTTATTTTTTTCACTGTAAAATTTGAAATTTTAAAATTCTGAATAGTCCTTGCTTTAGTTTACATGTGACACTTTATTTCATGTTTCTAAAAGAACTTAAGTTGTAGGTCTCTGACTGACTTCCTAAAGTACCTAGAGCTTAGAACAGGACAAATTATTATGCAATGTAAAATTTAATACTCACCACGCTCGGCACGAACATTTCGTGCCAAAATGTGTAAACCACGCCCTGTGCCCTGCTTGAGTGCATCGGACCGTATCAAATTATTTCTCTTTCCACAAATCGGTAGAAAATGACACAAATATCACCTCTGCAAAATTTAATAAGGAGCCATTGGCCCGTTATTAAATAATCAAAATTTGAAAAGTGATTGGTTAGAACTTTTGTTAAGTGTATAGAGAAGGAAAAATTAAGCCAGGCACCAGTGATCCCCCCCTCCTGGCGATATCACATGCTTTTTTCATAAAGATAAAAGGTAGCTTTTTACTTAAGGTATGACCATCCTAATAGTGATGTTCTAGGAAATAAGTTTGACCAATACAGGATGTTAGTGTATTGTATGATACATAAGATTATGCAATATAAAACAATTTTACCGTTTCGTTTTCAAAATATTTCATTTTTAGTGACCCCACCCCATTTTCTAAAATTTCCAAAATGGCCGCCACTCATCGAAACTGTAAAATGTTTTTTTTTTCACTAAAAAATAATGAAACTGTAGTGATTTTACATCTTTATTATTACTCACATATTGGTTACCATAAATAAATAACAAATGAATATATTTCAGAAGACATATATGAATAATAAGTATTTAAACATGGACACTTGGCAGATTAAATGGGACAATTTCCAAAAGTCGGAGGCATGTGTGTTATAAGAAAAGTACTTGTTTGACCTTATTTTTTAAATGCCACTTTTGAATCATACATCAAAATTTTCCTTAATACATTCTGCATCTGAAACAATGAGAAAAAATTAACTTCACCGTCATATTAGAAAAATATTTCAGACCAAAAACATGAGACCCTGAAATTTCAAATGACCTGTTTTCAATGATAGTAATTTTGGGAAGTCCATAGTAGCAAGACTTCTTTATTTTTACACTAATATCTTGAAATTTTACAGCAAACAAAGAAAATAAATGCTCATAATAGGCAAAGCTAACAAAATTTTACACAATTAGGATAAAATTGGAAACATCATTACACAAAAGAAGGAAATATTGAGTCATATTTACTATCGACACATAAGCAACATGAGATAAAAACATAAAATAAAAATTCAAAGTCATACTTCCTGGATTCTTACTACAATTGTGTACATAACTGTGTATTTTACCTTGCTTTATATATCAAAATCACAATATATCAGACCTATAGGCAAAATCATGAAGTATCAGAAATAAGTAGGGGTAGACCATCCATGATGACTTGGACTGATGTCAGGATTAACAGATTTGCAATGGTTCAATTTCCATCCAACAACAATGTTCTCAAATCCTTAAACATGAAACTTTATCCTAGTTGAATATTACATGGGACCTATGTCAGATATTAACCTTTTTTTATGGTCTGAGTACTAAATAGTGCTAATGAAATATCCGTTTTATTCAGTATAAAGCTTCAGCTTAATCAAGTTCCAAAATGCCTATATTGAGTATACAGGGTTTTGAAATTTGGTTTGATAAAACTTCATTACTCATATGAGTTTTGAACTGAGAACAAAAAATCTTGACAGCGGACTGATCCAAGAAGTATAATGCATGCATTAATGTGTTAGATGATTTTTTTCTGATGAATGTTTTTCACAATTGACACAAATTTGTGAATACTTAAACACGTTGTCTTCTAATATTTTCAAAGGAGTAATAAGTTTAGTTGACAAAGATTCCAAAGTGTTTTAGCAAAAGTAACTCTTGGATGACTAAAACAGCTTTTCATAAGAAATACAATGTAGAGTCCACTCTCTCTATTACGGCTATACATAGTTTGAGTGGTTGTAATTTAAACATGCAATAATATAATTTTCTGCAGTGTAATATACACAGTTTTGTACACAGTACTACACATTTTGAAAACTCAGCCACTTATCAAATTTAGTAAGCTGGGAAAGTTTTTTTTTCCTTTTGAGCCTTCTATTGTCAGATTAACACCATATGGAAGAAAGCTCTTTTGTAAATGACACTTATTATATAAACTTGTAAGATATATAAATAATGCTGCAAGACTTGACACATCATTGTCTGCTTTGTGAGAATTAGATTTTTAGATTGAATTAATTTCTAGTCTTCTGGTTTGTAACTGTCCTGGTGTTTTACCTAACAACAAGAGCACACACAGTAGAAACATATTATCAGCTGAAGAAAGCACAACAAAATCTAGTCTTCAACCAAAGTGAGTCACAACTAAAATATTGTTATAAGAGCTTAGTAAACTCAAATGTAAAGTAAGCACTTAGTAAATATCAACACTTTCAACACCATTGATTATAATTTCTGTTTTATTCTTCATGCAGATCTCTGTTACTCTCGCAGCAGATGGTGCGACAGGTAATGTTGGTATCGCGTAGCAATTTAACTTGGCACCGTATAGTACTTCCTGGACGGCTGTTTGTGTTATATTAGGTACTTGATCTCTTCTGACTGAAATAATATAAAATATGATACATTAGAATATTAAAATATGTAGGTTTCAATTGCAAACAAAATATCTTAACAACCAGGCTGAACAATGGATTAATTCTCTACCAGAATAACATACCAATTCACTGAACCACAGCAAAAGCTTCATAGTACAGTATCACAAATCAAATTTGATACATGCATATACACTGGTACAAAAGTCTACAGAACAAAACAATTACAATTAACATTTCACCCCAGCATCAAAATAAAATGTATAGGTATAACCAGGATTCAAACCTGTACTTTTTCGCACATTCATGCCATGCTAAATTCCCTAGGCCTCCGGGACAAGAGCAATAAAATAATATTTATAGTTTACTTACACAAATCTTTAGTTTCTAAATATACATGTATAACTACATAATCATGTTGGAGTGCCATCTATAGTCACTGGCTTGTATAAACCTTGTTGTACAGGAACTGGAATGATTTCTTTGTCAGCATTATTGTTGTTGTGACCATTTCCTGAATAATGATATTGATACATAAATAACAAAATATTGACCAGCATTGTGGGTAGTAGGCAGATCATGAGCCTTCATTTAAATCAGAACATTTCAATATAAGTAGATTCGGCCTAATGACCCTAAAAAAAAAACAAACAAAAATATAATAAGTATTGCATAATGTAAATAGATCTGCATTTTTACTAGTTTGAAAAAATCAATCACATTTTTACCAAAAAATATGAATTTTATGTCAAAATACTATTTTTCAACCTATTCAGAAGAACATATGCACACATTTTACTTCCAGGAGTTAAAACGCCCCCTAATGTCCCCTAATAGATTTCAATACGTCCTTTTAACAAGAGTTGAATTGATTGTCAACATTTGATAAACATTATTTCCTTGTTTTATGATTTTACTGATAAAGTACTTAAAGATGTAATATTTCATTGAAATCTCCTTCATTAGCTTTGAAGTAGAATTTATTGAAAGTTATGTACAGCTGAACAGTCTTCAAGAAAAATTTGCATCAGTACTGGATATTGGACTTTCAAAATGGAACTGTTTACTTGTGTTTACTGGACAAAAAAATGTTATTATATGATAAAAATATGCAGACCATTTTAATGATTGAGCATAACATGTCTTATATTTTTTTAAATTTAATTATGAAATTGGTTGACCATTGCTGTAAAAAGTTGGTGGATCATCAAACCACTCAAAATCTTAAAGTTTCAGGACCCACCGCATGGGCGGATCCAGAGGGGGGTCCGGACCCCCCTAGAATTTGGAAAATGTACATGACCATTAGTGTATTTCTTGCTTGTAAGTCATTTTTAAGTAGTATGAAGCAATTTTTCTCGGTGCTTAACGGTTATTTAACAGTTTATTGTAGTTTTTATTATCAATATGTTGCTTTATTCTGCAAAATGTGTATAATGTGGTTGTGGTTCAAGGTTTGGACCCCCCCCCCCTAGAAAAGTTTGGACCCCCCCCCCCCTCCTAGAAAAAAATCCTGGATCCGCCCCTCCACCGCAATTTTGATGGACTCTTTCTTCAGTCAACTGCCTAAATTTGAAGATTTGTATAGATAATAAATTGCCATTGGAGTGTGTTGTTCGTCTGTTTACATTAACCCCACTGATTTACATACTTGCTACAGTACTTCTGTACTCATGATTGCTGGCTTTCTTTTATTGTCCTACAACATTGACCTGAAAGATTTCATCCTTACGAAAATTCAAATTTGATATAATCTGTTTACATGTACATCTTCAGTAAAAAGTTAACAAAACTGCATACATGTAAATGCAGCAAATGTTATAAAACACTGTTAACATAAGCTTGTTTTATTTCTTTAATGAATTTGAACATTTCTTACAATAATAAAAAAGCTGGTTTCAACCACAAGGAAATTTATTTATTTGAAATAAAATTTAAAGTAGCATGTTAAATTGTAAAATTTGCTGGGTTATACTTTATGTCCTGTCATGTTAATTACTGGTAAACTTTAATTGATCATTTATGATTTTATTGTCTTACATTGGTTCATTAAAAATGTCAGATTATTGTTTAAATTCTATACATCCTGTTACATACATCTGACGTGTGTATATATGACTACATGTGTTTATGTATAATTTGTGACATACAGTGCCCTCCAAAAGTCCATCAACAAAATCCTGTTATACAGTCTTCACCAATGAATTTTCAAAGCGCAAGACCTTCGGTCTTGCAGGGGTGTGAATTTTCCGCGGATCGGCGGATTTCCGCGTTTTCGAAAATCCCGGGGACGTTTTTTTGGAAACCGCGAAATTTCCGCGGAAAACATAATAGGGCGAAAATTTGAGGGCCGAAATGCGAACGGTTCCGCGGATTCCAATGAACACCGTATACTCAACTTTCTGTGCGATGTTAAACGCTCTCTCCAATATGTCTAACAGAGGAACAGCTGCGTATCTCCGTAAATACGCAATTAAAAATCTCAAAAGCCCTATAAAAATAAAAAAATTGCGTATCATAACCCAATTAAAAACTTTTTTTACTCATAAAGTCTCGAAATCGCCGCGTATCGAACGTTAATAAAAAATCGAAACTGGTCAGATAAGAGATGCGAAAAATGAAATTTCACGCGACAATTACATGCCAATTACATCTCATTAAAACCCAATTGTCTTTCACACGCTGGGAGTTTAACTCGCCGACATATGAATGCACAAGGATGTCACAAAATCGATAATAAAGTCGCCGAGTTATGATTACACGCACGATAACATCTGTATATACCTTTACCTATACACGTCAGAGTACATTGGAAATAGCGCATATGTATATTTTAATTGTTTGCAGCAATTAAATCAATATTAATCCTTTGTTTGAGGACAAATATGTGTTTGCAGTTTGAGCAGAAATTGAGGTAAACAATTTAAGATATGTGTCGGCATTTTTTCACACTTACTTTGTCGATGTTTGATAGCATAACAATGACATAATTGCAATGTTTCATTATGTAATCATGGAGTCTAATATAAATTAATCGTCATGAAAAATGTATTCTTAAACTAGCGTGACCTAATTTGTTAAATTGTATTATATATAAAACTTTATAAAACGATATCGACGATCCCAGGAAGTCATTTTTTCTTTGTTAAAATTACTGAAGATAGTTGTCAATAACACCGTCTTGTGTAATTAAATTTTATAAATAGTGTTTTGTATTATTTTACAACAAATATTTTATAATATATAATTAAGTCATCATGATGACTTATTGTCATATATTTTCGCGACCCACGCTATCGTAAATTAAGTAAAACATTCTTAAATCTTCATAATTAATGTAATAAGCTTATTGTTTTTCATTTGTTTTTTTTAAATTTACCAAACAGTGCCCCAGGAACCGACAAATTCGAACTTACGTTCCCGTTTTCTGGTGTTTGTTGATAAAACAAATGGCAAAATGCCAGACATTTTTTTTACTTGCCAACATTTGTTTCGGTGTAGTTTTAAAGATGAAGCATAATTATATGTTATTTAAATTCAATTAAAATACTGAAGATGCTATCATAACTACACTGTGTTTATCATTATCATTATGTAATTATGGTAATCGATGACAAAGAGTTAGAATAACCAAAAAGTTAGTTGAATAAACAGTTTTTTGATTAATCAGCATTTCAAATAACCAAATAACTGACTAGTTGTTATTTGATACAGAAAAGTTATTTTCAAAATAAGTCATTATTTGGTAGATTTCTCCACTCCCGTGAACTAAATTCTGGCGAAATCTTTGAAACATTTTCCTGCAATGTTCTGTCTGATTGATCAAAGCAAAATTCTTCCAAACAAAACAGCCACCATTGAAAGGGTTTTCAGCATTATGAATTCCATGTGAACTGTTTCATACAGTAGGATTCGACTGTCTCTTTTTTATCCTCTAAAGAGGACATGTTGTCATTATAATTCATTAGACTATAACCAGCTTGAGGCTGTTGTTAATTGCTTAAAGAACATGCATCTAATAGTAAGAGTCTGAAAGATCTTGCTTTGTTAAGTTCTGACAATCAAATTGAATAGAGAATAAAAACTGAAGTCATTGTTTTGAATGCTTTTGTTACCAATTGACTTGACATTATATTTTCCCAATTTAAACCAAAATGCCGATAGAATTCCCAATTTTTAGGGGTATGGGACATATTCCCAAAATAGTGGAAAAAAACATTGGTGGTTGCTGTCCTAGTTACAATATCTTCAATAAATATTTATAAGTATATTTGTGCATACCCAGTTCCATGTTTTTTTTTATTAGTACTCAATTTATAGTCATATAAATGGAAAATACTCAATGCAGTAATATATCTTGGAGTAAAAAAAAATCATGCGCTCTATTTGAAATGGCATTACTCAATTGTCTGGAAAACTGGGAGTAAATACCCAATACACCCCAAACCTTATCTGTTCCTCTGGACTGTCTATACTCAAAGAAATAAATGTATTTACTGTAATTAAAGTTTTTAACTATTTTATTCATCCTACAAAGAATTTTCATATTATGTCAAATACATGTGTCCTAATTGCTTGGAGAATTGTTTTTTCCCTTGGTATAACAGTAAGTTCCAGGAGCTTCAGGGGGCCTCCGGCCCCCTTAACCCCTGGCCAGGACGTTGCCCTGGACCCACCGGGGGTCCTAGCGGCCCCCTGGCCCCCAGCTAATATTTCCTCTTTTTCACTTCCTGGCCAGTCACACCCCTGGTCTTGTAAACGCCAAAATTTTACCAGACCGAAAAGACTTCTATTGGACCGAAGGCTTACCAATCATATTTTGTTAATATGTTATTTTAGACTGTACTGCTTATGTTTCTACCTCATATATGATATTATTATAAAATAAACATTGAATAAAGAATTGCTTGACTTACCCCAACTGCAAGTTTTATGTTCAATTATGCATTTTTAGTTATATTGCTATTAAAATTTCCACCAGACAGTCGGTCTTGTGATCCGTATATCTTAACCGGACCGTCAGTGTTTTAGACGGACTCGGCCGTCGGTCTGGTGGCTAAATTGGAAGACAGTTATAGGATAAAATAATTCACATTAACACATGATCAAAAGAAATAAAGAGTCATCTGAGCCAATTCCAGAATTAGCTTTAGTCATTTTATCAACATATGGTAGCCGCCCAGCTTGCTCAATCAGTAGCGCACAAGTCTACTGATCGAGGGGTCGTGGGTTCGATTCCCGGGTGGGGCATACTTTCGTGGAGCTTGGTCATGGAATAATTTTTACACCCATTTTCCCTCCTACCACTGATTCTAAATCATGTAGGGCAGTAGTCAGTCACTGGCAAAAGTATACGATCAGTAGTTGGTTAACTGCTAAATCCAGAGATTTAGCCTTTCCAGGAGGAGTGAGTAGGTGGGCTGACCGCCATGATATAACCTATTTAATGTGTTGCTACGGCATTAAACCCAACAAACAAACAAATCAACCCATGGCTCTAGTTAGGTTACACGATTGAGCTTTAATTCTTGTATTTCTCAAAATTTTATGTTTCCAGGAACTTTTAAATTCAATTCTATTGGATTCTATTGTACTTAAACTTCCTTACACTAATTACCTATCTCATCTAAACTAAGGGCCCGTTGCCTAACAATTTGGCTAAAAGTCACTATGAAAAAGCCCTTTTTTGTAGCTATTAGAAATGAAGCAATATCTTATGGCGAGTCGTTTCCTATGATTTTACTTTGTAGCGATACCTAGCGATTTCCTTAGGCAACGGGGCCCTAATATTGTAAACATAAATCATGGATGGTTTCATTTTACTTTTACCTGACTTCGTTTAAAAACTGTGATTTGATTTTCGTAATTTTTTTTGGTTGTAGTTTAATTATGATATAAACATACCATATTCATATGACTCCTTTTTTCATATTGAAAATATGTTTAAAAAGGCTTCATAATCAAATGAATAATTTATAAATAAATTATTCAAATGATTGAGAGATGTTTTAAAATATATAAAATGAATACTGAGGACAACTGATCAATTTAGTGATAATAGTAGTAAAAAAGCAAATTGGTTTTTTACTTTTCTTTAATATTTTTAGAGACTGGGAACTCTTAAATGAGTCTCGAATAGATGACACTAGTGTTACATGATATTCCAGTGTGTTTTGGATATTGGAATGATATTTAGGCCATATTGAGTTAATTGTTTGATTAAACATCAGTCCTCTCCCTAAAATCACTGCTCTATTACTTTTTGTTTTGATTCAGATAAACAAGTTTTTACTATCCCCTCTTAATAACCCTTGGGGGATCTTAGTGGAACCTTCAAAGTTGTCCAAGAATTTCATATTTCCAGTTGCTATTACAACAATCTGATTAAAACCTGATCTAAAATTTTCCGCCTGCCTACTCGCTAATTTAGATCTGGCCTTTTTCAAACGAGGGTCATGTTCAGATAATCTTTTCTCATCATAATGTTAAAGACGAAATTGTTATGATACGTAACTTGTTTACATCGTCTACTTCACCCAATTTGAAATGAGCTGTCCAGTTGCAGACTGTGAATAATACCGCTGTTGAATTAGCTTGCAAACCTTGGTCTAAAAGTAGAAATTACGAAACAAAGTGTTAATAATAGTGTTTCATCTAGACAAGAGCTACGCATTGATTGGTCGACATAAATGTCGTCTCGATGTGACCCTTCACTGAAATAGTAGAGATCCTGTACGAATATGCTCTACAAGATATCTGTTTTATGGGGATTGCTATAACAACTAAAAGGAAAAATATATAATTCTTGTATTTTCTATTTTCAGGCAAGAGTTTCGGACAAGTGTCAACATGTAAGTATGATTTAAATTGTTATACCTCCATTACAAAGCCATAACAAAGGGTGTTATTAACTTACATTCGTAATAAATTGTAAAAATTGCAAAAAAAGTAAAAGTACATTGTATTAATATTATATTTTTATTATTACATAGTACATAGTAACCACATTTACATCGCGCTCTTTTCATATTGTTGGTCAAACTATACAAAACTAGACAAATTAAGGCCACAACAAGTTGATCATATGTTCTTTGGATTTTTCTGAAAAACAAATGGGGCGAGCGAGCGAAGAAAAAAATTGAAAAAGTCTTTATTCACTTGCTTTATATAGCGGTTTGACCAAATTTTGATGGGTCAGCGAGGAAATAAAAATATTTTTTTGTAAAATCCATCAAAATTAAATGCGAGCGAATCCATAGAACATATGATCAATTTGTTGTGACCTAATAGACAAATGTGTGATACTTGCAACTTAACCTATCCTGCTTTTACCACATTGGTTGCTTTGCATTTAAATGAGACATCTCTTGATAGAAACTGCTAAGTTTAACTTATTGATATTCTCAATATAACATATTACTCAACCACAGTCTGCACCAAAAACTTTTTGGGACTATAGTCCTTCGGACTATATCCCATGGAAAAAGTTATAGTCCGAAAAATATTTTCTAGTCCGGTGATTCATTTTGAAACATAGGCCCATGGGACTCGCATATTTTGAAACAATGTAACGAGTCCCTACAAAAACAATTAGCCCACAGATTTTGTGCTCTAAAACAAGTGGAACTGTACTTGTTTAGGAACAGGTGAAGACACTGGATGCTGGTCAAAAGGGGGAAACACTGTGAGGATGAACGTTTCACAACCATTGAAGGGAATTCATTTTTATGAAATAGAATACTAAATTCAGGGAGAGGTGACGTCTCCCTGTACTTCAAATAGGGAGAAGTGAAGGATTTTTGGGAGAAGTGGTATTCCGTCTAAGGCAGGTTTTATGGAAGTAGGATAAACATCTAATGCTGCACTCAGGATGTCGGCTTCCCACATTTGTTTTTCTAAACACACGTATATATATGTGTGTGTTAAAATAGAATTGTGGGAACGCTGACAGCCTGTGATGCTGCACTGAGCTCAAATGAAATTAGCCTTTATGAGCAGTGTGTGCCGTTGCCAGTGTCTACACTGTCTGTCCCTGGAATGGATTTCTCATGTGGATTGTTATTAGCAGTATAAACAGCAGTCAAATGAATAAAAAGATAAGCTGCTAAGGACACTACATGTATCAGCAAATGTAGATCTAAATGGCTAGCTCAAGTCTTATTTTGTTTCAAAATATTTTTTTTTGCTCTGACTAGTTTTCACCTAAGAGACATCTCATCATAAACATTTTTATAAAAATCTTTTAACAACTCTAGATGTATGATTTTAAATTTTAATCTACATAGATCTGTTTATTTTATCATTAAATTATTTCTTAGACTTGTGAGTGAAAACAGGGATAATAAAATCCCTTGTGAAAACAAGAATTATCTGTGGACGTTTCATAGGCATGTTTTTTTTATTAATTGCAGGGGTTGCGAAAACGCCGGACCGCCGGTCAAGTCCGGCAAAAAAAAGTTTCGATCCGGCAGTTAGATCGAGCCGTCGGACCGGCGTTTTTTTTCACGACATTTTTACATTTTTTGCCGATAATTCGTGCCATACTTTGGTTTGAAATCATAGCAAGCCCAATCAGTGTGAACCAGAATATTCATAGGACGCGATCGCCCGCACTTAAACGGCAAAAATTGCATTAAAAGTTCTTAAATGTGCGAAAATATCGCACCACTTTTCTAGACGCTTTTGGGCGTCTATAATTATCAATAAAATCGTGACACTGCTTGAAAAAAAATCTTGAAATTGGCGAAAAAGAGTTAAACAAATTTTCATGGTATACTAAATTTAAATTCCCTAATTGATCGTCGATTGTTAATCAAAATATGAGTTGTGAAAAATTAGACCGCCCGCGGCGATTACATGCTAATTACATGTCAATTAAATTAATTATCGGTCACACGCTGGGAGATTAACTCGCCGACAAAAGTGTGCACAAGGATGTCATAAATTCGATTTGGTGTCGCCAAGTTATGTTTACACGCGTGACTACGTTCGCATATGCATAAGTTACCTATATTCGTCCGAGAGAATTACGTTATAAGCGCCACGAACAAGTCATTTTATTTTAAGACGCTCGGCGATGTTGGGGGATTTATTTTAACGGCGCGTCCGCGGAAACAAGTTAAAATTACACTTATATCGTATCATATAGCATCGTTTGTTAAATTAGGATGAAAGCGTAAAAACAATAAGCCTTTCATATGAAATTGATGAGCAAAGTTGAATGACTCTGAACTGCAATAAAAATTATATCTATTAAAACGTGGATAATTTTTGGTCAAATATTTAACATTAGATTACGTAAATTGGCGGTATTTGTCAATACATGTACAACTAAATACTTTTGTCGGCGAGTTAATCTCCCAGCTTGTGACCGACAATTAAGTTTAATTTACGTATAATTAGCCTGTAATCGCCGTGGGCGGTCTTATTTTTCACAACACATGTCTGAATTAACAATCGACGATCAATTAGAGAATTTAATTTTATTTCACTATGAAAATTTGTTTAACTCTTTTCCGCCGTTTTCAAACTTTTTTGTCAATCAGTTTCAAAATTTTATTGATAATTTTAGACGCCAAAAAGCGTATAGAAAAGTGGTGCGATATTTAAATAAAAAAATAAATGATAAATTTTTATAGTCCAATCGGACTATACTCTGACAAAAAGTTATAGCCCCACCAATTTTTTTATAGCCTCGGGCTCGGACTATACGTTAATTTCGCAGACTGCAACCATGTAAACAAACTTATTGGATATATAAAGCTATAGTCCAACAGAATAAACCTGAGCTTGACCTTTATGCAAGAATATATTAAACTCAGTATCGAGGGGTCAGAGCGAAAGTGCTCTAACTGCATTTTCCAAAATTTTACAGGAGAGACAAAAAACTGAATTATTTTTTAAAAACTAATAATTTTGCTCTAATTTTGAGAGATAAGGTAGTAAATTAAGTCATGTTTAGTATGATATAACTTTGAAATAGTTACTTGGTCACAACAATAAGATATTTGATGAAATGTCACTTAGAGCTGTTTTGCATTAACATAAAAAGAAAAGTCAATGATTTTGTAAAGTTCTATGTGCATCACAATTTTTTTGTTTGACATTTTTTCACTTAATAAACATATTTAAGGGAATTCCCACTGTTTTTACTCTCATTATGTTTGATTATAAAGACAATGTCACATACAACCTTTTCCCACTAAATCTGAACATTTCTAAATAATATCTGAGCGCGAAAGGGCTCTATGTGCATGTTTTCAGATATTTAAAGTTCTGATTCTTTGGTAAAAAGATGTTTTCAATAAAATTTGTTTTTTATCAACATGTATGATACCAAGAACATTTCTTTAATGACTTGAATTTGAAGTTTTGAAGAACATTTTAAAACCCACTGCACATAGAGCTCTTTCGCATTCATCAGTTTTTAACACCCCATTTAAATGGTACAATTTTGTTGTTCTTTTTTAATTTATTTTAAAAGTACTAAGAGTTCAATCCTAAAACTAAAAATATATAATGTTTCAAACTTTATCTGTTTAGAAATGTAAAATGACAGGTTTATTTTTAATAAATAACATATAAAATGGGGTCAAAATTGAGGCAATGTGATTAATTGTTTAGGGTATTACTCCATATGAGAAGAGATTTATGTTAGAATTATAACTAATATGTCAATATTTTTGATAATTTTTCTCAATAATATTATTCATAGATGATTATAGATGCTTAATTGGTTTATTTTAGTAACAATTAATAATCCTTGCATCACTTTTTAATTTTGGATTTTTCTAAAATAGCACTTTCTAATGTTTTACTTTAAAATACAGAATCAGTTCAAATATGTCATGATACTACAGGCCACATCAGTTTGCCAAACGTTCACTGCAAAATAAGTAATTATAAGATTCGAAAAAAATTACAGTTTTTAAAGTATATCTTATGACATAGACTGTTTTCAAGGAACCAAATTGAAGATACTTAGGTTGCCCTTCAAGTCTTCAATATAACATAAAAACAAGTCCATGATATTTTCAAATTAAAAGAATGTCCTGAAGATATCCTTTTAGCATCAACAATATTCAGCCTTTTGTTTTCAACTGTGGTACGTATGTAACATATTTATAAAATAACAATGTAATGCTGGTAAGGAATTATTCAAGACAGTTTTGTATTGGTCATCAACATACAATTTTATGAAGATATAATTTTATGGTCATTCAGTTATTAGACAACACATAATCAACATTATACAGATTTTATCATGAAAATTGTGTCATTCAAATTGCATAACATGCAAAATTATGTACACAGAACAAGTTAATACTTTGTGAGATCACAGTGTACAACATTCTTGTTTTCAAAGGAAGTGTTTGTAAAAAAAAAAAGTAATCAAGAACAAAATGCAAAACAAATTAATGATTTCCATCACCAATCACAGCAAATACCAAAAATTTTTTTTTTTAAATTTTAATGTTTTCCTATACAAATAAATATTTGACTAACTCCCCCCAGTGGTTATTTACCTTTCCGGAATCAATACAGTAACAGGTGTGATGTAACTTTAGTGAGGAGTTTGAATCTTTGAAACCATTTTAAATTGGGGTCGAAAAAAATAAATATAAAAAAATCTAGTCGTTCACATAACAATTTTCATCCCAATGGCATCATCAAAATCTTTGTACTATCAGTATCAAGCAGCAGTGTTGTCTGGTTCCCAGTCATACTTTGACTGGTAAAAGTATGTCAGGCAAAGCGTGATAATGGCTGTGCCCGATGTAATGAATTGGGTATTGGATAATAATGTTTTCAATAGAACATTTATCCCTACACAGGTTTAAATCAAAGGATCATTGTACAAGAATTACAGTAGATGTTCATGCTCAATAAAGCATCCTAAATTTAAACCAGATTAATCCACACCCAAATTGTGTTCACTTTGACCAGGGATTTTATATAAAATCCCTGCTTCTAGACATGTTTTTTGTAAATGGTTCGCTAAATATACATGTAATTAAAAAAAATCGAAATCCAATGACCTATATAGTACCAAACTCCTATTAAAGTTACTATAGTCAGCAAATGATTATGCACGATTAAGAAAATGTAAACGAAAAATTTTGTTACCTGAATAATAACTGAGGGGGTGATCATTATTACGGTTTGCCTGACCCGATAACGATAGTGATAAGGGGCAAGTAATCCAGACTAGCAGCAGTGTAGTTGAGCACACTTGAAATGTTTTTCTTCAATTTCAGCATAAATAATTTTATTCTCAATTGAGTTAAGATTTAAATATAATTTACCCGGTACATTGTTTCATTATTTTAATCATCAACAGACAATTAAATTAATTTTACAAAGGTTCAGATTTTGAAAAAAGAAATTCAACATGTTCCCCATTACAAGTATCATTTAACCCTTTTCTGGTTGTGACATGGGCAAAATTGGCAATTTTTTCACCTAAACGCAATGCGGCTATGTAAAGTTGCTTTTACATGTATTTCATTACTTATCGACTGACATATATTCAACTTGGCCAAGTTATTCCCTAAGTTGTTGTCTTACAGAAACACCATTTGACCCCTGATCCAAGTTACCATGAATATGCTGGGGCAGAGCATAAAGGCAAAATTGAATTTTTTTTTCAATCTCAAATTTACATTTAATTTCATTCAGTTACATTTTCTCAAAATGATGTCTAAAAAGCTTGTATTTTTCAGAAACTGAAAACCTGTTATCTTTTTTAGTTTTGCGCTTTTTTTCTACACTTATTTACCCCAATCTGTTTTGTCTTGGGCACTGTGCTCCCTACAAAAAAGATCACCAGAGTGAGCACATTTCCCTATAAAATCCCCTCAGACATCTTTTGATAGTTGTACACGTGAAAAATCTCATGGGGGGGGCAACTTTTCTTAATCCAGTAAATAACTGGAACTTAAAGTACTATGGCGGCCATTTTTATAGGAGGGGGTGTGTCCAGACACATAAAAATGCAGGATTGACCAGTACAGGATCAAGTGCATTAATTTAACATGCTATAATTATGCATGCACATAGAGCTTTTTCCATTTAAATTTATAGCATGGTGACTTGAATCAGCTATTGCGAAAAAGCTCTATGTGCATTTTTTATTGTTTTATTCATTAATAAGTGGAAAATTTTACATTTAAACATTATTATACATCATTATAAAACTGCAGTATTTCTTTAAATAATTTATTTTTACTGTTTATAAAAACATTTTGGTTACATAGAGCCACTAAAAAATCATGTCTAAGACTTTGATGAATGCGAAAGAGCTGTATGTGCATGTGTGCACATAGAGCTCTTTCGCATTCACTAAATTTTCAGTTTTGCACATAGAGCTTTAGGACAAATTTCTAGATCACATTTTTCTAGTCACCATTGATCTTTGATATTTCACTAACATTTGTATCATACATTTGTTATTACAAATATGCAAAAAAGTGAATTTGTGAAAAAATGTCAGTTAGAGCACTTTCGCTCTCACCCCTCGGTATTTACAGTCTATTTTTGTCTTCATTTGAAAATTGCGCTATATCGGAAGCTTTCTGCAAAATACACGTATTGAACAATTAATGTTGTTTTCATAAGAATAAATACTTTGAAACTGCTATAATACTCCGGACTTACTTGTTTACCCCAAAACTAATGTGTCCAAACTTAAAAGTACAATAACATGCCACTTGTGATAAATTGATTTATAGTCATATCGGTTGTTATAAACACGCGTATAATCGTATACACGCATACGGAAACTCACGATTTTATGTAAGTGAAGTGTGTTATTATTAATTTATTATAATTAGGTAGTTCAAACTCAGGTTAATTCTGTTGGACTATATCAACATGGAAGAGAATGTCAGAGATGTTATTGTTCGTTTTTATACCCCCGCTTCGAAGAAGAGGGGAGTATACTGTTTTACCCTTGTCCGTGCGTCCGTCCGTCTCAAAATTTCCGTCGCAGTTTTCTCAGCAACTATAACATGCAGCAGCCTAATACTTTGCATATTGCTTCATCCCATAGTCCCATGTGGTGTAAAGCGATTTCATGCTCCTTGCTCATCTACTTCCTGTTTGTCTCATATTTTTAGATTTTTGCGGGGGTATCACTAGTGAGCATTAGCTCACAGATTTACTTGTTGCTCATGATGATGTCTAAACTGTGAACTAAACCATGACTTCTACAATATAGTATTTTATACAATATAATTATTAAACTGTGACAGTCTACTAAATCAGTGTGTGTCTGGTTGCCCAGGACAACCAAATTTTAGTTTGGGCAACCAAACATTTCTTTAGGGCCACCAAACTGCTACTAATTAGATATAGTGCTGGCTGCTAAAATGACCTGTTAACCCGGGTCGATAGCGCAGTTAGTAGCACGCTGGGATTTGGAGACTCGTGCCCGAGGGGGTGCGGGTTCGAATCCCACCCGGGGAGGTTATACCCTTCAATGAAAATTTGACAATAATGTCGATTTTCCTCCATTGATTAGATAGTATGGAGAAGTTTCCTGCCTTGTGGAAGGGTAGATTAGTACTGGTTATAGACAATGGTCCAGGAAAGCTAGGTTAGGTGCGCTGGACGCCGTAAAATGACCTAAATTTGTGTTGACACGGCATTAACTCCAAAAAATAAAACTGCAACCACTTTCAAATCCTAATTTCTTTGACTGCTGTGATCTACAGTCACACACTATAAAGATATCCCCAGCTAATGTTGCATATTTTTCTATTTCAGGTTATATATACATACAAACTTAACCTTACTAAAGATGATAGATTCGATTCTGGTGCTTCAGAAGTTTGTGCCAGTGTTTTTAATCAGGTAAGATGTTTAAAGTTGCTGTTAAGAGTGAAATAAGAGATTCATAATCTAGTTCTGCCTCAACACCTTGAGCAAGAAACTCTGGACACGCTATTGCTTCACTCAAAACCAGGTTTTAATTGGTACCTGCCAAGGTGGTGTAAGTCTGTTGAGTAAAAGATGGTAGATAGGTTGATAGGCAGACAGACCGGCAAGGCAGACAGGAAGGCAGGCAAGGAAGACAGACAGGCAGGCCAGGAAGACAGACAGACAGACAGACAGGCAGGCTGGCTGGCTGGCCGACCGACCAGCTGACTGACAGATGTAGTCGTTTAATGTAAGCATGAAACTTGGACTGTAAAATACCCATTTGGAATATAGCCAGTTAACTGTGGACAAAGTCTATTGAAAGCAGTGACTGTGAGTGGTCCAACTGTCCATTAACTTTTATATGTCATTTTAAACCATTAAAATGGACTGCATATTTTATTATATCATTTAGATTTTTTTTATCAAGTAAGCTTTCATTCACTCCTGTTGAGAATCTACTTCACTGAATTGAATGTCCAGTGCTGAGGTAATCTAGTTGTGAAGACTAAAAATGCCATTTACTTTTAATACTTGGAACTCAAAATGTTATTTTATTAACCCGGGTCGGTGGCACAGTTGGTAGCAACCCGGGATTTGGAATCTCGTGTCTCGAAGGGGGTACGGGTTTGAATCCCACCCCGGGAGGTTATTTCCTTCCATGAAAATTTGACAATAATGTCAATTTTCCTCCATTAATAAGATATATGGAGAAGTTTCCAGCCTTGTGTGAGGGTAGGTGAGTACTGGTTTTAGACAAGGGTCCAGGAAAGCTAGGTTAGGTGTGATGGATGCCGTAGAATGACCTATATTGTGTTGACACGGCGTTAAACCCTATAAAGAAAAATTTGGTTTTTTTCAGATTCCAGAATGTCATGCGCTACCAGAAGGACAAGGATTAAGAATTCCATGTTTGATAGAAAACATGGATAATATCAGTGATAAAGAATGTATGAAGTTTTTAAATAAGATGGGAAATATTGTGTTTGCTGATTATAGATTGGTCTATCATTTCATGGAGAATTGTAAAACAGATATAGAGAAAACACATTGTGGACGTCTGGACGACGGATCTGACGTATGTAACATAGTTATTTATTTTATATAATTGCTTACCTGGTCCCTGAATTCTCAAAACTACTGAAATATGAGTTTTTATTCAATTTCTTTACCTAAAAATAAAAACTTGAATGGGTTTTTATACCCCCGCTTCGAAGAAGAGGGGGGTATACTGTTTTACCCTTGTCCGTGCGTTCGTCCGTCCGTCCGTTACAAAATTTCCCTCGCAGTTTTCTCAGCAACTATATCATGCAGCAGCCTAATACTTTGCATATTGCTTCATCCCATAGTCCCATATGGTGTAAAGCGATTTCATGCTCCTTGCTCGTCTACTTCCTGTTTGTCGCATATTTTTAGATTTTGGCGGGGGTATCACTAGTGAGCATTAGCTCACAGTTTTACTTGTTTCACCTTAATCTGAGTTTCCCTAAAAACTTGTGTTGCTTCATTTTTAACATCAATTTAAAAAAGTACATTAAACAAGGAAGTAAACATTTAATCAATATCGTCACTTTCCCTCGATTATTGATGTATTGTTATTCAGGTAAGAGGTAATACATAAGTTGAGATTTTTTAAAGTCTTTTTTATAGAAATAAGTTCACTATCGATTTGTCTCTGCTATAGAAAAAAGGAATAATTTGACCAATATCTTAGGGGACATGTATTTTAATTCAATGGGTAAGAGCAACAATAGCCTAAGTTGATGTCAATAAAGAATGATGTAGACCTGTGTCCAGTGGTGCTTTTCACAAAAATTCTTACAAAAAATCTTTGTAGTTAATAAGCAGCTCAAAGTCAGATTGATAATACACTATGTTATAATATTCAAAACGTATACAATATTCTACACAATTCCATAATATTTGGAATTGATAGGCCAAAAAATGGGTGTATTGTTATTTTTTCTTGCTTTTGACTTACGTAGATTTTTTTCGTAAGATTTTTTGTGAAAAGCACCACAGTTTTGTTCTGACCTGTTGATTTGTTTTATTGAGTATGTGATAGTGTTTTAAATTGTGTTGTATATTGGTGTAAAAGTTGTATTTGTTTTAGATACAAAATCAAATTGATAATGGCTTGTAATGATTCTGTTTATTACATTTGATTATATACTGTATAGCGGGTTATTTCTGCGAGGCAAAAATTTCGCGTAAACAAGAGAGTTTTGTATTGGCGATGCTAAATATTGGCGGAAATTACTCTGAGCGCCAATTTTAAACCTCCCGGTGAAAGATGGTCAAAGGTACATAACTCTGTCTTTTCCAATAAAAAGGATAATTTGCCTGTATAAGCGGTCACTACCGACCGCGACTTTTCAATTTTTTGAATTATTGAAGTGTCACCAAAGTTGCATAATATGAGCGGACGTGTGAAAAACCAACGCTTACACAGTAGATTATCTATTTCTATGACGATGTATTGACAGGACAAGTTTAATCATGGTATGACATCGCCATTAAATGTGAATGTTTTTGTTACAAATATTACCTGGGTGCCGCTAAGTTTGATTGATCGTTCGACAAATTGCATAAGTAAGCCCAACTCGCGAGAGTCTTATAATAATAAAAATTTGTTGTAATGAACAATCAAAATTTTCGCATGTTTGTTTATAGTCGTGGATAACGCCTTTGTCTTTGTTAAAAATTATCAGTATTAAAGTTTGCGGCCACACTCTCCTTAAAAATCACCAATTTACCTGAATCCATTGGTCAAAGTCCTACAAATTTTAAAATTAACAGCTTGTCACAAACAATGTATAATCAACGGACCTAGTTGAGTCTTTAAACAGACAAAATCAATTATAAAGCGTTGTCACGTGACGAAATTTGACAATAGTTTTCTTTTGAATATCAATAAATAATAAGCTACATAAACACTAACTCTTCTCTTTTTACTCAATTTGTTAAATTATGTGATGAGAAGTTTGTCTTCGGTTCGCTAGCAAGCACTTAAATTAATTGCAATACTAAAGATTACTTTGTTTTTTACGACAATCAAATAAGTGTTTGAGCTAAACTCGTGAAGATTCGGAAATGACCGACATACGGGTTTATAAAGTAAACAAAATGGTGGCAGCGTCGTCGAGTTTCGTAACCGAGTTTTGATGGAACCTGTCGTCTAATTGTTAGAATGACTGTGTTTTCTGTCTGTATTTTCGTTTGCTACATACATAACTTGAATCAATTCCTTTGTGTTATTCAAAATACGAAATTTTGTTCATTTATGTAATAAATCTCACCAAATTCACTACATATTTTTTTATTTTAAGGGAGATAATACATGCACATTTTAATGAATACAAATGTTTTTAAGAGTAATGTCCCTTAGTAAACAATATGGCGGCGACTTAATACTGCGGAGGTTTGTATTCGCGGTGTTTATATTTGGCGCATTTTCATTTTCCGCCAATAAAGCCAAAATTAAACCCCCGCAGATAATACCCGCTATACAGTATTTGATTTTTATACTGACAAGGGGTGCTTTTCACTAAAATTCTTACGAAAAAGATCTTCCTAAGTCAGTTTCATTTAATTAGCATTTCAAAGTAAGACGGATAATAAGCATAACTATGATATGATATTCAAAAGGTATACACAATTCTACACAATTTGTATAATATTTAGAATTGATAAACCAAAAATGAGTGTATTATTAATGTTTCTTGCTTTTGACTTACGAAAAAAAATTTCGTAAGAATTTTTGTGAAAAGCACCTTAGATTTGGTTTTGAGTGATGCTACTACCACTAGAAGTTAGTCTCCTGTCACCAGTCTCTGTAGAGATAAATCTTTTAATTGTTCTCTGGAGATAAATATCTGAATTCTGGAGTATGTTATTGCCTATGGGTAAATTTATATCATCAACTTTCCATGCCTGAAATGATTGTTCTATTTATTGTGATACATTATATATTAATGAAAAGTTAATGGAAGGTATTTGCAGGATCTCCCGGTTGCCATGGCAACCATTGTTTTATGGCAGTTTTTTCATCATTCATCATGATACAGTAAAGTTCCGCTATTAAGACCACTTTTGTAATTTCAAAATAATGCGATTTTTGAAAATTATAAAGACCCAAATGCTTAATTTGTGAACAAAATGGTCAAATGGACTTTTTCACTATAAAGACCACCGATTTTGCTGGTCTTAATAGCGGAACTTTACTGTACATTGTATAAGAAAATATTGCCTCATTGCATTGATTGATTTTACTCACTTTTAGAATAAAATAACTTCTAGGAAATAAGGTGATAATATGATTTGTTAGCTTGTTACATGTAAAAAGTGTTTTGATTAATAAGACTTCTTTTTTTTAAAATGTCGTAAAATTTTCAGATATTAGGAGGGTGGGGTTTTGGTTGGGAATGTGAGGGTTTAATCCTAATTTCTTCGTTTTAACATGTCTTCTAATAAATTAATAAGAATGGTTGAATTTTCATGTCTTGTCCTATATTTTAGTATTTTTGCAATATAAAAAAGGGATCTTTATAAACTCTGTTGAAATTTATGAAATTCAGGGCAGCCTACTATCAACAACCTTATGATAATTTAACAATACAATATAGATAATTATTTAATTGATTACCTGTTTATAGAACTGATACAGTGATTTTTATACCCCCGCTTCGAAGAAGAGGGGGTATACTGTTTTACCCTTGTCCGTCCGTCCGTTACAAAATTTCCGTCACATTTTTCTCAGCAACTATAACATGCAGCAGCCTAATACTTTGCATATTGCTTCATCCCATAGTCCTATGTGGTGTAAAGCGATTTTATGCTCCTTGCTCATCTACTTCCTGCTTGTCGCATATTTTTAGATTTTTGCGGGGGTATCACTAGTGAGCATTAGCTCACAGATTTACTTGTTTTTTAATTGATTACCTGTTTATAGAACTGATACAGTGATTTTTTTACCTCTGCATCCTGAGTCGAGGACTCATTGAATTTGCTGTGGATGCAAAGTTTCAAATGATGTGCATCTTTTGGATGCATACTTTTTCTGAGTATGGAGACCTGTCTGACAGGAATTTGGTAATGCATGTAAATACCAAATTGTGTTCAAGTTATGTCAATCATATTCTAGGTCTGCAAATCTTCTACAGATAGAAATAATAATGTGCTTTACTATAGATAAGCATAAAAATATTAAGGAAAATGAAGTTTTGATTAATCTCAAACTAAATTAATGGAAATAAACTTATTAAATTTATTTGACAGTTTTGAATAATTTCAGTATCAGAAGCATTGTAATTAATGTAGAAATCAAATTCATTTTTTCTTCATTCCATTGTTAATATACCTTTCATATCACTAAAGCAATATTAAGCCTTGTAACTTGGATTAGTCGGCTAAGTTTTGGGACTCATAGATTTATAGCACAGCAAGTCCTAGGACCCACACTGATGAGTTTGGAAAAAAATCACTGCTGATATACTGCTTTATTGTACGCTTCCCTGTGGAATACCGGGATTTATTGGTGAAATAAAAATCGATATTCCACTGTTTTGAAACGATGAAAATAAAATTGTTATTTTTCACTGTTTGGATGCGCCTTTCTGATGACATATCATACTTAAACTTTAAAAAGCCAGTTTGAAGCATATAATAAACAGAAAATTTGTTTATTTCAGTGTAAGATCTATTTATTTCGCTCGTGAGCTAATGATATTATATTTTCACTCGTGGCTATGCCTGTCGTGAAAATATCGCATCCTTAGCTGGCTCGTGAAAAAAAAACTGATCTTTTACTGAAATAAACAAATATCATCTATGTATTGCTCAAAAACCTATTGCTTCTTTTCAATACTTTTAATTGTCTGTTTCTATACATGTACATTGTGATAGAGGTGTCATTATCAATGATAATGATTCTATGAATGTATGTGCAAACTTTCACAAAATGATCTTTATTATTTCAGAAACCTCACTTACAAGGAAACACCATATTATGTTTGGCTCGGAAGATAACAGAGTTAGACAAACAATGTAAGAAACAAGTATTACGTGTAGCAGAACTTCAAGCAGATGACTACCATCTAGATAGACCGCTATATTACGCTTGTAGAAACGCTAGAGAAGTATTCTGTGATAAAATACAAGCTGGACATGGAAAAGTGTTTGATTGTTTGTTGAAACATAAAAATAACCGTGCCATGGAAGATGAAGTGAGTAGGGTTTTGTTGTAACATTTTTTTATTAGTCATATAATGTGTCTTATTTTGCTTAAAGCAGCAATGCAACAATTTTTGTAGCAGTCAGTCATTTTACTCACTGTGGCTGAACGTATCTAGATTTCTTGATCTATCTAATTATACCCCCGCTTCGAAGAAGAGGGGGGTATACTGTTTTACCCTTGTCCATCCGTCCGTTACAAAATTTCCGTTGCAGTTTTCTCAGCAACTATATCATGTAGCAGCCTAATACTTTGCATATTGCTTCATCCCATAGTCCCATATGGTGTAAAGCGATTTCATGCTCCTTGCTCATCTACTTCCTGTTTGTCGCATATTTTAAGATTTTGGCGGGGGTATCACTAGTGAGCATTAGCTCACAGATTTACTTGTTACTGATCAATTACCTTTACCAGTAGCTGATTACTTCCCTACTTGATAAAGTGAAGAGGTAGTTAGTAAAATTGCCATTAAGTATTTTATGACAAAATTCAACAAATGTATGTAGGTCCTGTTTTGGAATCAAACCAATGACACCTGGAGAAACACTACCAACTGAGCCAAACAGATTGAACTTAATATCATTTTGATAATGAATGCTTTAAACTTTGACTTGAAATATGGAATGCAAGTTAGATATATTTTACTTACATATATTTAGGTAGCAGTAATGTAGTTACTGAACAATTGTGTTAAACAGCTGAATCCTCACACTTTTTAATGTATAAAATAATTGAAGGAATTTCTAACTTAAAGGAGAAATTCCTCAACAACTGACTAGTGATTTCTTCCAAATTCCTGGTACAAACACAGGGCTCGACAAATGATTTGACAAATCGTCCTGCTGGAAGTGCAACTTGAAATTTTCACTGGTCTTGCTGCGACTCGAACTCGTCCTGTACTTAATGAAAGGGAAATACAATTGATTGTTAAGTTGTATGAAGCAGCAACAAACATGTTATTTGTTGTGTATGACAACTATTTCTAGAAACAAGAAAGCAATCTAATTGATGTTTTCAGATTGCAAGTGATTCAGATTGTTCCGTTTTTGATAAGACTTTATATCTAAAACTTGAAATTTGATTATTTTGGCTAGGAATTTCACTCATCCTGCAGGATTAGTTCTGCCAGAAGATCAACTTGTCCTGAGTCAATTGCTACTCTAAATTATGAGTGGATGAGTGGATTTGTCGAGCCCTGAAACAGATAGTGTCGAATACTGCATATCGTTACTGTCTAGACAAAGCCTCGTAACTTCACTTTTTGGAATAGACTATATACGGAATTCAAATATTTGGGTTTTCCCCTCTGGTACAAACAAACTTTCACTGTTACAATGAAAATATGTGTAAAAAGAACAAAAGGATTTAATCCCTAGTTCGTGCTGTTTAGCAATAATGTGTAGAAAACTTTGTTTGTACCGCCTGTGCACGGACGGAAAAGCCCATAAATTTGAATTCTGGATAAGGTCTATTGAAATAACAAGGTATTGACTCGACAAAACATGTTCTATTGTTTGTATTATTTTCAGTGTAAAGAATTACTAACAGTAAGACAACAATTGATGTCACAGGATGTTAAAGTACAGAAGACATTTTTTGAAGCTTGTGAGAAAGACATGAAATCAACACAATGTTTATTGTCTGATAATACTGCAGATGGTCATGCTGAACGTTCTATGGTTTTATTATGTCTAGAAAATGCTTTGAAAAATGGTGAGTGGTTGTTAACTTGTTATAGAGTGATCATTACATTTTTTTATTTGCCTGAAGAGACATTATGTTATAGTATGCATTGTCTCTGCAATCAATTTTGTGTCTTGATTTTCAGGGAAATCAAATATCCATATTGTCCATGTTGTCCCAAGGCAAGTAAGGACAAGTGGATTTTTCAATAATTTTACTCTATAATGTTTATACAGACAAGTTACTTTACCAATTGCCAAGAACCGACAAGTAAATAATCTTAAGACTTTGCCGGCCCTGATTGTAATGTTGTTACGGTGATTGTATTATGAAAACAGCCACATTATCTATGGCTGAATGTAGAGGGGAATCTTACTGTATTTTTTGCTATTAGTTTTGTACATGCTCATTTGGTAGTTTACATGCAGTTTAAGCTCTTAAAGGCTATTTGTCACATTAATTCATTAGCAAAATCCTTTTCTGGCTTAAAGTTGGAATTCAATGAGAATAAATGTGCCTGTCAAATATTTCAATTTCATGATACATTTAGTATAACTCTATATTTGTATATGTATGTTACTATGGTTACAGATAAACATATATCCGGAGGTTGTGTAGCTGAGATGACAGAATTAAGAAGATCTTTGATGGAAGATTACCAGATTACACCAGAAATTGTTACAAGGTTTGTTGATACTAAATCTGAACAGAACAGAACAGTTTTGTTCTGTTAATACTTTATGATTGTACATTGAGTTTATTTGCAACTCTTATAATTTGAATAATTACTTTGTGAATGATTACATTCTCTTACAAATACAATTTTGGCATTGCTCCAGCAAGCTGGCATTAAAGTGAAACCACAAAGCTATTTGTCAGTTCTAGCTGCTCTTAAAGCTTGCTGTGGAAATCTGACAATTGTTTGATAATGAAAAATTTATTGTGCCAAGTCACTGTGAAATTTTTTATGTCTTGACACTAAAACTCTCATATATGGCCAAGATTTTGGACTCCTTTTTCTAAGTAAAACACAATTAATAGCCCTTGTCACTTAGCAAGGGAGAGGACCTAGATCTCTCTTACATTTTACTTAATTGTTCATCACAATGCCATCACAGAATATAAGATATAAACTGATTCCTGTATTCTTATATTCCTTTAATCTTGAAGTGATGTTGTTATTGACGTACTAACAAATGGGATGGAAAATGGAACATCCATATTTTATCATGAAATACAGATGGGGTGTAATTGGGAACAGCCATGTTTTATCATAAATAACAAATGGGGTGTAAATGGGAACAGCCATGTTTTATCATAAATTACAAATGGGGTGGAAATGGAACAGCCATGTTTTAACATTAATAACAAATGGGGTGGAAATGGGAACAGCCAAGTTTTATCATAAATAACATATGGGGTGTAAATGGGAACAACCATGTTTTATCATAAAATAACAAATGGGTGGAAAAGGGAACATCTATATTTTATCATAGATAACAAATGGGGTGTAAATGGGAACAACCATGTTTTATCATAAAATAACAAATGGATGGAAAAGGGAACAGCTATATTTTATCATAGATAACAAATGGGGTGTAAATGGGAACAACCATGTTTTATCATAAAATAACAAATGGATGGAAAAGGGAACAGCTATATTTTATCATAGATAACAAATGGGGTGTAAATGGGAACAACCATGTTTTATCATAAAATAACAAATGGATGGAAAAGGGAACAGCTATATTTTATCATAGATAACAAATGGGGTGTAAATGGGAACAACCATGTTTTATCATAAAATAACAAGTGGGGTGTAAATGGGACCAGTCATGTTAAATTGTGTGATAATGTACATTTATTATTTCAAGTCCATGTGTCAGTGTATGTATATATATATGTGTTACAGATGTAATAATGAAATAACCCATTATTGTAATAATGGTGAACAACGGGGAGGTAGAACTATACATTGTTTAATGGAATATGCTAATCCTTTAGAAAGAAAGAAGAAATTACAACCTGGACAAAATTCTGAATTCTCTGACGAATGTAAAGCTGCTGTGAGTATAACTTTGTTGGGATTGCTCTTTTGTTTGTAAGCCTCAGTCATTGTGTGTAGCTAGCACTTTGCTTTGAATTTAGATTAAGCAGGTCTGAGTTTTCAGTTACCCTTCTATGAAAGTTAGGCAATAAAGCAATTTTCCTCTTATAGTATGTGGTTGCCATTTTTAGTTAAAAGTTTAGCTAGCTCTAGTTAAGGAATCATGTCTTAGAATGCTGTGTAGGTGAATCAATTGCCATACATATTAGAGAGTGGAAGCTTTCACCTCCTTTTGGATTTCACCCTCTTATTTCTACAGTCATGTAATGTTTATAGAATTTTAAATGGTAGATAATAACATGGTTTTACTCTTAAAGTGTTACTACATTTTGTAATTATAGCTAATGTAACATTGGTAAATGTGTAAGGTTGCAGAGTTTATTTTCACTCTCAGGGGAAAGATGGCAGGGCCCTTTTTGAAGGGAAAATAGCGACAAAAACGAAAATTAGAGGAAATTTTTTCAATACTTGAGATAACATTGATCCTCTAACAGAGTAACATTTCTGTCTTCCTATATGAAATTTCAACTATTGAACCTATATATTCATCTGTGATTTCTCTGTAATGCTTAAGGAATTTGCAAAATTGCTATAAAAAGTACAAAAGTTTTAGGACACTCTGACAGGGGAATTTTTTACCTGGGAAGGGGAAAAATATATACTTTTTTGGAGAGGGGAATGGGGCCCAATTTCGGCCCCAAAATGGCCTGAAAAAGAAACACTGGGTTGATATGCAACACTGTTCAATGACTATAAAAGTGGTCATTATCACTGTTTACAGTTTAGGGAAATGAAACAAGTGTGAAAAATGAATTAGTGTTATATGAAAATAAGTAGTTAGCTGTTAGTAAATTATATGTGCTTTTGTGTCAAACTATGGTTGCAGTATCGTTAACAACATTATAACGACAGTTATATATTTAATTAGACACTGAAATATTTTAGAAAGAGCGCCAATTCATTTAGATTTTCCATCAAAACTGGAGTTTCGATGAAGTCACACTTTTCTAATTAAAGCTATGCCATTGTTTTATTGTTAATACTCTCTTGACAATTTTGAAACCAGTTGGGGTATTAAAAATGTAAAGGTCAATTTAAATGATAAATTTCCTATTTTTTACAAGTGATGCTAGTTGCAGCTCCTTTGATCATTTATATTCATATCTATATATATTATAAATACATAAGAGTCGACATCCAGTTATTTTTGTGTATGTATTATATTATATAGTTGGAAGACTTACTAAAAGAAGCAGACGTAGGTTCAGATTACTCAATAGATACTGTACTAGCTGAGGCTTGTCAGGAAGTTATAGAAAATGATTGTAAAGACGGTGGAGAAACTGGGTAATACATCTATTTATCAATCTTACTTTGTATTTTGTGAAATATTGTTATATTATCTCCCTTTGCATTTTGAAAATATTGTTATATTATCTCCCTTTGCATTTTGTAAATATTGTTATATTATCTCCCTTTGCATTTTGTAAAATATTGTTATATTATCTCCCTTTGCATTTTGTAAAATATTGTTATATTATCTCCCTTTGCTTTCTGTAAAATATTGTTATATTATCTCCCTTTGCTTTCTGTAAAATATTGTTATATTATCTCCCTTTGCTTTCTGTAAAATATTGTTATATTATCTCCCTTTGCATTTTGTAAAATATTGTTATATTATCTCCCTTTGCATTTTGTAAAATATTGTTATATTATCTCCCTTTGCATTTTGTAAAATATTGTTATATTATCTCCCTTTGCTTTCTGTAAAATATTGTTATATTATCTCCCTTTGCTTTCTGTAAAATATTGTTATATTATCTCCCTTTGCAATTTGTAAAATATTGTTATATTATCTCCCTTTGCATTTTGTAAAATATTGTTATATTATCTCCCTTTGCATTTTGTAAAATATTGTTATATTATCTCCCTTTTAATTAAGTTATATTTTTTTTCATTGTCTCCCTTTGTGTTTTGAAAATAAGTTATATGTGTGTATAATAATAGTAATTATAATAATATTTATTTGGCATAGTGTACACATAGTAAAATATCACAGACATCATGTTGTAATTTACTATGTCAAGCGAACCAACTCCAGGGATAACACAAAAAAGGGCAAGCCCTTATTTCCATTGTGGCCCCTATATGATCTGTTTGTTCATTGTCATAGTTTGGATCTTACATTCTAAATTTTTTGCAAAGGAGATCAATTTCAGAAGGTGACTGGTCTTAGCCTTTGGTGTAATAATTCAATAAAATGAATTTAATAATTTCATCGGAAATTGATGCTTTGGAATCATAGTTTAGAACTGAAAAAGAAAACAAAACAGATAAGCTGGTCTAGTGAACTGTCCTTTAGACAGAAAAAATGTTGATAAACAATGAACTATCTTAATCAACATTCTGATGTTTGATGTATCTATGTTTTCAGTGTAATAAATTGTTTAATGGAGAAAGTCGACTCAGATCATATGACAGATGAATGTGAAGACAGACTGTTAGAAATACAATATTTTATTGTTAGAGATTTCAAGTAAGTTGATGTAATTATTCAGTTACGATATTAGAAACCTCAAAAGTGACAGGCTTAATTGTGGAACAATCTTTTTCTTCTCAGAATTCTGGTCTTACAAGACTGTTAAAAAAAATAGATTTCAAAAAAGCAAGATGGTGTTAATAGCAGAACAACCCAGGTCTGTAGAGCAGTTTTTATGTACTGGTTATAGACAAGGGTTCAGGAAAGCTTAGTTAGGTGCGCTGGCCTCCATAAAATCTTTGACATGGCATTAAGCCCAGTAGAAAAAATACTTTATAGATAGATGAACTTTTCTGTGACATATTCTTAAATTATACCTGTATTGTTTGCTGTGTTATACTGATAACTTTTGAATTAAAAAGGACTGGGAGGCAGAAAAAGGGCAAAGGGCATCATAGGGTTAATGTCTAATTGTAACCATTGCCAATGTTAATGTTCTTGATGTATGAAAGAAAGAATGAAGGAGCCATTATTCCTTGTATAGTGCGTAATTATTGACCCCGACCTGACCTATCACATTTGCATCTAATAATTATCTACATATATCCCGACGAAAATCAGAACCACACCTATTCTACACTTCGGCGGCGATTGTAAAATTATAGAAGTATGTTTATACACATAATCCTCAAGGCAACGGTGTTATCGAGCTTTAATACTACATTCGTATTCAATGTAATGAATATTCTTGAATAAAGGTCAGATCGGGGTCAATTTTTACGCACTTTAGATGTTGGTGTGGCTATGGGCTGTGGTTGAGGGGTTCAGAAATACAGGGTTCAGTTTTAAGCTATCGCCGTTTATACCCTTCTGTAAAAATTTGATGTTGAAAATTTTCCTCTACAAAGGTATAGTTCGTTTTTTTTCAACTGTGAAAACATGAATTATTTCAGGGTGACTTCGTGCTCTTTGTCTAACACTCATGATATTGAGATAGTGTGTAAATCATTCCCGGTGAAATTATTCAAACTTTGACAGTTTAGAAAAAATGGACTATACATGTATAGTAGTTGACCTCCTATGCTTGTACTGGTAAAGAATAGGGGTGTAACAATACGGTAAAAACTGTATTGCAATATATTGCCATACATATTGTTCTTTGTGCATACATGCATACCATGAATTAATGCACGTGCATCGTCTTAATTTGATCAACACTGTACAGATATTTGTATTTTCAAATGATCTATACGTATTATGCAAATGTTTGAATAAGTTAAAAAAAAGGTTTTGAATGGACTTTCAAAGATAATTATTCTCTCACTTTACGAAAAATATTTCAAGTTTTTGAATACATTTAAAAGTTTATTCAAACAGTTAAATTTCATACTCTGATAAAAACAATCAGTATTGAACATAAATAGAAAAACCGGTTCAGTGAAAAACGAACCGGTTAAAAACCGTCAGAAGTCGTATTGCAATATTAACCGATATATCGGTTAACCGTTACACCCCTAGTAAAGAATAATGTCCTGGAAAGTTTCATTATCTGATGAAAAGTGTTGCCAAAAGGAGTGAAAATCCAATTTAAAAAGTATTTCTTTTAGCATTACTAATTGATGTCTTTTTCTACTTTATCAGATTGGATCATGACTTTTATAAAAATTGTCATAAAGACGCAGCAGAATATTGTAATGTTGAAGAAGATTGGGCTAATGTACATGTACAGTCAGCTAGTGCCTCACCTAATGTATTACCTTGTTTATATAGACATATGAAACATGCTGAGGTAAGGTTCTATCTTAAATATACAGGACATGGACTTATGAAACAAAAGACCTGTGGTGCTTTTCACAAAAATTCTTACGAAAAAAATCTTCGTACGTCAAAAGCAAGAAACATGAATCATATGCTCATTTTTTGGCTTATCAGTTCCAAATATTATAGAATTGTGTAGAATATTGTAAACCTTTTGAATATCATATCATAGTTATGCTTATTATCAAATTGACTTTGAACTGATAATTATATGAAATTTACTTACGAAGATCTTTTTCGTAAGAATTTTTGTGAAAAGCACCACTGATATCTTGTCTAACATTGTCCATGGACTGCAAGAAAAATAGATTTCTAGTACAAATGAGTTATTTTAAAATACTTATAACAAAAGAGAATTAATAGAATTTTCTCTTGAATATGGAATTGTCATTCATTGCAATTCTAAGTGAAAGTAGATGAAAGCTGAAAGTAGACTTTGGTTGTCATTACTTAGAAGAATAGTTTTAATCACAATCTGTTTAAGTCTTGTGACAAAACTTCTCTTTGATATTCTACTTATCTCAAAAATCAAGATTTTTTATCACTGGACTTTTTAAACTTTTTTCACCATATTACGTGGAACACCGTCATGACGAGGAACCTGCATTTTTATCTTTCTGTTTTTACTATTAATGGCATTATTAGTGGGAGAATGCTCCCATAGTAATAAAAATTCAAAGTATGTTTGGATGGATTTCTAAATTGACAAATACATCCTGGACTGTGTTCCAATTAAAAACAATTTGTGTATTAATTAGGGACTTTAGTCAGTTATTTCCCCTTGTATACTCTTCAAATAGGTAGGTCCAATTAGTTGGATTACTCGGTTTTTACCCTTACTTTTCAATGTCGATTTGCCAAAATTAATCTTTAATAACTTTTTTGTTAATCATATAATTTGTTTGAAATTCAAGCTAAGTATTTTTAGGGTAAAGAACTATCTGCATTTTATCACTTCTGTAAATATATTCATTAACAAAAAAGATATTAGATGAAATATTTTGTTAACTTCAATCATCTGTTGACAGACTTTTAATCAAAGTAAGCCTGGAAATATGTGAAAAAATTAAAGATGAACAACATAAGAAAACTAAACAACTACAAATTGAAGTTGAATCAATAAGAAACAACATCGCATCTAGGTCTACGTCGAAAGAAATGATAGAATTAGACAGTCGCCTGTGTAACAATATAACTCGTAAGCAAAATAAACTTTACGAGCAACATCATAAAAAGTTAATACATTTGAAACAACTGAAAACATCGCAACAGTCGGAACCAAAAGTGGATCTTATGTGCTAAGAAAAAAGCTCTATTATTTCATCTAGTATGGACACTAATAGTTCTTTAGTTGTTGACTCATACACCAAGAAAGACAATAGTTATCCTTACATAGAAATTCAATGATAAAATCCGAGGATTTCAACTGTAAGGACCTACTTACCAATTGGATTGCTTCAGATTTTATTAGGGAAAGATAACTGACTAAAGTCCCTAATTTTTCTTGTATTTATATTGTTATAGGCAGGTACATTAAGTAGGAAATGTGAGCATGAAGTAAAACGTGTAATGAGACGTCGAGCTAAGAGAATAGAACTTGAACCTGAGATAGAAGAAGCTTGTTTAACTGATCTTGGTGCTCTATGTTCCGATGATGATGCTTATGGCAAGGGAGAGGTTAGTACTTGTTTTATTATAGTTTATACATGGGTAAAAGTCTTCCGGATTTATCCTGAATTTGGGAGTTTTGAGAAAGGATCTTTTCCTATGTAAAAAAGCTGCTGTTATCATGGAAATCAGGGATTTCAGGATTTTGGAAATTTTGAACTTTTACCCATATTTATATAATTTCTTTCATGCTTTACGGTGAAACGTCACATTATTTGATGAAATAAACGATAAAAATATAAATTTTATATTTTCATTGTAGTGAAAATATAACGATATTTTCATTGTCAATGACATCATCTTCAAAGATAAATGAGGTCATTTTGGAGATGAAATGACGTCACATTATAATTTGTGTAAAATACATCAAATAAAACCCCAAATTAAGCATGAAAGAAACAGAATATTCGTCAACTTTAGTGTAAGATCTTTTTTTTATTTCAACTCATGAACTCAGAAAATTATATTTTCACTCATGGCTATGCCACTCATGAAAATATGTTTTCTGAGCTCACTCGGTGAAATAAAAATCGATCTGACACCAAAGTTGACGAATATCTTTTATATCATACTGATAGAGGGTTGTGTATAAACTGAACTAGTGACTTTGGACCTGCTTGAGGGAAGGAAAGCAATATTTGCTTATCAAAGGGAGTCTTGAACTGTTGCAATCATTGATGGCTATTATAACCTGGGGCCACTGAATGGTACTAAGAATGACCTCTCTAGGGTCTGGTAACCTGGAGTCAAAGTCATTTCTTTTAAATTAAAAAAAAACAACAAAATATTGTAATTCTATAAAATTGCTAACATAGTTACAAATTCAGTGCTTCAACGCTTTGATTTCTCATCCACACGTACAGTAACCACCAAAAGTTTGGAGACAAAATAAATGTACTAAAATTCATGAATTTTGATGATTATTTTTATAGAATCATTACTTTTAATTTATTTAAGTATGGTTTGTGATATAATGATAACAAATTTTATGAACGCATCACATCTATAAGATTCAGCATCTGACATCCTGAAGCCTCCAAAATCATGTTTATTGTAATTATTTTACATGACATAGCTTTCATGCTATTTTTGTAGTCTCAGTTATAATTAAAACAATCTGCGTAAACACATATCCAGTAGACCACGGTCGTACTGGATCTGTACTTTTTCCCTATGAGGTCACGTCGAGATGAACTTTGTGTCGACCAATCAATGCGTAGCTTTCATCTAGACGAAAACACTATTAATCACATTTTGATTTCGTAATTTCTATTTTTAGACCAAGTTTTGCTTGCTGCAATTGGGCGGCTCATTTCAAATTTCGTGATGTAGACGATGTAAACAAGTTACGTATCATAACAATTTCATCATGAATATTATGATGAGAAAAGGTCACCTGAACGTGACCTTCATTTGGAAAAGGCCAGATCTACATTAGCGAGTATGCGAGCGGTAAAATTGTAGATCGGGTTTTAATCAGATTGTAATTAAAATGATAAACAAAAAAGCAAAACTAACAGGCATTTCAAAATAAACAGTTATCAAATATTTGTTATAGTTGGCCTTCATGAAAATGTCTCCAAGCTTTTGGTGGTTACTGTATTAACCCTTTGCCTTCTAAACCATGCTATCTTTATTTATGTTTCTTCATGTATCTAGGAGATGGAATGTTTGCAAGACAATTTAGAGGATATAGAAAGAGAAGAATGTTCAGAATTAATTAGACAATTTACTGAAGATCAAGATGAAGATTTAGATTTAGATACTGTATTGATGAAAGCTTGTACACCTATGATTAAAAAATTCTGTGAGGTAAGATATACTCCTTTGTTTGTCATTGTTATATCGTTCGTTTTTCTCAACTGTCAAAGCTTGAATAATTTCACAGTGACTGAGTGCATTGTTTTTGTACTGGCGGCCTAATTGTTATTAAAAATATGTAAACTAAAACATATCATACGGCATGAACAGTGTTTCTAGATCATAATACACATTTTCGGAAACTCATGGATGTATTACGACTTAAATTTTAACAAACGCATTCACTGTGTAATTATTCATGCTTTGACAGTTGAGAAAAAACTAACAATACTCATGTATGTATTCAAGGTTTATAGCCACATGATTTACTAGCTCAGTACTGGGGGACCAGGAAGCGGACTCGAAAGTGATTAATTTAAGTTTTAAGAACTTGTTTCTCAATCAAGCTAAAATAAATGAGTTAAAACTAAACATGATTTACAATTACAACTTTGTAAATAAAGACGGATTTCACTAATTTCTCTTTCTACATAAATAACTAAATGACATCAAATTGATACTGTCTGGCAGGCTCAGTCGTCTCTGATCAAGGAGTAATGGGTTTGATTCCTGGGCTGGGCATACTTTCGTGGAGCTTGGTCATAAAATAAAATCTACAGCCATTCTGTCTTCCACCAGTTTTCTAAATCATGTAGGGCAGTTGTCAGTCACTGACAGAGGTATGTGCCTAGTAAATGGTTTACAGCTAAATCTAGAGATTTAGCCTTTCCTGGAAGAGTGAGTAGGTTGACAGTAGGTTGTGAATTGATTGTTAACTTTAGTTTTATTGTTAAATTTAGTTAATTATCTTGGTAATTTGCAAAAAAATATTTTGAGTAAATAATTACATTTCACTGGCTGATATAGCCATTTATAGATGACGATTAGGAACTCTTATGGTGAGTCAAATGTATGTAGAAATAATGTATTTTTCTGTTATTGATGAGATTTAGATTGTATTCAATAGCCACAGAAAATTATTGTTTCCATGGTATAATGTAAAAATCTTATTTTGCTTAATCAGGGCATAAAGTTTAATGATCTTCAGAAGGTAAACACAAACAATTTTTGCCTGATTCTTGCACCAGCAAAATAATGAAAACAAATCAAATAGCCTATATGATAACTTATACCTTGCTTTTTCTAAAACAGATCCACTCAAATTTAAAATTTCAAATATGCCCACATTAGCTAATATTTTTCCAAAAATGCCTTCATTAGCTTTTTTGTCCAAAAATGCCCTCATCAGATCATTTTTCCCCCAAAAATGCCCTCATCAGCTCATTTTCCTCCAAAAATGCCCTCATAAGCTTATCCCCCCCAAATGCCCTGATTAGCTCATTTTCCCTGAGAAATGCCCTCATTAGCTCATTTTCCAAAAATGCCCACATTAGCTAATTTTTCCAAAAAAGCCCACATTAGCTCATTTCCCAAAAATGCCCACATTAGCTAATTTTTCCAAAAATGCACACAGTAGCTAATTTTTCCAAAAAAGCCCACAGTAGCTAATTTTTCCAAAAATACCCAAATAAGCTAAATGACTTTATTTAATGTATTTAATTTTCAGGAATTATTAAAACATGATGCTGAGGCTGCTGATGTAATGGATTGTCTTGTAGAAAATAAGAATCATCATGAAATGAATACAAAATGTAAAGCTGGTATAGAACATCATCAGTTGGTTAGTTTATACTTTTATATACTCTAGTGATACAATATTGTTTACTGTGAACCTGGGTTGGTAGGGCAGTTGGTAGCACACCTGGATTTTGAATCTAATGTCCCTAAGGGGGACAGATTCGAATCCCAACCGGGAACGTTATACCCTTCCATGAAAATTTGACAATAATGTCATTTTTCCTTCATTAATAAGGTATATAGGGAGGTTTCCGGCTTTGTGGAAGGGTAGGTGAGTACTGGTTATAGACAAGGGTCCAGGAAAGTTAGGTGAAGTGCGCTGGACACAATAAATTAATCTAAAAAATTGTTACGGCGTTAAACCCAGTATAAATATGTATACTGTGATATCTCTATACAGTCAGTACCAAGGCTAGGACTAGGACAAAGTGGCTGTTTTAAAAAAAAATGTTACAATAGGTTTGTGGATGCTGCTGGGTAAAACTGGTCCTTTTTTATAATAATTAAAACCTTCTAATCAACTGATTGACTTATTTTTATTTAGAAAATAAGCAACATTACTATAAGGCCACAACAAATTGATCATATGTTCTATGGATTCGCTCGCACCTTAATTTTGACAGTTTTTACTAAAAAAATATTTTTATTTCCTCGCTCGCTCATAAAATTTTTGTCAAACTGCTATATAAAGCAACTGAATTAATTATTTTTTTCTTCGCTCCCTCGCCCCTTTTTTTCCGTAAAAAATCCATAGAACACATGATCAACTTGCTGTGGCCTAAATGATTTCTTTATATTTCTATTTTTTTTATTTTAGATACAACTTAAAGATATCAGATTTTCTCACAGATTTAAAGAAGCATGTAAGGATGATGCCATAGAACATTGTAAAGGTCAATCTAAAAAGTATGTATGTTAAAGGTGGCTTTACCTTGAATTTTATAATCCTATAATAGACTATTTATCAAAACCTAACAATTCAGATGAGGGAAAGTTCTCAGGAATTTTGGGTCCTAAAAACGGTTCCTTACCTTATGTATAAGCTGATGAAATCATAATTGTATCGAGATTTTGAAATACCAGAATACTAAATTATTTTCATCTTAAGCTTTAAGTTGTTATAGATAGTTAGATTTATTTCAGCATAAGGCTAAACATAATGGTACAATTGTAAATATAATATTTCTAATTAATAAGACAATGATTTAAAGATAACATGCAAAAATGCAATTGAGAATAGTACCATGGCATGCTTCCCAATACCAAAGATAACACACAAAAAGAACTATTTTTTATTTCCATTGTAGTCTTGTTTAAACTTGAACCTTTTTACCTGTAGAGATTATCATATATAAAAAAGATTATTAAGAGTGTTTAAAAATATTGCACCTAATGTCCTTGTAGGTCAATTTCTTTGGGCCCAGAGCAAACGGATATTTTTGGTTTCATTGCATTTGATATTCTCAATTATGGTTATTGAGAATTACAGTTTTCAATACTATGTATTTTACTGAGGCATTCAATAGCAAAGATATGTCTAAAAATTACAAGTAAAATAACTTTCATACTGTATTGGATTGTAACAAAACCTCTCCAATATATTGCTGTAGAAGTAATTTTGTGACCTTGGTGTGTCATTTTGGCTCACTAAATTGATTTCACTTGTGACATATTTTGCATCTGCAGATGTGTGTCCTTGGCAAAACACTGGAGCTTAATATTATTAAATATATGTATGTGTGTATTTGTAGGTCTGATATTGTATCATGTTTAAGTGAGAAAGTTAGGGACGATGTATTAAATATATGTATGTGTGTATATTTCTAGGTCTGATATTGTATCATGTTTAAGTGAGATAGTTAGAGACGATGTATTAAATATATGTATGTGTGTATATTTCTAGGTCTGATATTGTATCATGTTTAAGTGAGATAGTTAGAGACGATGTATTAAATATATGTATGTGTGTATATTTCTAGGTCTGATATTGTATCATGTTTAAGTGAGATAGTTAGAGATGATGTATTAAAGGAAGATAAACATAGAATATCTGGACCTTGTAGAAAACAATTACGTGTTGAAGTACTTACTAGGGTAGGTATTTGTTGATTTTACGTGTTGAAGTACTTACTAGGGTAGGTATTTGTTGATTTTACGTGTTGAAGTACTTACTAGGGTAGGTATTTGTTGATTTTAAGTGTGGAAGCATTATTCAGTCTATGAATAGGTTGATTACAGTGGTGTATTTAATTCAATGCAATTATAAATGCATATGGACCAGAAAAAATCAGATTTTACTTGAGATTTATGGTGGCTGATTTATGCCATGTCATATTTTTTGTTTCTTCGCTGCGAAAAAATGAAAAAAGGAAAGCACGGAGACACGACATAATCATAGTTTGTTGTATCTTGGTCTTTTTGTCTCTTCATTTTATTCGCCACAAAGAAACGAACACACGACAAAAAAGATACAACAATACAACAGATAAAATGTGTCATGTTTTTGCCTTACATCTGTCGTATCTTTGTCTTTTCGTTTCTTTGCCACGAAGAAACGAAAATATGAAGATATGACAAACTATGGATTTGTCGTGTTTTTGCCCATTATCTGTCGTATCTTCGAATTTTCGTTTCTTTGTGGTGAAGAAAAGAAAAGACAAAGATACGACAAACTATGGATTTGTCGTGTATTTGTTTTTTTGTTTCTTAGCGGCAAAGAAACGAAAATATGTCATGGCATAAATCAGCCACCATAGAGAGTGGTTGTCTTTGTGGTTTATTACAGCTTGGTTTTTAGTAATATAACCAACAGTTTAAGGAAACAATACCCTAAATCATTACAATGTCCTATTAGTATTGTTTGTCATGTATAAAACAATGCTTTAATATACCCCCGCTTCGAAGAAGAGGGGGGTATACTGTTTTACCCTTGTGTGTGCGTGCGTGCGTGCGTTACAAAATTTCCGTCGCAGTTTTCTCAGCAACTATAACATGCAGCAGCCTAATACTTTGCATGTTGCTTCATCCCATAGTCCCATGTGGTGTAAAGCGATTTCATGCTCCTTGCTCATCTACTTCCTGTTTGTCGCATATTTTTAGATTTTTGCGGGGGTATCACTAGTGAGCATTAGCTCACAGATTTACTTGTTTAATTTAAGAGTAACATAAATAACTTTTTTTCAAAGTTTGATGAGAGCAGAAATATTGTTTGTAGAAATAAAAAATTGCTTTATTTTTGAAAATCGCGAGAATTTGTACCCTGTTGAAATTTCATGTTCAAGGTTGTACATATGGACCAGAAAAAAGCAGATTATTACGGCTTGGTACTTAGTAATATAATCAACATTTTAATATACAGTTACTATACAGATAATCGTACATTTTGTTGATGTATATATTTCTAGGATGAGAATATCAATTTAGATCCAGAATTAAAGAAAGCGTGTGACTCTGCTATAACAACCTTTTGTACAGATAGAACGGGTGGTAACTCTCAGGTATTGTATTCTATCATTCGGAACTCCTCGGCCATTCGCTACGAATAACCTCGGACATATTTAGGCGCCATTTTGGAAAAACCGGTGTTGAAGTAAACAAATACACGATCGTTATGGCGATGACTGAAGTTTCATTTTTAGTCCGTAAATATGAAATTACACATTTCAATGATACCAATGAACAATATTTAGTTCAATTTAAAACAAATGCATATGTTTAGACAAAGATGTGTGTGTATACTACAAGAACTTTTTTGTGTAACCGTTAAGTTCTTCGCCTCGCGTAGGTAGTAAAATCACCAAAATCCAGTGAAGACCCCCCACGAATCCTTCCGAGACTATTCATTCATGAAAGGTCGAGGGGTTCCAAATGGTACTCTATTTGTAAAATAGTTGACTTTATTATATATTTAATAAATCTAACCAATCGACAATCTGCATTTGTACCACGTGACCTTCCAATATATTCCCGTATTGGTTCCAAAAGATATATATTATTTTCGCATTGGACGATTGGGTACATGTGCACTAAACAATGCTAGTCTGGTTTCTGATTTTAATCTTTAACGATTAAATTATGATGATTATTTTAAAGAATATGAAAGATATATAATAAAAAGATTATTATACATTTTACTATACAATACAGAATATATTTGGACTCGCCGGGATAGGCGATCGTCCAATATGACTTTTCAAGCTGTGTACTCGTCCAAATATATTTCCGTATTGTACAATAAAATGTATAATAACCTATAATTAATGTTTAGAATGAGATTGGAATATTAATGCATTATGTCTGATTGGAGGTTTATACACAGAGAGAAGGGTCTGATGACAATTATGAACTTGTTTGAATGAACTAAGCTCTAAGAGCTTTAGGTGTTCAGTAAACTAGATATCAGACTTGCGACAATCTGATTAAAACCCGATCTAAAATTTTACCGCTCGCATACTCACTAATCTAGATCTGGCCTTTTCCAAACGAAGGTCACGTTCAGGTGACCTTTTCTCATCATAATATTCATGACGAAATTGTTATGATACGTAACTTGTTTACATCGTCTACGTCACGCAATTTGAAATGAGCCGCCCAATCGCAGACTGTTAATAATACCGCTGTTAAATTAGCATGCAAAACTTGGTCTAAAACTAGAAATTACGAAATCAAAATGTGATTAATAGTGTTTTTGTCTAGATGAAAGCTACGCATTGATTGGTCGACACAAAGTTCATCTCGATGTGACCTTGCATTGACTAAGTAGAGATCCAGTACGACAACGCGAGTAGAACAGGATCTCTGTTTACGGAGATTGGTCTTGCGAGTGTTAGACTTTATATTATGACATTGTTATTATTATGCTTTGTTTCATAATCAATCTTAGATACTACAGCATATATGTATAATTGTTCAGAACTAGTCCATAACTTTTAGTTACGAAATAGCTTTTTTTTATTAATGTAAAGCTTGTGAAGATATGAAATTCAGGAGTTTCGGTGGTGCTTTTCACAAAAAATTTTACGAAAAAAATCTTAAGTCAAAAGTAAGAAACATTAATAATGCATTCATTTTTTGGCTTACCAACTTGAAATATTATAGAATTTTGTAGAATATTGTATACCTCTTGAATATCATATCATAGTCATGTTGAATATCCTTCATACATTGAATTGCTTATTATATAAAATTGACTTACGATACTTTTTTCGTGAGAATTTTTGTGAAAAGGAGCCCTTGATTTTTCAGAGTTTTAGAACTTTGTATAAACTGCTTACAGGTGATAGAATGTTTAAAGGAACATAAGAATCAATTACCACCAGCTTGTCATAAGAAGATGTTTCAGAGAGAAATAGACGAGGCTTTACAAGGTGGAGATTTCTTATTGTTTAGAGATTGTAAACAAATGATTAAAGTATGTATTGGTTTACTTTATTATCTAGAGCTTTAACTTTAATGTATTAAGAATTTTTGTCTTTGTTATACCCCTGCCTCGAAGAAGAGGGGGGTATACTGTTTTACCCTTGTCTGTGCGTGCGTCCGTCCGTCACAAAATTTCCGTCGCAGTTTTCTCAGCAACTATAACATGCAGCAGCCTAATACTTTGCATATTGCTTCATTCCATAGTCCCATGTGGTGTAAAGCGATTTCATGCTCCTTGCTCATCTACTTCCTGTTTGTCGCATATTTTTAGATTTTTGCGGGGGTATCACTAGTGAGCATTAGCTCACAGATTTACTTGTTAATGTATCATTTAGGAGCCAGTTGCATAAGGAAGTTGATACCTAGTGGTTTTAAACAACGCTCTTTGTGTTAGCTAAGTACTTTGCATTAGTTTTGCTTCTAGGTAGCAAAACCAAGATGGGACCATTTAAATCATGAGTGTTCTGAATATATTTAGGTAGCAGAAACATTTATGTTAGCTTTTGCTACATTCTAGCCGTGTCAACACAATTTTAGGTCATTTTACGGAGGCCAGTGCACCAAACCTAGCTTTGCTGGACCATCGTCTATAACCAGTACTCACCTACCCTTCCACAAGGCCGGAAACTTCTCCATATTATCTAATCAATGGAGGAAAATCAACATTATTGTCAAATTAACCTCCCCGGTCAGGATTCGAACCAGCACCCCCTCGGGCACGAGATTCCAAATCCCAGTGCACTACCAACTGCGCCATCCACCCGGGTTATATATATAATAAAGCTAACACTATACTATGATATACATGTATATATATATATATTTATATTTTATATATTTGTATAGTTACATTGTATGGACAAGAAACCTGGAGATATATTTGATTGTTTAAAGAAATCTATGAACTCGGATACATTTGATGCTAAATGTAGAGATATTGTATTAAAGAGAGCCATGCAAGAAACTAAAGGTATGTTTGATCTTAGTTCTCTACTATTGTTAAACTTAATCTGTCAGTGGTGCATACACTAACCCTGTTGATTTAAATATTTGTTAGATAATCTGAGTGTTTAAATATGGATATGTATTTTTATTGATAGCAAGTACAAAAGTTATTTATTAGTAAGTATATATGCTAATTTAATGGCTTAAACTTAATCAATTTATTTTATGTACATTTAAATTGTGAAACATTTTGCAACATATCAACATCTTCTAAATTTGCCTTCTGGCAGTTCAATACTAAGCTTTAAGGGTTACATTTCTTGCTGAAAGGAAGAATGAGGAAGGCTTTGGGTCAATCTGATTAAAACCCAATCTAAAATTTTACACTCGCGTACTCGCTAATTTAGATCTGGCCTTTTCCAAACGAAGGTCACGTTCAGGTGACCTTTTCTCATCATAATATTCATGACGAAATTGTTATGATACGTAACTTGTTTACATCGCCTATGTCACGCAATTTGAAATGAGCCGCCCAATCACAGACTGTGGATAATACTGCTGTTAAATAAGCATGCAAACCTTGGTCTAAAAATAGAAATTACGAAATCAAAATGTGTTTAATAGTGTTTTCGTCTAGATGAAAGCTACGCATTGATTGGTCGACACAAAGTTCATCTCGACGTGACCTTCCACGAAGAAAGTAGAGAGCCTGTACGACAACGCTCTACAGGATATCTGTTTACGGAGAGTGGCTTTGGGTGGAATTCAAACCAATATAAACAACTTTTCAAAGGGTTTTAACATAAGTTATCCCCATATTCTCACTCTCATTGTAAGAACTGATTGTGATTGTGTTTAAAGAGTATTTTATATAAATGTATTTTTGTCTTATATTTCAGATTACAGATTAAATCCATCCTTGGCTAAAGCATGTCGTCTTGATATACCCAAGTTTTGTAGAGAAGTTCTTAATTCATTAGATCAAGATACCTCCAATGTTGAATTCCAGGGAAAAGTTGTCAATTGTTTGAAAATACATTTTATACAAAAGGTTGGTATAATATTCTTAACCCATACTTATTAGCCGGATTTTTCAATGGGTCGGGTGGGCGGGAGTCCGGTGTCGTAAATTATTGCGTTAAAGTGTTCAATTGAGTATATATATCTCTGCTATTTATTGTCAGATCTTTATGAAACTTCATATAATGATAAAATTTTATTCGGAAGTCAAGTTGATGGGTTTCCAGCTGAAAAGCTTTGTTTGTACTGGATGTACCTATGCTGAACAAAGTTTAGATAAAATTTGGGAATTCTAAATATAAACTATTAGGTTACTTAGGTAAAAAACAAGATTGAAAACTAAGTCAACCCAGCGCAATATCTACATGATATATACATGTATAACCACTTTCAGTTGATGGGATAGTTTTCTTTGGCATTGATATTATTTCTGTATATATACTATATATTTCTATATGCTATATATTTCAGAAATTATCCAGAGATTGTTATGGTGAGATTAAACTATTAGTTAAAGAAACACATTTAGATATTAACATGGATCCTGTATTGATGCATGCATGTGAATCACAGGTAGAGTGAAATTTTTGTTCTTATAAATAAGTTATTGACAATGTATTTTTACTTCTTCCATATACATGTTCAGCAGACTTATAATCTTGTACGATCTGTGATCATTGAAATCACATTTAGGCAGGCGATCCCTCACAGTACCCATTTACACCTGGGTTGAGTGGAACAATAGTTGGTAATTTTATGCTTAAGGAAATTATCAGTGCTCCTAATTTGGTTTGAATTCAGGACCTCTCGATCCCTAAGTGTGTGTCCCACACTGGAAATGGACACTTTCGTCAAGTTTAAACTTTGAAAGCATAACAACTTGACAGGTTTACTGTGTATCTAATGCATGTTTTATATTAATGACGTCATGGTTTGAAAACAGTCTTCCTGTCTGCTGTTAATGAATTTATTTTTGTATATTGACTATATGATTAAAACCCGATCTAAAATTTCACCGCTCACATACTTGCTAATTTAGATCTGGCCTTTTCCAAACGAAGTGTTCAGGTGACCTTTTCTCATCATAATATTCATGACGAAATTGTTATGATACGTAACTTGTTTACATCGTCTACGTCACGCAATTTGAAATGAGCCGCTCGATCGCAGACTGTGAATAATACCGCTGTTAAATTTGCATGCAAACCTTGGTCTAAAAATAGAAAATACGAAATCAAAATGTGATTAATAGTGTTTTCGTCTAGATGAAAGCTACGCATTGATTGGTGGACACAAAGTTCATCTTGACGTGACCTTGCATTGACTAAGTAGAGATCCAGTACGACAACGCGAGTAGAACAGGATCTCTGTTTACGGAGATTGGTATATTGACTATTGTCTATGTAATTTATTCTCTTATTTATTTCTAGATAAAAACGTATTGTTCTGAAGCTCTCGGTGAATCAGAATCAAACAAGCTACAATTTGTACCACAGAATTCAGGGGATGCTGTACAATTATGTCTAGAAAATAAATTAATGGAACAAAAAATAGCACAGACTTCACCTTGTGGTCGGGTATGTAGTTTGAATGTACTTTATTTCTGATTATTATTATACCCCCGCTTCGAAGAAGAGAGGGGTATACTGTTTTACCCTTGTCCGTGCGTCCGTCCGTTACGAAATTTCTGTCGCAGTTTTCTCAGCAACTATAACATGCAGCAGCCTAATACTTCGCATATTGCTTCATCCCATAGTCCCATGTGGTGTAAAGCGATTTCATGCTCCTTGCTCATCTACTTCCTGTTTGTATGTTTTGCATATTTTTAGATTTTTACGGGGGTATCACTAGTGAGCATTAGCTCACAGATTTACTTGTTGGTCTTTTATTATAAGTGATAGAGTTAAACAACAGTTTGATGATACAGGCTTACTAGCCAAGTGTTTTATAATACAGGCCTTTTAGCAAAGTCTCAAAAAACTTTAAAGTTTTGCAAGATACTTAAAAACCTTTTATTTTTCAGACATGGTTTAAAATTTAGATAATAAGCTTTATTTTCTTTAGAATTAGATGACTTTCCTCAATGGAATCATGTTTTAATGTTTCAAGATTATTGTTATCATTATTGCGATATAGTTAGTGGTGAAAGTTTGCAGAAAATGTCTTTGGGAATCAATCTTAGGAGTTCTGCTATATTCACTTGACTGAACAATAAACTATATCTGGAATTTAAATATATTTGGGTTTTCCTGCAGTACAAACATACTTTCATCATTACAACGAAATTATGTGTACAAAGAACAGTAGGATTTAATTTGTGTTTAGTGCTTTTCAGCAATAATTTGTAAAAAAAACTTGTTTGTACTGCCTATGCACGGATGAAATAACCCATAAATTGGAGTTCTGAATTATGCCATACATGATTTGCATCAATTTTATAGTCCATTTTTTCTCAACTGTCAAACTTTGAATAATTTCACGGTGATTGAGTACACACTATCTCAATATCACGAGTACTAGACAAAGGACACGAAGTCACCTTGAAATTATTCATGTTTTGACAGTTGAGAAAAAACGAGCTATAGCTTGTGTTTTAATCTGATAATATTTATACATACATTATAGGAGATAGGACGACTTATAGAAGAAGCACGTGTTGATGTAAATGTTGATCCACAATTAAATACTGCATGTCAAGATGATCTTATACGATGGTGTAGAGATGTTGATAGTGGTGAAGGACAAAGTATGTACACTATATCTTTATTTCTATGGTGCCCATGAAGTGACATTTGAAATACTTTCTTTATTATACCCCCGCTTCGAAGAAGAGGGGGGTATACTGTTTTACCCTTGTCCGTCCGCCCGTCCGTTACAAAATTTCCGTCCCAGTTTTCTCAGCAACTATAACATGCAGCAGCCTAATACTTTGCATATTGTTTCATCCCATAGTCCCATGTGGTGTAAAGCGATTTCATGCTCCTTGCTCATCTACTTCCTGTTTGTCGCATATTTTTAGATTTTTGCGGGGGTATCACTAGTGAGCATTAGCTCACAGATTGACTTGTTTCTATGGTGCCCATGAAGTGACATTTGAAATACTTTCTTTATTTTCACAATAATTTTGTAAAGAAAGTTATATATTGTAATTATATTAGAAAAAAAAGAAAAAAATACATCGGAAAAAAAAAAGATTTGAGTTAAAGCCGAAATAATATTTTGTAAAAGCTAAAAAATATTTTGTAAATCTGGAATTATTATTTTCAAAAACTAAATAATATTATGTAAAAATACAAAATACATTTTTTATCACTGGAAAGCCAACAAATCTCATCCAAAACTTACCTTGTTTCTTTAAGCAAGAAACTTTATCCTTTTAGCTGAGTAATAGGGAACGGCTGATTGATTAGTCAGTGATTAATCTAAAATGCAAGAAATTGTATTGCAATGTAGGTAAATTACTATTAAAAAACTACTTATTCGCTGATAAATCCCGATTGTTTGAATGTTACAATGATGTTAGTATATTACTGTATAGCGGGTATTATCTGCGGGGGTTTAATTTTGGCTTTATTGGCGGAAAATGAAAATGCGCCAAATATAAACACCGCGAATACAAACCTCCGCAGTATTAAGTCGCCGCCATATTGTTTACTAAGGGACATTACTCTTAAAAAATGTATTCATTAAAATGTACATGTATTATCTCCCTTAAAATAAAAAATTATGTAGTGAATTTGGTGAGATTTATTATATAAATGAACAAAATTTAGTATTTTGAATAACACAAAGGAATTGATTCAAGTTATGTATGTAGCAAACGAAAACACAGACAGACAATACAGTCATTCTAACAATTAGACAACAGATTCCACCGAAACACGGTTACGAAACTCGACGACGCAGCCGCCATTTTGTTTACTTTATAAACCCGTATGTCGGTCATTTCCGAATCTTCACGAGTTTAGCTCAAACACTTATTTGATTGTCGTAAAAAACAAAGTCATCTTTAGTATTGCAATTAATTTAAGTGCTTGCTAGCAAACCGAAGACAAACTTCTCATCACATTATTTAACAAATTGAGTAAAAAGAGCGGAGTTAGTGTTTATGTAGCTTATTATTTATTGATATTCAAAAGAAAACAATTGTCAAATTTCGTCACGTGACAACGCTTTATAATTGATTTTGTCTGTTTAAAGACTCAACTATGTGCGTTGATTATACATTGTTTGTGACAAGCTGTTAATTTTAAAATTTGTTGGACTTTGACCAATTGATTCAGGTAAATTTGTGATTTTTAAGGAGTGTGTGGCCGCAAACTTTAATACCGATAATTTTTAACAAAGACAAAGGCGTTATCCACGACTATTAGCAAACATGCGAAAAATTTTGATTGTTCATTACAACAAATTGTTATTATTATAAGACTCTCGCGAGTTGGGCCACTTATGCAATTTGTCAAACGATCAATCAAACTTTGCGGCACCCAGGTAATATTTGTAACAAAACATTCACATTTAATGGCGATTCTTATCACATGATTAAACTTGTCCCGTCAATACATCGTCATAGAAATAGATAATCTGCTGTGTAAGCGTTGGTTTTTCACACGTCCGCTCATATTATGCAACTTTGGTGACACTTAAATAATTCAAAAATTTGAAAAGTCGCGGGCGGTAGTGACCGCTTATACAGGTAAATTGACCTTTTTATTGGAAAAGACAGAGTTATGTACCTTTGACCATCTTTCACCGGGAGGTTTAAAATTGGCGCTCAGAGTAATTTCCGCCAATATTTAGCATCGCCAATACAAAACTCTCTTGTTTACGCGAAATTTTTGCCCCGCAGAAATAACCCGCTATACAGTATATACATATATTATATTACAGAGATGTCATGTCTACTTACTGTATTAGAAGATTATCCAGATAAAATGAAACCTAGATGTAGTACTTTATTAGTTCAAAGAAAAACATTGTGGGAATATGCTGCTAGGGTAAATATATATATAGAATTATTTTTGTAACCTTTATAACGAATTGTGTATTTGGCATGCATTTTTATATAGTTGTATACAGGCATCACTTGCATCTGCAACTGCTTCTGTTGCCTTTCAGTACTTGTCTAATTTATTACATTTTGTAGTAATTTGTCTAATGTTCAACTAGCTCAAATCAGTTTTAACTAGTTTATGGATTTAGGCTAGTAGGTAGTAGAGATGACTTATATATAACTTGTTTGTTTTAACTTCCAAATTTGGTACGATGATCTATTTCTGCTATTGTGAGCCATGCAGTAAGTGAGAACAATAACCCTATTTGTGTGCTTTTAGAAACTTCTTTAAATAGATGGACAACACATCATACTTGCTTAGATTAAGACTTCAGATCGCTGACTTCAAGTTACTCTAATTTCTCTATGATTTAGAATGGTATAATGGTAGATTTTATCAGTTAAATCCAGAGCTACAGCTTATGACTCTTTTTTGGAGGCAGTAGACTGTTGCTTACTAAAATATAATATCCTTTATTATTATGTTTATTTTGAGATGAAAATGTCCCTGTATTAAGAGTATTCCCCTATAAAGACCATTGAAATTTTTATTTTAATAGCGGAACTTTACTGTACGACTTAATTGATTATTTACCATGATTATGTTTCATATGGAAAATTCATAAAAAATACATAGAGGATATTTGTTTATTTCTGTGTAAGATTGATTTTTATTTCACGAGTGAGCTAATGATACAATATTTTCGCAAATGACGTAGCCACGAGTGAAAATATAATATCATTTGCTCATGAGTGAAATAAATAGATCTAACACTGAAATGAACAAAAAATTTCTGTTTATAATATGCTTCAAACTGGCTTTTTTTAAGTATAAGTATGATATGTCATCAGATCCCGCATCGAAACAGTGAAAATCAACAAATTTATTTTCAATGTTTCAAAACAGTGGAATATCGATTTTTATTTCACTGATAAATCCCGGTATTCCACAGGGAAGCATATAATACATATGTCCTATGCAATACTCATAAAAAATTTGGAGACATTAGAAATTTACTACAATTCTTGAAATTTGGTGATTATTTTTGTAGAATCATTATTTTTAATATATTTAAGTATTGTTTGTGACAAAATGAAAACAAATTTCATGAATGCTACACAATTTTGAGATTCAGCATCTGATATCCTAAAGCCTCAAAAACCATGATACATGTAATTGTAATTATTTTCCATAACACAGATTTTAAGCTATTTTGTATTTTCAGTTGAAAATATAATGAAAACAAAAAAAAATAAAGCAAAACTAAAAAGCATTTAAAAATATATGGTAATCAAAGTTTTGATAAAACCTATTTAATAGGCTTAAAAAGTAAAAATGTCTCCAAACTTTTGGTGGGTACTGTATAACATGATAAAGCTTATAATAATGATATTTGTGTATATTTCAGTATGCTCCAGCTGAATCATTAAGTGAATTAAGTGATCAAGTGTTGCAGTCACCTTCTAAACATTATTTATTAGCATCATTAATGACCATAGTTGGTATTATATTCATTGTTGGTATAACGTGTGGACGTGTGACTAAACGAGTAACCAGAGAACAGAAGACCAAATAGACGACACACGATACAAGCAGCATTTTGTGTTATAATATAAATACCATATGTGATAAAAGTTAGATGAATAATACATGAAATAATACATGAAATAATGTATGAAATAATACATGTTAATCTTGGACTCAAAATATTTGTTTTTTCTTGGCTTTGATGACTTAAAAACAAAGCTTTTTATACATTATTCTAAAAATCTTGAAACAAAATGGTAATATTATTGTTTTTTGTACACATTTAAATCATTGTAACAGCGAATATTTGTTTGTACTGCAAGAAAAACTCATATATTTGAATTCCTGATAAATTCTCTATTTGTATAAAAGTAATTGATCAAATAAGCCAATCATTTTTGGTGTAGAAATGTTAATTAATAAATCATTGTGTTTAACTCTCAAAGAGTATATAATTATGAGGTCTAATTATGAATATTGTCATTTTATTTTTTCATCTACTATAATTTTGTGTGTGAAGTTTTGTAGAACTGTGTGTTAGAGTTCATTCCTTTATTTGTAAAATAAAATTATAGTTTTGTGTTATAATTTACTTGATATCTGTTGTCATGCCCGTGGGGTGCAACATATTGAAGTCACAATGTCCATCTGTCTGTTGACCAGTTTATCATACCTCGGTCATTTTTGGATGGTTTTGAAATATCTTTACTAAGATGTTTTATATAATGATACAATAATAATAATAAAAACTTTATTTATTGTGGATAACATAATTGGTGAAAACTTATTTTCAATATGGTCCACAAGGTTTTCTAATCTGACCTTGGATGTCAAGGTTAAGGTCATTTTCAAGGTCGTTTATTGATAAATGATTTTAATAATTAGTTGCAACTTTTGAGGTATGAATTTCATTTTATTTTCACTAATTAATGATTTCATGTAGTAGATCTATTAGAATTCGTAATTTTATTTTTAGTTTCCATGGTAACACAATGTTGAGATAAATTGAGGGTAAAATCTGTCGGTTTCTTGTTTATGATCATTTATTAATGACACAGACCAATTATTAATAATGTTATAATTATTATTACTAGTTGAAGAATAATTACTTCACATCTTATTGATGTACGAATATTTTTTAATATTCTAAATTTTTTATGACAAATAATGTTATATTTATGTATGTATAAAATCAGTGCTTTCTTTAAATTGTTTATTCTTGAGTCTTTCTTCAGGTATTATATCAATGAAGGGTCAGTTTGTATATACATATATATCTTTAAAAATATTTAATTCTATATGAAATTGTATTTTTGGTAGAATATTTACGTCAGTTTGAGCTAAATTCATCATTTATGGCAGAACTCTGAAAGTTCTTTTGACTATACATATGATATTGTTTTGGGCTGCGTATCTTGGCTAAGGTCGCGATACGATACATATCACGATATATGCCTCGCGATAACGATATTAATCGCGATACGATGTAAATTGTAAATTTAGTATGAATGCATTGACAAATTATAATATTTTTATCAAGCAATCATAAAATTAACAAAGTTATTAATTACCCTTACTTGGCACAAAATAAAATCAACAAAACAAATGTTATCTTTGTTTAATGACTATTGAGAATAAGAAGTAAATTAATATTACAATTGCAGGTTAAATGCTATAGATATATAGTATATTTTGTCTTTAACTGATTTCTTATAAAGGGCCTTCTGAATCGCGATTTTTTAGGACGCGATTCGATACACCCGTATCGGACAGTCACGAATACGATCTAACGATGCATCGGTGAATCGTTACAGCCCTAATATTGTTCAGCATTTTAAGACTGTGTGCTTGAAATTTCATATTGATTTTATAAAATCTGGCTTATATAAACATACTTTGTTGAAACACTTGATTGTAACAATGTCACAGTGCATACAAAACTATGAAATAATGAATTAAGGAAATTTTACTTAAAATGAGACGTAATTCAATTTTCACTTGTTTCTGAGCAATTAGTAACAACCATAGTAACAGATTTATACATCTACAAGACACAAAACATGTTTTTATATATCCTAGGTTGTTCATGATCTATAGTCAGTGAAAGAAGCTAATTGTTTTATATTTCATTAAGGTTTTGTGTGTCGATTACTTTATTTTGTCTGGCAACTTGCACCAAGTTACGCAAGTTATTGTTAAAATGAGCCAATGTTTGTAAATAATTTTGTTAATATTTTTTGTTAAGTATGAATTTGATGAGAGCTACCAAAACAATAATGTATTTATGCTAAACTTACTGAATACTTGTATATTTTGATACTAATTGCTTTAATTGTTCAGGTTGTTCCAGATTTAGTCAACTGGTTATTATATAAACTTACTAATAAACTTACTTGTTGTCAAATTTTTTGTAACAGCCAAAATAATCTATTCAAAGACAAAAATGGCATATTGTCACTGATGTTGTTTTATACTACATATGCCAAAATTTCTACTTAGTAGTGGTATTATATGAATTTAGTAATTTTCAATAGCCTGAATCAATTTTCTTGACTTAAGGCTAGTGTGTTGGGGTGAATACTGTACTATTCAAGGCATATATATTATGAATGGCATGATGTAACTTTAATGTGTTAAAGTGCCATTGAGCCCAATCAAACAAACTTAACTGAAATTGATTTTTAAACCTTACACAGTTATTTGAAGCCTTCTGTGACTGTAACAATGTACCGTTATGACTGTTGTACAATTATGGCCGATGTACAGTTATGACTGTTGTACAATTATGGCCGATGTACAGTTATGGCTTCTGTACCATAATGGTTGGTGGGCGTGATATGTCCATGATATGTCAATATGTTTTATCATTACTTGTTTAAGTTGAAGTTACAGACTTACTAATGTTTGTTGTTGATTTATAGTTAATATTGATTTGTTTCTGTATGTCTTTATGATGACTAATGTTTTATATGTTCAAACTAATGATGTTACAGTTATATACACTATCTCAATATCATGAGTGTTAGACAAAGAACACGAAGTCACGGTGAAATTATTCATGTTTTGACAGTTGAGAAAAAAAAAAACTATAATCTACATAAAAGATTATAGCAAAGATACAAAATATGATTTTAAAAAAAATGCTATGATAAGCTTTTTGTTCAACACGCATCATCAGTTGTTTCCACAAAATTTCTTCTGTCCAAAAACATTTGAAGGGTACTGTATTGTATGGTGGACACACGGGTTCTCGCACCTCTAAGGACTCAATGAACCATTTCTAATTAATGCAACAATACTTTCAGAAAAATACATTAAAAACGAACCTTTTAATCTATATTCCATTTTTTTATCATATAATTGCTGATATTTTATATTTAAAACAAATCCAAATCCTTCAAAAAAAACACGACCATTTTCTGAAAACTGTCATGGCGGCTAAAAATAGATGACCTAATTTCGCACTTCTACCGTATTTGGCTCTTTGTGACGTCATAATTAGCTGCCACATGACTGTCACGTGACTTTATGAGCAAGGGCTACCTGCCATGTGCTTTTTTTATTATAACATACTTTTAAACACTATTTGATGGATTGTACTGACAGAGCGGAAAAAGGTAATAAGGATTTACTGAAAAATATTCACCATCACAAAATATTCATTCTAATTACCTGTTTCTTGCGCATTATTCTCGTTTGACAGTTGTAGTTGCGTTGATTGTTTACTTAATATTAGTGCACACGAATTGATGACGTCATACGCAATAACTTAGCAAAGTAAACAACTTTTTTATGAAAGGACCGAGATCAGGGAGGTCCGAGATCAGGTGTTTGTACGATAATAATAATAATGTTGTGTATATGATTGTGAATGTATAAACTTTGATAATGTCTAGAAGTTTTGTATGAAAGATGTAACTTGATGTATCAATGTGGAATAACTTGACATAATATCTATATTATATATAAATGTTTTATTACTATACTCTCTTTACATTATGAGATTGTTTTTTTTTCTTTATTCAGTCACCAAATAAATCATGTTTTGTGTTTTATTGATGTTTTGTATAGTTACAATAATTATTATGTCAAAGATTTATAAAATGTAAACTCTGTTTAAACTAGAACCGAACAGAATAGAATATAAATTTGAAGTGGGGTTTAAAGTACTTCCATATACATGTTCAGCCGACTTTACAATTTTGTACGATAACTTCTGATCATTGATTTCACCTTCAGGCAGGTGATTCCTCACAATACCAATTTACATCTGGGTGGAGTGGAACAATATTTAGTAAATTTCTTGCTCAAGGAAATAAGCTGTGTCTCTATTGGGGTCCGAACGCCAGACCTCACGAACATGAAGAGTGGGTCCTACCACAGGGCAATATTGTTGGCTGAACACTATGGTGTTTGTTGCCTTTGATAAAAAATATACGCTAGTAGACCTTTTTACTTAATTATAAATATGGTCTATCTAATTGAATGGTCTTTATTGCAACCTCTCTACAACAGCCTGTTGCTTAACTGTTACTTTATTTGTTGTCATTGAGAAGTGTCTTGAGAATTATTTTATTGGAAAAAAAAACTAGAAGAAATTTTATTGTGTTTAGATGGAAGTCATATAGCTAAGGATACACAATTTGTGCCATCATTTTTGTTGCTTCCCTTTGGCCCCTAGATATGTATGTGGCCCTTTTTACCTAGATGAAATAGTTTTTTGTTCTTACAAATTAAGTTCTACATAAAATTTGACATCATATAAAAAATGTAAAATATGAATGCGTGTTGATGATTGTTATATTTTTATAATTGAATGAATGAATTTTTGTCTGTAATGTGTTATAAATGATATAAAAAATGCACAAATATTTTTATCAATAATATTAATTACACTATTGTATCAATCTATTGTATTTCTTTTTGTTTCTATCATGTAACTATGATGTTTTTATTTTTCATCATAATCAACTTTGTTTGTTCTGTTAATTTTGTTTATACTTCGACGAATGTTTGACCAAATAAAGATGGACTTGATCAAGGCTGAATGTTTGACTTTGTTAGTGCTGATTATTTTACTTTATTGAGGTTGACTTTTCTGCTATATTGATGCCAATTTTGACTTAATGAAGGCTTATTTTGATTTAAATAAGGCAGATTTTTGGCTTATTTAGAGGGATATTTAGTCTTGATTTAGGTTGATTTTAGGTTTTGTTTTACATGATTCAGGCTGATTATCTTGTTCTGGTTGCTCAAAGTAATTCTGGTCTATACATGTATGTCAGGGTTGTCTTGGTTTTACTCAGTTATTAACTCTTGACCTTTTATTGGGAATTTTTCTTTTTTTCTTCGATTCCATTAATGGCGGTAGGTCATACCCTATACATGAGTTGTCGGCCTCATTGTAGGGTAAGTTAGTACTGGTGATAGAAAAAGTGTCCAGGAAATATATAGTAGGAAGAGCTGCCCATCGTATATATGACCTAAATATGTTAAATACGACTTTTAAACCCAATTCAAATTTTTTTTATTGGGAATTCATTAGAATACAATAGAAAACAGCGCAAACACTGATAAACCCACCTTTTTTACACCGTATGTTAAGATGTATGTCCTATTGCTTGCATTAATTTAAATTACTAATGTATATAAACTACTTTTGGAGATACAATTTGTAAGGCTCAACTGATGACCAAAGAAAAAAATTCCCAAATGAAATTTCTACTTGTACAATATTTGTGTTTCCTGTTAATCAGTTGTATGAAATGATGATATTAACTGTACATTTATATGTATGAGTTTTTATTACATTTTCAAGATTTCAAAATTTTCTTCATGTGTTATTTCCAATATGCCTTGCTAGACAAGTTATGTCTGTAGATATTACATATCAAAATGCTTTTAAACATGGGCTATAATTCATTTAAATACAACCTTTTATGTTCCTCTCAAAATGGTACATTTTGCTCTTAAGATAAAGGAATTAAATATAAAACCAAAGGAGATCATGGAGCTCCTACAACATCATCATTATCATCCAGTTTAGTTTAAATAGGCTGTAAATTATTCCTTTGGCAAACCAGTGAATTTAATAATGCCCTCATTATTTCCATACCACCGTTTTAATGTGTACCAAATAACACTTTATTTAGAATCATGTACATTGACTGTTATAATAATTTATTTCTATACTTTTTTTCTGCTTTCACTTTACTTACTCTCTTGATGCTTTGTTTTTTGTTTTTCACCATATTTGTATACTAGTTATATAATTATTAGGTTACACAATTTTGTTTATCTAATTGTTTGAGTCCTCAGGTGGATTGACTCAGTTCATGTAATTTGCTTTGCTTAATAGGGATATAAAAGTCAATTTAAAGAATTTGATTCAAAGGCAATGTACTGATATTTTCTCATATATAGATACAAGGTTTTTGCTCTGAGCTCCTAATATTCAGGTGTTTTAAAAGGATTATTACATGTGGCTTGTTTTAGTTTTGTAGTGGATTTATATACGCACTCATGATTTCGTCATAATATGAAACATTTATTTTTATTTCATTTTTTTGTAGCTTGATTTGTATAAATCAAGAAAAGGCTGTTTTTAAACACAACCAAAAACTGCACACTGACTTTATTGATGTAAATATTTTGTTACACTTTAGTCATTTTGTAGATCTATTTAAATTTAAGAGAACTTCGATTTTCATTTCATACTCTGGGGTTGTTTAAATGTCTATATGTAAGGATGAAAACCTGGGTCGATAGTGCAGTTGGTTGCGTGCCGTGATTTGGAATATTCTGTCCCGAAGGGAGTACGGGTTCGAATCCCACCTGGGGAGGTTAAACCCTTCCATTAAAATTTGACAATAATGTCAATTTTCCTCCATTGATTTGATAATATTGAGAAGTTTCCAGCCTTGTGGAAGGTTAGGTGAGTACTGGTTATAGGCAATGGTCCAGGAAAGCTAGGTTAGGTGTGCTAGACGCCGTAAAATGACCTAAAATGTGTTGACACAGCGTTAAACCCAGGGAAAAAAATATTAGGATGACATTAATAGTTTTCATGCTTATTCCTGCATTCAAGATTTTCCAAAACCCAAGTTTTCATACCTTGACTGATTTACAGAATAAGAAATTATGGGCGTGCTCGATTGGAAATTCAGACTGTTAGAACTGGGAGAACTCCAATCGAGTGCGTCGGAACTGTGTTCTGGCAGCGTTCTACCCATTCCATCAAAATAGGTGGTGTGAACGGAATCGGTCGCGGTTTATTCATACCCAAGATGGCGGCTGCATCGCTGCAAACATGTGAGTTTGGTGTTTGAAAGCGAATGTTGTTAAAATTATACTTTTGAACAATTGTTTACGATAACAATTTAACTATTTTCTATAAATAAAGTAAGAACCGAGTATATTTCCTACGGATTTTGCCTTTTGATTCAGTTCCGACATCCAATTTCACTCGTTTGGCAGATTCTGTGGAAGAGTCGGAATTTGATTCTGGCACAGTTCTGACAGCCCAATCGAGCAGGCCCAATATATATATGCAGAATTTCTAAGTTTTACTATTAAAACGATCACTCATATGATTGTATGCACATGTTTTAAAAATGGGAACACTAACTTAGTGATTACACTGGGACTATGTATAAAATAAATACTTGTTAAAAGTATGAATGCAATTTAGTTTTTGATGAAAATTGTTATCAATTACTTGTGATATACATTATGTAAAATTAGTATTGACACATTTCATTCCATTTTAATCAGCACTGATAGTTTAACTTGTCTCAATTTAAATATGACGTAAGTTTATTTGAACAAGTGTTTTTATAAAGACTACATGATTATAGCCTAACTATATTGAAGTGCCAATATTATATTTTTGGGTTCATAACATTTAAAACTTACTAACAAATGTGTAGATGTATTTGTATCGCTGACAAACTCGAGGGACTAGCTTTACAATTATCTAAAGGTGCATTGCCTAAGCATTTCACTAGGTATCGCTTCGTAGCAAAATCATAGGAAACGACTTGCTACAACATATCGCTTCATTTCCCTATGTAGCGAAAGCTAGCAGAAAAAATCTTCGCTACCCTAGAGCGCTTTAACAAATCAAAATGGCTGCCCCCGCAGTAATGTAACTTCCTGTATGCCGACAATTTTTGTTTATATGTTTGACTGACTGAAGATGAATTGAAATCAATAAATATTTGTAATTGTTCATTTAAACATATTTTTTGCTATGATTTTTTACTTTTTAAAGACATATTTAGTTTGAAATCGCCCTGAAAACATGCATTTGCAATGAGCGCAAAAGATTTGATAAAGGGAGATAACTGCTGTGGGGAGTTTGGTAAATAGCAAGCCGTTTCCTAAGAAGAAGTGCTACAAAAAAGCGCTTTTTCATAGTGATACGTGGCGAAATCGTTGGGCAACGCGCTCTAAGTGGGGTGGTTTTTTTTATAGACATTATATTATAAATACAATTCTGTGGTAGATGTAGTAGATATGCACTTTAAGAAAACTTTTATTTTGTTACTTTATTAGTTTCTTATTTATTTTTTGTCATTATTTCTATAACCTGTAGGGTGAATCTGTTTTTTTTGTATTTAACTAACTGCTAATAGTTACATTTATTTATAAGTTACTAATATTTCAGTTTTAATTTACATGTATAGTATGTTATTAGCTCGACTATTCGGAGAATATTGGGGCTATCCAACTCAGTTGTGCGTCGGCGGTGGCATAACACTTCTTGATTAAGTTTTTTGGTGCAACATTTTATCTTTGAAACTACTCAATGGATTCAATTGAAACTTCACACATGTCTACTGGGTAACTATTGGAGGTTAAATATCAAGTTGCATAACTCTAGCATGACTTTTGACTGGTTGTTGCTGTTGTTTACATGAACACCCCGAATAGTCGAGCGGGCTGTATGGGACTGCTCTTGTTAGATAGTATGTTTATGTTGTGTAATAACATCAATACATTGGGGGTTATAATGTGATAGTACATTTAAACAGTGTAGATACATAGATGAGTTACCTTAAACCATGAAAAGTTTATTATAAAAATACAAAATAGACATTGTTTATTTTGCAAGCTATACAAGTTTATTAAGTTTTTGTTTTGTTGAAGATTTAACTTTTATTGATGAATTATTTTATGATAGTATGTTGATTATGAAAGTATATTTCTGTAGACCATTGAATAAAGATAAGACAAATTGTTATACATGTAAGCCGCGGCCGTGGCGTTGTGGTTAGCATGTCTGACTTCGAATCCACAGATCCGGGTTCGAATCCCGGTCGCGGCAGGTCATACCCTATACATGAGTTGTCGGCCTCGTGGTAGGGTAAGTTAGTACTGGTGATAGAAAAAGTGTCCAGGAAACCTATAGTAGGAAGAGCTGGCCATCGTGTATATGACCTATATATGTGTTGAATGTGACGTTAAAAAAACAAACAAAAAAAAACAAAAAAGTTATACATGTACTGGAATGATATTTTACCAAAATCAATATAGACAATACAAAACAGTGGTTTTTTACTAGATCTGCTTGATTCACTGTTTTGCACAGTTTAGAATGTTAGAAGATCAATTGTGCATCTTAGAACAGAATGTATTCTCTCTGTGCCTGTCAATGAGATGTTGATTGACTTATACTGTACAAGTAACTTGCAAAATGTTGCATGTCTCTATTTTATTGTCCCTATCATAATATTGTTGTACAACTGCCATTGTACTGCAAGAACTGAATCAAAATTTATATATTTTTGATGTACATTGGCATTTTGCTTAAATTACAAGAATAAAATCTATTGTATATAATGTTTATCACACAAACTTTTTAGCTGTTTATATTGCATGGCTTGGTGAAATTAATATTTTTCTGATAACAAAATGAACTTTTTTAATTGACCTTTACATATCTAACTTTTTTGCTTGTATATTGTATATCGATACAGTTGGTCACAAATTACATTTTGTTAAGGTAGTAGGACTGTGAACGTTTGTTAAATAGTCTGAAAGTTTGATCATGGAAAGATCCTTTGTGTCAGGACAGATTTTTAGTTAAAGTAGAATTCTACATTGTTCTAGATGTGATGTCATCAGTTGTCTTCTAAGATTTGATGTTTTGTCCATTTTAGAAAATTAAACTTCTTTGTAACCTGCTGTATTTCAACATGGGATGATGTCACATTTGACATAAGGTTAAATGTTAAATATACAGTACCCACCAAAAGTTTGGAGACAAAAGAAAATTACTACAACTTTTTTTGTAGAATTATTATTTTTAATGTATTCAAGTATGGTTCGTGCCAAAATGAAAGCTAACTACACATGTACATGAATGCAACACATTTATAAGATTCAGCATCTGACATCCTAGTGTCTCCAAAACCATGCTAATTGTAATAATTTTCCATAACATAGCTTTTATACTATTTTTGTAGCCTCAGTTGCAATTATAACGATGACCAAAAATTAAAGCAAAACTAAAAGGCATTTCGAAATAAACAGTCATCAAACTTTAGATAAAAGCTATTCAGTAGGCCTACAAAGTGAAAATGTCTCCAAACTTTTGGTGGGTACTGTATGAGGGGAAATTCTATCTTAATAAACGTATGGTCTAACTTCTTTACTTGTTCTGAAGAATGATTCTGCCTTAAATAGAATATCTAATTTTGTACTTGTACTGCAGGATGAGTAGTTTTTTAAACAGTTATACCAAGCCCTTGTTTATATTTTTGACGTATTGATGCATAATGTATATTTATAAATGAAGATCTACCAAAACTAAGACTTAATATTTTAGTTACAGGAGTACCGTATGATGATGTTTAAATGATAATGTTAGACTGTTTATTATCAATGTTTGTATATAGTTTGTCTGTTTATTATTCTCTTGTTATGATACAAAAAATCTCATTATAAAACATGTTGGGGCTCATTTTTACATTAAAATTAATAAGAAAATGAAATATTTAGTTGTTGTTATATTCTACATTGCTTGGTTGTTCTTACATAAACCTGTCAGCATACCATAGAACCTGGTTTAAATCTCCTTTAGCAAGTTATTTTACTACTGTCAGTTCCAAGGCAAAAACGTTAGCAGTCACCAAAATAGTGGACAACTGTGTTCATAAATATTAACTTGGCACATCCATGGTAAACAATTATCTCTCTATTTACCAGAAAGTCATTGGACAGGCTTTATGACTTGTAGTTTTATCACTTTCAATATCTGAGGCATTTCTGCATAGAAGAATGGACCATTCCAAGTGTTCAGTTTTTATTTGATAAAAATGCATTTACCCACATATGTATTCATGTGCTTTTTTGTTAACACCTTTTTTGTGGGACAGTATAATTTCAATATTTATCAACTAATCTAGGAGTGTGCAGAATATATTAGATATATTCAGACATTATTGTCTTTGTTTCCATCATAGTCTTTGATCCCTTGCATAGTTGAATGGTTACAACACAATGCAAAGTACATGTAAAGCCAGCTTAACATGAGTACAATTTGCAACAAAAAACACTTCTTGTTTCCTCGAGACAGAACAACAGATTATTATCAAATTAGCAGTACAATCAAAACACCCTGAAACAGACATTTTCTTTGATACTGAAACATTTCAGTGATCTATACTCTTTATTTATTGAACAGGGTACTCATGGTATAAAACAGACAAATATTTTTGCAAACGTTTATAAACAGAATTTGCACTATTGTATTACATGAAAAAGCGAGCAAATCTCTGAATCAATTTTCGAATGGATAGCCTGTGTTTACGAATAAGGTTCTGAATTACTTTCCAAATTAATGGCTGTCTATTTTCCACTTCAAAATGAACACTTGTTTTCCCCTAATAAACTTTGAGAGCTGTTAACAACCAGCAAACAACAAACTTTAAGGACCTCACTCTGTACTGAGTGTATTTTACCAACAACATACACGGTACGGAAATATTTCTAATTTACTCATTGTTGTTGATATAACATCTTGTTTCTTTGCTGACAGAAAATCGTTGATCTACAATGCCTGTACCTGGAACTACATTCCCAATATCATTGATTGATAAATCAACACGAGATAACTTGTGGCTTACCAGGAATACATCACTAGGAAGAGGGCTATCAGTTTGCTACACTGATACGTCTTTGATTTTCCTTTAATTGCTATTTGACAATATGTGAATGTGGTTTGTTTGACTTCGATTTTTTGTCCAATTGATTTGCGTGCAGTTGCTCGTTTGAAAGGGATATAGCTTTTTAAGGTTTGTGTTGCGTGCAAGGAAAGAGTTTTTTATGTAATGGTAGTGACAGCAGATTCGGAGTATCATTTGCTAGGCACGACATTTTAGCCTCACTGTTTTTGCTGAGATAATTTGGATTAGTAAAGTTTTTCCGTGTTTGGATTAAAAAAGAACAAAAAATAAGTTTTAAAAATGGAATCAGAGGAAGACAGAGTAGAAATGACAAATCTGGTCTCACAAAATTCTGATGGTACTGTGGACGGGGTATTAAAGGGCTACGGCACCCGGGACAATCGTGGGCTGACACTCCCCTCCCCACAATGTTCATTAGGTAGCAGTATGGGGAGTGCATTGAGTTTAAACCCCGAGGCTTCCACGGCGAACTTGCTGAAGATTGATCTTGAAAAGAAGATAAACCGTCACACTGGAGAGGAACGTGAAACTTGGGATAGCCGAGCTGAGTTTTTGTTGTCACTTATAGGGTATGCTGTTGGCCTGGGAAATGTTTGGAGATTTCCTTATTTAACTCAGAAAAATGGCGGAGGTAAGTCGTATCAATAATTCAGTAAAGTTTCGCTGAAAAGACCACCTTGATTATTGCAAAATCATGATGACGTCATGACGATTTTTAAGTCAAAGATGTTTTATTTGAGAGGAAAAGGGTCCCTTTATATTTGTATTAAAACCATTCCGGTATTTAAGACCATTGATTTTTTTGTTATATACACTGTACTTTAGTTAACGTTATTGTATAAGGGAACAAAAATGTTTTCATGCATGAATTGTGAACTTGTACGTGGCAGTTAAATTGTTGAATTAAAACAAATCTTAAGTATCACTCGATCTACAATATCTTTGTTGTAGACGATGCAGTAAAGATAATTTGAATTGCTAACTGGTACAGATCTCCCACCCTTTGCACCACCATCGTGAACTCACACGATATGAATCTACGGAGAAAACGCCTTCAAATACCTTGTGAATCATTGCGCGTTTACCTCATATTTTGTTCCTTGAAGTTCAGCATGTGTGTTGAAGTCTTAAGTGAACTGAGTTGAAAGTAATAATGTCGAGTTAAGGACAATGGATCTGTCATTCCTTGCGTTTTCTATTTAGTAAATCTATACGCAGAGTAACATAAGAAATCATTATCCCATGGAAGCTGCGACAGTTGCACAATAAAAAGTTGCAAAATTTTGGATCCGAAGTTTCCAGGTTCGATTTATGTTTGCGAAATGTTATACCCGTCCTTAAAATTGATAGAGAGGAAATTGTCAGTTCGATATGTAAGGGTGGGCGAGTACCGGTCAAGTAAAATCTGATTAGGTGAGTTAGTCTAGGGTATACATGACACATACCTAAGTAGCAAGTTATGTTTAAAGAGAGTCTTGTATACATGGTAACGGTGATTGGATATACATGGATATAAATATTCTGGAGTCTAATTGTGGGAAACCGGCTTTGATACTCGTAATAGAACTTTGGATACGTGTCATAGTCAGGGGCGGATCCAGGATTTTTTCTAGGGGGGGTCCTAACTTTTTCGGGGGGGGGGGGTCCAAACATTCGAACCACAACCACATTATATACACATTTTGCAGAATAATGCAACATATTAACAATAAAAACTACATAACCATTTAAATTTATGTTAAGCACCGAGAAAAATTGCTTCATGCTACTTAACAATGACTAACAGTCAAGAAATACACTAATGGAAGGTACATTTTGGAAATTCTAGGGGGGGGGTCCGAACCCCCCTGATCCCCCCGCTAGATTCGCTATGATAATTATGCAATGTACTACGAGGTTAGTGGTTGGATGGACGACCAAGAGGTATTACTATTGGCCCGGTGCACGTTACCACATTAAACAAATACTTCTGCTTTCCAAAACCTGAACAATAATGATACCTCTAATTCTGATCGACACTGAAGGGTTTCTGATTCTTAAGTTGCACTTCCAGAAACCCGCTGAAAGTTTGGGACTATCTTTCAACATATCTAGCTGCTGTTAAGACTGTCTGAATTTTTGTTTAGGTTTAAAGGCACACCAGCACATGGTGGTTATACCGTGTGCAACCGAGAGGTTTTTTCTTACATTTTTTAAAATGTTTTAAATACTTGTTATGTTTAACTTAAAGTTAGAAATATCTTCAAACGAACATCATAAAATATTTGTGTGTTTAAAATATTCATGTAATATTGTCTGTTCAAAGTCGTGAATGAATTCTTGTAAAAGATGAAATTCTAATTTAACAGCCATTTTACTATTGGCTGAGAAGAACTATTTGACGAGTTAAAATTGGTTCATTAACTTACAGTATAATTCAGTTTACTGAACGCTTAACGATGTCTGCTACAGTACATGTACGCTCCCTTCGCAGCTCAGTGAATACATTACATTCACCCGCTGCCTTAAAACGTGTCGATATATGATATTGACCTTTACTATGAACCTTTGAACGTCCAATGAAAGTTTACCAAATTTCAATTTAGCTGAAAAACTTTATACGCATTTTCATTGGTTGAACGAGAAAACAACACCTTATATGGTATGATCATACAAGTGTCGAATGCAACCTCGTATGACGTCATATATAGCGTGGCTACACTTTGTATTTACGTTCAATAGGTTGCTCTATTTAAAAAGAACAATGTTTACTTTCATTTTTGTTGATTTTTCATTATCTAACTAATGCAAAACTGTCAAACATCTTTGCATTTCGACATTTTGAAATTACAGGCGTGTGAATTTTTTTAAAACCACGTGACAGTCATGCGATTTAAATCTTTATGTGACTCTGTCTAAAAATAGAAATATCAGCTTGAACGTAGTATTTTAGCAGAGGTAGAAAGTGAACAAGTGAATCTTACGTACCGATGTATTGGAGAGTACAGTACATGGGTCTGGCTGTTTTCTTTCAAGAGTCATATGAATGAATAACCCGTTTTCTGCTAAGTTCAGGGATCAGTTTTCAAAAAGTCTCCAATTTTACATAAAAGAATAAATGAATTTATAGAACAGTAATTTGCGTTTGTCTGACTACTTTTTTATAAGAATCTTAGGACATACAATTATACCTATCAGCAGTTTAAAGTGCTCTATTTACTCCTCCTGTCCATTTGACGAAAGGAGCAGTTGTATGCATGTACGTCTTAAATTTGTAAAGGCTCAAAGGCTAAAATAAATTAGTATGAGTTATTTAGATTAGCCTTTAGACCTTTACAAATTTAAGACACTGTTAGCAGTTGTATATACTACTCGTACACGTGTCGGGCTTATACAATTGCATTGTCAGATTTGGAACATACTTTTTATTAAAAATAAACGTATTTTATATATCATTAAACAGTGGCTTTTTTTTACAAGAACTTCTCATTTTGTATTCAGTAAACGGATATTCACTAGAGTATTTCCACATTTAACGTTTCCAGCAAACAGTAAACAATTCAAATTTGACATTAATTGTGGAAGAATGGCTTTTCGTACGAGAACATGAACTCTGAAACTAAAACCTTGTGTTGACCAAAATTGTTTCACTTAAAGGAATCATTCAAAGAGTTTATTTACATACAATAACGCTTTCAAAACAGCAAGCATTAGGACACCGTGATGATTTTTACGCAAATGATTATTGCCGAGGGATTCTAAATGAATTCAAAACATCTATGGACGTATATAGCCGCGCCTGTAATGGAAAGATCAGAAACAAAAACAACTCATTTTGACTTGTGGGAGGCCAACTATATTGAGTTATTGTCAGCAATTTATTACAGCGTGGAATATTAATGTAGTCTCTCCAGGAAGGTAGTGACGTCTTTAATTCATTTAGCAGCTACATCAATAACCAATTTAAAACCGTGTTCTTAAAATATCCGCCTAGAACCTGTTTATGTTTTCTCTCATTCCGGACTAATCGGTTTTTATACTGATCTAGGAGATCTTTAACAAAAGAGGTAGAAAGAGTGGATACTACTTCTGGTCGCGTGATTGTCGTCTGGTATTCTAAATAATAGATTGACATTTTTATTGGAATCGGAAACCTCGGACAAGATGTGTCTGTTTTCTTTGTATGGGTAGGGGGTTAAGTAATTGCTGTTAATGTGAAAATTTATGTAAGGTCACAACAAGTTGATCATTTGTTCTATGGATTCGATCGCACCTTAATTTTGACGTTTTTTTACCAAAAAAATATTTTTATTTCCTCGCTCGCTCATAAAAAAAAGCAACTGAATTAATGTTTTTTTTCATTTTTTTCTTCGCTCCTCGTCCCATTTTTATTTAGAAAAATCCGTAGAACATATCACCAACTTGTTGTGGCCCAATCGCACTAGAATAATGCAAGGAAAACTCCAAATATTCTTCAGTGAAGGGGGAGCGAGGGGTAAAAGTAATTATAAACTTTGTTCTACAGAGTACAGATGATGTACGTTAATTTGAATTCAATTGATATGAGTAACTAGGATAGTTTCTTCTTGTCAGTCGTTCAATATAAAAGAACTAAACATTAGTCAATAAGTTTCAAATAATTTTATTACAGACGCAATTCTTGACGTATGTTAATTGATTGTTGAACATTTAATGTGCATTTAACTAAATTACTTCTGTAGTTGATGATATCGTTGCTAGGCAACAAGTGATATTAAATCGTTGATGACAAAATCGTTACATTGCATGTCAATGCATTTAGAATCTATTGACGTCGCTAGTATCGGTATAAACATATCATACAATTTCATGTCAATAAATAAAGCAGTTATACTTAATATCTTTTGTTTGACTTTTACGCCTCTTAAGTTCTTATACATAGGTTATGTATGGCGGCCAACTCGCATAAACTGCAGTCATTGTTCTAGATTACTCTTCTACAAAACGCAGACAATTATCCCCCGAACGGATGAGAACCGACAAAAAAATTATGGAAGATTTTACCTCTGTATTTAAACATCAATATTTCCCATCTTCAATGGAAATATTTATTAGTTAAGGGCAGAGCCAAACATTGTCACGTAAAACGCCTTAACCCTTATATTTATTGCTTCTATGTGTACGACAAATAATTTGATATATTTGACTTAACTCGGATGCATTACGCAGAAGGCAACATGTAGGATTTTAAATCAAGTGACCCTGAAGGGTTGCTGCATGGTTCGTGCCTCAAACATGCTGATAATACCCTTCCATGTCAATAAAATGTCTAGGTTAACGTTGAGTTAATAAATCTGACATCAATTGTCAATAACAAAGACAATGTACAACCAAGAATAATTATTTCTAGAAAGTTTTAGTCGTCATATAGCTTAAGGTCTTCAGCTAACCCGCGTGTATACTGTTAATGAACGGTTAAATGCCGCATCTGATGAAAATCAAAATGTAAAAAAGCGGCGTATAGTTTTGGAAGCCAGAACTAGTCGTCATAAAGCATAGTTTTAGTTAGGGATTGTAAACTTTAATACAACATAAATATGATTAAAAAATGCAGACAATCGTGACTGCAGCTGTTATTGATGTGACTGCGATCTTTTTATAGTATTACAATGTATATACTTAACAAAACTTCTAAGTACTCTGATTTCAGTATGGTAGGAAGTCTTATTTTTCAACATTAAAGTCTGATCGATGATGGAAATGTGTTTTGGACCATACTGACCTTTGTTTTCATGGTTTTCATGCTACTTTTTCAATGCAAAACCATTTTTGTCGCGCATGCATTGATTTGGGAAAATTTCTAATTGTTTTGATTGAACAGAAAATAAGCAATTAGAAGTCCTATTCTGCAGGTGACGCACCGTCTGGCAAAAGACCTATGACAATTTCTCGTTCTTGAAGCGAAATTCGAGCCATTTCTTGATTTTTCGTTGTGCATATCAACACACAAATGATTTTCACTAAAACTGACAACGTGCAATTTTTGCACGATAAGCACGTGCGCATTTCCGTTTTTCTGCAAATGTTCGACAAAACCAATTTTGCATCAATTAAGAAACATGAAAACCATGCAAGCAGACGACAGAATAGCCCTGTATACATTTCCATTAACGATCGGACATACATGTTTAAAATGAAACTTTTGACAACATTGAAATCGGTGTACTTAGAAGTTTCGTTAAGTATATATTGGTTATAGGCGCGCATTAGAAAGTTCCAACCTTTCACTCCCTCACTCTTCTGTCAAAATGTTAATTAAGTCTTAATACGTCACAATCACAATATTCCGAGATATTCTGTTTATCTATTTCTCCCAATTGTCAGCGCACACTAAAAAACAAACTGTCAATAACTTTCACATTATTTCATACTTCTATAATTGACTCCGGGAGGACACGACGATCGTCTTTAGTGAGACAAAATCAGGCGAAAAGACAAGAAGATTCCAGAATTAGTGGTGATGAAAATCATACTGACTTAAATGTTGATATCTGTATGTGCAGATAGACTAGTTATACTGTCTGTCCCCAAATTGAACTTTTATACTAAATTAAGGATAATCTCCTTCCAGTCTCCAAGGACTACTTTCTCTCTGTCTGCAAATTCTGTTTTAGGCAGAAACAATCAAAGAGAACTATTGAGCGGTCGTATATTATAGTAATGATTTTTCTGTTATCAACATTTTCAGTAATTGTTGAAGAAAGCTTTCTCTCTCTTTCTCAAATGGACCATAAATAATAATTATCTAGGATATTTGTTTTGCCAAGTTTTATGACTGACCAACTCTGGTTTGGAAGGCGGTCTGATCTTGTCGTGTTTGATGCACATTTTAGTATAAGCTATTTTGGAATAAGATTATATGATAACCAGTTCACCTAACCACTCCTTTTTCTATGACATTAGCAGTTTAGAATTCAGACTTTCGGCGATTTTGTCAAAAGGCTTAAGTTATACCACAAAAACGAAAACTATCGACGCTGAAAATGCCTGACCAGTTTAACCTATGGAATGATACATATGTCTCTGTTTTACTAAGCAGTTAATTTCTAGGCGATAAAATAGTTCCAACAATCAACTGACGCGTATTTGTTTCAATGATCATTGACAGGTGTGGAAGGGGATGGAGTCAAATCTTGTTAATAAACTAAGCAGTAGTATTTGCCAGTAAAACAGGATAGAATAAATACTTCGCCAGCATAGTTTGCCTTGCTCGATTTGTACTTGAATCTAATGTGTAAGGAGTAATCATTAGTGTTGATTTTATAGGTTTCAATGTGCACGAAAGTCTTGTTTTGGATAAGATTTGAACCATCAAGGAGCTGACCTTTCGATGATTACCAATTCAACTTCATATCCGCTTGGCTGGACCCGATCTTAAACGATACGAAATTAGGTCATTTTAGATGTACTAGCATGACATGTACCTGTATTAACCCTTCTTCTTGCTCACAGAAAACAAACAAAATGTGAACATTCAAACTTTCAAGAAACTATAAATAAATTATTTACATACTTTGGGATAATTTTGGTAAAGCATGGAGTGTCAAGACGTATTTTATTTCCACCTTTTATTGATAATATTATGTTCTGTGTGTGTATTTAATAAACTTTTAAACGCAATGTTGTTATTCATTATTCTTTTTCATCTAACATTATTCTGTCAATCAATTTCACATGCCATTTCTTTACCATCTGATAAAGATCTAATAAAGATCTGATAAGATCTAATAAAACAATACAGCCTACATCGCATACACATGGTAAATGTGAACAGACGACAGACACCGGACATCCAGCGATCACAATAGCTCGCCATGAGCATTCGCTCTGGTAAGCTAAAAAATAAGATCTACTATATTGCATCAGTACTTACTTTTTGGCTGTAAAGATTCCAACATGTGTTGGCGTGCCGTTAAACCCAAACAAGCGAACAGACAAACAGCACGGACGAAGATGGACGAGCAGGCAGGCAGGCAAACAAGATTTATTTCAACTTTGATCAATTTCACTTTACATTTCACGTTGACATGTTTACGTCGATCTCACGTAATGTTTTATTATAGATTGTATAAAATTCAAGACAAAAATACCATTTGTTTGAACCAATAATGGGAACACCTTTCTTATGTTTGATATCTGATTAGATTACAAAGTCTGTACAAATACTGTAGTCATGTTATCTATTCTAGGTCTCAGATGAGAGCAGATTTAAATGGAAACATTTAACTATGTACATAATCTAAGTGAAAGTAGTTGTCTCATCTCTATATGATGATTAGTTCTAACACTACTGGGACACTGACGATATAAAATGTATCAAAACAATCTTTATTTAGAATTATAAAATGTCACAAGAACTTCAGTTGTTGATTTCAGATTATAAAACTTTTCGTCAAGAACTTGTTTAAGCTGACTACTACATTTTTACTGTTTACTTTTGAGTATTTTACTCTATTTCAACAAAACGCAAACGACAAACGTAGTTCTACATTGAAAATGTAATACAGGCATATCAAACTATATTTACATTTCTTTCGTGGTCTTATTCAGTGACAACCTTTGATGAATTTCTTGTATTTCGACTTCAGTAAAACGTATTTAAGATGAAAATCACATTTTATCGTGAACCAAGAAAATTATATTTTCACTCGATAAGAAGTCACTTAAAAATATGATTTTTGGACTCAACCCCACACTGTAAATAATTTCAATATATCTTATATCAAAATGTACAAATGTTGTTTGTTCAATATCTAATTTTATTTTATTTCCAGGTGCATTCTTGATACCATATGCTGTAATGATCATTATAGAAGGTATACCATTATTTTATCTAGAACTAGCTGTTGGTCAACGATTGAGGAAAGGGGCTGTAGGGTCCTGGAACCAGGTATGTAAACATCACTACTAGGGTGTTGTAAGATGTAACTGTAAAGCTACAGTCCCATAAACATAAAAAAGCCGTGAGGGCACAGTACGGGCGCCGTGCGATCAAGCTCCGCATGGACCCGTACGAAGTCTTGCGTACCCGTACGGACTGTTTCGTTTTTACCAGGATCCCTGAGATGAGTATGGATACACGTATCAGTTTCAAAGTCAAATCGTGAACAAAATCGTTGCCGAGTATGGATTAAACATGCATATCTTCCAGCTACGGCTCCGTACGGGAGTGTTGTTTTGTACCATGTGCGTACCGTCACCTTAATACTCAAGGCTTCCCACGGCCTACGACTGTCTGCACGTACAGGTCCGAAACAAGCCGCGATTTTATGGGACTGAGGCATAAGTGACGTTTTACAGTTTGTATGGTTAATTTTAGTTATGTTTATTTATTTGGATTTGATGCTTCTTATCATCTCACTTATCGACATTGATAATTAGAGAATGGCTGTTCAGAATTGAGCTCGATGTTATGGGACAAACACTAAACTGGATTTATATTTCATATTTAACATAATATATATAACGACGTTGAAATTACATGTTTGAAACTCAGAATCAGAGTTTTCCACTTGAAAAGAGATCAGACAACCTTACAACAGCTTTTAATGTAGCAACGTTGAGTTGAAACTGTACTTGTTATAATGGAACTAAACTTATTTACTTACTAGCTATTTTATTAATAGGTGAATCCAGCTGGGGATCTGGGGGGGGGCTTGCACTCGCCCCTAAAATTTAAAGGTGTATTCGTTGACCACCATGTTAAGCTTTGCTAAACACATCCCTCCATTATCAATAAAATATAAAAAGGTGTCCAAAAAATCTTGGTCTAAGATTTACCTCTTCCGAAAGCTACTTCCAAACTGAGCCCCACCGACCTTGAAGTCGCCATACGTAGGCGAACACGATTTCTTGCAAAATCATTGTTGATGAAATCTTGCGATATGGTTAAACTATTGATTTTCATTCATTTCATAAAATCATTGTATTAATTAAACTTTACTCAGACAATGTTGTCAGTGAAATATAAAACTTCCTCAATGTCTCTCAGGATGCATTCTATTACGATTTGTGTTTTAACGATATACAGTGACACCTTCATTAACTACAAGCTTTCATCTCGCCAACATCTCAAAACATCACACCATTTAAATGCCATTTAAATGTTACAGTATGACCTTTTCACAACAATCACCATTCTAAAACCATGAATGTATCTTACTTATGCTATTGTTTCTTTTAGAGAAGTTTTATTCTCCCTCCTACCAATGATTTTTAATTATGTAGGGCAGTTGTCAGTCACTGACGAAAGTATGCGCTTAATAGTTGGTTAACAGCTAAATCCAGAGATTCAGCCTTTCCCGGAGGAGTGAGTAGGTTAACTGACAACCGTTATATGACCTATATAATGTGTTGCTACGGCGTTAAAACAAACAAACAAACGAACGAACGAACGAACGAACAGAGAAGTTTCGCGCTGTTCAGTTATACTTGTACTGCATCAAACTCTCTGTTCCAAAAAAACTCTCTCAATTTGAAATATAAATGCTACAAATGAGAACTCTTTCTGATGTAAAGAAATTTTACATTAGTATTTAATTGTACTTGTAATTTAATCAACATCTCTAGAAAACTCGGTTAATGTGGAATGATAAAAGACATAGTGAAATAATTAAATTTTGCTTGCCTTGTTTTGGTCTAAGTCTAACTTAAATGGAGTTGTCAGTAGTTTCTACTTTGGTTCAACTTTAAAATGGGTGTTATTTAGTTTACACTTTTATTTCTGTGTTACATATACTCTTTGATATACGAAATCATATTCATTGTTTAAGTAAAGACTCGAACTGATTCTATCATTTCTATTGTCATGTTTTGCTGATATAATTTCATGTGTAAGGTCATTTAGTTACGTGTCTTTTACCTTGTCAAGTATATTAGCTATTTGTCTTTTATGTGTTTTACATGCAACATTGTTGACTCGAAGAGTGGGTTGAAGTTTTTTGCCAAAACAATTCGTCAACTTGTCAGGGGCTAATGCTAGGTTGGTGCACCATAGAACCATGTTTAAAACCCCCAATTAGAAAATGTTTTGACACAGTCCGTTCCATGGTGAAATCCCCCTAGGTTCTTGATTTCGTTATTTGTGTGTGGCTTCCTTTCTGTAACAAAATATTTGAAGAAAAAAAAAACATATCTATCTTTGCTTTATGGCTGTCTTGAATGTCTGTGGGTTGACTGCGGTTGTTCCTTATGTGTTTTAATTTTTCGTATAATTTTGTTTCCGTCGACTACACAAAGATAAACCAGCATATATGACTAATATCACTGGCTTGGTATTTGCTCACAAATAATTGTGTTGTTCTTTGAAATCCTGGAAAGGCCCTTACTGTAGTACAACAAAGTTAGTTGGAAGTTACTCGTGAGTGAATGGTTTCCAAGGTCTACAATTATTTTAACAACCGTACAAATATGATATGATTAAATATACCAATATTTTTTTCGAATGTTGCAGACTTTGATTATGGAATAACAAAAACTGATAGGCTTGTCTCGTTCATTTCTACTAACAATGTGTATTTCTACAAAGTGTTATAATTATAGACTATCTGTTCAAACTCAAACATTCTATATGACAAACGTTCAATAATTGCTTTACAGAAAGTAAACAATAAAATTATGATATTTAGACCACAGGGAATATTTACTATTCTCTGACTGCATATCAGTGTATTAAAGCCACTATATGAAGATAAATGCACAAACAGAAGACTTGAAACCTGTTTTAAACCACAAAAGTATCAAAATATTACATGTATCAAAGACACAATTAACTATTCAAATCACTCTGTTTCCTAGGTATAAGTTTGACAGTGTCCATTTCTTAAAAAAGTGGGGTACTTTTATAAGAGCACAATATATTCATTTTCATGCCAACGTTCAATATACCTGATCCACAATACTTAAAGAGCTTAGTTATGTAATTTGGATTATGTTTTTTCTGTGATATGACTTCATCTTAAACATACTTTGAACAAAACTAGTGTTTCAAGTATTGACACCTAATTCTACTTTCGGTTTCGACCTACTTTCACTTTGAAATGTTATGAATAACATAAACATATTTAATTGATATTAGCATTTATCTTAAAAAATCTTGTTCATTAGAGGTGGTTGATATACATAAATGTTGTTTTCTTTGTAGTCAAAATTTTGTGTTGCTTTTAATATAGAGGCTGATTATTTGGTATTTAAGAGTTCATTTCTTATGGACGTTCCAAATATACTACTGAGAACAACTAAAACGAAATAGCCTGGGAGCATTTAACAAATTAACTTAGGACTTTTATCGTAAGTCAGAAGCAAAAACATATTTGTTAAGAATCAATATCTTGTCTTTCCAATTCCAACGTAAAATTAGCAGATTAATGAACAAAGCCTGAGGATAAATTCGTATATATTGTTAACTTTGATACATTTTTAAATTTGTCGAATACAACATATTTTTGTATTTAGATGATTTAGAGGATAAGGGCCTACTGATTAAAATAGCTTATTTTGATATGAAATTATCTCCATTGGCCAAACTTATTTGTCCGACACTTTTTATGAACCCACCATTTGTGAGTTAAAACTGATATGTTTTGATCTCGGTCACTTCTAAAGGCATTTATTCCAATCAATGATAGATTGTGTAACTATTGAATTAATAATGAAGGATTGAACGATATCTGGTATGTATTTGTTTTCGATCAATTAAAACATTCTGTTTGTCTGCTCCTAGCATTTTAATTTAACAAAAATCGTATGTTGCCATAGTTATTGGAATGTATTTAAAGATGTACCGATGGTTGATTGATTAGACTACATATAATGAGAGGTTAGCAACACAAGAAAAGTACAAGATTGTCAATTAACATATCAAGGTCTTTGTATTGCAAACATGAGTTGAAAATGTCTCATTAGGGTTAACATATTTTCATACAAAGATTTAAAAGTAGTTAAGATCATTGCAGTTATATATAATTTAATGTATCCCCCTCTTATTAAAAAACTTCATTTAAAGACTTAGTGCTTAGAATGATGACATAATTCAGATATAGAGTAGATTTTAAAATATCGACAGAAGTGAGCATTATAATATTGTTTGCATTGACAGTATTGTAAATCTGTGGTGCTTTTCACAAAAATTCTTACGAAAAAGATCTTCGTAAGTCAGTTTCATATAAATAGCACTTCAAAGTCTGACGGATAATAAGCAAAACTATGATATGATATTAAAAAGTATACACAATTCTACACAATTTGTATTATATGTAAAATTGATAAGCCAAAAAATGAGCGTATTATTAATAATTCTTGCTTTTGACTTACGAAGATTTATTTCGTAAGAATTTTTGTGAAAAGCACCACTGGTCTTAAGATAGTTTTTTTTGTTGGCATATCAGGCCACACTGTATTATCATTGATAACTGACTATGTCTCATATTCCAAAGAATAATTTTCACAAGGACACCTCTTAGGAACATAGTTCCTAGCCAACGACAAGTTTCCTATGGAACACCAAATTAAAATATTGTTTGTTGTCGAGTCAGGTCATAAAAGAACTGAGTAGATCTATGTCATTATGCAATATCAAATTCTTGTTTGATTGTTTGTTAGTTAGTTTGTTTGTTTGTTTGTTGGGTTTAACGCCGTAGCAATGCATTGTATAGGCCATATAACGGCGGTCAGTCAACCTACTCACTCCTCCTGGAAAGGCTAAATCTCTGGATTTAGCTGTTAACCAACTACTAAGTGCATACATTCGTCAGTGACTGACAGGAACAGAACAGAACTGACAACATACCTACATAATTAAAAATCATTGGTAGGAGGGAGAATGGCCATAGAAATTGTTACAAATATTTAATATTAAGAACTCTCAAAGCGTTATTTGGTTTAAGAATGTATGGAAAGTGATGTTTACGTTTGTTGTTGTTTCTGATAGGTTTTCTTGTTTCTTCCTACTTTCAATGACATAGATCAGTTTATTTGTTAGTTAAAATCCTTCGGAATGTTTTTGAAAATGAATTGAATTAAAACATGTAGCATGTATTGTATTATAAAATGATTAAAGCTATCGTATATTATTGTCAATTTGGCTACAACACCTAACAATCCTGCTACAATTATTAGACTAATTGAACCAAATTAAATCTGGTAATTATTGAGAGTTGCTGATCTTGATGTCAACACGATTTCTAATGAAACAATCCTTCGTCTTCACATAAAACATACACCAGTTTCTATTTCTGTATATCTCTGAGGCATGTAAATAAAATCAACATATCTCGATGAATTCAAAGTTGCAGTGTCACACATGTGTCTATTTTAGAACATCTAATTAGATATCGCCTGTTGTTAGATAAAACTTTTTATTTTAAGACCTTGGAGAATATTGTAAAGTAAATATAGAAGGAAGATATTTATAAACTGTATCGGTAAAACAGAAAACGTTTTATGTCAAACTATTATATAAGTATAACTTCAATTAGTCAGTAAGATTGATTCAAACAACGGCATATTGTATTTCCCTTGCATTAATCATTCTAGACATTCTAAATTGAACATACGTTTTGATATCACCACGAGTAAACTTTTTCATACAAAATTAAAACATGGTTGGTACATGTTTTAAAACCCACCATAATCGAGCCTTAAAGAAATTTGAACTATTTCTAGAAATGTGAATTGATATATGGACGGAGATAGTTACAGAGAACGGTAATAGCTAAATAGATTTACGTAAAATTGACCTTTTGGATCTTGTTTTATTTCTAAGATAAGACAAAACGTAAAATTAACAGTTGTAAACTATTGACATTAACTGCTTCCTCCTAACTATAGGAGGGTTTTTACTTCTCTGTTAATTACGCCAATGTAATCTTAGAGAAGAAACAGAATAGCAACAACATTAGTAAATGCAACATAATCAGGAATGTTACAGATGATAACATTATCTGTTCTTTTACTGTCATCATTAATATCGGTTGTACCAATCTTATTTGGTTATTTAGCCTAATTGAAGTACAATATTTATCAACATTTTTTATTATTTGTTTTTTTTTATTAACAAACCAAATGATAAACTCTAACTATATTGTATGTCGTGATCTATTTCAACAACTATGATATCCTTATCAGCAGCAACAAGAAAGTATCAACCGTGCTATCATCAAAGGCAATAAATGGTTTATTTGTTCTTGACCACTGTTGTTTTAATACCATTTTGTGGTCGAAAGTAGTTCCCATTCCCCCCTCCAAAATGGTATATATTTTTTCCTTCTCACTAAAAAAATTTGACTAGCGACATCGATTCAATAAAAAAGAGGATTAAGAGAGGGAGAAAATAATGAAAACACTAAAGCCGACACCAAAGCTTTATTAAGTCTGAAAAATAACCCAAGCGTCAGGTTACCGCGGGCAAGAAAATAATCCAAAATAGTGTGATTAAATTAATCAGTATTCCATTGCCGGTTACTTTGATCAACATATCTCAAAATTGTATTTGCATAGTAAATAATGATATTTGCTAGTAATTGTTAACATTTGTAACTTAAAACACATTGAGGTGATGTGCCGAATAACAATTAATGGAATTGTTGATCAAATCATCGTCTGTCTTCTGCAGACTTTTAGGTTATTTAGTTTATGAACTCTATCGATATTGTACAATTACATGCACGCTTTCATCGTACCATTCAAGTGTTAATTCGCCAATAGCATTATTGTAACATGATCAGATCGGCATCATGACATTTATGAGTAAAAAGGTAATTTCATCAAGATGCGTTGAAAAAACTAGTAAAATAAATAGTACGTTCCATGGTTTTAGGCAAGTGAAATTGATATTTATGTTTTTAAGTGAATTCTAAGCTAATCATTATAAAAATACATGTATATATAACATAGTGGATATTTAGCTAATGAACAACCTTCAGGAGACATGAACCTAGATTCCAACCACTGTGAGATGTTGTTAACTTCCTGTATTGGTCAACAAGAATGTTTCATTTTGTTCTTTCTGCTAGACAAATTAATTGTTGTATTGTGTGTTAAGAAACTTTTATCATATTTTACGTCACAGCAAAACTGATGGAAATAATGGCAACACGTCATCGGGCCAGTGATCTGTTTGTAGTCTTGTGAAATTGATGTTTATTTCTTTATGAGGGTTTTTGTCTTTGAATGTTTCTACATTGGTTATTTTTTGTTGTTGTCTTTGACTGTTTATTTATAATTCGCACTGAGTTGATCTTTTATCCAATTTACAAATGGAAACACTAGTTTCATCCGTAAACTGTTTCATTTAATTTCATTGGTCGATAATTGAAAAGTTCTTGTTAAAATATAATAGCAGTGTTGTTACAAATTGCCTTTATTATACAATAAGGTTTGATTGTGTTTGCCTTCAAAAATGATTGAGGTTAGCTTATTTTTTGTAGGTAATTTTTATTAAATTCATACTTCGATATTTATCAGTTTAATGAAACACTTTTTTGTTTCCTGAGATAAAAGCAACATATCTTGATGTTTTCAAATATACATTGTCGCACAGGTGATGTGTCTATTTTAGAACATTTTATTAGATGTCGTCTGCTGTCAGATAAAAACTTTTTATCTAAAGATCTTGGAGAATATTTGATAACTATATTTAGAAGGAGAATATTTATAAACTGTATCGGTAAAATACAAAATGTTTTATGCCAAACAATTAGAATGGTATAATGTCCTTCCGACAATTTGATTTAAACCCATCCCCACAAATAACTTACGTTATATAGAAAAATGTAAGCAGCTTACAGAAGAATTAGTAGTTCTAGATATTCCTAGTTTAACACGAGTTTTAATATCCCTGCTATCAAACATTTAAAGTGTTAGCCCAAAGCCAAAAACAAAACAAAAACAAACAAATACAATTGACAACATTGTCCGTTTTATGCTAACTGTAGAATATTTTTACTTCTTTATTAATTGCATCAATACAACCTTTGAGGAATCGCTATCAACAATTATAGATAACAAAATAGCAACAACAATAGTGACAGCGACATTATCAATATTATTAAAATTTAAGATGACGACAACTCTTCTTGCAACTTGACCATAAACAGCAACATTCACATTTTTGCGCCGTTATATGAAAGTAAAAACTTAATCAACAAACTAATCAGCATCTAACGTTTGATTGTTTAAAGTGGTCATGTCACCGCTATTTTAGTAATTATTTTCAAATTAAAATATGATATTGTTACCAGTACTGCCGATGTTCCTTATATACACTACATTCAGGTACAAATTAAACATTATTTTTGGACACTACCAAATTACATATTAAATTTTTTGGTTAAATCATGTTTTCAGGCATTTGTTTCATTAACGAACATGATACTGTAGTCGCAAAGATTTTGACTTTCGACATCAATTCAATAATTAAAAGTCCGACACCAAAGCTTTATTCAATTAGAAAAAAAAACATTGCCTATTAACCGCCGACAAGAATACAAGTTGTTGTGATTAAATTAGTCAGTATTCCTCTGCGATTATTTTGATCAATACATCGCAAAATTGTATTTGCATAGTAAATAATGATATTTGTTTGTAATTTCTTTGAAACTGAAAAACACATTGTTAACTTTATATAATGAACTATATGATAACTTATCAGAGAATACCTTCAAACTCAAAAGTTAGTGTGTTATTTGGCGGTGTTTTATATTGGCGGGGCTAATATTTGGCGGTTCCGACATCGACCGCCAAAACCGCCAAAATAAAACGGGCGCCAATATTAAGACGTATACAGTATGTACTTATGTTGTAAGCATCGTGCTATAACAGTGATATTCCAGTGTTAACAAACATAAATAAAATTTAGTTTTTTATACCCGATCATAGTGAAGTAACATGTATTTGACAATCGAAACACACAACTAGAAAACTCAGTAAAGTTAAACATTTCAATAAAATAAAAAAGGCACAATTAGCATTCACCAATACTAGATCACATTCTTCACGTCAACTCTCTAAGCAGTACATCTTAAAACCTGAAATCAAATTTAAAAACGAACGATATTTTGTAGAGCAATTTTCTCTAGACTGATTTTTTAGTTTTTAGCCTAGGGTTTCTACTGAAATTGCACAATAGCATGCACATTTTCATTATTTCATTCAAGTGTTACTTTGCCAATAGCATCTTTGTTAAATTAATAGCCTAACATCGTGTCTTTCATGAATGAAGGTTATTTCTCCAGGAAGCATGAAAAACACATTTCGGTAAAATATTATTGCGTTAAATGGTTTAAGATGAGGTTATTAGTAACCATGTCTTCTTAATTTTAGCCGTGATATCGAGGTAATTCTGAGAAACTACGCTGCAATTGCAACAACCAATTCATACAGTTTTTACACAGAATGTAATCAAATTGTACTATGGTTCAGAGTGGTTGGAGGGATTATTTCATGGACGTTAAATAAACTTTATCAATTGTAAGGAATCAGTTTGCTTCAAACCTTGTCGATATTTCTTGGCTGCAAATTTCTGTGTTGGGTGTCACGTCTGTAAGGTATAAATTCTACATGATACATGTAGATGTAAACATCAAACAGTTGAGAAGATGACAGTCATAGAGGGATGTTTAATTGTTAGATATCAAATTTCTTGCGTATATATAACAAATTTAGAATCGTAGAGAGAAAAATATAAAATACATATTAACCTTGTCGTTGATGGGAGTACCAATATCTTAAAACTAATGTTTATATTGGACGTATTAGCTTATTTTTCACCTTCAGGAGACATCTACCTATAGTTCCAACCACTGGGAGATGTTCTTAATTTCCTGTGTTTGTCAACAAGAATGTTCCATTTTGTTCTTTCTGCTAGACAAATTAATTGTTGTATTGTGTGTTAAGAAACTTTAATCATATTTTACGTCACGGCAAAACTGACAGAACAAATGACAACACATCATAGGGACAGTGATCTTTTTGTTGCGTTGTGAAATTAAGATTTGTTTTTGATGAGGGTTTTCGTCTTAATGTTTTGAAATTGGTTATTTATTGTTGCAGCCATATGCTGTTTCTTTTATAATTCGTACTGAGTTGATATTTCATCAAACTTGCGAATGGAAACACTGGTTTCTTAATCTCTTGGCTGGAAGCAAAATTTAGCATAGTCATAGTTTGATATGTTTTAAAGTCGCTGTGTCACACATGTGTCTATTTTAGAACATGTAATTAGGTATCGTCTGCTTTTGAGAAAACACTATTTATTTTAAGACCTTGTAGAAAATTGAATAACTATATTTAGAAGGAGAATATTTCCATCTGTATTGGTAAATAAAAGATAATGTTTTATGTCAAGTAAGTAGGGAGATATAACGTCAATCACTCAATTTGATTAAACCATCACAACAAATAGATACTGATGTATCTCTTGTGAAGATGGAAGTATGGTTGGTTAGAAGTCACCTCCTTTGTTAACATTGTTTATGACCAATTAAAACCTACCATTGGTTATGACCAATCAAAACCTACCATTGTTTAGGACCAATCAAAACCTGCTATTGTTTATGACCAATCAAAACCTACCATTGGTTATGACCAATCAAAACCTACCATTTCGTTTCTCTGGCAGACAGCAGACACGACAAAACAGGCAACTAGTTTTCTATTTCAAGTTAATGTACAGCTTTTATCTTCACATGATTAAAGTAGTTTTATGTAATTTTTAAATACACTTTGGAAACTAAAACTTATAAGTAAAAGCAGTTTACTGGAAGCGGTAAATCAATTTGGCGCAAGGCATTCAATGATTTTTGTAGAAAATAACTACTCTAAAATCATATTTTTATTAAGAAAACTTGCTTTTTCTAGTTGTGTGTCTTGATTGTTAAAACATTAATTTATAAATATATTTTGTGCACTTACTTTTTGGTATTTTGATAAAAGACATAGTATAATGTAAAAAATCACCAAACACGACGATTTTCTATAACTCGTTTTAATATACTACGTTTCGCCTAAAAGACATAGAAATACATGTACAATAAAATCTTTTCAAACAGTTATAAGGCAATATATATAAAGCATATATTTTCTCTTTAAAAGCTTCAAACTTTTTCATACATATGAAGTAAAGAAAAGTCGTCAGATATTTTGGAGAAGATCTGTATTGATCCCGGTTATGATGATTTACGTTGAGTTTAATTTTTTGGCATTTAGAACTCTGAATATCATTAAAGCCACTATATGAAGATATATTCTTAAACAGTAGACTTTAAAATTGTTTTACAACCATGAATTTATCAAAATATAATATGCATTAAAGACACAATTACCAGTTCAGACCATTCTGCTTTCTAATTTGAGTTTGAAAAAGTTTCCAATTCTTAAAAAAGTAGGGTACTTTTATAGGAGCGCATTATATTCATTTATACACTGATGTTTAATATACCTGATCCAAAGTAGTTTAAAAGCTTAGTTATGTAATTCGGGGTAAGTTTTTTTTTCTAATAAGACTTCATGTTTAATATACTGTGATCAAAACTATTGTTTCAAGTATTGACAACCGAATTCTACTTTCGGTTTCGATCTACTTTCACTTTGAAATACAATAAATAATATGAACATATCTAAGCAAAATTTGCATTTAATTAAAAATCATGCTCATTAAAGGTGTTTAAATAGATAAATGTCTGTTTTCTTTGCTGTATAATAACAAAGTTACTTTAGATATAGGGGCTTTAATTAAACATGAATTTTGATGTTACAACAACCAAATTTATTAAACCATGCAATAAATAAATGAAGTTGATACAAACAATATCATTACAATTTAGCCTTCAAGAAAACCCTACTACCATTAGATATGCAAATTGCTGCAGACATGAAAATAACAGCTAAGTAAATTTACATAATAGTGATCTTGTTTTCTTTCTAAGATAAAACAGAAATCGAATTAACAGTTGTAAACAGTTGACATTTACTGCTTCTCACTAATCTTGCTAGGGAAATTGACATAGTCGTTTTCACCATCGACAGTAGTAACTGTTTTAGACCATTACAAAAATACTATGAAACCATTCACAAAAAACATAAAAAATTTTGACAGATGCGATACTCTTGGACAAAGCAATTTGGAATTATCATACAACACAAACGAAAATATGAAGACACATTAGTTATATAAATTAGTTTGATAGTACTCAAAGTTTAACTTTTACCTTGTAAACGAAAGTTTTACATTTTAATAATTCAATAAATGATTTAATAAATGATTTAATAACAAAATTGATTGAAAATTGTTTCTATTTTAAAGAGATGACATATAAGTTCTGCAACAAAAACTCGTTTACAGAGATTGTCAGAATACATCAATGGTGTAGTGTAAACATGCTTACAGGCATTTGTTTCCTTAAACATTATTATTTTGTTAAAATTATTTACTTGCGATATTGATACAATAAGAGAGAAATAGTTTAGGTAAAAAATGATGAAACAAGCTTTAGTCGAACAACAAAACGTCTCTAAGTTCAAAAAGTAAAATTAGTGTCTATTACCTTCCGGCAAGAAAGTAAAACACAATAGTGAATCATTACATCGCAAATTGAATTTGCGTAGTAACTAATTATATTAACTCGTAATTTGTTGGTAAGTTAAAACACATTTTGGTGATAGACGGTCAATCAAACTCTATATTCAATTAGACATTGTTTAAGCTTAGATGATCTTTTTTGGTTGCCTTATTGCCCATACGTGCTTTTCGGATCGTATATAAATGGAGATTTTACAAGTATTTCATTGTTTGCATTTAAACAAGATACATTATGTATCTTATATATCTGACTATAGCCAGACGTATTAACCATTGTTTCATCTTCAGGAAACCTTAACAAACAATTCCAACCACTTGGAGATGTTGTTATTACGCTACACAATTCACATGGCACTCCTGCATATGACTCTGTACGTCGATAAACTGTGTTAACATGTACAAGCTTAACGAATGTAAAACAGTAAATAAACAAAAAAATATTTCACTTTGTTCTTTCTCTATGCTAGACAAATTAATTCTTATATTGTGTGTCAAGAAACTTTTATCATATTTTACGTCACAGCAAAACTGACAGAAGCAATGGCAACACGTCATTGTGCTTTTCATTGTGTTGTGAAATTGAGATTTATCTCTTGACGAGATTGTTTTCTTTTTATTGTTTTGACAGGAGTATTTCTTCATACAGTTTTGGGTGCACTGTTTCCTATTTTTTATAGCTTGTATTGAAATTGAATTCAGATAAAATGATCGCTGTTTTGCACATGCACTATTTTAAGACTGGGGAAATGTTCGATTCGTAGTCGATTTTCTTCTATATTGGATAGAGTTGCTAGTTTTTTAAAAGTGAAAAGCGAACATTGATTATAATGCTATACCAAGAAAGCTGGTTGGTCGAGCTTCCGTCGTAATTAAATGGAAAAAAGTTGTTAATAAACGCCATGAATCACAAAAAACAACCTTTTTTGTTGTGGGCCAACTTGTAAACCTCGACTGCGTCCTCGTCCCCGCTGGGTCTGTACACGTTTGATGTATATAACATCAACTTGATTTAACTAACTAATTGTATGTTCTATATTTTCAGGTGTCACCCTATCTAGCAGGTATAGGTCTAGCCTCAGCAGCTGTATCATTTAACGTAGCTTTATATTACAATACAATAATGGCATATTGTATGTTATATCTGGTACAAAGTTTTCAAGATCCGTTACCATGGTCACAATGTCCTTCTGTAATACATGATAATGTTACTGTAATAGATGATGAATGTCTGGTAAGATTAATACAGTGAATATTTACACAAAAAAAACTTACGAAAAAAATCATCGTAAGGGAAAACCAGATATTATTCAAAGTATAGTAAAACATATTATATTCAACATAAATTTAAGTTACGCAGAGTGTTTTATACTGTCTAAAGAAAGTATTAAAATCATTTATATATTTTTGGACAATCTAAGATAAATTTATTTAATTGGCGTACGATGATTTGTTTCGTAGTATTTTTTGTGTGAAATGATTTACAAGAAGGTTTTTGTATACCAATACTCTACAAGTAGATAACTCTAGTATAGTAAAACACCCGTAATTATCATTTGAGTACCTGTACCATTTTAACATTTTGAAACAGTATATGCCAGTATTTTGAAGTACCTGGTGATGTCTGGATTCGACACTTTATTAGTCGATATTTGAGAATATATTGAGTATCTCAAATGTATTGTTTTAAACGTTATTTCAAAAAAACTATATCTAAGTTTTCATACAATTTGACATTGAATTGATATTTTCACATTGTGAAGTTCGTTATTTGACAGAACGATAATCATGTTGATTAGGTATGATTATGTTCGAGTTCGATGTCATTTTGTTTGTATGGGTCGTTAATTACTCAAATCCCTAGGTTTTTGACTTCTTGTTTTTGTTGCATGTCAATCAGCATTTACTGACTTGCTATCAGGCAAATTCTTGACAAGTTAACGATTATTAATTATTTCTTGGACGACACTGTTACCATCTTCCTGCCCTAGTGTCATGTTGTTATATTTACACAAATGATGTGTCACTCGGAGAACTCCTAGCTTCAGAGATCAAAGCAGTAACGTCTGAATATGGCTCTTCTATATTGTTCTATATATTGTTGATTGAAACTTCGTATCTATGAAAGTGACATATGTCCAATATGAGTCCCCCATGAGATAAAGAGTTTACTGTAGATGATCTACATACAAAGCATATATATCACTAATCTCCATTCTGGTTAGTGTCACTACAAGATATGTTATTGCTCTCTAGTGGGAGGGAAATGAAAATATATATCTATATCTATATATCTAAGCGGATTCTACATGTAAAGAATGCAAATCTTCTTTGTGGTTTACATTGTATATTATTTCTCTCAGGTCAGAACTTGTCTGTCAATAATTAATTGCTGAGATTATTACTTGTGTTTTTCTCTCTTTTGGTTCAAGGTTTCATTAATGAAAACATTTTGTCTTTCCTTAAGTCTTATTGACGTTTTGTCGATATCTCTCACGTTCATGAAAATTGTTCGTGATGTTATTTTTTTGAACTGTGAAGAGATGTAATAATAGATCATTATGGACATAATGATGAAATGTTAATGAAGATACTGATTGTTGATGGGGGAAAGACAATATCACCTCTCAGGAGTTTTCAGATTTTAATGTGATATCTCAAACAACCTACTACATGTAATAGTATCATTACTTTATATTTACAGAACTCGTATTTGTTGATCCATACATGTACACAACCATTCTGCATAGAAAATGATTTATGATTTTTGTGTAAATTCATTTTATTTTTTAAAATTATTAAAAGCAATGTTTGGCATATACCCATTTTTGCACTAATATATTATTATGTCTTGGGTTCATATAATAAGAGAATACTGTATGCTATAGTGGCTAGTTTAATACTATCTAAATGACCAGAGTACATGTTAGAAACACTACAGAAGGCGTGGCTTATCAGCACGTTTAACAATAGTACAACATTATTGGTAGAATGTAAAAACACAACATATATGATATGAACTATTATTTTAATAGACAATAACTAATACTAAACTCAATGATATATATTTCAGAAAAGTGGACCAACAACTTACTTCTGGTATAGAGAAACTTTACAGATATCACCAACCATTGAATCAAAACCAGGATTTAATCTAAAGCTAGCTGCAGCATTGTTGGTTTCCTGGATTCTTGTCTATCTTTGTATGATTAAGGGAATTAAAAGTTCTGGAAAGGTTTGCTAGTGTTTTAAATTAAAACTTTATTGTTATATATATTTTATAAAAAAATCTAGTGATTTACAAAGTCAAGAGGATTAATAACTTAAGTTATTTTCTAGGGATTTTTACCATTTCATCACGATTGGCTGTAACTGTGGCGCATATTGTATTTACTACATACTTTGGTTCGATTAGTTATATGAATGCACCTTTCAAATCACTGGAGTTAAAGATTACCTTATCAACGATAATTTACAAAGATTACCTTAACATGTGAAGGTTTCTTGTGTGACAGCATTTTATTTAGTGTAAATACGTCATGTTTCTCCAATAAAATAATTTTTAATTGACATTAATCAGCTTCTTCAAATCAACTAAAGTATCTCGTCAAAATACCACCTTAAACCACATACATTGTCGAAGAAAAATTGGCTTAAATATCTATCATATACAACAGTGAATTATTATCTTACAATGACAAAGAATCACCCAACAACCCATCAACTACCACTTTTATGTTCTTTCTAATGATATTTTATGTTTTATTTTCTTCAAGGTTGTGTATGTTACAGCAACATTTCCATATCTTGTATTGGTTATATTCTTCTTTCGTGGTATAACATTACCCGGGTTTGATAAAGGTTTAGAATATCTGTTTGTTCCTGAGGTGAGTTCACTCTTCCATACACGGATATTATTGCTCTGCGATATGCCACGCCAGGGGCGTGTTCAGTTACCGCGAACGTTACAGAACGTTACATAACGATACACTCGGAACTCTTGGGCCATATATTTGTTTACTTCAATACCGGTAGTTTCAAAATAGCGTCTAAATATGTCCGAGATTATTCGCAGCAAATGGCCAAGGAGTTCCGAATATATCGTTACGGAACGTTATGTAACGTTTGCGGTAACTGAACTCCCAGCAAGTGTAGTTAAACTAGTTGTATATATATATTCTGTTAGACTTAATACATTATATGATGCGCCTACTACATCATCTCCCCTAGTAAGGACATGTTGATTTATTTGACTTATAAGGAGTCGATTTCATCAACTTATAAAAAACTTAACCAGCATTTGAAAGAATAACTTGAGAATGAGTAAATTTCGTTATGAAAATTACCATACTATAATTTAATATGTTGTAAATGCATTCTAGATACAACTTCATTTATCAGGTATGACTAAAGCTTAGAAACAAATACAAAAGTATGCATAAAGTTAATGGTGTATTTCGGTATTTTCGGTAACACAAATCTATCTACCGAAGTTGTGGGTAAGGCTTACATATTCGAATTTCTCAGACGAAACTATATTAGATTTACCCATGAAACTTTTGATGCGGTTTTTAAAAAAAACCTCTGAACTCTATCTAAATACAAAATGTACGTTAAAATATTTATTTGTCAATTATGTTTTCAGTGGAGTAGATTACTTGATCCAGCAGTATGGTTAGATGCAGCAACACAAATATTTTATTCATTTGGTCTTGCATTTGGCTGTCTGATTGCTTTATCTTCATACAACCCAGTTAGAAGTAACTTTGCTAAGGAAGCACTTATTGTCTCAATATCAGATTTCTTTACTTCAATATTTACAGCTGTCGTCGTATTCTCTATATTAGGTATGTATTATTGATATAGTGAGGGTGAGAATTTGTTCAGACTTTTTATACTACAGTAAAGTTCTTCTATTTTGTCTACAAAAGTTGGTGAGACTTACAGAGGAATTGTTTTGATAGAGAGACCCTTTTCTTCTTCAGTTGAAGTAAAAACGTACGGTTTCAATAAAGCATTTTGGGAGCTTAAATCGTCATAAAAGGTCATATTTTTTTGCAATAACTAAGGTGGTCTTTTAGCAGAACTTTACTGTACTACATATTGTATTACAATTATAGTTGAATACTTGTATTTGAATAAAAGAATAAATAATTAAATAATTGACTGAAATGGATAATTAAATGAATCAATTAATTTACCATTCAAGCAATATTTATAAACGGATGAATCCTACGTTATTTATTTTCAAAATAATTTCAGTAGGTACATTAAAATAATATTAGTTGCTAACTATATAAATTTTGCCGTTTATTTTCATTATTCTTTCCCATTGATTATGACTACCGGATCACATTAGCAGCTTTCCTGGGCTGCTTGTTATTGGTACTGGCTTTATGCTGCCGCTGTGTGCTAATAACATCACACTGCAAGCAGTTTCACGGACATTGTTACCAATTTTTGTTGTGTGGTCTTGAGTATTTATCACTAGATCATGATCGATGTTCTAAGAATGTACTCGTTATATAGAGATTTGCAATTGTTTGGAAATAAATCAAAAGATTATAAAACATTGCTTGAAGAAAGTGTACCTCATGCCATGCGGAAAAAGGATTTCTATCAGCATGTTTGGTGATTTTTTTCAGGATTCAAAGCTACTCTAGCTTATGAAGAATGTTTATCAACATTACCAGCAAATAGTTCAACTGATACAAACATTACATGTAACTTTAAACAGTTCCTTGAAGGGGTGAGTAAAACATAGACACGTATCTACAATACTATAAAAAGTTTATATAAAGTTTGACTCTGTTTATAAGACGGACTCGTTCTTATAATTGTATAAATGAATTAGCTTTCGAATGCCAATAATTAATATGCCTGCTAATATGAAAAGTAGCATAACTTGATATCAAGCTATCCGAAATGTGTCAAATCTATGTTGAACTACAAAGCAATGCTTACATTTTTGATAAACTGTTTAAATAGAGAAGTGGCAGCTGTCGAGAATGTCATTTGTATTCGGACGTGATGATTGTTAAGATTTTCCTGATGTAAAGAAGTCGTCGTAAATGGTTATTGCAATGTTTTTTTGAAATTCCCTTAAAATGTAATTGTAAATTAAATCTAACAATTGATACTTCTATTTCAGTCAGCATCAGGTACAGGGCTTGCATTTATCGTATTTACTGAAGCTATCAATCAATTTCCAGTCGCTCAACTTTGGTCAGTGTTATTTTTCCTTATGTTGTTAACATTAGGATTGGATAGTATGTTTGGGACGCTTGAAGGAGCACTTACATCAATTAACGATATGATGATGTTTCCTGGATTACGTAAAGAAATATTAGTTGGTAATTGCACTCTTATTTTCATGAGCGATTTATATTAATAAGGGGTCATCATTTTCTCGGCCAATTTTCAAATGCGGCTTTGATCAAGTAAAATTTGCCTCACTGCGTTCGTTTCTGGTGAAATGTCCCAACAAAGGAGGCTAACCAACCTTTTTTAAAGTTGAACCCCTTTCCTAGTTTTGATCCACCACTCTTGTTTTTGTCAACTGATTTATTTTTTATTTGATACTGACATAAGAATTTCTATCTCTATCGTTTTCGTCTCGTAACAATTGTTACACTTTTGGATCTTAGAATAACAAAATTGCATGTAGTTTTAGTGATCGTCAGGCCAATATTTGTATAGTTATCAAAAGTGTTTCGTCATTGCTACTATTGTGACTTCTTTGACATATTCTATATTTACATGCATTTTGGTTGATTGTTAAAGGCGTACTTTCAACAGGAACGCCTACCAGTCTTGATATCAAATTTCCAGGCCATTTTACTGTCAGTGACTGATAAAATTAGCAGTTCTTGTGGTCACATAATATGTCTCTGTAATACTCCCTTTAGATATATAACAACTCATTACTAATAAGATACAGTCTCGAATCACATTGTAAGTCTCACGATACTACACAATGAGAATTTATCTTTGTCCTAAATGAAACTGCAATGTAATAATTTGTATGATTAGGATATGGTTGTAACTAATGCAATAGTGGCTATCCCCTAATTACTAATTTAACGACGTTACCATTCGGCTAAGCTCCTTACATATTACCGTCTTTTGAATGTAACTTCTTATTAGTAATTAATACACATTTTTATCTGTTTCAGGTATAACATGTTTGGTATCATTTCTCATATCTTTAGCATTCGCATCAACAACAGGATCATATGTGTTTGATTTATTTGATTCATTTTGTGCAAACATTCCATTATTAGTGATTGCATTTATGGAATGTTTAGCTATTTCATATCAATATGGTCTGAAAAGGTAAGTACCTCCAGTTTGTCTTTCTTCAAGCAACCTTATTTATTTTAGTAAAGGGGTTTTATTCCTTGTTGTATTTTCGCTTACAGGTGCCTTTCGCTCAATCTTGCTTCATTATACCGTAAATGTTTGAATTATTTGAATTTACGTAACAAAAGTTTCTATAAGAAGCAAAGTGAACGTTCGATCTTTTCTTGTCACAGACAAGTGCCCTCTTGGAATTTTGCAGGAATTTAAAAAACGGCTCTGTGTTCCTCTGGGGTCTTGTAGTGCTTAATTTCTGACAAAGAAGTGTCCTGTATTAAGTAAGCATTGAGTTGAAACTGATAGAAATTCCTTGCCGTTCCTACCATATCTCAAGGCACTAACAAACATGTGTATCATATTGGAAGTTTATCTATTGCAATTTGCAAAATTGGAGGCGCTATTATTGCTTTAAATGTAAAGCATAATGACTTTTATGTTTAATTATTAAATTGCACTAGTTAGTAAATATATGCAAAAGAAATATCAAAATCGAATTACACTTAAATACCGCTTATATTGTTTAGAAAAGATGTTGAAACCAATAAATATAATGAATGCATGGCTCTTAACACGTTTTTTATTATGTAACAGTAGAAACCAGGAAATGATCACATGTTTTATAATTTACTGATTCCAGGTTTAGTGATGATATAGAATTAATGATTGGTACCCGGCCTAGTTATTTCTGGATGCTATGTTGGAGATATGGTGGACCAGCAGCAATGTTAGTTATATTTATAGCAAGTTTAGTAGAATTTGGTAATGTTGGAACAACTTATGAAACTTGGGATGCTGTGCAGGTATGAAATAATAAAACAGTTGTATTATATGTACATGTATATGTTTTTATTTATGCTGGTTTTAACGCCGTGTCAACAGGTTTAAGTTATTTTGCGGCGTCCAGCGCACCTTACCTAGCTTTCTTGGACCATTGACTACAACCAGTACACATCGACACACGAGATTCGAACTCCCGGTGCACTATCAACTGCGCTACCGGGTTATGTACATGTATACTTTTATCTGTTTAATCTTTTCTTTCAAAATGAATTAGCTCACCTTATATAGTCTTTTCTAAAAATGAAAGGAAAATGTTTAGTTAAAATGAAGATTGTGTAACGTTCTATGACGTTCAATTGATAAACAATAAACCTAGTGAACTTACAATATCAAATCTTATGTCAAATTTCCTTAATGGCTTAAACTGACCGTAAAAAATACACGTACAGTCTTTCTTAGTCATGATTTAGAAATTCTCTTGGCACAATACATACACACTATTAGCTTTATCATCGATTATTTCACCATTAAACAAAGAAAAAAGACAAAAATTTGGTTTTATATCAAATAAAGAAATCCCTATGAAACCAAGCAGTCTAACTAATCTACATTTTCTCTCTGATAACATTGTTAAAGCCACTTCATGTTATAACATTTACATAAATATTTTCTCTACAGGGAACAACAGTATTACGACCATGGCCCTGGTGGTGTCAACTATTAGCTACCATACTTATTCTAATGTCAGTACTATGGATCCCAGGTGTTGCCATATGCAAATATTTTAATCTCGTTGAATGGAAGGAAGAAGTTCCAGCGTTCTTTCCAGATGATGAACTCCGAGAAGAAAGAAATATTAAAGACAGAGAATCAAATATATTTGAAAGATATGTGTTAGGATTCAAATAATGAAGATTTTAGTGTGACGCTACAATTTATTAATATTAAAAACAAACAATCTGCTACTAGTTAGCAAGAGAAATTGTTTAGATATATATTTGTTATGTTTTAAATGATCGTCATGTAGTTTAGAAGATGATTAACAACAATGGTTATAGAAATTATAGTTAGAATATATTGAAAATAATGACCATGAAAGTCAGGACCAGCAGCGTGTTCAATTACCCCGAACGTTCCGAAACGTTCCGTAACGTTAGGTACAGGACAACTCGACCTAAAGATAACTGAACCCGAGAAAATTCAAAATCTCACTAACGGTTTGAGTTGTCCATGGGTTGAGTTGTCTACGGGTTGAGTTCTTCCGTACCCGTAAGTTAGCTAACAGTCGTTACTGAAAACGGTGCTGGTTTTAAAACTTGTTTATAGACTTCATGTCCTAAAATATGTTTTGTTCTCCATACATAGAATAAATCAATGAATTAATTGTCTGAGTTGAACCTCTAGCTTTCTGCATGAAAGAGCCCTACTCCCTCTCTCCCCAAAAATATATGCATAAAACTATTCTTAACGAAACTTCTAAGTACTCCGATTTCAGTATTGTAGGAAGTTTTATTTTTTTATATTAAAGTCTGATCGATGATGGAAATGTGTTTTGGACCATACTGGCCTTTGCTTTCATGGTTTATATGCTACTTATTCAATGCAAAAGCATTTTTGTCGCGCATGCGTTGATGCGGGAAGATTTTCTAATTGTTTTGATTGAACAGAAAATAAGCAATTAGAAGTCTTATTCTGCAGGTGACGCACCCTCTGGCGAAAGACCTGTGGCAATTTCTCGTTCTTGAGGCGACATTCGATCCATTTCTTGATTTTTCGTTGTGCATATCAACACAATAATGATTTTCACTAAAACTGACAACGTGCAATTTTTGCACGGTAAGCACGTGCGCATTTCCGCTTTTCTGCACATGCACGACAAAACCAATTTTGCATCAATTAAGAAGCATGAAAACCATGCAAGCAGACGACAGTATAGTCCTGTACACATTTTCATTAACGATTGGACATGGACATAAATGTTGAAAAATGAAAATTTCTGACAACATTGAAATCGGTGTACTCAGAAGTTTCGTTAAGTATATGTATAGTTGTTATATTTTGATGGGCTCTTCTATGCCGACAGCCTTAATTAAATAAAAACTATTTCTTAACATGGTTTTAAAAATATTTTATTCTCAAAGAAAGTGATCAGATAACAGAGCTTAGGTTTGAGAACATGGAGTGCGTTCTTAGATGAATCCAGTCCAAGGTCTAACTATATTCTTGTGTTGTAAAAATGTGAAGTTATTTTCGTATAGATATGCAATAAAAATGATTGAAAATTCAATTGTAAACAAGTATCAAGATGTATTGTTGATTATTCAAAACTCCAACCAGCAGACTGAATTCATAATAAAGATAATACTTCCAACGAGGTTTCTAATTTATGACCAATGTCTTTTGACCTACAGCCACAGACAGCCGCGGTATTTTCTTTTCCCTTTTTTCATTGGGTTTAACGCCGTGTCAACACAACACCTAGCTTTGCTGGACCCTTGTCTATAACCAGTACTCACCTACCCTTCCACAAGGCGGGAAACTTTCCATATACCTTATTAATGGAGAAAAATTTACATTATTGTCAAATTTTCATGGAAGGGTATAACCTCCCCGGAGGGATTCGAACCCGTACCCCCTTCGGGACACGAGATTCCAAATCCCGGCGCGCTACCAACTGCGCTATCGACCCAAGTTTCTTCGGAATCAAAGGCATGTTTATGCTTTCTTTTGGATCAAATGCATGTGACTAGTTGGACATTTTATCAATCTAATTCATTAGTATTCTTTGTATTTATATCCTGCGGTGGATAAAAGACTTAATTTATAAGTTATTGCGCTACTTCCATGTACATGTAGGTCTTTCTAGCTATGATAGTTTAGTAAATTTTAAAACAACGCAAGCCGTTTCATGACCACAGGCTGTCAGCGTCTCCACAATTTTTTAAACACATATAATTATATAGTAAAGGTATGTAACTCATCCCCTCAGAAACCACCAAACAAATGACTTATCTCATTCAACGGGTTCCTGTGATTTTATTTCTAAGCCAATTTTCAAAACTTGGTCTTATCTAGGAGAGAAATATTTAATTATTCGATTGCATATAGAAATTTATAAATGAAAAGCCAATGGAGAAAGTTAAATGACGTCGAACGTGAAAAATGCTTAGGCGAACACGATGTGACCGACCAGAAAAGTAGGCAGCCTGACCGGGACTCGAACCTCCTCGCTTACAAGGTGAGTGCCATCCAGACTGAGCTATTCGGTCGCTTACAAATCCTTCATCCCATAATGTGAACAGGTAAGGACATACTGCTTCACATGCTGGAAATTAGTCTCGAATTTCAGAACCCCAGGCCGTTTCAGGGGCGATTATTTTATTACAAGCGTTTCTCAACTGACCAACGTATTAAGTCACGGTCCAACGTTGGGCGTCAAATGTCACAGGGTGGGAAAAATATGCAGTCTGGCCGGAACTCACGACCCCTTGCTTACAATGCAAGTGCTCTCCTGACTGAGGTATCTGGCCGCTTACTAATTAATTATCCCTCTGTCCATATTGCGAACAGGTTAGTACCGTGACTTAAGTTTGAAGCTATTGGCAAAGTTTCGTGAAAAATAATGAACTATTACGTCTAGATTGTTAAAAATTTACTTTGATCTGATGACTTTGTAAGAGATTGACTAGACAAGTGAATCTACAATGCAGTGTGTAAAATCACTGTGCAGTAATCAGTAATGTCTTAGTCATTGCTGACCAGCGAAATATATGATCATTGGCTCCTTGTTGTTTGTAGGATACAGTACAGAATTTGTTGCATACTTGAAAAGAATAAATGGTCTTGTTAAAACAAATGTTGGGAATATGTTGGACATTTGCATTTCAGTCAGAAACTTGCGTTCCAATGATTCCTTATCACGCATGGTGTAAAAACAGCCACAGTTGGAAATAAATATTTTAGCTGGGCTGCACCGGACCATTATTGGAATAATCTCTCATATGAAATAAAACATGCACTGTCTTTAAATAATTTCAAAAAAATAGGGAAATAAAAATATATAAAATAATAGGAACTATACAATATGATCAAGTAGAGGTCTAGTGGTATGATGTGCGCGCTGGGATCAAGAGGTCCCGGGTTCGCTCTTTACTAGGACACTGCTAATTTCCTTAAGCAAGAAATTTATCTACAATTGTTCAACTCCATCCTGATTTAAATGGGTACTGACTGTGAGGGATCAGCTGCCTGAATGTGATTTCAATGATCAGGAGTTATGTATGTATAAGCAGTCTTTAGGCCTACTGCACTTTAACAAGTTTAGGGCTATGAAATATCTCCAGCTAGTCTGCTGTCAGAACTAAATCAACAACTATAAGCTTCCACAGACCATAATGTTTTTTGTATTTTTTGTTTAAGTACAGTAAAATATACAAAAATGTGAAAACTGCATGTATATATCTTACTACACTTCACAATCGGGAAATAAAACGGGTCAGTACGGTACGCCTACATACCGTTAAGTACGGGTTTGTTGACTTTTAGCCATTATCCGGAAGTGCAAGATTAGTCAGATTTTATTGTTGCTTTCATTAATTTTAGTAGGATTTTTGGTGTTCGTAATTAATGACGTCTACATCTGATAGTTTATTTGTATAAAAACAGGGTGGTATATAAATTGTAAGTATGTTTTATAGTGATTTATCTTTTACTTAGTTTAATAATCTTGGTCTACAATGGTTTCTCAGTTTCTAGTTTCATTTTGTTAATTTTGACAGAACTTTAACCTAATCATACTTATCTGTCAAATCATTATCAATTGACTTACTTTGTCATTTTGGTACAGTTTATGTTCTAGATTACTTTGCTTTATTGGGATGGATCAATGACAAGCGAGAGAAAAATTACTGGCCACCAGAAAGTGTTGGTTAAAGTTGGAAAATGTATTCAGTTTTAACACTATGACTTATTTGTAAGGCATGAATTACAGTACCATAAGTCAAGAGTTACGGAAGTTGCGTATCTAGACAACCCATGCAAGGGTAGGCTAGGTTTAGGGAAGTCAATTACATGCGTATGTTTCAACTTATATCCAGGACTAACCTTGATTTGCGGTGTTAAGCGTTCAAAACAATAAAATGTCACTTAAATTTTAAGTTAAAACATTTAATGTCGTTGTTAACCTGCTTTATTGACGCATTTTATTTTGCACCAATATCAATCAATAATCCTGTCTGAAGTGCAAAAAAAACCGGTTGAAACACATAAAAACAAACTACAACTGTATTACGGCAGCCATCTTAAAACATGTACATTAGATTCGCGGGCTGTGACGTCATTGAAATAAGGCCAATGAGAAATAGTTTTTGTGTCTCATATCACAGATTTGACAAAAAACATTGCAGACAAACGTTGTGGTTAAGTAATTTTTATGTTTTCGGTTAATAAATTGTTAATATCAAAATCAACATATTTTGGAATAAGAAAAAGTGTGTAATTGTGTAATCTCAAACAAATTTTGCAAAAAAACTCTATTTAAAACGCATTCTGTTTAAGTTAATAGATCGATACGGTAGCGTAAACCAAGTAGTAAACATGACGTCAGGTTATAGCCTCGATTTTAAACTCTCGCGAGAGTATGAACATAAACAAAAATGGCCGCGAATCAAGGTTGGTCACGAACTTAGGTACGTCGATGATAAACATCAGAAAACTGTGATATTTTCATTATTACTCAAAATAAACAAATATTTACCGACATGACTTTTCCTTTTGTTATTATAGCGCCATTTTGGATATCACTAATAAATTTACTGGATGTTTAATATACGTGGATATGAGGCTGTCATCTTCAAAGTGTCGCATACTAAGTTTACTTCAAAGATTTACCTGCCCTATGCACCAATCACAGCATGCAGGCATAAAACAGTAATCTGATTTGGATTATATGATGTCACTTGTCATAGTCATAGATGTCAGTCAAATTGTCAAACAACCCAATCAATCTATACATTAAATCATGTTTATTATACCCCCCCCCCTCCCCCCCCCAAAAAAACCCCAAACAACTTTGTTATGGGTATATAGGAGTTAGCTTGTGGGTCGGTTGGTCAGTCTTTAGCTTTTACTTGTCTGCTCAATTTCTCGACACTTATTATACAGATTTGCATCAAACTTCACATGTAGATCTGGTATCAAGCAGGCATGCGCATATACTATTTTGGTTGCAGTCCATTGATTATTGCAGAGTTATGGCCTAACAACTGGCAATTTCTTGACAAACACCCATTGGGGGGTATTTCATCACATCCACAGTAAGTCTAGTTAATTCAGTCTTTGCCGATTTCACTGTACACAATAGTCATACAATATATACAATATACATGTAGTAAAGATTGCTGAACATGTTGTATTGAACCAGAATTGAAACCCAACTTTAACGTTTTACTTCAAGGTAAAGATGTCAGAACAATTGAGAGCAGTACCGCTAGATGATGATCACTGGGATGAAGAACCACCGCCATACTCTACTACAACCGTAGCTGAACCAGAACAGGAATCTGAGATTGGTTTTAAGAAAGATTATATGTTCTCTGTTGAAGGAGCTTTAAAATTAATTGAGATTGTAAGTATGAACTATGCTTGTATTAACAGTAGGGGTCCCCTTCAGTGCTTCCAAATCAGGCATCAAATGTCAAAACCGTACATGAAGCACAAAAACACAAAATTTTACTGAACTTTAATTTCAAATTATTTTAGGCTTTTTTAAAAGAAAACAACCTTGTAAGAGTTTATATATATTTTTTTAGTTTCAGTGGTTGTATTACACATTTTGTAAATGAAATAATTTTATGCAGTGTTTATTTCTTCTCTGAGGTACATCAAAAAAGGTCAATAAACTACCCTATTGATAATAAAAGACTTTAATAATAAAGACTTTATCTAAATAGGCTACATATTTGAATAAATCCAATCTTCCATGTGGACCGACCTCTGGAGAGGGTTTTGACATTTACTAACTTTAGTTATTTCTTTTAAGTACTTTAAAATTACCTGTCAGTGTTTGTTATTTTGTTAAGAAAATGATTTCTTTATATTTTAGGATGAGCTGACCTAAATCTATAAGTTGTGAAAAATATAAAATAAAAGTCACTCAAAAATAAAATAAATTTGTCTATACTAATACAGTTACTAAAAAAATTTGGTGGGGTTTATGCATAAAACCCTGGTTGATAGCGCAGTTGGTAGCGCGTCAGGATTTGGATACTCAAGCCCGAGGGGGTGTGGGTTCGAATGCCACCCGGGGAGGTTATACCCTTCCATGAAAATTGACAATAATGTCGATTTTTCTCCATTGATTAGATAATATGGAGAAGTTTCCGGCCTTGTGGAAGGGTAGGTGAGTACTGGTTATAGACAATGGTCCAGGAAAGCTAGGTTAGGTGCGCTGGACGCCGTAAAATGACCGTGCAGACACGGCGTTAACTACAATAAATGAACTAAATAAATAAGTTTATGCATAAAGTTACCATCTTTGTGGCTAAATGTTAATTTGTACTGAACTTGTCTTTAAAAGATCTCTGCCTCATAAGTGTGACCAATCTGATTAAAACCCGATCTAAAATTTTCCACTCGCCTACTCCCTATTTTAGATCTGGCTTTTTTCAAACGAAGGTCACGTTCAGGTGACCTTTTCTCATCATAATATTCATGACGAAATTGTTATGATACGTAACTTGTTTACATTGTCTATGCCACGCAATTTGAAATGAGCCGCCCAATCGCAGACTGTGAATAATACCGCTGTTAAATTAGCATGCCAACCTTGGTGCAAAAATATAAATTATGAAATCAAAATGTGATTAATAGTGTTTTCGTCTAGATGAAAGCTACGCATTGATTGGTCGACACAAAGTTCATCTCGACATGACCTTCCACGGAGACAGTAGAGATCCTGTACGACAATGCTCTACAGGATATCTGTTTATGGAGATTGAAGTGTGACAGTCTATACAGTTCTGAGAGTTTTTCCAAAGTTGATATTGAGTTGAAATATGTGAGAGAGAAGCTTCAAATGTACAAACATCTGATTATATGACTTTATTTTCCACCTTGTATTTCAGGTTTTAAGTTTGATTGGTTTTATAGCTTCCCTGGCTGTAGGATGGACAGGTTCAGGATTTGTAGGCTGGACTACTATCTCAGCTTTTATAACAACAACTATATTGTTTATTATAATATCAATGAATATCATGACAAGAATACCTGGAACATGGCAATTATATGTAAGTATCTTTATAATATAGTCTAACCTTTGTATCAATCTGATTAAAACCCGATCTAAAATTTTACCGCTCGCATACTCGCTAATGTGGATCTGGTCTTTCCAAACGAAGGTCACGTTCAGGTGACCTTTTCTCATCATAATATTCATGACGAAATTGTTATGATACGTAACTTGTTTACATCGTCTACGTCACGAAATTTGAAATGAGCCGCCCAATCGCAGCCTGTGAATATTACCGCGGTTAAATTAGCAAGCAAAACTTGGTCTAAAAATAGAAATTACGAAATCAAAATGTGATTAATAGTGTTTTCGTCTAGATGAAAGCTACGCATTGATTGGTCGACACAAAGTTCATCTCCACGTGACCTCAAAGGGAAAAAGTACAGTACGACCGTGGTCTACTGGATATGTGTTTACGCAGATTGCCTTTGTATGTACATTTGTGTCTGTTAAAGGATATATGTTTATAACTTTTTATATTGACTAAGTAACTGCAATTGTTTGTACGTTTCGATTTAACAGAATGCTCATTTGTGCTATTTGTGCATGCGAATCGTAATAGAAAATGTAATATCACAGTGTAGCCATTAGGCTTCTCACTTACAAATTGTCTGCTAAACATTACAAGATAAAATTCAATCATGCTGACCTAAGTTGTAACAATAATTATAAGAAAAATGGTCTAAATTTTTCTGATATTGGAGTAAAACATATTCCATTTGTACTCTTGTATTCTTGAGCGACTTAAACAACGAAAATTGATTGTTAGTTGTAAAAACATCTGTAGCATGCTCGATGACTGGTAGGAAGGCAAAGTCTTTTGTACATACTCTCTCATGTCTATATAATGTAAACTTTAGTTACTTATCAGGCCTTTTCTTCCTTATATAATGGGGGCCGTTAACAGGCGTCTTCCCCTCTTGAAATTTCTTTAAAATCATGCAGTTTTTCCCAAATTTGGAGTTTACCTTGGATATTTTGTTCCCTTTCTATGAAATTGCGATAAAATTTCCCCAAATGTTCTATATATAAAAAGGCCCAGGCCCCTTCCCCAGGTACTGAAAAAAAGCTCTGCTTATAGTTGTCAGAATGTTAGTGACTAGAATCAATTGTTAACATGAATTTGACTATCTGACAAATCTGTTGTTGATACAAGAGTGATGTCCCTTGTATATTTGATTGTTATTCAATGTGTTATATTTTATATTTTCAGGAACTTATATATTTAATGATTTATGTATTGAAATATTTCATCAGTTCTATAATATCAGCAGTAGGAGCTGCTTTATCTGCTAGTATTGTTGCTGCTTGTGTAAGTTAAATTATTATATTGTCACTGATTTGTTTTACCCTAAACATGGGCTGATATTATGTCTATGCTGATTTCAGTGGAAACTGCGGCCGTGGCGTAGTGGTTAGCATGTCTGACTTTCAATCTGGAGATCTCGGGTTCGAGCTTGGTAGCGGTAGGTCTTACCCTATACATGAGTTGTCGGCCTTGTGGTAGGGTAAGTTAGTACTGGTGATACAAAAAGTGTCCAGGAAACCTATAGTAGGAAGAGCTGGCCGTCGTATATATGACCTAAATAGTCACCTGTCCTCTCAACCACTGATTTCCTATATCATCTTATACCAGTGTTCTAGAATGGTGAATCTCTTTCCAGTTAGTGAATTACAACCTGATAATTAGAAATTTTCACTGAGAGTAAATGTTGTATCAAAGTGTAAACTTTTATATAATTTCCATTTTTTGTTCATTTTAGGTAATTTGTGTTGTGGCCTTTTTCATATTTCTACTTGATGCATTCATGGCTTACCGAAGATTGAAAACTGTCAGAGAAGAACAGAATAGAAAACGAGCAACAGGAGAAGGGGCTGCGACACGTAGATCGGAAACTTCATTTTGTATTATATTTTAGTATGAGTGGAAGGGGCCTTATTTATCAAAATATAGATTGTAAATTGCCACATAGTGTTTAGAAAATAGTATTTATGCATAAATGTATGCTTATATATGTATTTATAATTTTGTGCAGTTTTATTATTGACGCAAATTTTAAAACTTCTTGTGGAAATTTTTCTTGATTGTCCTAGATGATGCTTAGGCATTATCTTGATATAATGTTCCCCTGTTGCTATGAACAACACTGGTGGTTTTCATATGGTTAAGTTTATATAAGTTTATATTTGTCTTGATAAGTTGTATACATCATAAACTGTAGTTTTTTGCTGTAATCATGAACTCAAAAGTTAATGGATTTTACTTCTGATGCAATTAGTTTTTATATGCCCGAAAGAATTTGGCCCACAATATTCAAACTTCATACGATGATTGTCCATATCGGGTAGAAGACCCCTATTGATTTTGGGGTCACAAGGTCAAAGGTCAAGGTCACTATTACCTTAAAACTGAAAACAGTTTCAGTTTCCGGAGCATAACTTAAGTTCCATTTGGCTAACAATATTCAAACTTCATAGGATGATTGTCCATATTGGGTAGAAGACCCCTATTGATTTTGGGGTCACAAGGTCAAAGGTCAAGGTCACTATTACCTTAAAACTGAAAACAGTTTCTGAAGCATAACTTAAGTTGAAATATTCTCATGTCTTACAAATGCTTCATCTTAACTAAAAAAACAACACTTTCGGGCATATAATGCCCGGCCTAGCAGTGCTCTTGTTTACACATTATTACTGCATGCAACACAAAGTTAAATCCTATAATACACTACACATACTTTCATTGTATTAACGAAAGTTGTTGTATTTGATAGAAAACATCAAGTTCTTGATGTAGCCTGTATTTATTTTATAATTTTGTAAATAACCTCAAATAAATAATGCTGTTGGTAGAGATATTTGTTTGCCATGTAATAACAACCAAGATGATGGTTAATTTTGTCACAACCAAGATGATGGTTAATTTTGTAACAACCAATATGATAGTTAATTTTGTAACAACCAAGATGATGGTTAATTTTGTAACAACCAAGATGATGGTTAATTTTGTAACAACCAATATGATAGTTAATTTTGTAACAACCAATATGATAGTTAATTTTGTAACAACCAAGATGATGGTTAATTTTGTAACAACCAAGATGATGGTTACTTTTGTCACAACCAAGATGATGGTTAATTTTGTAACAACCAATATGATAGTTAATTTTGTAACAACCAATATGATGGTTAATTTTGTAACAACCAATATGATGGTTAATTTTGTCACAACCAAGATGATGGTTAATTTTGTCACAACCAAGATGATGGTTAATTTTGTCACAACCAATATGATGGTTAATTTTGTAACAACCAATATGATGGTTAATTTTGTCACAACCAAGATGATGGTTAATTTTGTCACAACCAAGATGATGGTTAATTTTGTCACAACCAAGATGATGGTTAATTTTGTAACAACCAAGATGATGGTTAATTTTGTAACAACCAAGATGATGGTTAATTTTGTAACAACCAAGATGATGGTTAATTTTGTAACAACCAAGATGATGGTTAATTTTGTAACAACCAAGATGATGGTTAATTTTGTAACAACCAAGATGATGGTTAATTTTGTATAAGCTGTTATACTTTTATATGTATTTTTTGTTTGTTTTAAACGAAGGTTGTATTATTCTTTGTAAATAATTTTAAGTAAGGATCATCCAAGTATGTGGCTAACAGTCATGTCATAAGCTACGTACTATTGACCAATACTTTTTTTTTAATATAACATTATTTTCAACTTAATTCCAATGTAGTCATGTTTTGTGACTGGAAATAATTTGATTGTTTTGGTTGTCATTGGCAACCAGACAAGTGCTTGTTTTGTATTCTGAAGTTGTATTTACCTGGTTGTTAGACATTGTAAGAAGTTTCACACCTTTTTTTACATATTATGAACGTCTACTCCAGTGATTTGATTGAAATATCAAATATTCTTACATTTACTAGATTATTTTGGAACACATCTAGTTTAGCGGACCCCGGAAGTAAATATAAATATTTGTGCGCATCGTGCTGTTTCTATGAGCAGATGCGCGAAGGTAAATGCCGCTAATTTTCTGTTATTATGGGGGCTGCTGCCTCGCTGATAATAAAAATGGATTACAAAAAAAGCATTTTAAAATAGTTATTGAAAATTATTCATTTAAGAAATGAATAAAAAAAAACTGCATCGGTAACAACAAAATGGTGTCCAAAATTTCTAAACAACGCAACTTCCGAGCATGTGCAATAGCGGGGTCGGCTAAACTAGATTCTATAGGATTATTTAAATATTAATTTATTTAACTAATTTAAAAGAAAACTGTAAGTCTGTGCAATTTCTATGAATTGTAGTTCTAAGTCAGAATTAAACACTTGCCTTGTATAATTTGTTTATATTGACCTGAGACAGACAAGTACTTTAATTAGTACATTAAATATTTAAGGTGCCTGATTGAAATCGTATTCTTAACTCAAGTCAATTATGTGTCAATGTGTACAAGTTTCAATGTAAATTTAAAATATTTATTTATGTTTTATCATTATTATGTTATGTAATACTTGTATATGTTATATATTTGCTGATTTTGCTTGTTTATCTTGCTAGGACATTATTGATACTTTTGTAATATTCACTCTAGTTAATGTTGGATCTGAAAATGTTGCTTTTACTTTACAGTTCTTATTTATTTTTTATTAAGATATTTATAAATTTATACAATAGATCTGTATATGTTTGTACTTAACTTATAATTATGTGCCATTCTTAACTTTTATGTCCCTAAATACTGGCATATAGCCATCGCTCTCTCTGTTCTTTATGTACGAATCTGTCTTGTTTTTTTTCTGTGTCTCAGTCATAGAAATTTCTTGATATATTTTTTAATTAATTTGACACAAAACAAATATTCTCTTATACAAAACAATATGTTGGTTGTAAGATTTTGACATCACCCAAGGTCAAAGTCATATTTAAAGTCATTCTTTTAAAATTGACTCTAAATATGCATTTTCAGAGTATCATATTAAATACAGTGACATGTATAGTATACAGAACATGTAACAATGGAAGTTACAATGAGTTATAAATTGTTAATCTGGTTTTTGTATTCTAGACGCTAAAATTCTTTATAAGGTGAGAAAAATTTCTAACTCGAAAAATGAAGAACCAAGTTTTTATATTGTATTCTGTTTATGTTAACATTTCACTGTGTAACTGTTGTGTAAGTCATCTGTTGTCATGAACATATGCAGCTGACATGGTTCCTAGACAAATCACCATTTTTAGCTCGACTTTACGAAGTAATGTAGAGCTCTCCTACTTGCCCCGGTGTCAGCGTCCACGTCCACATTTCTGATTAAATTTTTTGTGCACAGATTAAAGTTTTTGTGCAGTAAAATACTTTCTTCTATATCTTTGTTATTTTTTAAGATATTAACTTCAAACTTTAAATATATGTTCCTTATTATCAACCACATCTCATGTGACAAGAATCATAACTCCAAATACACTTTTTTTCAAAATTGTCCTCCATGAACTTAAAATTTTCTTTAATTTTTTTATTTATTTATTTACTTTAAATTTGTTACGGTTATATTTTCAAATTTTGAAATATGTATGTTCCTTATCATCAACCACATCTCCTGTGACAAATACTTACTAAGTCGAGCATGCTGTCTCCTCTGACAGCTCTTGTTAAAGGATATGACTAAAATGACAGATTTTAAACACAAGTTCAATTAGTGGCCAGTTTATCCATTATAAATTATTCTATTTCATAGATTTATACATGCACGCATAGCTAAGTATTTCGAATGAATGGTCTTGGAACTGAGCCAGCCGCCTATGTTCATGTATGTCTATAGAAATGTCTGTGCAATCTACATACCAGAATTTGAAGCTTTTTGTATAACATGGCAATGATTTTTCTGGATGCAGCTAATCATAGATACAGTACCCATCAAAAGTTTGGAGTCAGAAGAAATTTTCTACAATTCTTAAAGATGGATGATTATTTTTGTAAAATCATTATTTTTAATATATTTAAGTATTGTTTGTTATAACATGAAATAAAATTTCATGAATGCAACAAGTTTATAACATTCAGCACCTGACATCTGTAAGCCTCAAAAACCAAGTAATTTGTAATCACCTTAACATAGCTTTTATGCTTATTTTGAGGTCTCAGTTATATTTATATCAATAACAAAAAAATAAATTAAAAACTAAAAAGCATTTAAAAGTTATCTAAGTTTAGATAAAAGCTATTCAGTAGGCCAACAAAGTGAAAGTGTCTCCAAACTTTTGGTGGGTACTGTATTTTGACATGGTTGAACCTAAAATAAAATACTGGTTAAGTAGGTTTTAAATTGATGATAATGGCTTGCTGGTGCATGGAGTTGATGCAATGGTAGTGAACAAATTTTATACTCGCGATTTCTCTTTAACCACTAGACTTTAGTCTGACACAGCTTTACTGCTGGGCTGCAGCGATATCACAGCTTTTATATCTATAACCCTATAAACAAAGTTTAGAAGGTTATATAGGAGCAAGCTTGTTGGTTGATCGGTCAGTTTAATAGTTGCCGGGGGGGAAAACTTGCTATCGAGGTATTATATTGAAATAACGGTTTATACAACTATAGGACATCTTAGGCCTTTTATGCAATGAAATTATTACCTTGTTTTACCTAGTGATCTGTGTACTCTTACAAAATATGTTTGCTAGGTAGTGCTAGCTAACACACTATTTGCTTGCTGGTTACATTTAACACTCCTCTGTCCGTTGCAGAGGCTGCAATTTTGTTTTTGCTTGTTTGAAAGAAAACACTCTAGAATTAGGCATCCCCCCAAAAAAGGGATTGAAAGACAACACTCTAGTTGCATAGAACTTGGCATTTCCCCAAAATGGCTTCTTAAAAGTGTCACACATCAACTTCCTAGTGCAAAAGGTTCCGTAAAATACTTGTTACAGTTGAATTTTTATCGCACCAAGTAAAAATACTTATATAGCAATCTTCTGTATTTGTAGGGGGTATATGATCACCATCATTGATAAGTCAGAGATTATCATTTATTTACCAAATTTATATGTTGTATAACCATTTTTGTTTTATATTTTAAATAATGTATTCACATGAAAATTAAATGTTATTATATTAAGTGTATATTTTGTAACAAAACAGTTGATATTATATCATGAAAAATAAAATATTGCATGTTTTAAATAGATGTAGTTGTTTTTATTAACCTGTATGATAGCAGATATTTTGTCTTCTATGTGAAATCTTGGATGATCAGTTGAGGTCTGTAAGGAGTGTTCTCTTTGGGTTTGAATGGAGTTTATACCAGGCTGTCAAGTGGCCTCTCACCAAAAGTAGGAAAAAGTAGGAACAATTTTTTGCTGAAAAGTAGGAAATAGTAGGAGAATTTACTCTAAAAGTAGGAACATATACAGGGTGATCCAACGATTATGATAGCTTTCAGAACTTTAATAACTTTGTCAAAAGTTAAAGTAGATAGACAGTTGACTTCTTGTTAGAAAGCTAATTTGCTCAAATAATGATAGAATCATTTGATGCTGTCATGCAACATCAATGGGACAGCCCATAAGAAGGCATTCTATGTAGTTCATCAAAATGGTGGAAAAATTAACAATTACATTTAAGGCCACAACAAATTGATCATATGTTCTATGGATTAGCTCGCACCTTAATTTTGACAGTTTTTACAAAAAAAAATTTTTATTACCTCGCTCGCTCATAAAAATTTAGTCATAATCATAAAGCAAGTGAATAAAGACTTTTTTTAAAAAAATTCTATGCTCGCTCGCCTTATTTTTTTCAGAATAATCCATAGAACATATGATCAACTTGTTGTGGCCTTACAGTTATACAACAAATTGGGAAATGCTGCCCTTCATTAGTTTAAAGATTACATAAATTATACTCGAAGAATAGTACACCATCAAAACACTATATAAGAAAGTTAGTGAGCAAATTTAAAGCAACTGGTACTGTCCAAAATAGACTGTTTGACAAAGGCAGTACCCTACTGTTGTGTTTAGAAGAGAACATTTACAGGGACAAAGACATTATAGAAAAAACACTAAGGAAATCTCTTAGAACTGTAATGAAAGACATAACCAAGTGAGCAAGGTAACTCTAGTTTTGGATCAGTAAGAAGGCGGTTTGACACGCACCTGTCTACGTCCCCTTGAGGGGTTATGACAGTATTGGAAGATAGATAGTTAGAAGACGTTGAAAGTATAAATTAAAACTATATCCATATAAATAAGTATCACACAACATCTTAAAGATACAGATGTGAGATCAAGATTTACGTTTATTCATTTGATCAATCAGCCTTATGACATATTTGAAGATATTAATTTGGTTTAGTGATGAATATCATTTTTATCTTAATCAATCAGTTAATCAGGGGGGTGGAATTCAGGATTGTTTCCACTTGCAAACGGACAAGTAAAAATGAAATTTGTACTTGTCCGCAGCCTAAGTCAACTTTCCAGAATTAAAAGAGAAGTGAGCAAAGATTGCTATACAATGGTTTAATCTTATTATAACCAACACTTCTTCATTAGTTATACATTACTTATATCTTAAATAAAATATAAATACAGAGTCTTGTGAGATGTGATTTATGCATAGTAAACACAGATTCTGCAAGGTTTTAAATGTCTGCAATTTAAAATGGAACAATCTGACATCTGATAATATTATTTGTCTAGCTTCAAAATTCACTTGCGGTTGTAAAAACCCAATTGGAAAATCTACTTATCCGCCAGCAAAGTCACAAGATTGACATGCCAGGCATAGTAATTCTGCACCCCTGAATTAATAAACTAAGACTAGGATACCAGAGAACAGAAAAGTCTGCATTGTGTGACGAAAAAGTGACAATATGGGCAGCCATCAGCGCACATTGTTTGATCAGACCATTGTTTTATGAAGAAAATGGTGAAACAGCAATAGTTATCTTGGACATATGAAATTGAAAGTAAAACAATTTATTCCACAACTTAAAATAAGAGGAATATTTCATAACTCGTTATTTCAACTGAAAGGTGCAGCTCCTTATAGGTGTAAATGGGTACCACCGAGGGTGGTATAATTCCATTGCGCCAAAGTGTCGGCTGCACTAAGCGGAGTTAAAAGACTCCCCAGGGAGATTGATAGATAGATACCAGTAGCCCGATGACCAGGGGTAATAGCTGTAAAGTTGGTGAATGTGCATAAGCATGAAACTTAGACTATAAAATGCAATTACTTATTCTGCCAACAGAGTTTTGAAATTGTTACATACAATACTTGACAGTTGACTGATTTCCATAAAAATCAAGTATACATTAGTGGCCTCCACATTATCTAGATTTAAGTCAATGTGATTTCTTTTCAAGGGGGATACTTGAACACACAATGTATATTCCAAAGAACCAACCTCATTAACAAACTAAAATCTTCTATATGTCTACACATGAGTAATTGTAACATCAAAGCTACAACTTCAAAGTACACAATTTGAAACTTTCATTGCATCACCTTAATTGCTAGATAACGAAGAGGACATATAGAACATCTTTTATAGAAAAAGTAAGCATTTAATTCCAAATACTTTATTGTATTAACTATTTGTACCTGAATGTTTCAATGATATGTAATCTAATTAAAGTAGTGGTAACAGGGTTCGTACAGAATTTTAGTGACAAAATTCAAACACTTTTCAAGGACAAAAGTGCCAAATTTAAGGACTATTATTCATTATATTTTATGTGACCAGGGAATATTCTTCGTCCCTAACTTTTCAGTCTATCTCCTTTCATTTTCCAGCCTAAGATTAAAATTAGTTATATTAATATTCAAGCACTATTGGACCGAAAATAAGCACTTTTCAAGCACTTTTCAATGCTGCAAATTAAATTAGCACTATTAAGCACTCAAAATCGTTTTTAAGCACTTTTCAAGGTTGCAAATGAAAATAAGCACTTTTAAGCACTCAAAATTGTTTTTAAGCACTTTTCAAGGTAGACCTTAAAATTCAAGCTTTTTTCAAGGTCTGTACGAACCCTGGGTAAATATCAAAAGCACTTATAATGTTATTTATGCCACATAATAATTAGATCACCCTGAGCATGTATCACCTCATCTATGCTATTATGTTTTATACTCACAATTTTCAGAAGAAAATCATGATTCCATGTAACAAAGACTACCTTAGTCCATATATCGTAATAGCATAAATGTGAAATAAGCCTTTCATCTGTTTAAGGCTCACACACCCATCTGACTGTCAAAGCCCATCCCAAAGAGTTTAGTTGAGACTGCCAGCATGGGTCTCAGGGGCGGATCCAAGATTTTTTTCTAGGGGGGTCTGAACTTTTCTTGGACATGGACATATTTAATTTATGCAGCAAATATTCTAGAATCTCATTTAAAATTTTGTAGATTTAATAATAACAAGTGCCTGGAACTTGAAAAAGTAGGAACTGAACCAAAAAAGTAGGAAAAAAGTAGGAACAATTCAAATAGTAGGAAAAAGTAGGAAAAGTAGGAACAACTTGACAGCCTGTTATATGATAATTCTGCAGTGTACTTACAGCAATGGATATTTTAGTGTTTATAATATTTATAGTATTTCATATTTGAGTTCAGTGAGTAGTCCAATAACATACATCACTTCATACAATGAGTTTAACTTGTATATAGTATAACCTGCATTAACAGCCACCTGAATAAGCGGTCACCTGCTGTTAGCAGCCAATCTGGCTTCCTCCCAATGAAAATCACTCTATTTTGCACCTGTTATAAGCAGCCACCTGCTCTCTGTGGCCAGTGGTCACTAACTTCCTTAAAAATTGATCAATTTACCTGCATTAAGTGGTCACTGTCAATTAAATTTTAGAATTAACAAAGTGTCACCATCATTGTAAAATGGTTCAGATGTGTGAAAACCCACCTAGTTAAGTCTTTAAACAGTCAAAATTTATCAACAAAGTGTCATCACATAACTTAAGACTTCCAATATACAACTGACATTGTCACTTGTGCCCTTTTTGAAGATCATTTAATAAGAAACTGCATAATTAATTATCTTGAATAAGATTGGACAAATCAAATATATAATATATAGCTTATATCTAAATATTTGTTTAAATTTTTTACAAATTTTGATTTAATTAAATTGTTGTTTTCTTAATTAAGATTATTTTGAATTATTATTTACATAAATTTTATGGCTAAAGCCAGTAAAAATAATCACTCACTGCTGCTGGACTAATCAAAGCATTTTTATCTTAACCTGGATTAAGTGGTCACCTGCTGTAAGCAGCCAATATTGTCACTTCCCTTCACTGGCTGCTTAATGCAGGTTATACTGTATACATGTATGGTACTTATCATATATTAATATACATTACGTGATTTGTTTTCTATATACTCCAGTGTGACGTCACCGGGTGAAAATCCGTAATGTCACCCTCTTGACATCACCTATCGACCCCCTTAAAGCATTGGGAGACCACTGCGTTGGAGTTTGCTATAACCTGGACCCATGTTATAGTCATTCAACTTGAATTACCTCCCTTTGCCCAGACGCTTGCTTTTTACCAAACAACCAACTTAAACGACGATAACACGTCTTCAAGTCCAACAGATAAAATTAACCAGGTTTTGCCTATCAAATTGTCAACCATTTTAATTTTTTTTGTTCAGTATAATAAGATAAATAGAACAAAATGTTCACCCTTGACAAGTAATGTCAGCCTTGGCTTAAGCCTCTGTTGACATTACTTATCTCAGGTGAACATTCCATCCTATCACCCTCTGTAGGATGTGATATCTATATAATATACACTGTATAAAATACTCTACCATAGATGAACAAGTTGACTAGTTGTTGGGTAATCAGTATTAATTACTTTTGTTTGTTTTTGTTGGGTTTAACCCAGTACTATTAGCAACATATTGTATAGGTCATATAACGGCGGTCAGTCAACCTACTCACTCCTCCTGGAAAGGCTTAGTTGTTTACTAACTACTTAATGCATACTTTTGTCTGTGGTTGACAACTGCCCAACATAATTAAAATCATTGGTAGGAGGTAGAATGGCCGTAGAAATAATTTCATGACCAAGCTCCATGAAAGTATGCCCCGGCCGAGAATCGAACCTACGACCCCTCGATCAGTAGACTTGCGTGCTATCAACTGAGCTAGCCAGGCAGCTAATATTAATTACTGAAAAATACTAAGGAGTTAAAGCTAGAGGGGTCAAGATTTGATGGTGGACAGGATAATGGTGACAGAATAATAACAAAATCTTCAAAATTATCAATAAATCCTTTATTCACTAAGTCCATCAATTAAAAAGAATTTAACATTAATTAATTGATATTACAAAACAGGTTAACAAAACTTTTTTCAAATTTAAAATGGATACAAGTACATGTATTATATAATATATTAAGACACAAATTGCATATTTCATCAACAATTTATTTGAATAAATTAACAGATACATGTATATGGGGTAGACCTTATTTATTCAATTGTATAGTGTAACTACAATATCAAAATGAAACTTGATATTATAGTTTTTTCATTGAATGAGTTAACGTCATAAAATGCAAAAACCCTTACAATTCTGTGTTTATTGAAATACAACAGTTTTAAGTACCCTGTATATTCACATATAAACATGCTATAGTGATCAGCATTAAAATAAGGTTGCTGTATATGGACTTGATTCAGAACTTAAATTGATGTTTTTTTCCAGCACAAAAATTTTAATGAAATAAGCCGTTCAAAGTTGGAATAAAAACATGTGTACATAGAACAAAAGGATTCACTTTGTGCTGACATGATACTCTCTTTCAGAAATAGTATGTGAAATAATTTTAATCAGCACAGATGCATAAGGTAAAAACAAGCCTTTGTTTGGCTGGAAAAACCCATAAATTCAAGTTCCAAAAATTATGAACTATTGAGATATAAAATTTATAAGTATACAATGTATACATGCATGTATAGTCCAACAGAATTAACCTGAACTTGATCTACCTAATTGTAATAATTACACACTTCACTTACATCAAATCGTGAGTCTCCGTATAAATGTATATGATTATACACGTGTTTATAACAACCGATGTGACTATAAATCAATTTATTAAAAGTGGCATGTTATTGTACGTTTAATTTTGGACACATTAGTTTTTAGGGAAACAAGTAAATCAGCAATATTATGGCACAGTTTCAAAGTATTTATTCTTATGAAAACAACATAAAATGTTTCAGTAAGTGTATTTTACCGAAAGCTTCCGATAAAGCGCGATTTACAAACGAAGACAAAATAGACTGTAAATATTGAGTTTAATATATTCTTGCATAAAGGTCAAGCTCAGGTTAATTCTGTTGGACTATAGTTTAATGTACAAACAACAGACAGGACAACTAGAGACAATATAATCTTAATTCAATATTGATATAATAAACAATGAGGTAAACAATTACTTTAGACTAGTATTATAATAATTTTTAGGTAGTCAATAAATAAACCAGTTTATACAATGTATGATTTCAATAATAATATTTGAAACAAAAAGTCCAGAGATTTTTTATTTATTTATTGGAGTTAACGCCGTGTCAACACATTTTAGGTCATTTTACGACGTCCAGCGCACCTAACCTAGCTTTCCTGGACCATTGTCTATAACCAGTACTCACCTATCCTTCCACAAGGCCGGAAGCTTCTTCATATTATCTAATCAATGGAGGAAAATCAACATTATTGTCAAATTTTCATGGAAGGGTATAACCTCCCCGGGTGGGATTCGAACCCGCACCCTCTCGGGCACAAGTATCCAAATCCCGGCGCGCTACCAACTGCGCTATTGATGAGGTTTTTTAAACTTGCTATTTAACTCCATGTTAAATATCACTTTTTTCTCTTTTATAACAATAAGGTTCTACCACAGAAATACCACTAATTAATAAATCTATTTATTTATGTAAAAATAAATGCGATTTATTTCTTATTCAAATAGCAAGGTGGTCCCCAGTCATGTCATTATGTAAGTATTCAAGGGGGAATACTCTGACATGACTGTTAGGAAGCATGGTTCCCGTGTCAACATGCATACTTCCTTTTAGACTGAAAATCTTGGGAACCAATTGTAGGAACTTCCTTTTTTCATAAAATAATGGGTTTTTGATGACATGAGTCCAAATTGTTAAATTTACAAAGCAAAATGTAACTAAATGTATATTAAAATAATTTCTCTATTAAGTTCATTGATCCTGATGCTTTATAATGAACTTAACTTTATATATAGCCTGATGAAGGCTTAATCCCACCAGAAACAAGTTGATTAAATTCTGAAATCTCTTTCTAATGTAGATGTGTTGTTCCAGTTAATTTACCTGTCTTAAGTTTAAAATAAAAATCTTAGTGTTTTTGTATGTAACATTTAATACAATAGAGTAACATAGAAGTGTTAAAGACTGCTTCCAAATAAGAGTTAACAAAAATGGCATTTTTAAGAATGGAGGTTATTCTGATGTTTCTAAACCTCAGTCCCTGATCTATCTTGCAGGGCTCGACATTAACCATTGTCCGACTGTCCGGGACAAGTGAAACCAAGGTCCGGACAAGTCATTTAGAAAGCCGATTGTCCGACGGGACAAGTAGTTTGGGATATTGAAAAGCATGTCTTAACCCATTCTGTACGAATGTAACTATTGCGTAACTATTTTTCTGCTCTCTATAACGAGTGCCGCTACTATGCGTCCCCTAAACTTCAATCGATTCGCCGACGGACTTGTATTTGTGTCGTAAAATATGAACTCTGATCGCCGCGTGACGCATATATCCGTCATGTGTATGCAGACGATCTTTACATCGATAAGCGTAGCGATAAGCACAGCGGGTGAAGATAAGATGATTTGGTGTTAGATAGAGCAAGTTGTTATTAACAATTTCAACCAAGGTCACTGTCTGGAAATTAATTCGCGCTATTTCAACAGTTAATTTATTTTGCTCAAATATTTTAATTTGTAACACTTTTCCATTCAAGTGCAATTGTTGATAAATCAATATTGACAAGTTGTAGCGTTTCTTTTATTAAATGTTTCGTTGATAATTGTTGTCATTATTATTTGTATAATTAATATTTGTAACACCTTTTATGTGTTACCAAACGACGTTTTCGTGAAAATAACTTAGTGCTTCCTTTTTTCCTTTTTTAAATCTGGTTAAACTTCTCAACACATAAATTATTACAAGCAATAGTTCATTGATGCGACAATTACATGTGAAGAATGCAAATAAATCGCGACTTGAAAAAAACGTCGTTAAATTTTATTCAAAAATGACTAATTAATAATAGGCACAAACATGATCTAATGAAACTTATTATTAAGAACAATACGATAAACTTTATGTCCGAAGATTATTTATTGTTTATTTATTTATTTATTTATGTATGCTGTTATAATATCAACGCGAGGAGAGATTAATGGGACATGTCAACATGGAAAGTTGTTGATACGTACCCTTCTTAAAATTAATTGCGCCGACGAACAAATTTTCTATCATACTTGTGGTCCCAAACTTTATCTTGTATTGCGGTGCGTTTTTGAAGTATTCAATATGGCACGTGGCAAATACGTCATATTGTGCGGTGCTTTTGTGATCAAAAGAAAATCGTCGCCGCTTATCTTTGTTAATAGTTAGACAGGAAATCAATTGGAGAGGGGTGTAATAATTATTTTGTTAGGGAGCGATAAGTTGAAATTTTATTAAAATTAGTTACGTTTGTCATGGGAAATGATGTCCGTGTTAAAAGTGTGGATAAACTTAAAAAGCCTTATGTAAAATCGGAATTTTTACCTCGCATTACATATACACATGTAACTTTTTTTCTGATGCGAATATTTTAATTCCGTTTTCAACATAAGAAAATCAGTTAATAAAAGCGCATTATGTCCGTTTCCGATTTTGGTGTTGCCGCTGATTTTGTCAGAAAAAAATCGCCAAACAAACGTTGGATTTTTTTTTGCTAAATTTAATTTCTAATAAGTAATGACATTGCTAGCTTTCCTATTGTAAAGGATGATACAAAATTAAAAGTAACATCATTGGATGCATAATTTAATTTTCTTTCCAAAAATGTTAACTTTTGAAAAATATCTGTTTTCCATAAACGATTAAATGAACCAAAAGTTATGACATAACACCGTCAAAACAATGTATACGTTAATTGTTAGTTGTTTATTCTCAGTTAAATAAATAGTTCTGTTATTATGAGTAAATGTTTCATTATTTTAAGTAAAGCATACAAAATGGTAAACTTGGTTGTTTGAATTGTCATTACCCTTATTGAAACTACATTTGTATTTCAAATCTATCCCGTATGACCAAAGGTCAGGACAAGTTGGATTTTGGTCAGGACAAGTGGTATTTAAAAGAACTTGTCCGACAGGACAAGTTAAAAAAAAAGTTAATGTCGAGCCCTGCTATCTTGTCCACATCAGTCATCAATTAGATGACACACACAAAACTTAAAAGACTAGAATTATACATAATGTAAAGTGGAGTCTATTTCAGGCACCTAGTTTAAAAATGACAAAGTTTTCCATAACATCTCAGACATTAAGTTCGAGTGTTCACATATAGTTTTATTCTGTAGCCATAGTTCTTATTAGAGTCTAATTCAAACACCTAGAACAAAACTGATCAATCCACAAAAATCTCAGATATTAAGTTCAAATGTTCACATATAGTTCTATTCTGTTGCTATAATTTCACATATAGTTCTATTCTGTTGCTATAATTTCACATATAGTTCTATTCTGTTGCTATAATTTCACATATAGTTCTATTCTGTTGCTATAATTTCACATATAGTTCTATTCTGTTGCTATAATTTCACATATAGTTCTATTCTGTTGCTATAATTTCAGATTGTTGTACTTGCATATCATTTAAAACTTCAGCTTCTATAACTTGACCTTGTACTTCTGTCAATGTCATTGATCCTTCACCAACCTACAATAGATATATACAAGTAACATGATGTTTCAAATCTATAAATATACAATCTATAAAATCTATAGAGAAAATTTTTACCAAAATCTACTTTTATGTATGCTTTTTTTGTTTTTGTTGGGTTTAATGCTATAGGGACATATTGTATAGGTCATATCATAGCGGTCAGCCAACCTACTCACCATTCCTGGAAAAGACCTCTGGATATAGCTGTTAACCAGTTACTAGGTGCATACTTTACTCAGTGACTGACAACTGCCTTACATGATTAAGAATCAGTGGTAGGAGGGAGAATGGCTGCAGAAGTAATTTTCTGACCACAATGTACCCTACCCAGGAATCAAACCCACTACTCTGTGATCAGTAGAATTGCTAGCTACCAAGTGAACTAGCCAGCTGGCTGTTAGTAAGTAAGTCAAATTTTCACAGATTCATTATCTAGTCATAGAAATTTCAGTACGGAAAAGTAAACAAGGTTTATTGGAATACACGATATTAGAGAAATGTGATTTTTTTAAATTTAAAATGACTTTTCTAAGTCAATCACTCCTAGCATTGTTTATGAATACAGAGGCCAGTTTTCTAAGGTATAATCCTAATCTAGCACTTTGTCATCTGGTACTCTTCTTACACCAAAAATAACAAGTTTGTGATATCAAATTGAGGGTACCATGGGGCCAAGCTCAAGCTAGTGATATGTTTAGGAAACTTGCCACTGAGTTGATAATATTTATGATGTACAGGAGCATGATAACTTACCCCATCAGGTTGTGGTATATATTGTATAACATACTGGTTCCCATCAATCTCTGTAGTATTATCAGCTGATACAAACATCTGGTTCCCGTCTTGTTGTACTATAATAGTTTCAGGATGTAAGATAGAGGAACCATCTACATGATGTTGTGTTAAATCACCAGATTGTGACATTCCTATTATCTGTTGTAATATATTTACTGCTGAGGCTGTCTTCTCGTCTAAATTATCACCTGAATAAAATAACAATATTATACAAACTTATAATGGTAGGATATGTTCTAACAAATTAGATTATTCATGTTTAAGTCCCCTTCCTGATTCCACAATACTAAGCTCAAGGGAAACAATTTCTTGCTCAAGGAAAAAATTAAGAAGATTTTAGACATGATTCTAACCAATGTGGTTCAAAATTTTGTGGCATATGTATAGAACAAATATAATTGATGAAATTATATGGATTGAGGAAATAGCTACAATAAAAAAACTCCAGTAAAATCAATCAAATCCGGATGGTTTATTTGTCAACTGCTGCCGGTGTCCCAGGGACAAAATAGTTATAACACTATAAACTATCATAGTATAATATAAACTTACCAGTAACATAATGTGATTGTGTACCATCAGTAGATACTTCCATAGTTACAGGTTGTTGTATTGTATCATCTACCTGTACTACCTAAAATATAATATTATAAAATATTATACAGTTATTCTATATGTGATTTGGGAACAGTCATACTGATGGCCTGAGGTGGAGATGATAGTGTTTTGAACTGTTTTCCGAGGCCGTGGGTCGAGGGCAACAGTTCAAAACACTATCCCTGACACCGAGGGACAACTGTTTGACGGTTCCAAAATCACATATGAATAACTGTTTTATCACCTGATCTAAGTTTAAACAGTACATTAAAAATAAACAAGAAAATAGTGTTGCAAATATACCAGTTAGTATTAACAATCGTTAAATTACTTTCAGTTACTTTCCCTTGTATCAGTGAAGTAACAGTTCAAGTAACATAGCGTGGCGTCAGAGCACGAGCAGGAAACAGTCAAAACTACTAATAGTTCAAATTCTGAACTCAGTTGAAAAAACTTTGTTTGTACTGGATGCATTCATGCAGAACTAAGTTCATTTACATATTATGGCTGAAAAGCATGCAAAACAGGTTATATCCTATAGTACTATGTTCATATTTTTATTTCAACTTTGTTCCACACAGTAACCACACAAACAGTTTTTCTTCTGGAAAAATCATCAACTTGATTTCCTAATCAAATCTGTAGAAAAAGAAGGCCAAATAGTCTTGACACGGTTCAAAAACATTCAAATGAACTGTAAATAAACAGACAAGAAGACTAACCTGTACTTCAGATAAGTTAGTATTATCAGATAGTCTTTGTAGATCTTCTAATGTCACATGATGTCTGGTCTTTAAATGACGTTTTAAATCAGTTAAATTACCAAATAGGTAATCACAACTCATACATTTAAATGTATCAATAGATTGAGATATCTCGACTGGGGTTGTACCTAAGTTTAATAATTCATCAACATTAACATCTTTGTGAAACCTGAAATATACCGGTAAACAAGAAATGTAATGTGGAAACTGCAATAAAGCCGGTTTTAAAAACTTCAATGCAAAAATTACAAAAGGAAATAATCCATAAAGGCAGGTAGAGTTGTGGTTACTGTCAAATTCTGTTTATGCCATGGTATGTTACCAATGTATGAAGTTTCATAAAAATCTGACAATAAATAGCAGAAATACATGGTAAAGAAAAGCTAAAACGCAATTGTTAACGACACGTGAAGCCCGACCGCCAGCCTGGGCTTCGCCAAACCATAAGCTGAATTTTTTTCTTTGAAAAATTCAGCTAATAAACTATCTAAAACTTTGACTATATCATGTGATCTCACTGCTTGTAGATCTAAAACTAATATGTATTGACCTATTCACTATGGAGCCACCATTTAAAAAACAGAGGTGTTCCAAATGCTTTTAGCAAACAAGAAGGGCTACAAAGGGCTAACATTGAGGAACAGGCTCCTGAAACTGATATGTTATAAGTTCTTATATTTGAATTTTAAAAATCAATCATCAGAGTTAGCTTTTAACTTAAAAATAGGTTTTGTTCAAAACAAAAACATAAACAATTATATTCATTTCATAATCACTAAAAAAACAGATATTTCTATCACAATCATTTTAAAAATCTATTTTACTTAAATGGTCCCAGTGATGTAAACATGTCACTATTCAAGGGGGAATACTCTGTCATGACTGTTAGAAATATCAGTACGGTTCCTGGCAGTACATGTACTTTTTATCTTAAGGCTGGAAATATTTTGAAACCAGGCACAGGATGATTCTTTTACTTCCTCCACAGATCTGATTGTAGGCAAAAATAAAAGAATACATCAATAGATTTTTTTTTGGTTGGGTTTAACGCCATAGCAACACATTGTATAAGTCATATAATGGCGGTCAGTCAACCTACTCACTCCTCCTTGAAAGGCTAAATCACTGGATTTAGCTGTTTGCCAACTATTAAGTGCATACTATCGTCAGTGATTAAAATTCATTGTTAGGAGGGCGAATGGCTGTAGAAATAATTTCATGACCAAGCCCACAAAGTATGCCCCACCCGAAAATCGAATCCACCACCCCTCGATCAGTAGACTTGCGTGCTACCAACTGAGCTAGCCGGGCAGCACATCAATACATATAAATGTATACACTAGAAGCCAACAAAATACATAAAAACAGTAAACATTGACTCCTTACCTTGCATAATGAACTTTAAGAAAACCTAAAGTATTAGCAGAAAATTTACATTCTCTACAGACGTATTTCTTTATAACATCATGTGTTTGTATATGTCTCTTTAAATGACTTCTTTGTGTAGCTTCATATGGACATCTGAAAGTTTAGAAAGAACAAGTAAATCTGTGAGCTAATGCTCACTAGTGATACCCCCGCAAAAATCTAAAAATATGCGACAAACAGGAAGTAGATGAGCAAGGAGCATGAAATCGCTTTACACCACATGGGACTATGGGATGAAGCAATATGCCAAGTATTAGGCTGCTGCATGTTATAGTTGCTGAGAAAACTGCGACAGAAATTTTGTTACGGACGGACGGACACACGGACAAGGGTAAAACAGTATACCCCTCCTCTTCTTCGAAGCGGGGGTATAATTAGCACATTTCACAAACTTAGGAGATTTGTTATTCAAAACTAAATCAAAGAGCTAGCTGCTGTTCCACACACTACATACCATGAAAATTAGTTTTAATGCAGATCATTTTCTGATCAACTATTTTTTGGTGTAGCAATGATGAATATTCAATGAATAGTCTTAATAGTCATTGATCAATTACACACTAATCTAATAAATAAAGTATCTATCCCATCTCTCATATCTCTCAATACAGGAATTTACAGGTAATTTAATAATGAATTTAATAGTCCCTTTTACATCTCAACATAATTATTATCTATTCAGGTTTTCTCATCAGTGAAGTTATCTCAGAAGTCGGTTACATAAAAACAATATTATGAAGTCATAAAGTTGATATAAATTCTTGTAGATATATTTGTGTACATAGATGAACAACTACATGACAACATTGTAATAACAAGGGTGAGTCAAGAAATAAACAACAGTTACATCTTTCAATGTAATGTAAGGTTTGGTACTTTATACCAGATTTCAATTCTTCCGGTCAAATTGCAATAGTCAGTCATTCTACTCAGGATTTCTGGATAGGCCTAGATCTCTAGGTAGAAACTTTAAAACCTATTATAGTCCAACAGAATTAACCTGAGCTTGACCTTTATGCAAGAATATATTAAATTCAATATCTACAGTCTATAATTGTCTTCGTGTGTAAATGGCGCTTTATCGGAAGCTTTTGGCAAAATACACGCACTGACAATTAATGTTGTTTTCATAAGAGTAAATACTTTGAAACTGTGCCATAATATTGCTGACTTACTTGTTTCCCCCAAAAAAATAATGTGTCCAAACTTAGAAGTACAATAACATGCCACTTTTAAAAAATTGATTTATAGTCACATCGGTTGTTATAAACACGTGTATAACCGTATACAAACATATGGAAACTCACGATTTAATGTAAGTGAAGTGTGTAATTATTTTAATTAGGTAGTTCAAGCTCAGGTTAATTCTGTTGGACTATACTAAGCACATAAACTAGAGTAACAACTGTCCTACTTGAAACATAGGTAGGCTAGAGAATGGCCATAGAAATAGTTCATGACCAAATTTCATGTAGGTATGTAGGTTCTACCATCACATTAAACTGATGATCTCTGGCTATGATGTCAGATGTGTTACCTTGTGGACCTCTTTATTGAGAAAACAATGAGATAAATGAACAAAAAATTGAGAGATTTAACTTACTTTGTACATTTAAATAGTTTACCAAAATGTGATCTAACATGCCATCTTAAAGCTGTTCTAGATTTATAAGCTTTACCACATTCATTACAAGAGAATGGTTTATCTTTAGAATGACGTAACATATGCGCCTGAAATATAAATATATATGTTGTATACAGAGCCGTCTATAAGGTTTAGGACAAATGAAATTTAATGTATTATGAAACACCTAGATGTGTGCCATGTATACATCATGTATTTTTCATGTGATATATATCACATGAATGAAATACGGATAGTTTAAAATCCGAGCATACTAGCTGAATAAACTAATCTAATGAAATAATTGTAGCTTTATGCCACTTTTTAACCATTTTTCCGTTCTCTAATTCAATGTCCCTGGACAAGCCAGATTTCAGCCTTAAACCAAGTACTAAGCACACAGGCTTCTCTGTGGCTGACTACTGCCCTACTGGATACATACAACAGTGAAAGAATGGTTGTAGAAATTATTTCATGACTAACTCTTGAAACTTATGTAGGTCCAACAATCAAACTAACAAACACCTGTACTAGGAAACAAATTCTGACAGAGCATATCAGAAGAGTTGTAGCGATATGACCTTTCTGTGTTGGTGCGCCATAAAACCCAAACAAAGAAGAGTTGTAGCATTAACTAAACAACAAATCAGTATTACAAAAATACAGTTAAGTTTCACTATAATGACCATCAAAATTGGTAGTCTTGATAATAAAATAGCCTTTACATAGGGACAATTTTCAAGCATTAGGCACTTAGAAATCGCAAAAATCACATCATTTAGCAATAATCAAGGTGGTCTATATCAAAACTTTACTGTACAAACCGAATATGTCAAATATATACTAACTGACCTGTAGATTATTTTTACTTCTACAAGCATATGAACATAATGGACATTTAAATGGTTTAATATCATCATGTATCCACATATGTTTCTGTAACTCTGAACTAGCACGGAAAAATACTTTATCACAATGTGGACATTTGTAGGTTCTTCTGCCTGTAAAATACATTAAAGATTAACGTGCAACAAAGTCAATATTTAAAATTAACAAAGGTGCAAGTTTAGAATTTTGACAAGAAATGTAATGTGAAAACCACATTAAAGCCGAATTTAAAAACTTTAATGCAAAAATTACAAAGGGAAATAATCCATAATAAAGGCAGGTAGAGTTGTCGTTACTTTCTAATTCTGTTAATCACATTGTATGTTATCATTGTATGAAGTTTCATAAAGATCTGACAATAATGGCAGAAATATATGGAAAAGAAAAACTTAACACAATTGTTAATGACACCGGACGCCCGCCCTCCCACCAACCCATTTGCCCATGTTTTGCCAAACTATTAACTGTATTTTTTCGTTGAAAAATCTGGCTAAAAATTCTAAAATGAACATATTTTATGTAATTTATACAATAAACTTAAGGCATCAGGCATGGTCCCAATCATCAAAAACAGTATCAATATATGTATATAATGTCTTTGGCCATTCCTAATAGTGCCTACCACCTGTGCAATCCCCAGATCACATAGAACTAACTGATCTACTGCTGGTCACATTAAACATACATTATTTGTCCTGACTAAAGGTATTTGCCATAATGTTCTTGAAATTCCAGCTTATAATCTAAATGCTCTGACCAGATCAAACTCCTGACAGAACTTGACTATTCAGGTGCTTATAAAAAGAGTAGATGGTAAATAGAAAACAATTCTGATTTAACCTTGTTAGCTTTCAAGTGAATTCCTTCAGTGGTTGAAAAGATATAAAACTTTCGCATAAGAACTCTATACCCAAGAAATGTTACACCAACAAACAAATGGGTAAGTTAAACCAACTATACTCTGAATAATCAGAATATCAGTCAATCATCGAATCGGATAGTTAATTTGTCGTCTGTTGCCGGTGTCTCAATGACTGGGGTAGACAGCAGCCAGTAAATCCTCAGTCCCATAAAATTGTGGCTTCTTACGGACCCGTAGGTGCAGACAGTTGTAGGCCGTGGGAAACCTTGGGTTACAAGGTGACAGTATGCACATGGTTCTAAACAACACACCAGTACGGAGCCGTAGCTGGAAAATATGTAGAGGTTATTAAACAGGGCAAGTGTGCCTTAAGGAAGATATCGGCACACTTGCTTAGGTATTGGCCCAAGGGCTTTAGCCCGAGGGCTAATGCCGAGGAAAGTGTGCCGATATCGACTTAAGGCACACTTGCCCTGTTTCATAACCTTTTTATTGCATATGTTGACCAATGTATGTAACGATGATTTTTCTACAACAAAAATACAATTTTTTCTCGACGTAACGCGCTATTTTGCATGTTGACGTTATATTACGTCATATGTATTGTTATGTATTTTCAACGCCGAAACGTTGGAATCTAATGAACGCTTGTTATAAAACGTAAGTCTGGTTGTTGATTATCTTATTAATTTTCAAATTGAAAAAAACATACGTCATAAAATTGAATAGGTTCTTGTTGCTAATGACGTAGGAATTTCACGTGTGGAAAGTCTGCCGTTGTTTGACTGCATGTGCGCAATGACCGGAAGTTGCCTCAATATCGATATTTTGGCACACTTGCTCAATACTGGAATATATTGCCTACATTGAGGCTATATTGGCACACTTTCTCGTCAATTTTGTAACTATTTATAGTAACATATGCAATAAACATGTTAAATCCATACTTGGCCACGATTTTGTTCACCATTTGACTTTGAAACTAATACGTGTATCCTGGGCTCATCTCATGGATGCTGGTGAAAACGTAACAGTCCGTACGGGTACGCAAGATCTCGTACGGGTCCTTGCGGAGCTTGATCGCACGGCACCCGCACGGGGCCCTCACGGCTATTTTTATGTTTATGGGACTGTAGCTTAAGATCTTCTAATATCTGTCCTCCATGTAACCCTGTCTAGAGGATCACAGTTTTGCATCATAATATTAAAAAACTAAAATAATACCTAGTTTTCCATGTACTTTATGTTTATAAGATAATATTTTATCTAATTCTTCAGAGCTAGAGTTAGGATGTACTTGTAATGCATGAGCTTTTAAATCTTTTATACTGAAATAGAAATATACAAAAATTAAAAATCTCTGAACAAATACCTCATAAGAAGTATTCCATAAATCTATTAAATAAAGTTAGTAAATTACTTAACAAAATCTTAAATTCAATTAAAATTCTATTACTTTTCCAATACTTCGCCAAATTCAAGTGCTTTTCAAGACTAGGTTCATTTTTAAGTACTTTTCAAGGCAAGTATAAAACTTGAACAGATATTTAATGACCAGAAAAACTACACGAAATCCTACAAGTTAAATTGGACCCTTAACCAAATAAATCTACACAGTCACCTAAAGAGGAAAGCACAACTTTTCAACAAAAAGATAAACTAAAAAAATTGTTTGAAAGATAATTGACTCAAAATTGATGACTTACGAGTCAAACTGTTCCTGACATGTTGGACATTCTAGACCTTTTAAACCTTTATGTTTCATTGTATGATTCCAGAGTTGTGTTCTAGTTGAAGCTATATAGGAACATTCCTCACAGGGATACGAGATATTCTTATGATCTTTATCTATGTGACGTTTTAAATTCTCCTGAGTAATAGCACGGAATCCACACACCTGACACATATGTGGTTTATCACCTGAAATATAGACAGAAATATAGCACGGAATCCACACACCTGACACATATGTGGTTTATCACCTGAAATATAGACACAAATATAGCACGGAATCCACATACCTGACACATATGTGGTTTATCACCTGAAATATGGGCAATTTATACAGTTTGCTACAATATTCACATTATTTATAAGTCACATGTTGTTATGTTAGATTTGGCTTTACCAAAGTAAATATATAACTAAATGTTAAAAGTAAATGATTAAAAATTTTCTACTCATGCTCTTGCACAAACATCGATAGGTTCATTAAGATTTTCAAAGAGACTATTTTTTCAGAGTTAGAGGTGAAGCACATTTCAAATTGTAAACCACAGTCACAGACAAGTAAACTAATATGGATAGTCCTCACCTACAGACAGACAAATTGTGATGATAAATTCTGAAATAGCATCTTTATACGTTTTTTAGCATATATTCAATATGAAAAGAGCGCTATACAAATGCTGTATATATCATAATAATAATATGTTTTCATTTTTTCATCTGAAGTCTAATACAAAAAATGCAAAGTGAAATATGCCTGTCAATCATACAGATTAAATGCAGTGTAGTTTTGTAATATATTTGAAATAAGAAAAGGGACATACAAAAAAGCTGATTGCCAAAATGCATGCAGGCCATAGGCAATTTCATAATTTGTCCCCAATTTGACAGGCATATAATAAAATCAAAGTATAATTCTAACCTGTATGAGTTTTAACATGAGGTTCATATTCCTGTCTACTAAAGAAAAGTCTTCCACAATATCCACATTCCTCCGAACCAAATGTTTCTCTCATTTTCTGGAAGATAGTTAACGTCATGGGAAGATAACCAAGTTTATCAATCAGTGAGATTCCTTTACCATCAACAACTTCTTCATTTGTTACACTAGAATCTTCTACAACACTTGACATTTCTTCATCAGTACCTTCAGGTACATTATCAATTTCTTCAGTTACATCTTCTTCCATTGCTTTGGAAACATCAGTAGTTTCTGTAGTGTTACCAACTTCATCAGTAATCTTATCAACCTGACTGTCAACTGTTGTTTCTAGTTTATTAGACTCCATATTACTACTGTCATTTTCTATTACGACAGTATCACTATTCTGTTCAGTGTTAGTTATTTCACTATGTATTAGAGCTTCTTCATTCATATCAATAGTTTCAAGTTGTCCTTCTTCTATTGTGTTCAACTGATTACTAGTTTCCTCTGAGGCATTTTCCTTTGTACCTATAACCAAGTAAAATATCCATCAACACTTATGTAACAAAACAGCCAAGATTGAAATAAAGCTTTAAATGATATAGACATTGAAACTTCTAAATAAGAATAAACATGGACATTATAAAAACACTGTTTTCATTATTTTGCTGTATAAAGTACATTTTGGGAATATTTATTACAATCTAATAGAAAAAGACTAGAAAATTGATAAGTAAACTCCAAATTAGCAGAAAACAGCATGATTTATAAGAAATTTTCAAAAGGGAAATGGCCTTTGGACAGCCTCTGATTGTTTATAGAGTGAAATAAAAGCACTATCAAGTCAAGAGTCAAGATAGATAAATAAATCAAATCTAGACAAACCTGATGTATTATCTGTAGAATCTTGTAGTATAGGTACTTTGTTTATAAATACATCAGCTCCATTAATTAATTTATTTGTAATATCATCTTCACCAGAATTCTGTAATCTTAACTAGAAAATACAACAGAACACCTTTATTTAACCTAGCTATAGAATAGATAAGGATCAATCCAATCTAACATGTGGGCCTTTAAAGTGATGTTCCAAGTAGGTAGACATTTCCATGACGATATGAACAGTTACAAAGAATTTAGTTAGATTATTCTAGTAAGCTATCTTAAAAAAACAACACATGAATATGCTTGAGGCAAAGTATATTGTTATTCAGATCAAAAGGTCAGACATTGAATGGTCAATTAGACAGGGGTCCAGTGAAATATCCGAGACATTCTGACCAGGTTCAATTCTGCTTTGTCAAATAATTTAACAACATATGACCTTAGAGGAGTATTATACAATTAGGGGTATCAACAATTGTTTAAATCTTTCGATCATTGGTAATTATTGATTATTGATATAAACCTTACTAGACTTAGTGTCCCTGTACGGAGATAAAAGATGAACAAAAGTATGCATCTCATTGGCTGTTTACTGCTCTATGGAGGTGTGGTTTGTTAGAGGTTAAACATAGAGCAAAATTGATAGGGGGAATTCTAACATGCCACTCTTCAGTTGTCCGTGTCGTTTTGCCTAATTAACTTTCACACGTTTATATTCATATAAAATGACGAAGGTACAAATAGCATGACACAGAAATATTTAAGTTGATGATGTAGACATGACACACACGCAGATCAAGTTAACAGAACTATGGAATGCAAGCCTTACCTGAAGTAATCCAGACTCAGATAATTCAGTGGGTATATTAACAATACATTTCTCTTCTTCAGTCAAGGTATGATCAGGTTCGGGTAGATATAAACTACAGTTAATACTTTCTTCAAATACTTTCTCCCAGTTTTCTGTACCTGTACTCTCTATATGACTTGTGGTTAAATGTTCGGCTAATCTGATAGAACTTAGAAACATCTCCTTACAATGACAACATCTGCAAATATGGGGAAAGGAAAAATATGGATTATTTTATAATTCAGACAATAAATGTAATGTGGAAACCACATTTAAGCCTGATTTAAAATCTTTAACGCAAAATTTATAAAGGAAAATAATCCATAATTAAGCCAGGTAGAGTTGTGGTTTCTTTCTAATTCTGTTCATCACATGGTATGTTATCATTGTATGAAGTTTCATAAAGATCTGACTATAAATGGCAGAGATATATGCTAAATTGAAAACTTCAATGCAATTGTTAATGACACCGGACGCCTGTGTTTCACCAAATTATTAGTTGAAAAATCCAGCTTAAAAAGGGCAAGGAGGCAGAAATTAGGATGCAAGGCAGATCAGATGGTTGAGGTTTTAAAGTAACTATTTTGTGTAGGTAGGGACAAAAAAAGACTGAGAAGAGTAAAAAAGGGCAGGTTGCTCTGCTACTCTATGTGTATTATTCATCCAGTATAATTTGGCTGTCTAACGATAATTTTTTTTTTTACTGGTTTAACACCGTGTCAACACAATTTAGGTCATTTTATAGCATCCAGCGCACCTAACATAGCTTTTCTGGACCCTTGTCTACAATCAGTACTCACCTACCCTTCCACAAGGCAGGAAACTTCTCCATATTATCTAATCAATGGAGGAAAATTGACATTATTGTCAAATTTTCATACTATGATGCAATACCTTATTTCAACCTCTAGGTAATTAAACTAACGACTGACTATCAGTTTAGATTTACCAGACTATAGCAAGAAATATTCATTTACAATGTACAGCCAATTATCATTGGCAAATGTCAGACAATAGACATTCATTGATTCAATGCTGTACTAACACAGTGTTTTAAGGTCATATCACGACTGTCAGTCAACCTAGTACTACTCACTGTTCCATGAAAGGTTAAATCTCTGTTAATTAGGCACATACATCTGTCAGTGACTTACAACAGCACTTCATGATTAAGAACCAGTGGTAGGAGAGAGAATGGCCGCATAAATCATTTCATGACCAAACTCCATATGAGTATGCCCCACCCAGGAATTGAAACCCATGACCCCTCAATAGACTTGCATGCTACCAACTGACCTATCTAGGAGGCTGTAATTAGAGATAACCAGGTATAAAAGTTCCAGTAAAATACCAACCTATAAATACATCTAAAATACCAACCTATAAATACATCTATGTTTCTGGAAATGTTTCTCCAAGTATTTATATCTAGCTGCCGAGTAGTCACATAGTTGACAATGTTTAACACAAGGTATATCTTTGATATCATGTACAAATAAATGTCTATCTCTGTCAGTTTTCTTCTTGAACTTTCTATTACATACATGACATTGATGTATAATTGTTGAACCACGACTTACATCTCGTCCTTGCATAAACGTTCCTAAATATTCACGTCCTGGAGATAAAATACAGCATTTTTTATGTTGTAAATAATCAATGAGCCTGACTACATGTAACAGCCACTAGCCAAAAATAATGTTTCACTAGTTCAGGGTGTCAGGCTAGTGGGCTAAGGCACTGACTGATGATGTAGACATTGTTTTTAGAGGCAACATAGACCAAAGCAATCTGATTGAAACCCGATCTAAAATTTTCCGCTTGCATACTCGCTATTTAGATCTGGCCTTTTTCAAACGAGGGTCATGTTCAGGTGACCTTTTCTCATTATAATATTCATGATGAAATTGTTATGATACGTAACTTACGTCACAGTTTGAAATGAGCCGCCCAATCGCAGACTGTGAATAATACCGCTGTTAAATTAGCATGCAAACCTTGGTCTAAAAATAGATATTACGAAATCAAAATGTGATTAATAGTGTTTTCGTCTAGATGAAAGCTATGCATTGATTGGTCGACACAAAGTTCATCTTGACGTGACCTTCCACAGAGGAAGTAGAGATCCTGTACGACAACGCTCTACAGGATATCTGTTTACAGAGATTGTAGTTGGATCAGAAGTCCTGCGGTACAATGCATGCTTAAGGATCAAGAGGTCCCAGGTTCGAACCACACCAGTGGCACTGCTCATTTCCTTGATAAAAATTTATCTACAGTTGTTCCACTCCTCCCATGCGTAAATAGGTACTGCGAGTGCCACCTGCCAGAAGGTGATTTCAATAATCATGGGTTGTCATACAAAAATTTGTAGAGTCAGCTGTGTTTATAAATGGAAGTAGACTTAAAACCAACTTTAAAACTTTTAATTTGAAAGATGTATCAACAGTATACCTACCTTTATAATTATCATGATATTTTCTAATATGACTCATCAATGATTTCTGTGTATTGTAGTGTTTCTTACATAAACTACATTGATGTTTCTCATCTGAATGGATCATAGAATGTTCTAATAAATGACTCTTGTTCACCGTCTTAAATTTACAATTCTCATATTCACATTTATAAAACTGTCCTGTATGTTTCCTGATATGTGTATACAGATTACCTGAAATAGGAAGATACGTTTTACTTTATTTATTTATTTGAGTTAACGTCGTGTCAACACAATTTAGGTCATTTAACGGTGTCCAGCGCACATAACCTAGCTTTCCTGGACCATTGTCTATAACCAGAACTCACCTACCCTTCCACAAGGCCGGAAACTTCTCCATATTATCTAATCAATGGAGGAAAATTGACATTATTGTCAAATTTTCATGGAAGGGTATAACCTCCCCGGATAGGATTCGAACCCGCACCCCCTCTGGCAGGAGATAACAAATCCCGGCGCACTACCAACTGCGCTATCGACCCGGGATAAAATACGTTTTTACACATTCAACTGAGTTCATTATAAAATCATCGTTTTTACATGAATGTTTTAGTAATAAAAGGTTAAAAAGTAGTAAACAATATTTAAGTAGGAGCAGTGGTCCAGTGGTAGGACACGCGCTTAAGGGTTGAGAGGTCCCAGGTTCGATCCCCACTAGGGGCACTGATAATTTCTCTGAGTAAGAAATTTACCTACAATTGTACCACTCCACCCAGATGTAAATGGGTACTGTAAGGGATCCCCTGCCTGAGGGTGATTTCAGTGATCAAGAGTTATAGTACAACATTGTAAAGTTGGCTGAACATGTATATGGAAGCACACTTTAAACTGCACTTTAACTTTTAATTTAATAACAATGTGTTATTTTCAATGCTAAGTGGCAAATTCACAGCAAAATACTGCAAAACCTGCATAAAATTAAATGGAAAACAAAGGCCGAAATCTGTTAGGGACCAATAACAAATTTCTGCACTTCCACTGATTGATAAAACAGGACCAAAATCAGTTATGATTATATTAATTTTCAAGTACAGTATTACTTTTTTAATGTAATTTCATTTTGGAGTGCAAAACAAAACAGTTTGCATTGAGACAACCTTGACAAGCTTTTTCCGTAATACATAAGGCATTCTAAAAGAAATAACAGAAAGTTTGTGTATGTATGTAACTAATCTTACCTCTCGCATTTGAAGCGTAATCACACTTGATACATTTAAATGGTCTTAAATCAGTATGAGTTAATACATGAAATCTTATATGTGACAAAGATTTAAATACTTTATCACACGTATTACAAGAATACAATGACAGTAGATTGTTAGCATATCTTGATGTCTGTGATACGTTAGAGTTCAGTTCTTGTTCTATACAATGAACACGGAACATGTGATCTACACCGCTCAGGTCTACATTCAGATTGGCTTCAAATGCTAACTTTTCTTCTTCAGTTAGAAACAAAGGTAAAGTATTGATCTGATCTGTATCTTTAGATTTCTGTTCATCAACATCGGGACCTCCTTCAACCTTGAAATAATAACATTGATTGAAAATAATAGGCTGTAGTGTAGTGTTCATTTAGGTCATTTCAGGACATAATGTTACTTTCCCCCTTTGCTGTATCAAAATTCATCTGCTTTTAAAATTTCATACTGTTTAATGCCATTTTAGATGTCTAAACAGCATAAAGGAGAAATTTCAAACAATAAAATCAGGAAGAAAACATTTCTAGTACCATTAAAAGATGTTTATACATGTCTAGTGGCAATCTGATTAAAACCCGATCTAAAATTTTCAGCTCGCATACTCGCTAATTTAGATCTGGCCTTTTTCAAACCAAGGTCACGTTCAGGCGACCTTTTCTCATCATAATATTCATGACAAAATATTATGATACGTAACTTGTTTACATCGTCTATGTCACGCAATTTGAAATGAGCCGCCCAATCGTAGACTGTAAATAATACCGCCGTTAAATTAGCATGCAAAACTTGGTCTAAAAATAGAAATTACGAAATCAAAATGTGGTTAATAGTGTTTTCGTCTAGATGAAAGCTATGCATTGATTGGTCGAAACAAAGTTCATCTCGACGTGACCTTCCACGGAGAAAGTAGAGATCCTGTACGATACGCTCTACAGGATATCTGTTTACGGAGATTGGTCTAGTGGCAAATATTATTTAGTATAATAGAACCAATGGACAAGACAAATCATTATAATTGTACAATATCAACCAATGATATAATCATATAATAAGGACATAAAATATGAGACATGGTTGACTACAAATGAAAATGGAAAATGATCTGTATATATATCAGACTGAAATCGTATGAGGAACAGAGCCAAGGATAAACAAATGAAGAAGAATGATAAAGAGAGAATTTTCCAAATAGTAACATTGAACATAGTAATATCAATACTACATTTATAAATTATAGTCCTTCTGTTTGTACTGTTGCATACAAGTCACATGTATATATTTATAATTACATTACTTAACTTAACTATGTTTTGCAAACTCATTTATTCATGGTGGCAATATCACATGATTATTACATAAAAAATGCTAAGTTTTGAAGCAGAAAACGGTGAAAAATCAGCCTCAACTCATACGATTTTAACGAGCTGTTAGATTTTAATTCTTGTCAGATTTAATTGATACCTACGCAAGCTCAAGTAGAAAAGTGTAAACTATTTGCTGAGTATCACATCTCCAACACCAGTTTTATACTTTTTGTTTCCACCCTGACATTGTAACACCCACAATTAGAGTTAATAAAATAAAATCTTATTATCTAATATCTTACGTTATATCTTATTATACTATGAACTCTTATAATCAACTAACAAGATAATTACCTGCCACTTTGGTTGCCATTTCTCCCCAGATTCTGTTACTTCAGTATTTTCTCCGTCATGTCCAGTTGTCTCCCCTTCATCCTGTGTATTATATCTACCTTTATTTTTCTTCACTATAACATTAGGTAGTTTAAACTCACTATCATTATTATCATCTTCAAATGCTCCAGCATCATCAAGATCATCTTGTGGCATATGATTATCATCTGATAGAAAATATAAGTATGTACATGTATGTTTGGGCCATGCCAAATTGGAATTCTGTTAGGCGTCAACTCAAATTTGACAAACCTAGGTACCTATTCACAAAAAACACACAAACCGAAAACGTAAACACAAATATTATTTCGGCAAAAAACAATGCATTATATCAGGGATTATACATCTTTTCAAAGGAATAAAATCTTCATAATATGAGACAATGGTCTGAATTTAATATAAAATGACTAGTGTTTTTTACGTAAAATATATATTGTATTTATGACGGGGATATGATAAATTGCTTACAATGAATTACGTTGCTGCTGAACACAATTTTTCCTGAATTAAATTGTCGTATCGAATACCGGATCATCAGAATTATTTGAGAAAATTTTACCTACAATTTTGTTTTTTATTTTGATTGAGGACTCTAAAACCTACACGCATGCGGACGCTTAACAAAATTCCGATATGGCATGGCCTTATGTAAGTTAAGTTTTAGACTTTTTTGACATTTTTCAACAGTAAGAGAAATAGAGTAGCAGATTTTGACTAATTCTATTGTGAGCACAAGCCTAAAAAGTGAATTACTGAGAGTATAGTCAAGTACGTTGCTTGATAACATATGACATCAGTAAAATAACCCTTAAACAAGAGCAATGTGAAATGTGTCAATATAAACCAAGCTTTTTGTCAATGGAAGAATAAAACCTTTACGTTACACTGAAATATTTCATTATGATATAAGTTTATAACAAGTAATACAAGGATATATAACTCAAAGAAGATGTTGAATTCTGAATAGATCTACATTCTGTGAAACAAAGACTAATAGTGATTGTCTGGATTACTCAGTTAGCTATAGATATTTTGCTACTTTTTCTATTCATCTTGCCATATTTGCTACTTTCTGATCAGAAAAGCAAGTCATTAAAACTTGCTTCTCAGTGATACACTAAACCATGGCATTAAACCATGTTATCTGTGTAAGATTACTATTTAAGTTACTATTTGTATCCACTTTAACATTTCTGCTTTGTCATGTGTAAAATTAGAAATATTAAAGCCAGCATTCCACTAAGGCACCTGAACCATTAAACTAATGGCATTTGTTCTTTCTCCCAGTGTAACGATCTAAATCCTATAACAATCATTTTGATACTAACCTGGGTCTACAGTTAAACCTTCTTTAGATGTAAAATCTACATATATACTAACCTGGGTCTACAGTTAAACCTTCTTTAGATGTAAAATCTACATATATACTAACCTGGGTCTACAGTTAAACCTTCTTTAGATGTAAAATCTACATATATACTAACCTGGGTCTACAGTTAAACCTTCTTTAGATGTAAAATCTACATATATACTAACCTGGGTCTACAGTTAAACCTTCTTTAGATGTAAAATCTACATATACACTAACCTGGGTCTACAGTTAAACCTTCTTTAGATGTAAAATCTACATATATACTAACCTGGGTCTACAGTTAAACCTTCTTTAGATGTAAAATCTACATATATATACTAACCTGGGTCTACAGTTAAACCTTCTTTAGATGTAAAATCTACATATATACTAACCTGGGTCTACAGTTAAACCTTCTTTAGATGTAAAATCTACATATATATATATATACTAACCTGGGTCTACAGTTAAACCTTCTTTAGATGTAAAATCTACATATATATATATATATACTAACCTGGGTCTACAGTTAAACCTTCTTTAGATGTAAAATCTACATATATACTAACCTGGGTCTACAGTTAAACCTTCTTTAGATGTAAAATCTACATATATATATATATACTAACCTGGGTCTACAGTTAAACCTTCTTTAGATGTAAAATCTACATATATACTAACCTGGGTCTACAGTTAAACCTTCTTTAGATGTAAAATCTACATATATACTAACCTGGGTCTACAGTTAAACCTTCTTTAGATGTAAAATCTACATATATACTAACCTGGGTCTACAGTTAAACCTTCTTTAGATGTAAAATCTACATATATATACTAACCTGGGTCTACAGTTAAACCTTCTTTAGATGTAAAATCTACATATATACTAACCTGGGTCTACAGTTAAACCTTCTTTAGATGTAAAATCTACATATATATACTAACCTGGGTCTACAGTTAAACCTTCTTTAGATGTAAAATCTACATATATACTAACCTGGATCTACAGTTAAACCTTCTTTAGATGTAAAATCTACATATATACTAACCTGGGTCTACAGTTAAACCTTCTTTAGATGTAAAATCTACATATATACTAACCTGGATCTACAGTTAAACCTTCTTTAGATGTAAAATCTACATATATACTAACCTGGGTCTACAGTTAAACCTTCTTTAGATGTAAAATCTACATATATACTAACCTGGATCTACAGTTAAACCTTCTTTAGATGTAAAATCTACATATATACTAACCTGGGTCTACAGTTAAACCTTCTTTAGATGTAAAATCTACATATATACTAACCTGGGTCTACAGTTAAACCTTCTTTAGATGTAAAATCAACATATATACTAACCTGGGTCTACAGTTAAACCTTCTTTAGATGTAAAATCTACATATATACTAACCTGGGTCTACAGTTAAACCTTCTTTAGATGTAAAATCTACATATATACTAACCTGGGTCTACAGTTAAACCTTCTTTAGATGTAAAATCTACATATATATACTAACCTGGGTCTACAGTTAAACCTTCTTTAGATGTAAAATCTACATATATACTAACCTGGATCTACAGTTAAACCTTCTTTAGATGTAAAATCTACATATATACTAACCTGGATCTACAGTTAAACCTTCTTTAGATGTAAAATCTACATATATACTAACCTGGATCTACAGTTAAACCTTCTTTAGATGTAAAATCTACATATATACTAACCTGGGCCTACAGTTAAACCTTCTTTAGATGTAAAATCTACATATATACTAACCTGGGTCTACAGTTAAACCTTCTTTAGATGTAAAATCTACATATATACTAACCTGGATCTACAGTTAAACCTTCTTTAGATGTAAAATCTACATATATACTAACCTGGGTCTACAGTTAAACCTTCTTTAGATGTAAAATCTACATATATATACTAACCTGGGTCTACAGTTAAACCTTCTTTAGATGTAAAATCAACATATATATACTAACCTGGGTCTACAGTTAAACCTTCTTTAGATGTAAAATCAACATACTCTGACAAAGCTATACATTTATGAGCATTAAATACACGTTCTCTAGTGAATGACTTCTTACATCTTGTACATAATAGCTTACCATCAGGACCTAAAAACATACAAAATATTATACTTTATGTTTCACACATACCATTTGAATTTTCGAAAAATCAAAACTCAAAATGATTATTTTTGTGTTCAGACACACTATGTTCAAAAACCTCCAAGAAAGAAGTAATGGGCTTTAATAGAATTAAAATCAACACAAAAATATTACTGTCTGAACTAATGACACTAAAATCAGCTTAGAAATGGCCAGATAGATTGATAGTATCAATTAAACATTCACCTGAAAGACATGTTCGATACTGTTTGTCTATCCCACAAAAACACCCTTCCATGCATAGTTAAATATAGTACTATGTTGTTTTTATATTGCATTATATGAATTGTAACAATGTATTCTGTTAAGATTTTGAGAAAATGTGTGTCACCTTTTTCATTTGCGAGTTGAAATAAAATCAACTCGCAAAAAATTTGCAAGTCCAAATTTTTGTTAAAATCAGGCCTTGTACTGATACATATCTACTCATCATAGAACATATTCATCTATATTTTTATGTTGTTATTTATAAAGAGCACTGGCACTGGAGTCCTCACATTCAATAAAATATTCATACTAATGATTAGAAATAACATTGTTGAAAAAAAACACACCATAAAAACGATCCTTTTTAACTATCGCTTTTGAGTCGTGACACAGCTTATTATAATGTATAAATCTATATAGTATTGAACCGTTTTGGAAGTGATCCACGGTCGAACTGATTTTTTATATTTCGGAAAATGACTGGACATTAAAACCGGTTGTAATTGAAAGCTGACACATATTTTTACAAAACTGGTAAGTATCAACTTTATATCTTATATAATTATCATAAAATTAAGCGTTATTTCAGTAATTTTACTTTTCAGCGATTGAGAGACACTGCTGACTTCCAGTATAATTTACAGTGATGTAACATGCATTCTGATTGGTCTAAAACTCCGCGAAACTTTTCCCGTAATCTGTGCCAGCTTGGATCACTCCAAAAACGGTTCAATACCATGTGTATATTATAATAAGCTGTGGCACGACTCTAAAGCGATAGTCAAACATAACCGTTTTTTTTTTCTGTTTCTTCACCAATGTTATTTTTAATCATAAATATATAAATTATTTATCCAATATTAGGACTCCAGTGCCATTGATAAAGAGATCATTTTTGTCAAACTATAAAACAAGCCAGTATTCACCTATTTCTGGAGTATTTTTCTCTACAGGTTCAGTGACTGTTGTTTTTGTCTGTGGTTTCGTATTCTGATTAGATTTCTTTGGTCTTCCTGGTTTACCTTTCTTCTTGTACATACCTAAATATATAATATTTATAACAAAGACTATTTATAGAGGCAACACAGTTAAGCAAAGCTAGGTTTCATACAATACTTTATACTTAGTTTATATCAATTTATTTTAGCTCCATTGTAAAACAAGTTATTTCAACTTAGATTTGTCACGACTTGTCTTTCAGAACAGTGCTACAAGGATTTCTTATGGGTTTTTGATTAAGGTTCAAACCAACACACATCTGGCTAACCAATGATTACCGTTCTTATGTTGTAACCACTCTGCCACACCCACCACAATCTCCGTAAACAGATATCCTGTAGAGCATTGTTGTACAGGATCTCTACTGTCTTCGTGGTAGGTCACGTTGAGATGAACTTTGTGTTGACCAATCAATGCGTAGCTTTCATCTAGACGAAACACTATTAATAACATTTCAATTTCGTAATTTCTATTTTTAGATCAAGAATTGCAAGCTAATTTAACAGCAGTATTATTCACAGTCTGCGATTGGACGGCTCTTCAAATTGCGTGACGTAGACGATGTAAACAAGTTACGTATCATAACAATTTTGTCATGAATATTATGATGAGAAAAGGTCACCTGAACGTGACCTTCGTTTGGAAAAGGCCAGATCTAAATTAGTGAGTAGGCGAGCGGAAAATTTTAGATCGGGTTTTTATCAGATTGCACCTACCACTGCAACCTAAACTAGTAATAGAGCAGCCTTAAATATATCTGTTCCAACTACCAGTTTTTTTATTCAACTTTTAAACCATATTTATCAATGACACTCAACTATTAATAGTAAAACTAATAGTTTTCTGTACACAACTTTCAAGCTCTATTTAACAATAAAATTCAACAAGGTATATAATACAATCTATACTAACCTGCCAACATTTCAATATTTGCTCTATCATGTGTAACTTCAGCAAACACATGTTCAGCATTCTCCAAGTTAAATTCTGGTAAATCACCTTGTAGTATGATAACAGTTTGTTGATTGTCACTCTGTAATAACACAAGTCTAGGTAAAATATCTAACTTTTCTACGCATAAAATTACAATTTTACAACATTCTAAGACTAGTTTCCTTACAATGAATTTTGGTTGAGCATTAAATATTTTGAAAAACTTCATTACTGACAAAGAGTCAGTTTCACAGATACATTGGTTTTTTGTTTTTTAGACAGGAGGACAACATTATTTTACTATGACACTGATTGTTTACTGGGCTATTTCTTCTGTGTCTTAGGTTAGATTAGTCTGGTTGTTTAACTCACCAAAGCCACCCTGGTAGACAACCACTCTGCCTGAGATGGCTAAGACCATTTTTATTTAAGTGTTTGTTTTAGGGTTCCCAACCTTGAATATTTAGAATGGGTACATAAGTAGCATTTTTAATTCTTTTTTTAAACAATTATATGACGGCTCAATTAAATTTTAGCACAGAACATTTGATTTTCATCTATAATCCATAGCATGAGTAATCATCCCTTGACATAAAATATATCAAATATTTTTTGGCAGGAACTGAAGATAAAAACTGAGTAGCAGCAATTTGATGGATCTGGTTATAAATGGCAAACAAACACTTTAAGGATGGCCTTAACACATATTACAATCCATCTTTAAAAGGCATTGAAAACAATTAAGTTTCTGTACCTTTATCTCAGATGGGAACATACTTATGGATGCAAAATTTTCATTTATACATGTCTGAAATATTCCATCAAAATAAGCAAATAATGATACACACCTGAAATAATCCCGATGTATTTGTTATCAAAGATTCAGATCCAGGAAGATGTACTGTGGTGGACAGAGTTGTAGAGTGTTCATCTAAAATAATAAAACAAGTAAATCTGTGAGCTAATGCTCACTAGTGATACCCCCGCCAAAATCTAAAAATATGCGACGAACAGGAAGTAGATGGGCAAGGAGGATGAAATCGCTTTACACCACATGGGACTATGGGATGAAGCAATATGCAAAGTATTAGGCTGCTGCATGATATAGTTGCTGAGAAAACTGCGACGGAAATTTCGTAACGGACGGACGCACGGACGGACAAGGGTAAAACAGTATACCCCCCTTTTCTTCGAAGCGGGGGTATAATCATTATCATAGTGTCCTAATTATTATAGAAATAAATAAAAAAAATCTTAAATCAAAGCGCCGATAGCGCTGTCAGACATGGGGTTTTGGTAGAGTATATGGCGGTATACAACTCATGGAAGCGATACAAGGGACCTTTACCTTACATAAACTAGATAAGATATACACGTGCTTCTTGTCGTCTGCTTGTTAACGCGTAATGCGGACTATATTAATTGCAGTGGTAATTATCCCTTTATTTGCACGCCCACAACCAAATGTAATCGTCTGCGACAAATTTTGATGTGGATTTGCCACAGTCCACTACTAAACATGGGGAAACCCCATGTAAAAATGGAAATGTTGTATAAAAATTAAAAATAGAAATTAAAATTGTTAATGATAGAGACTAAAGTACTACGTAGTTATTTAAGGCAATTTTTCTGTAACATGGCAGCAGCAAATTAAACTTCCTCAGTCCTAGGAGTCAGTAAATGGTTTGCCTTGCAAGCCAGAGATTGCAACATTGAATACCTCATTAGATATTTTTTAATTTTTCCTCTACTTTTCATGGATTTTATAAAAAATGACTCAAGTCACTGAAACAACTTCGACAATACTTGATGTAAACTAGTGATTATTCCAGATCTCAGAAAAGGGCAGGGAGGCAGAAAAAAAGGGCAGGGCATATCTGAGGGTAAATGTCTCTAATGTACTAATACTGCATAGAAAGAGGCTAAAAAGGGCAGGGAGGAGAGAAAAAGGGCAGGGAGGAGAGAAAAAGGGCAGGGTGCAGTGCCCTGCCATTTTGCTTTGAAATAATCACTAGTAAACAATTTAATGAAATCATACATGTATAAAGCTGGTGAATGACCAACATGACTTCAATTTATCTTTAATTTAAACATGCGTTATTTTTTACCCATTTGAAGTTCCGTAGTTTCTGGGATGTGAACCAAGTTGGTAACCTCAGTAACTGGCATAGATTCTTCAGTGTCCATGGCAACTGACTCTGACTTTACAGAAGATGCTTGTTTAGTACACAATTCATTTTTATGTGCTATGAATTGTTCGATATCATTAAATGATACCATACAAGTTCCACATATAAATGTATCCAGCGGCATTTTGACCTGATAAAGAATAACAGTTATCTATTAACAAAAAAAAAACAATTGAAGAAAGGGTTTGAATCATGCAAGAGCCTTGCATTCTAAACACATGCATTTGGACTTATACAAGATAGCGAAGTTGGAAACACACAAACATATTTGATCTGAAATAACCTCAAAGGAGAGACCTAATAAAGTTTCATATCTTTATTAGCTTTGATAGGAGACTAAGAATGATCCACTAAACTTACTGTTATAAATAATCGACGGTAGTTTTATCTAATATTTCTCTTAGCCTTAGGCTATATATGTAACCCAATAAAATATCCATGGTCCGAAATGTGACTCGAATCTATGACCTCTCAAGTCATAAACAGACACACTACCACATCACCATAAAAGCTAGCTTGAGACAAGGGAGTACGAGTGCTCTATTATACCTCTGCTACATATTTTGGAAATCAGAGGTAAGACAGAGGGGATATAATTATTTGTTGATCTTGTAGTAATCCTACGACCATAGTCCTTCCAACAGCCTTGCAGATGGGTAAACCTTTAGCAATGCAGTTGTGTGTCTCTCCTAGCACTGGGGAGAACCAGTCGGATTACCAGTCAGAGCGTATGGTTTTTATTCTCCCGATTTACTTCGAAGTTTAATCTTTTTGTGTCACTATTTTTTTTTTTTTCCCCAAAAAACTTCAAAAAAACATTTTGTATTATGACCATTTTGACCTTATTGTAATTAACAGTGTTTTAAGACATTAATTCTATTATAGTCTAATGCACTGAGAATGACATGTTGACTAATGTCAATATAACATGAAACCATACACACAGTGTTTCAAATACGAAATGGCTAGGGGCCGAATTGCGTTTTCGTACAAATCTTCAAGTGACGTAACCTTCGCAATGACATGTTTAGAACATAAGATCTTTCATCTTTCACATTCTAGGTAAAGTAAACATTAAGAAGCCGACTTTAAATAGTGTTCTGAAACCAACTTTGAAACGAAACTGAAAGTAAGCGATCTATTTCATACGAAACATTCGCAATAATGTTAGAGGTGACAGCTCAACATGAGCGTGGAGTCAGTCTTTCTCTCCAAATTTTCTGAAATCTTTCTTTATTTATCAAATCAATCTAATTATCTGCCAATTTCTCCTGCTATTAAACTTACCTACGAATGAAGATCAACTATAAATAGGCGATGAATCTCCTTTTTAATTGCTGTTCAATGCGGCTGATAAATGGCGGCCATACTTCCTCAGAATGTCACGTGACCGTAGGCGTCACACCACTAAATCCGACAATAAATATCAGTTATACCGTATCTATGTTGTGGTCTCCAGTTTTAGTCCCATTTTGTAACTTCTTGGTCACCTACTCTAACTACAACTTACAGACAACTAAAATACTCCAAGATTACATTAACTGAAAACCTTACAATAGTGAAACTTTTCACTAAACAAGTGTTTGTTGAACACAACACATTTACAGATACAAAATTGTAAGACAAATATTAAGTCAAATCTTTTATTATGCACAATCAATATACATATAAATGCAGCAGTTATCATATAAAAATGATAATGACAATATCACATGTAATAATGAAACAGATTTAGGCCAAACCCTCAACAAAATATGTTTGATAAATTCTATATAACAGGTCTGTATTAGCAAGCACCCTAAATAACATTTTTTGTTATATAGGGTCCTTGGTATTAGACAAGTCAGTGTATGTATGTAACCATACACATAGATAAGGGCATTCTCTGATATACATTAACATTGGAAAGTTTATAATCCATAAACGGATATAAGATGCAAATAAAGATTTTATAATTGCTAAAAATCAAGTTACAAAATTTTTTTGTTGTTGTCTGTACTAAGCACATTTTTCAGAGTAATTGCGGTACATATTGCCGCAGCAGCATATTGCAATATATACCGGTATACCAGTGTATTGTGATATAATTAACAAAATTATGTGAATGTATTAACATGTACATGTATACAAGTATTTATGGTGAATCAGGATCATGCCTGCCACCTACAGTTTATAAAGTCTAAATGAGCACAAGCAAGCAGTTTATACAATGTAACCAAGAATGTGACAATTCAAGGTTAGTACAAAACGTGTGTAGACTAAATTCCATGATTTTTCAAAGATTACACCACAAAAATCCAAATTCCATTTTCCCAGTAAAAACTCATATTTAATCATTTTCCAGATTAGCAAAAAAAAAAACATACAGTTTTCTTTAAAATTCAAAACTAACAAATTATTAATAGTTCTTAAAAAACTACGAACAAATAGATATGAAGTATAATGCCATAAGTAAACAACAATCATCTAACAATCCTTTGTTTTCTCTCATAAAGAGATTCAAAAAAGACAAAGTCATGACAGATGGTGATGTTGATTCAAGAAAATACATTTTAACAAGTCAGACATTGTCAGTATATTTGACCAGGAAAACATAAATATTTATGCGACAAAAATGATGAAAATTCACACAAAAATATTATTACAGTTTTACAGTTTACAATGTACTTAAACAGAATCAACAAGATATATTGGGGGCACATATTGTCACTGTAACTATTCATTGTTTGTTTCCAGCTTGTAGAAAGATCAGAATATTTTTTTAAGTAAAACAACAGTTAAGTCTTAAAATTAGATTTTTGAAATTTAGGATAATTGTCTCACAAACTTTTCTTAAGAATTTGAAAAAATTATCACGTTAAAATATTGAAAGACAGTGAAAAATCTATAAAAAAACCCCAAGAGAACTGAGTAATCAACCAGTCAGTTTAGTTGTAAAAAAAGGATAAATACATAGTTAAACAACAATCCCATGTATTACCATTATTCTTACTTTCCAACATTAACATACAATGATTATGTGTAAATGTTACAGTATTTAAGGTGGAAGCAATGAAATGGAAAATGCCATTTTTACCAGTTTTGGAATGAAAATAAGCCACTGGTTGTAAAACAAAGGTAGCTGACACTGTCCCTAACCACTGTAGACACTGGATATATAAGTACAGAAAAGTTCTTCTCTATCGCCAGCTTGAAAATGTGACCACTTTCAAAATAGGGCAAATTTTTTCTCAGTCCAAATAAATGTGTGCACTAAATAAATGGTTACATGACTTGAAATTACGGCCAATCTGCCACTATGTTATGCAACCATTTTTCCACTTCAAAATCGAAAGTTGAAAAAATTAGTGTTTAATACAACAGTCAGGTATGTAATAAAGCTTAGTGTATGATGGTTCAAGACTATGTTAGCCACCTGTGATTGTAGATTCATGATAATATATGTATATATCTCACCTGAGACTTAGTGAGTAAATATCGTTGCCTCAATCTAACAATGTCCTATCTTCATTTTTGAAAAAAAATGAGATAAACATCCCAAGCGATTAGTATGACCTTGCTCTATCTTCTAAAAAGATTTCTTGACTCTATACATTGTTAATGTGCCTGCCAAGTCTCATGTCTATAAAGATTGAAACACTGAAGATATGACCCTTCGAACTTTTGAAGTCGATTTCCCAAAAATGAAAATTTAGTAGTTACAGCATTGTTAGAGCGAGGCGACGATATGGTAAAATAAGAAAGCCAAATTTGTACAGTAAAGTTCCAATATATTGTTCGTTTCTTCTCAACGGCCAAAATATGAATAATTTCTCGGTGACTACGTGTTTTTTGTCTTACAGTTGTGTTATTGACATAGTGTGTAATCATTCACTGCGAAATTATTCAAACTTTGACAGTTGAGAAAAGATGGACTATACCAACCATTAAAATTCATGGTCTTAATAGCAGAATGGTGAAAATATAGGGACATTTTTCCTCTCAAGTCCTCATTTGGGACTTAAAAATTATCAAAATACACATAAATTCCCATGATTTTACAATAACTAAGATGGTCTTTATAGAGGAAATTTACTGTTTTATACACAGGTGTAATTATGGGTCGTATATGCCTTCTTAATAAAGGGGAGCAAAAAAAAAGTACTAACATGGTCGTGAATAAAGTACAGTAAACTGTCTGGTCCATACGGTACACGTTAAAACCCATATCCGGTACTCGGACGGCCTTGGACCGATTGACATCGGCGAATTTCCTGGTCCCTGGTTATATCATACACTGATAGGTTGCAAAAACAGATCTCTTCACTCACTAAAATTTGCCCCAGTTTTTGTACAAACTACAAAACCAAGCATGTGATCTTGAAGAAATAGATTTTCAAAATTTGACTCAATTTAGACTCAAAAACCAATATTTTAAGGGAAGAAGAGTCACATCCTGGGGTCTGCAGATAATGCATCCTTACGGAGCAGACGGACCCTCAGTAAATAAATGAAAAATACAAAATTGAAGAAATAGAGAAGAATATCGCCCACTTTATAATGTACATGTGTAAAGATATTGTATACAAATATAAGAACTAAAACAACTACATGTATGGCACAGATGTTTTTTTTGTAAAATATAATTTTTACCATAATTCTGTTTTTTTTAAAGAGAAAAACCTTCAATATAACAATAAACAACAGTTCTTATCAATCTATAAAGTAATTGTTACATAATCTTAAAGTTTAAAGTTTACAATAACTTGGAAAAACTAAGGTTTCGGACAAATATCTTACCACAAAAACATTGTTAATATTTTTTGTTTAATTTTGAATTTTTAAAACTATTATAATTAATGTATATCAATTGTACATGCTTTTCTATAAATATTCAATATTGTATAGACATGTACGTTATTTGTAAAATACTGCCAAAATTTTTCTTGGCGATGAACATGTTTAAGCCAATAAAATATTTTGACTTGACAAATTAATTTCATCAAGGTATCAATTGCCAATACGAAGAATATTATACCCTGTCTGAGTTTCTAATCATTAGAGCACAGACAGTTGGAACATGATACACCCTAAGGATGTGTACTTATCATACTTAGATGTAAGGTCATGATGACATTGACCCTTGACCTATAAATCTATCGGGCATGCCAATGCCAATGTATAAGATAAATATTCTACAAGAAAACTCAAGTAATAAATAAACTAAAAAGTCTTAACAAAAATATATCAACAATATATACATATATATAGTAGCACGCAATACATAATGCCAAAATTCAACTTCTGTAAAACTTTAACTAAAACAAAACATTGAAAGTAGACAGTACACAACATGTCTTACAGTTAATATGTAAATGGACGTGAGGATCGAGTCTGGCGGACTAAAAAAACAAATCAAAAGGGTCCTGTCTCCTGAGGACCCTAGATAACTCATCTGAGATCATTCTGGGATTCAGATAATACTAGTAAAGAAATAAGGGACTTTAGCCAGTTATTTCCCCTTGTATACTCTTCAAATGGGTAGGTCCCATTAGTTGGATTACTTGGATTTTATCCTTACTTTTTAATGTCAATTTGCCAATTTTATTCTTAAATGACTTTTTTTAAATAATTTAATTTGTTTGAAATTTAAGCTAAGTATTTTTAGGGTAAAAAATTATCTTAATTTTATATCTTAATCAACAAGAAAGATATTAGATAACATATTTTGTTATCCTTACATAGAAATTCAATGATAAAATCCGAGGATTCCAACTGCAATAATACAGAATTCAAATTTATGTTTTTTTTCCGTCCATGCACAAGTGGTACAAACATGATACACTTGTTATTGTTTTTAGTTAGTTTATTCTCATTTGTACTATTGTATTACGTCTTATGTTCCATGTTCAGACAAAATGAAGATTTGTTCTGTTCAATTCAAACAAAATTTCATTGACATTCCTTTGCAATAGAAAATGAAAATAAAAGATTAAATCTTAAACGCCATTTGTAAACAATATCCTTAATATGGTTCTGGTAAAAATAATCAATTTATACTTTTATATTATTATCAATTTATAATCTTGCGTAGAGAGCATGATCCTGAGTCTGGAAGCATGAGTTGAGAGTTTATGTAGTAAAATTAAAACAGAGAATGGCAACAAAAACAAAAAGTTGTGAATGCAAAGACTTTGGTATTCAACTACATTGTACATTTATATAATGGTAATACACTGTATGTATGAATAATAAAATAATAAATGATTTGAGGAACAAATCTGAGAGAAAAGTGGAAGGAAAATACACATGTATGTAAAATAAAAATATTGTATTATTAAAAAAATGAGATTTAATAATTCAACGTTAGACTTGATTATTTAAAAAAAAAATAATAGAAAATACATATAATGTGTTTGATCTGTCATCATCTAATGTTTTGTGCCATCGGAAGACTCTAAGTTATAACCCTGTGTTGAAATTGAGAAAATCTAGCTTATACCAAACGTCCCAGAATTAAATGTATAATATGAGATAATCACACAACATTACACATTATTATGTTAAATAAAAGGAAATCAACCCTGTCAATAATTGTGGAGCAACGACTAATTTACCATATTTCGGACAATAATCATTTCGGATACATTGTTTCTATTGCCAATTTAAAAAAAACAACTCTTCAGTATTTGAGATATATTCCCTCTACTGTGTAAGAGTTTAATGCCATTTAAGAAAGAACAAGGTGAATAACAACAGCACCCAAATGAAGGAGCTCTTGACAGTTTGGGTTAGAAGCTCACTAACGTGCCATTTCAAAAACAAGTGAAGATATAAAGGGGAGTAACTCAAGACAAGACACACTTACATTAGTTAAGTATTACCTTTCATGGTAGACATGGTACCAAGAGATATATATCGAAGATATTTAACATTGTTCTAAGTTTTAGTACAAAACTGGCACCAAGGGGAGATAAGTACAGGTTTCTTTACAAATTCTTATGTTTTCAAAATAATTTAAAAGTGGGGTATCAAGAGATCATGAATAATCCACTCTACAAGATCTGTGCAAGAGAAACAGAAGAAAGACATAAATGGTCAAAAGTTAGGGTCGTAAATGGTGAAGAGTCAAAATCAATAAAAGTTAATTTCGTAGATTTGTGTCCAAATGATAGGTTAAAAATAACATATTTATTATTAAATGTTATTCAACTGTCCGTGTTGCATACATTAACCCTGCTGATTTAAATATTCACTACAGTAGTTCTGTACTCACTATCTGTAAGAATAATTATCAGTTTTCAAATTAATTTGTACCAAACACTTATCAAGTACAAGTATTTAATTCAGCCAGGTTAATGTTTGTGCCATTGACAGTTGAATAAAATATAACAATAATTTCATTAAAATTTTTTTAAACACCCAAGTTTTATACAAATAAATAAAGACACAGTAACAACTAGACATGTATAAATGTTATATGTTAAAACATCAGGATAAAATAAAGTGTTGTTATATATATATACCATAGTATGCCATCAGCCCATCACTGACCTTTGTATTGCTTCACTTTATACACTGTTGAACAAGAAATGCAATGTGGAAACCACATTAAAGCTGGATTTAAAAACTTTAACGCAAAAATTACGAAGGGAAATAATCCGTAATAAAACCTGGTAGAGTTGTGTTTACTTTCTAATTCTGTTTATCACATGCTATGTTATCATTGTATGAAGATTCATAAAGATCTGACAATAAATGGCAGAGATATAAGCTAAATTGAAAACTTTAACGCAATTGTTAACAACACCGGACACCTGACCGACCGTTGAAAAATCCGGCTAAAAATTGAAGGGTTTTGAGTATGCATGAAGCTTTAGTCTTGCTATTTTAAAATCATGTTTCAATTTAGTGTGCTGGATGTAAACTAAAATTTCATTGGCTATGTTCTGATGACAATCTCTACTAGAACCAATGAAAATGCTTCATATAATTACTGTGAGGGTCACTTGCTTGAAAATAAATTCAATGATCAGTAGTTATCATACAAAATTGTAAAGTCAGCTAAACATGTATGTGGAAGCAGACTTAAACTGCAGTTACTTTAAAAAACCCACAGTAGTGGTGTAGCAAGATTATTCAACAATGAATATATTTTATACATATATATTCAGAAACAGTAAAATCTACATGTATAATGCTTTCAAAAAGACACATCATTCATACATTGATTTCATCAAATTTGTAGCAACAATTTTATAAGAAAGTCAATAATTTGTCATAAATTTAATGCAATTTATAAATAGATGTTTTGATACAAAACAGAAATAATAAAAGTATTTTTACAGACCTGTTAATACAAGGATTGAAAGAATTATCTTTCTCTTACAGATAGCGCTGTCACGATACCCCAAAAGCGTATTGCGGTATATTGCAATACGCTGTCACCGTATCACGATACGTACCACAATATATTGCGGACTTTTAGATTCATTGTTCATCCGCTGTATTTACCAGAAAAATTGCATATCTTATATGCAGCTACTGATAGAATCTAGCCTCTTTAAGTATTTACGGTCATTTAGGACTGAGACGCGCCCCAACTGGTTAAATTCTTGCAACTTCAGGTTAGATGGAATGAACAATGGAAAAACTGACGTTTTGCAACTTTTATTGATTATCGTGAAGGGAATTTTTTTCAATGAAATAAAAAATAATGCCAAATACCGGTACATTAAAATTGTATTGCGGTACATATTTCTGAAGCTGAGTATTGCAATATACCGGTATATCGTGACAGCCCTACTTACAGAAATGTTGAATACCTTTTTGAATAGAGCCATAGGTTCAAATTAAACCTGTAACAATCTGAGTACGGTCAGTCAGAAATTTACCTATGATTGTGTCATTCTACTGAGGCGTGAATGGGTACTATAAGTGTCCCCTGCTTTAAGGTGATTTCAATGATCAAGTATTATTGTGCAAGAAAAGTACATAAAAGTAGACTTTAAACCAAACTTGATACAGACATTGGACAACAAACATTCTATGTAGATAAGACTTACGTCTGCTAGTTGTCATTTTATATAGAACAGTTTCCAATCCTTGTTTTACAGGTCTTCAATATAAACATTCGGAACTCCTCGGTGATTATCTACACAAATATACCTCAGACATCATAAGGAAGTAAAGTAGTTCTAACATGGAGTCTGTAGTACATTTAAATTTCTCTGAATAAGGATTCTGTTGAAATAAAGTCAGAACTACATTGAAACACGACCTTTGGGACCTAGAACTTCTAATAAGATATTGTTGATAAACTGTTAACAATTTAAATCTGAGTTCAAACAAAATTGACAGTTGGTCGTATTTCAATATATAAGTAGATAATCCTTGGTCATTTGCAGTGGGAAATACCTCTTTAGGTTGTATCGTAGCTAATTATAAGAAAACTCGTTTGCTAATGTAGACAAAGCACGTTAATACATAAACAATAATAGCTCTACTTGCCAGCAAGTTATTGGCCGGACCTCATTACATGGTTGTATTCCTACTACTTCTGATATCCGAGGTATATCTTTGTAGATGATCGCCGAGGTAGTTCCGAATGCAATATAAAGACAGCAGGGAGATTAACATGGGGTTTAAATGTTATACAATATACATGTATGTGTCAGATTAGAGTTAAACTCAAGTGTTTCTGGGTAGATAAGACAGTCGTGAACTCTCAAGTTCCTAAACTCTAAAGTACATGCGAAAATCTGATGATTACTTAACCAATGGACATATTAGAAACCCCACCAGCCGATCAAGTCATTCTTGCAGTCAGTTACCTGACATTAGATTTTATATTATAAGAAATGACTTAGACAGATGAATATGAATTATGATTTCTTTAAAGAAAACAATATGTTGAAGTTAAAAAAAACTCTCTGAGAAAAATCACACTTAATGCTGTTTTACACACTTTATACATGTTTATATATTGTACGTAAAGTTTGACCCCTATCAGACCTTACACATTTGCATCTAATAATTATCTACACATATCCTGATGAAAATCAATACAACGCCTATTCTGCACTTTGGCACGTAACATATTTAACATAAACAATTTTTTGGATTGATAGCTGGCCTCATTGTATAATCCTCTTGGCCACTGTGTAATAGAAACTTATTGTACGCTTTAATATATTCTAAAAATTAATCCCTGTGTACTCCGATCTGTGTCTAGCATTAATACTACATTCGTATTCAATGTAATGAATATTCTTGCATAAAGGTCAGATCGGGGTCAAACTTTATGCACGATACATGTATATATGACATCAATCATTCAATAAACTGTTTCTAGAAGTTATATTTCATGTAAACGCAATATAAAGGCAATGACTTTATAACTAAAATGTTTCTTTAAGACCTCCGTAGAGTAAAAATTGGGTGCAACATTGTTTAAATACCACATAAAACAATACTGGGTTGGTATCTCCAAAGCATTTTAAACAAATCCATAAATATTTCCCCACAAGTTATGTATACACTACAGTGACCATAGTTAGTCATCTTATGAAAGTGATCTTCAATGCAACTGTTTGATTTAAGCTAACAAATTGAATCTTTTACAAGCAAACTCTTTTTAATAGCAATTTAATATCATTTGGATCACTTTGGTCATATAAAATGGCTGCCTCAATGATTTTGTTGTTGAAAAGTTGAAATAATTTGCTTGTATTTAGTACTGAAAGTTCCCCATGAGCAGTAAAAACTAAGAACTGATGATAATGGATCTGTTCATGGGTTAATTGTAACATGTTTTAAACTATGTGGGTTCCCTAGCTTGAAGCTACCTATCTATAAAACAGGAATGTCACAACTAAGCATTGTTTCGAAAGTGCAACAAACGAAACTTACATAGGCAACTGGCTTCATACATTTGTTATAAGACATACAAAACTATCATTTGAAAAGAAAATCTATATTTTTTTAATACTACACTTTCAATTTCTCACTTTGGAGACTATTTCCCTCCATTTATGATACTTGTCTAAGCAATAAAGATATCAACCTGGAAAAGTGAATTTATTCGATATACAATCTCCGTACACAGATATCCTGTAGAACGTTGTCGTACAGGATCTCCAAGATCTCAATAGAGGGTCACGCCGAGATGACCTTTATGTCAACCAATCAATGCCTAGCTTTCATCTAGATGAAACACTATTAATACGTAGCATTTTGATTTGGAAATTTCTACTTTTAAACCAAGGTTTGCGAGCTAATTTCAAAGCGGTATTATTCACGGGCTGTGATTGGACGGCTCATTTCACTTTGTGTGACGTAGACGATGTAAACAAGTTACTTAACATAAGAATTTCTTCATGAATATTATAATGAAAAAATGTCACCTGAACGTGACCCTCTTTTGAAAATGGCCAGATCTAAACAAGCGAGTAGGCGATAGAGTTTTAATCAGTTTGCTCGATATAAGGATAGGCATTTTTTCAAATGCATGGTATTTTATTTGTATAGATAATTCTTGTTGTTGAGGATAAACTGATGAAAGAATTTCCGGAGTGTACAGATAAAATCAAGAATTTATTTAAGATGCTTTGTGCAAACCATCCCAGTAGAGTCAGGACTTATGTATATGTATCATGATATATCTAAATATTGCAAGTTTAGTGTATATATTATGTATCACATCAAATTTCTACAAAATTAAAAAAAAAAGAATTTAAAATCAATTTCCAAGGTCACAGCTTTAAGCTTTCATGTCTCTTTTTACGGAGAGTGTAGACATCAAATAATTTATAATTTAAGATAAATATTGGTCACAGCAAATAAATGCCTTGATTTTTTTAAAAGTTTAAAAAAGACCGTGTGTACTATAAACACTAGCTAACAGAGTCTTTCATGGCAGCATTCTGAGTCTCATTGTCAACATTGATTGTTGTCTTCCTTGATCTATCAACTTCACCATTCACCGTTAACTCAGGCACCCTCGATGCGGCCCCATTATACGATAATGTAGTCACATTACTGTCTGTTTCACTTTTATCAACATTTCTTTTACTATGTACAAGTTTAATTTTAGTCCTGTCTTTCAAGTCACTGTCGTAATCTTTACCACCTGGATTGAGACTATCACTACCTCTAGCTGAAGAGTCTTTAGATACGTTACTGACGGGTATAGAGAATACACTGTTCGTCTTGCCTGGTGCACTAGTTAACTCTCTACGTTCAGTGATCTCCTGTCTACAGATTGGACATGTCTCTAATTGAAGAGCACAAGTTGAGCAGAAACCACTGGAAATATAAACAATACATATGACAATATGTCTGACAATATATGAAAGGTATGGTGTTTCGAACATTTCAAAATTTTTCCAGTCATATCACTAGGGACGACCATCCTACAACATACTGTCTTTGGACAGATCACTGGAAGTTTTTAACCAGTATGATACACATTATTACCCCAGTACATAACAACATCTCTACTTGATACCAAGGGCAGTAGAAAAGATACTCTGACCGTACTGCACAAAGGTATGACAATGTATGTATGGTGGTTTGAACATTTCAACATTTTTCCATGAGGACGGCTATTCTACAACACATTGTCTCTGAAGAGATCTAAATCACTTGAACTAAGTTTTAAATCAGTACCATACACATTATTATAAAGTTAAAGTGCATTTCTATAACTTTAATTAATATCCAAGTAGCAAGCAACTGCTTTAGGCCACAACAAATTGATCATTTGTTCTATGGACTCGCTTGCACCTTGATTTTGATGGTTTTTACAAAAAAAATATTTTTATTTCCTCGCTCGCTCATAAAAATTTGGTCAAACCGCTATATGAAGCAAGTGAATAAAGACTTTTTGAAAAAAATTTTCTTCGCTCGCTCGCCCAATTTTTTTTCCAGAAAAATCCATAGAACATAAGATCAACTTGTTGTGGCCTTACTTAATACTGAGAGCTGTAGAAAATACTTCATGGCCGTACAGCACAAAGTTATGTAGGTCCCTAACCCATCACCTTTGAATTTGTAGCCAAGCTATATTAACTCAACTTCCCTGACAGGTAAGTATAGTAATACATAATACAAGTATAAATAGAAATATTAAACTGACAGTGAATAAGCTAACCCAAACATGTTGTATGTAAATATCTGTATGGACCATATAGAAAATTGGTGTACATCAAATACGTTATCCACAATAAATAAAGTTGTATAAATATCTGTATGGACCATATAGAAAATTGGTGTACATCAAATACGTTATCCACAATAAATAAAGTTGTATAAATATCTGTATGGACCATATAGAAAATTGGTGTACATCAAATACGTTATCCACAATAAATAAAGTTGTATAAATATCTGTATGGACCATATAGAAAATTGGTGTACATCAAATACGTTATCCACAATAAATAAAGTTGTATAAATATCTGTATGGACCATATAGAAAATTGGTGTACATCAAATACGTTATCCACAATAAATAAAGTTGTATAAATATCTGTATGGACCATATAGAAAATTGGTGTACATCAAATACGTTATCCACAATAAATAAAGTTGTATAAATATCTGTATGGACCATATAGAAAATTGGTGTACATCAAATACGTTATCCACAATAAATAAAGTTGTATAAATATCTGTATGGACCATATAGAAAATTGGTGTACATCAAATACGTTATCCACAATAAATAAAGTTGTATAAATATCTGTATGGACCATATAGAAAATTGGTGTACATCAAATACGTTATCCACAATAAATAAAGTTGTATAAATATCTGTATGGACCATATAGAAAATTGGTGTACATCAAATACGTTATCCACAATAAATAAAGTTGTATAAATATCTGTATGGACCATATAGAAAATTGGTGTACATCAAATACGTTATCCACAATAAATAAAGTTGTATAAATATCTGTATGGACCATATAGAAAATTGGTGTACATCAAATACGTTATCCACAATAAATAAAGTTGTATAAATATCTGTATGGACCATATAGAAAATTGGTGTACATCAAATACGTTATCCACAATAAATAAAGTTGTATAAATATCTGTATGGACCATATAGAAAATTGGTGTACATCAAATACGTTATCCACAATAAATAAAGTTGTATAAATATCTGTATGGACCATATAGAAAATTGGTGTACATCAAATATATTATCCACAATAAATAAAGTTGTATAAATATCTGTATGGACCATATAGAAAATTGGTGTACATCAAATATATTATCCACAATAAATAAAGTTGTATAAATATCTGTATGGACCATATAGAAAATTGGTGTACATCAAATATATTATCCACAATAAATAAAGTTGTATAAATATCTGTATGGACCATATAGAAAATTGGTTTACACCAAATATATTATCCACAATAAATAAAGTTGTATAAATATCTGTATGGACCATATAGAAAATTGGTGTACATCAAATACGTTATCCACAATAAATAAAGTTGTATAAATATCTGTATGGACCATATAGAAAATTGGTGTACACCAAATATATTATCCACAATAAATAAAGTTGTATAAATATCTGTATGGACCATATAGAAAATTGGTGTACATCAAATATATTATCCACAATAAATAAAGTTGTATAAATATCTGTATGGACCATATAGAAAATTGGTGTACATCAAATACGTTATCCACAATAAATAAAGTTGTATAAATATCTGTATGGACCATATAGAAAATTGGTGTACATCAAATACGTTATCCACAATAAATAAAGTTGTATAAATATCTGTATGGACCATATAGAAAATTGGTGTACATCAAATACGTTATCCACAATAAATAAAGTTGTATAAATATCTGTATGGACCATATAGAAAATTGGTGTACATCAAATATATTATCCACAATAAATAAAGTTGTATAAATATCTGTATGGACCATATAGAAAATTGGTTTACACCAAATATATTATCCACAATAAATAAAGTTGTATAAATATCTGTATGGACCATATAGAAAATTGGTTTACATCAAATACGTTATCCACAATAAATAAAGTTGTATAAATATCTGTATGGACCATATAGAAAATTGGTTTACACCAAATATATTATCCACAATAAATAAAGTTGTATAAATATCTGTATGGACCATATAGAAAATTGGTTTACACCAAATATATTATCCACAATAAATAAAGTTGTATAAATATCTGTATGGACCATATAGAAAATTGGTGTACATCAAATATATTATCCACAATAAATAAAGTTGTATAAATATCTGTATGGACCATATAGAAAATTGGTTTACATCAAATACGTTATCCACAATAAATAAAGTTGTATAAATATCTGTATGGACCATATAGAAAATTGGTTTACATCAAATATATTATCCACAATAAATAAAGTTGTAATTATTATTATTACAGGAACATTGACCTCAGTGTATAGTGCATAAAATTTTGACCCCGATCTGACCTTTCACATTTGCATCCAAAATCAGTACCACACCTATTCTAAACTTCGGCAGCGATTGTAAAATTAAAGAAGTATATTTATGTGTTAAATTTCAACACATAATCCTCACGGCCACGTTGTAATTGAGCAATAATGCGACATTCATATTCAATGTGATGAATATTCTTGCATAAAGGTCAGGTCGGGGTCAAACTTAACGGACAATATAATATATCATTTCAATAGACAATAACCGGAATTCAAATATTTGGGTTTTCCCCTTCAGTACAAACAAATCGTCACCGTTACAATGAAAACATGTGTACAAAAAACAATAGTATTTAATCCATATTTTGTTCTATTTAGCAGTAATGTTTAACTAACTTTGTTTGTACCGCCTGTGCACGGACGGAAAAACCCATAAATTTGAATTCCTGACTAGGTCTATTTGAGGCCTTGTTAGCATGGGATCATCAGGAAATCATTAAAACAAACATACACAAGAAGAAACAAGAAATATTACAGATATATATAACTTACATATGACCACAAGGTTCCAGTACCAAATCAGCTTGGTTATCAAAACATAATGTACAAGAATCTTCTTTTACTTGTACATTACGTAACTCAGCAAATTTCTGATACCTAAAATATATCATATATAAACATTTTATTAATGGTCATGATGGATTTCATAGATTTATACATACAAAAAATAGCTAGCCAATGATATTTTTTGTTTTCTTTTCAGTTTACTTTTTTCTATTCACTTGAGATATAGATCTATATGTGGCCATGTTCCTCCTTTATTAATTTCCATATTTGTCAATTTCTTGAAATTTGCAAACAGGTACACACATTTTATCATATGCATGCATGTTATGGTCAATATTCAAGATGCTTATAGGGAAAACAGGACATGCCCAACAGAGTTGCTATATCAAAAGCAAAAACACTGTTTTTATAATCCAGAGAATGTCTTATGCCATTTTCCCGCAAGGTAACACAATACCCTGTAGGATCTTATTTCTTAGACCCAGTATCTTAACTAACAGACTAATGTTATACACTTATACCCATCTTCAAAGTTTGTCTACAAGATAAAATAGTCAAGTGGCTAAGACACACAGAAGTCAAACCAACCTTTCTTGTTCCACAATAAGGGACTTTAGTCAGTTATTTCCCCTTGCATACTCTTCAAATAGATAGGTCTTACTAGTTGGATTACTCGGATTTTACCCTTACTTTTTAATGTTAATTTGCTAAAATTGACCTTAAATAACTTATTTGTAAATCATTTAATTAGTTTGAAATTCAGGCTAAGTATTTTTAAGGTAAAGAACTATCTAAATGTCATCACTTCTGTTAATATCTTTATTCACTAGAAAGATATTAGATGAAATATTTTGTTATCCTTATATAGGAATTCAATGATAAAATCCGAGGATTCCAACTGTAAGGACCTACTTATCAATTAGATTGCTTCAGATTTTATCAGGGAAAGATAACTTACTAAAGTACCTAATTGGATATTTATTACAAACATCAGTTGAAGAATTAACTGCACCATATAACTACATAATTATATAATAAATATATAAATCTTACCTTGGAACAATAATTTTCTGATCTTTAGATAAATGACCATATTCATTAAAGCACTTATAATCAAAGTCTGGTGGAGGATATTTAAAAGGTTTGGCACCAAAATTAAATTCACATTGTTGATAAGACATAAAACTAGCTGCAGCAAAAAAACCACTCCTGAAAATTAAAAAAAGTTAGTGTGGTTTAAAGTCAATTTACAATTTTGCATGATAGTCCTTGATCATTTAAATCACCATGCAGGTGATCTTTTACCATTAGACAATAAATTATGATATAGGTTAACCAATCAAAGTCTAATACTTTATGTGATCATGAGCTTCCCCTTTATGTTTCACTATTGGATACATTGAGAGTTTATGCTAAATTTTATAACAAGTTGACTATGAGCCTAATGTGCAATATTACCACATTGATGATGATGAAAATGATAACGGTCAATGTTGTTATGGTCATTATCATCATCATTATCATCATCATCATCATCATTATCATCATCATCACAACAATAACATCAAATAAGCTAGTTTCTCAGTAATGTAGACCTTCAACAGCATAAATAAAGAAGAAAACAATGTTCTAAAGAGTATTGAATTCAATCAAGTATAATGTATATAACCTACCTTGCACATATAAATAAATGTATATGACCTACCTTACATATAAATAAATGTATATAACCTACCTAGCACATATATATAAATGTACATGACCTACCTTGCACATATAAATAAATCTTCTTCAGGTGGAAGTCTGTTACCATTTAAAGCAAACACTATAGTTTGATTATCCACATCTAAAAGTAGACCTAGTATATCACCTGAAAATATAGACAATATATACATGTACATGTAAATTGTATATTTAAAGTTAAAGTGCGGTTTAAAGTCTGCTTCCATATATTCAGCCGACTTTATAATCTTGTACGATAACACCTGATCACTGAAATCAACCTCAGGCAGGCAATCCGTTACAAAACCCATTTACACCTGGGTGGAGTGGAACAATTGTAGGTTAATTTTTGCTCAAAGAAATTAGCAGTTCCCCTAGTGGGGATCAAACCCAGGACCTCTTGATCCCTAAGTGCGCATCTTACCACTGGACCACTGCTCCTATATAGTATAAATATAGTGTATCATATCTCCAAACAGTAACTTTTGGGGAAAACTATCACCTTCAACACTAACAGCCACATCCCAAAACAACAATTCAGCTCCCAACAACTGTCCCTTCTAAATGACAACAGCAACCTTCCAATGTCAGAAACCACTCAAAACCAACAAACCTACCAACAACAACTACCTCTGAAAAAGTCATCTCTCAACAACAATCATTCCTGAATAAAAGCAACCTCTAAACAGAAACTTTTCCCAACAACTACAACTCGATAAACAACAACAGTTTCTCATGGTCTCTTCAAAGTTATGCCCCAAATAATGGTGAACAAAAAAAATTTGACAGAATAAGCAAAACAAATGACCTATTAGGATTATATACATGTTTGTACAAACAATATGCACATAGATCTAAAAGAAAACTTAACAAGTATGTTGTACGATAATCAACTCAAGGTTTATCATAAGTAGAAACATTTAATAAAACACCAGCCAGGAAGATCATAAAGTAATTGTATTCTATGTATTCTACATAATCAAGTGTTTAGTACAGGCCACACTTGAGGTATAATATTTCTATCATCAAAAAGTATAGACCATAACAATAACAATTATATATTAAATAACTTATATCAATATTTTATAATATGATCACTTTACATACAATTACTACATTAAAATCTTCATTTTAATAGTTTATATTTCTATATAGATGTCTTATACCTCTGTCTAATGTACAGTACCCATACAAAATCACTGGACAAATAAATTATGAAAAAAAAAACCCTGATCATACATACCACAAGTCATTTTACTATAATTAAAAATTATTCATGTAACACATTTTGAATCATACGTTGATAAAATAATAAGGGACCTTAGTCAGTTATTTCCCCTTGTATACTCTTCAAATAGGTAGGTCCAATTAGTTGGATTACTCGGATTTTACCCTTACTTTTCAATGTCAATTTGCAAAAAAATTAATCTTACATAACTTTTTTATAAATCAAGTAATTTGTTTGAAATTCAAGCTAAGTATTTTAAGGGTAAAGATCTATCTAAATTGCATCACTTCTGTTGATATCTTCATTAACAAGAAAGATATTAGACGAAATATTTACTTATCCTTACATAGAACTTTAATGACAAAGTCCGAAGATTCCAACTGTAAGGACCTACTTACCAATTGGATTGCTTCAGATTTTGTCGGGGAAAGATAACTGACTAAAGTCCCTTATTAATGCAGATTTTGAACTTTGGTCAGATGACTCTTTGTCTCCTGTTTGAGAATACATGTTGATATGTTTACCCTATGAACAGGATTTTATCTAAGAACTTTAGGAGATCACTGTACAAACAACAAGTTCATCTCAAGTAAATCTGTGAGCTTATGCTCACTAGTGATACCCCCACAAAAATCTAAAAATATGCGACAAACAGGAAGTAGATGAGCAAGGAGCATGAAATCGCTTTACACCACATGGGACTATGGGATGAAGCAATATGCAAAGTATTAGGCTGCTGCATGTTATAGTTGCTGAGAAAACTGCGACGGAAATTTTGTAACGGACGGACGGACGCATGGACGGACAAGGGTAAAACAGTATACCCCCCTCTTCTTCGAAGCGGGGGTATAATAAATGTTTAAATTGTATCAGCTGCCTGATTGATTATATATCTTCAAATGTTACACACTCACAACTTAAACCATTTTTGTAAAATTGGAAACAGCATTCAAATAATTTATCTATTTACCAACCTGCCCCTTAAACACATACACTTAGAAAAATGAAAACTATAATTTCTATTAGACTAGCAAAAATGGTGAAAAGTACTTAATGACAGAATAAAATATAAAATGAATTTCAACTTCATAAGATTATTTACAAAAAGTCGGAGCAATTATCACAAAATGACATTGAATATAATTATAGATTTATATAAATTAATTGATCAATTAACTATGAATAAAAAATATATAGTAACTCAAAATACTGAAACTAACATTTCTACCTCTTATTATTATGGAGTCCCTATAGGGACATTAAAGAAAAACTTACTTTACTTATTTCATTTAAAGTAAAAATGTAATATTATTTCCCTTTTTAAAAAATATTATTTTGTTTTTGCGAAAAATTTATTTCGCTTTTATGAAATAGCTAGTATTCATTTATTTTTTAAAAAAAATGCTTTTTTCTTTCACATTTGAATATATTTTTATAAAATAACTACTATAAAATAATTATTTCATTTTTATCAAAATTTTAATTTATTTTAAGAAAATTTGTTTGTTTAGTGATTCAATAATTGTTATGTTTTTAATAGATAATGTTAAATATAATTTTATAATATAATTTACATTTAAATGAATTTTCTTAAAATAAAAAAGTTTTCAAAATGTCCCTTTAGGGACTCCATACATGAAAGTATCAAATATTACAGAATTAAATTTTACATACTTAAATATAATAATATTTGCCTATCTTCTTTATAAATCAAAACGTTCAAGATTTTTCACTGAATTAAAAATATATCTCAGACAAGGTCAGTGTTTAAACACAAGGTCAAATTACAAATATAATAAATTGTATCAAAATTTCAAAAACACTTTTGGTTCAACAATTTTTAAGAACTTAAATATATGTCCATTTTTTGAAGTATATTAGGTGTTAATAGTTTAGCTTTTGAAATTTTCAAAAAAATCTTATTATTTGGACATAACAAAATGAAGGTAAACATTTCTTTCATGCTTTACGATGAAACGTCGAGTTATTCGATGAAAATATACCATGAAAATATACGTTTTATATTTTAATCGCAGTGAAAATATAACCTTATATTTTCATCGTTCATGACGTCATATTAGAAAATTAATGACGTCATATTTGAGAAGAATTGACGTCACGTTATTATTTGTGTAATTAATATCTTATAAATAACGAAAGAATTCATGAAAGAAACAGAATATTCGTCAACTTTGGCGTAAGATCTATTTTATTTCTACTCGTGAACTCAGAAAATAACATTTTCACTCGTGGCTATGCCACTCGTGAAAATATGTTTTCTGAGCTCACTCGGTGAAATAAAAATCGATCTTACACCAGAGTTGAAGAATATCCTCTATTTATTAAAATTAATTTATTTAAGTATTTTTTTAATTTTCACCAATAAGGCAGATGTTCATATAAATAAACTTGTAGAATATCAGATTCTCAAACTTAAAATCTAGTTAATAATTAATTTAAGGCCACAACAAATTGATCACATGTTCTATGGATTTGCTCGCACCTTATTTTTGACAGTTTGTTACAAAAAATATTTTTATTTCCTCGCTCGCTCATAAAAATTTGGACAAACCGCTATATAAAGCAACTGAATTAAGATTTTTTAAATTTTTTTTCTTCGCTTGCTCGCCCCATTTTTTTTCTAGAAAAATCCATAGAACATATGATCAACTTCTTGTGGCCTAACAAGGGATTTGAATAAATTCAATCCTCCAAGATTTTTTTTTTTATCATAAATACAATTTTTCATAAAGCAATGTCACAACTTCCTAGTGAGGGAAAATTAATTCAATAACTGTCAGAGCCATGAAATAATGGTTTTAAGGTACTTTAAATAGCTCTTTGGATAAATTTTTAGTGGTTTGATAAAATCTAAGATTTAATCAGTACTAATCACAAAGTTTTCCATGTGATCAAAAACTGCACTACTAGATACAGTGGTAGGTCACAGGGAGAATGACCAAAGAAAAGAAGCTTATGACCAAACTCTGAACATTTCTGGAAGTTATGTCCTGGAATTATATTCCAAGATCAATAATACTTAAAGTAAGAAATTCATTGTATTGTAATTCAGGCATCTAACAGGTTGATCTTACCAAGAAAGTTGATAACAAAAATATAAAATTTATTATCTCTCAGATATAATTAGAGACTTTAGTCAGTTATTTCCCCTTGTATACTCTTCAAATAGGTAGGTCCTATTAGTTGGATTAGTTGGATTTTACCCTTACTTTTCAATGTCAATTTGCCAAAATCAATCTTTAATAACTTTTTTGTAAATCGTATCTTCATTTACAAGAAAGATTATTAGATGAAATATTTTGTTATCCTTACACAGGAATTCAATGATAAAATCTGAGGATTCCAACTGTAAGGACCTACTTACCAATTGGATTGTTTCAGATTTTATCAGGGAAAGATAACTGACTAAAGTTCCTAATTGAAAGTCAATCTGAAATTGAATGTAAAATTGATGAATAGCCATCACTGTTATAATTGAATGAATGCTTCATTTGTTTAAAATCATAATGATGTAATATTTCCTGAGATAATTGATTTAGTATCTCACTTTATAAACAATTATATTGACCATTAACTATATCATAATAGATTCTACAATCAGAGTACCATACATTAAGGTCTACCACACACTACATCAGAAATAGTAACGGTTTTGTTAAAACTGAAACTTGACCGATGAAACCAAACTTGTATTTAAACATAAAACGAAACCAATCTCAATGAAGAAGCTGTTTACAATAGATAGTTTTTTCTCATAGTGAGCTTCTGTTGAAATGAGAATGTTGAAATACATGTTTTGTAATTATAATTATAATCATATCTATTCGTAAGTGATTTATGATCTACCTGTTATATGTAATGATACTGAATTATACAGAGTCTATAAAATACATGTGTATATAATCAAGCTCACTTGAAAAGCAAAAAGTTATACATATTGCTTACTATGTTTAAAATATATGGAACTAACCACATGGGGTTACCAGTCTTATATATTCCAGGAGTTGATAGACCTTAACAACCAATATATACCATGCAAATTGTTGTATCTAACATACTGACTACAGACTCCCAAGTGTTTTACAAATATATTAACCCATCAATTTAGGCCAAGAAAATAAAGCCTTGTTTATACAAGGAGTGGTTTGAGTCCATTTGCATACAAGAATGTCACAACAACATTTTCAAGAAGCATGTTTACAACAAATGTTGCTGTTTACAAATATACACAACACATGTCACAGAAAATAACTCAGGGTTCAAAATGATATAGTCTATAATAAATTACAGGGACCAGAAATTTTAAAGCCTTGCTTGCTCCTTAAAAGAGGCAACAAATTAATGTTGTTTATTAGTCCTTACCTGATTAAACAAGCGTATAAAAATGTGACCAAATGAAGTTAATTGCTTCATTATATGACAAAGCAAGGTTAGCAAAATATTGCCAAGTCAAGTTTAAATGGACATAAAATTAGGTAATGAACAATTTTTGTAAAGGTTTTGCTGTAATAATTGTCAAGAATCTGTGATGTATGAATATAAAACATTCAGGATGGTAATATAGGAAATATAAAATGATGTTGCTAGTCTATGGAATGTTTTGCCAAGTTAAAACATGATGTTATTGAAATGAAGACTATCTGGAATTGTAAAACATCAAATATTGGAGGAAGTTACTAAACTCTTTTGGGCAACCCTCGAAATTTAATTTATTTTTATTTAACAATTGAATTTAAAAGCAACTCAGGTCATCATGTATGAAAAAAATAAACAAAATGGCACTTGAAAATGGATCATTAAGAAGTGTTTTAAGAAGATTTTGTTTGTAGCTAAAGATACCATGAAATAAAGTGTAAACTGTTGAGATGATCTTGACCTAACAGTTATAAATTATTTTTCATTTATTTATTTTTTGGAGTTAACGCCGTGTCAACACAATTTAGGTCATTTTACGGCGTCCAGTGCACCTAACCTACCTTTCCTGGACCATTGTCTATAACTAGTACTCGCCTACCCTTCCACAAGGCCGGAAACTTCTCCATATTATCTTATCAATGGAGGAAAATCGACATAATTGTCAAATTTTTATGGAAGGGTATAACCTCCCCGGGTGAGATTTGAACCCGCACCCCCTCAGGCACGAGATTCTAAATCCCGGCGCGCTACCAACTGAGTTATCGACCCGGGTTAAATTATTTTTCATTTATTCACAGGATAAAGGTCAAACACAGACAATACTGAGGGATGTACATAGATACCTGTGAAAATAACAACAGAGAGATAATGTGAATCAATATTTCCAGAAAATGTTACCATGGTAACATGTTATCATATATAAATATTGTTTCACCATCATAACCATCAATACTCTAACAACAATGGTGTCTTTATAGCTGGATAATTTATATCAAATGGACAAGAAATGTACTTGAAATAGTTCTTCGTGATATTTGAAAGTTATTTCAATAGTTTAAATAAGAACTGTCCACAGCAAGCAATATTATATAAAAGACTATAAGAATATTTCAACAAATTAAGTAAAACTCAAGTTTAAAGCAACTTATTAAAAAAAAATCAAAGATGTGTTTTTGCCAACTCAGAAAAGGGAGATAATCCAAAAGGGAGATAATCCAGAGTTTTACATCAAAACTGTAGTTTTAATACAAGAAAGTATTATACCACTTGTTTAAAGAAGACACCGAATCTACAATAATCAAGAGAACTTGAAGACAGACAACACAACCATGTATCCAACAAAGAATATGGCAAAGAAATATTGTTACCAAGTTGGTAAGTAAACTAAATATTTAAAACATAAAATCTGTTAAATATGTAACATAAGTTACAGTTTAGGTCATTTTTTTAAAACAAGAAATGTAATGTGGAAACCACATTAAAGCCGGATTTTAAAACTTTAACACAAAAAATTACAATGGGAAATAATCCATAATACAGCCAGGTAGAGTTGTGGTTACTTTCTAATTCTGTTAATCACATTGTATGTTATAATTGTATGAAGTTTCATAAAGATCTGACAATAAATGGCAGAAATATATGCTAAATTGAAACTTTAACGCAATTGTTAATCACACCAGATGCCCACCGCCCGTTGAAAAATCCGGCTAATAAACAGTACAACTTTTCAACAACAGCCAGCAGTAAGATTATGATCAAATAGTTGTTACAGACAAGTGACTGATGTAAGAAGGGACATGGCCTTGGTAACAATGTTGAATTGGAAATAATAGAACTATAGCCAGCTCGGTTTTGGTTTAAAATAAATCAAAAACCTACCTCATTGTTTCCATGAGCATAAAACTTTATCCTACCAGCTCAGTGCTGGATGGCCAGAATGTGGTCTTAGGAGTGATTAATATAAGTTATAAGAACTTGTTTTACAATCAAGCTAAACAAATTAGAATACACTAAACTAATGTAAGAAGAGTCATTTTCTAAGAAAACTGCCATAACGGTATTCTTAAAATTTTAAATATAGATGTTGTAGAGAGATATTGCTATTAATAATAATAATATAACATTAATAATAACTTTATTTAATGAGGCAACTCAGTTGGGCAAGCCCAGTCTTCCCTGAGAGCCTCCACAATATTTACAATGATGATGACAGTATGATATAATAATGAAATTGAAAGAAATGAGCAATAATGAAATTGAAAGAAATGTGCAAATATTATATAACATAATAAAACAGGTACATATGCAAGCAATCAATTATTGGGAAGCTAAGCTACTAAGTAAAGTTCCACAGTAGAATGTAAACAATATCTTGAAATATTCACTCATCCTTAAAAGAACCTCAGAACTTCAGATATATAAATCAAATACAACTTGAAACCATTATTGACACCACACTGGGAGGGACAGCTAAGACACAATTCAAATAAGAGACGAAACTTTGTTGAATGTTCCGAGGACGGAAGATAAACTAATTAGACTTTACATAAATAACAAGATAATTACCCAAGATAAATACGTAATTAGTAACAGTTGTATCACAGAAACATTATGTTAATTTCCTGTTATTTACCGAGAATTCTGAGAACAATAGGAAATCATTATAAAATATTGTCACCTTTCAAACAATTTTAAAAAAGGAACTGCCATCTAATTTAGAGGGAAAAATGAGGAAAACACAGGTGAACACAATACTGTTCTATAAATGAGACATTTAGTCGATTTTTTCAAGTTTTATATTTAAATGTAGTCAAACAAATCTACTTTCAATTGACAATTTTGTGCAGTTCTCTGTTAACTTTAGCGTAGATTTGGAGTAATATTATTATTTTTAAATCTGAATAAAAAGATATGACCAGTAGGAAACATGAAAGTAGATAATCAGATTCAAAGTAAAGAATGCAAACCATTGTGCAACAGTTATAGTTTCATCATTATATTATAGAATTCTTAATCTAAAGAGATTCATAATGGAGCAAGTAGAAAATTCATAGCAATACAATGTATTGACAATAATTGCCTTTAGAATCTAGGTCTCAGGTGAGCACCCTAGGGTCATTATAATGTGCTTTGATCTCAGTTGAGACAGTTTTGTGGAAAAATAATTCTAGAGTGGAAAACTGTATGTAACTCAAGTTGAGACAGTTTTCCATGATACACTTTGTTTGAAATAAGTTACTACATTTTTGCACTAAGTATCTTTAGGTACTTTACAAATGAAATATTTTGATGAAATTTGGTAGGAACGTGTATTTGGCATTTCTAAAGCCAAATTTATCAAAAAGTCATTTTTGAAAAAAATGTTAGTTACGACAGTTTTCCGTCAAGCCCTCGACATGTATACATTAATTAATTGTTAGAAAATTAACATCAAACAGTAAATTTATGTATTCTATGACCCCAAAAACATAATCAGCACAAGCAAATATTATACAAGAAATGTAATGTGGAAGCCACATTAAAGCCAGATTTAAAAACTTTAACACAAAAATTACAAAGGGAAATAATCTATAATAAAGCCAGGTAGAGTTGCGGTTACTTTCTAATTCTGTTCATCACATGGTATTTTATCATTGTATGAAGTTTCATAAAGATCTGACAATAAATGGCAGAAATATATGGCGAAGAAAATTTTTAACGCAATTGTTAACGACATCAGATGCTGAACCGCACACCCGCCTGCTGACGACCCACCTGCCTGTCTTTCATTAAACTATTAGCCAATTTTTTTCATTGAAAAATCCAGCTAAAATTATGAAGTCATTCATGTACAGGGGGTGGTGGTGGCATTCTGACATAGTTCCCATTAAAATCAGACCGTAAAATTATTTTGATACATCATTATTTTCAAACTTGCTCTATCTTATCTTATCTTATCTTTATAAGACATCACTAAGGTAGCTAAACTATGTATAACTTTAACAACTGATCATTGTCTATTCTCCCTGGTAGACCACCATTGGTCTCAACATTAAAATTGCTTCATCACATAACCATATATGTAAACTATACTGCTTATATAAAGTTAGGCACACTAGGAATTATTTTGCATTATAATTAACAGTTCTATAGGCTCCTTCACAGCAAAAATGCAGTAATGCCTCAGTCCCATAAAATTGTTGCTTGTTGAGGACCGATATGTGCAGACAGTTGTAGGCCGTGGGAAGCCTTGCGTATTTAGGTGACGGTACGCTCATAGTACAAAACAACACACCCGTACAGAGACGTAGCTGGAAGATATGCATGTTTAATCCATACTTGGCCACGATTTTGTTCACGATATGACTCTGTAACTGATACGTGTATTCAGGGCTCATCTTACGGACCCTGGTAAAAATGTAACAGTCCGTACAGGTACGCAAGAGTTCGTACGGGTCCTTATGGAGCTTGATCGCACTGCGCCCGTACGGTACCCTCACGGCTATTTTTATGTTTATGGAACTGTAGCTTAAGATGAACTGTGGTTATAAATTGAAAATTATTTAGCAGAATTGATAATAGTAACTTATTTACGTATTGTGTGTTGAAAACAAGACAGTTAAAATCTATTAACAAGGAGATTTTCTTTCATGCGTAGGTATAGCCTAACTACACATCATTGCTCTGAATCTGACAGCCAAACTAAATATTATTGTCAACTACATTTTTGTGTTGCGTTTTAAAAGTTGCTGATGCAATCCATGTAAAAAACTGGCCAGTCATTAACTTATTTGCAGACTTGAAAAAATGCACAAATATATCAGCCTAAAATGCCCCTTTTGATACAAGAGACATGGTATCCTTAAATCATGTCTGGGAAGTATCAGGGGCCCGTATTATCAAGCATCTTATGGCCGATTTTAGTCGTAAATCCCTCTTTATTGCACTGTTAAATTATCGTAAGATTTTTGATAATATGCTGCCCAGGTCTGTAAAATGAAAGAAAAATGAATTAATCATTATAATTAAAGACCTTTTTTATAGAGGCAACACAGACAAAGTCCAATCTTCCCTGTGAGTCCATATAAGACTGATTTTTTTAAATAAGTATACATAAAACAGGGTATCAGTTATATTGCAAATTGTGACATAAAAAGAGCTGTTAGAATTCCAATACCCAGATACTTTATATTGTAGATATAACCTTTATATAATAGATAAATATCTTAACTCTGAAGCTTTACAATTTAAAATCTTTAACAGAATATCAATGTTATAAAATATAATACAACGAAACAATGGACCAAGGCTGACTAAATTAAATCAATGCACACAAGTTGCCAAATACTGGATTCAATGAATCTACCAGTATATACACTGCCCTTCTAAAGTTCCTTCCTCACTTCACATTTTACTTTATTTATTTATTGGAGTTAACGCCATGTCAACACAATTAAGGTCAATTCACGGCGTCCAGCGCACCTAACCTAGCTTTCCTGGACCATTGTCTATAACCAGTACTCACCTACCTTTCCACAAGGCCGGAAACTTCTCCATATTATCTAATCAATGGAGGAAAATCGACATTATTGTCAAATTTTCACGGAAGGGTATATCCTTCTGGGTGGGATTTAAACCCGCACCCCCTCGGGCACGAGATTCCATATTCCGGCGCGCTACAAACTGCGCTATCGACCCGGGTTCTCCTCAATTCACAATTTATACTGTACTAAATAGAATTTTAATAAGTTGTAAAAGCAGTTTAATGTTAAATGATTTTCAATTTTGCTTTTTCTAATCAGTACATTTGTCTTGTGAATATGTAATAACAAAACTATTTTAAATTTGACTTTGGTTCATTGAGAAACGTTGACCATAAATTGTACAGTGAAGAAACTTTTGGAGGCCAGTGTATTAGCAATAAATTTAAACTTTAATGTCAATGTAACTTAAATATAAAATTTGGTCAAAAAAAAAGTGTCACAAATAGATGTGACAAAATTATTGGATACAAGCCTTTGACTGAATTAACATGGCAGGCACCAACATGCATAATGTATTGTGTGCAAGACAATGCTAGGCAACCTGTATTAGTGATGATGTACTTTTAAGGGAATTTTTCTATTTGAGTAGGAAAGTTTTATGGTTATCCACACAGTCCTTTAAAACACTCTTTTCTGCTACAGTCCCATAAACATAAAAATAGCCGTAAGTGCACCGTACGGGCGCCGTGTGATCAAGCTCCGCAAGGATCCGTGCAAACTCTTGCGTACCCGTACGGACTGTTACGTTTTACGAGGGTCCGTGAGATGAGCCGTGGATACACTTATCAGTTTCAAAGTCAAATTGTGAAAAAAATCGTGACAGAGTATGGAATCAACTTACATATCTTTTAGCTATGGCTCCTTACGGGTGTGTTGTTTTGTGCCATGTGCGTACCGTCACCTTAAGACGCAAGGTTTCCCACGGCCTACGGCTGTCTGCAGGTACGGGTCCGCAACAAGCCACAATTTTATGGGACTGAGGTATAAGTCATAATCAGCCGAGTCAATTGACCTGCTCATTGCACATTGTCCAAATCTAGACTTAAACCTTTGGCTCTGTATGAATCAAACTTTCAGAAGCTGAAAACCGTCATACTTGATTTGACAGTATGAGTGAGGATGGCTGTAGAAAGGATTTTATTACCCTACTCCACAAAGTTATGAAGTCCTGCCTCAGGGATCATACTTTTGTTAGAATTTATGATATATGACATAATCAATACTTAAACTATTCTCCTGATTATCAGTAATCAAAGTAACATTCACATTAGTATTCGTGATTAGTATTTCTTATGTCTTAGGGAGTTAAAATCTACAAACATGGGGGAGGGACTAAAAAGCCAGCTTTTACTTGTTCATTCTAGCAAACCCCAGTCATTAGATTTACTGCGTATCAAAAATATAGTGGTGGCCGTTCAACTTAAATCAAATCAGGGACTATTTAAAGTGTCTGTATTCAGTGAGATATTTAAAACAATTTATTTGGTGACAATAAGCCATAGATCAGCCATGATAAAAAAATGATCATATTAAATCTCATTGTTCACCTTGGTATGAACCATGAATTAAAAAAATACATAAAAAATAAGTACGCTTTAACCTGATACAGTGGACACCTCGATTAACTAGCATCCTGTCTTCACCAGTCAAAAAATAAATACCCCCAAACTTACTTTTGCGTGCAGTTATACATATATTATGCTGCTGATTGTCTTAAGACTGCCATTTTTTGTGTCGTCCTGGTCTGTCTGTTCAACCCAAGTTTGATGGTACATAATTGTGTTGAATGTACGGACGACACAAAAAAACAATACAATTCAATAATTAGCATATGAACAAACAGATATCTAAGTGACAAATATGGTTGAAAGATTACGGGATAACAAGACTTATGACAGACTTTGGTTAAAGTTAACAATTAAAACATATAGGATGAGCATTTGTAACTAATATGAGCTGATGAAAAATTAACAAAAATATCTTAAAAAATAAATATTTTTTTATCAGTTGAAAAATTAAATTTTAAGACAATTAAGAAATTGAATGTTTAAAAATGGATTGACGATATTTAGTAATTTTGATGGAATAAACAATAAGTCATTAATGGAGGATATTTTAAGTTGAAATCTTAGACGAGCACAAGGAGACCAAAATGTCAGAATCCAGATCAACAGTAGGGGCTTTTTTATGTCCTATAGAACAAGCTGGTACGTAAGATTTTTTTTTTATCAATGTGCACTTGACATATTGTAAGCGTCGGAGCAAATATTGGCATTTAAGATATATAATGGCTGGCTTTACATTTGAAAAGTAAGTGAAAACCACAAGCATATACTGTGTTCACTATTAAAAACACCAAATTTGATCATAGAAAAATATCAGTTCCTTCTTCTTTTTATTGATAAACAATATATCAACAGAAAGTATAACATACTGGTGGGATTAATATTTGTCAGTTTTATTGAATGCTAACCATCAAACACAACAACATATAAAAGGCATCAACAATTATATTTTTACAGTAAATATGGACCAATGACTTAAAACACACCTATATCTCTATATTTGTTAGTAATATAAAAGAGTAAAAATTCTTACAGGAGACAAAAACATTTAATGAAAAATGATTATATTAAAGAAATCTATGACTGAACACTTGCCTACAGCATTTTTTCCAGTCACTGATTTAGGTAGGGACAAGAAAAAGTAATTAAAAATTTAATTAATACCATTCATTACAAGAGATTGGCAAGCTAGATGGGTGGTTCAATAATCAATCAAAATGAAAATATTTCAAAATTAACAGAGAAAAGTCTGAACTGTATACTGCACTTCTAATCATTGATATAAACGTACATAGTTTTGATTCATTTGAAGTTAAAGTGACAAGTTTATGCTGCACTCAAGTTAAAAGAAATATCATTTATTTTTTCCTACAGCCTACCCAGTAGCCTGTTCATTTACTCCGAACGTTCCATAACGTTAGGCTCTGAACAACTCAACCAAAAGACAACTTTACCCGAGAAAACTCAATACCTCACTAAAGGTTCGAGTTGTCACAATTTTGGATTGAGTTATCCATGGATTGAGTTATCCATGGATTGAGTTGTCTATGGGTTGGGATGTCCCGTACCCGTAACGTTCGCTAACAGTCGTTACTGAACACGCTGCAGGTGACATTCATATCTGCAAGTCTTGTAACACAAACATATGAATGCAACACTTGCAAACTTATAGTGTCATTAGGCAATTATCAATCAATAAGTTTTTTTATTTAATTATATTATGTATTAAATAACTAGAAAAAATCAAGCAATTAAGTCTTTATTAAGGCTTTAGATTTCAGCATAATCAGGAATCAAATAATTTTATCCTAAAATCATTTAGATTATTATTTAAGATATCATTGAGTTGATATGACCTGAACATTTTGTTAAAATATTAATATACCCTGAAAAGTTAAAAATATGCAATGAAACCTCTCTACAACAACCAGTATTAATGTCCTACATTGGGTGTTATAGAAAGGGAACTCTTGTAGGGTCTGTCCTTAGGGTCATTGAAGAATTCATTAGAGGAATATTCAAAGAGGTCCATGTAGAGAGGTGGTTTACATTAAAATTGGATGGATATTGGAAGTAGGCCATCATGAGAGGTTTAACAATAGTTTAAATTATAAAACAAAGGTGAATTGTTTCAATAAAAATAAAGTCCTGATTTAATATTTAAAATATCCTGATTTCTATCAGTCAAACACTATCAGTAATCTAATTTAATACATTACAGATCAATCATAGATTTAATACAGGAATTATAATATTATTGAATTGAAGAAATTTAAAAGTCTTTATCCTAATTATTTAATTATTATTCTAATTAATCCAAAATATAATAATATTGATAAGTCTAGAACAAGCAGATGCCCCTGAAGTTAAGAATACATAGGCACCCCTGAAGTCATTCATTGTACTTAGAGCAATTTTTTCTCTATTATTTCTCTAAGGATAGGACTGTGCAGAACACATTTTGTGGATCCCATTTTCATTTTTAAGAAATTAGAAAATTTATGGTAGGTTCCAAAGTTCAGTTCCATTAAATACATACTAGCAATAAAACAAAGTAATGGGAGGTAGGTGAGGCAACTTAGAGGTGTTACCATAGCAAACATATCCTCAAGAGCAAATAGATGACATTACCAATAAGTTCACAATAAGATGACTGTAACAGGTGTCTGTTAAAATTTGTGCATTTGTAGTTTTAAAAATTAACCAGAATGACTCATATACTGTCAATCTCTCCCTCACCACTTTTCAAAAATGTTTGCCCGACTCAAAATACACAGATGTCAAAACTTTAAATAATACTCATAGTAGATGTCTATATACAAAATAAATAAAATGATGCGCAACGTGAGAAAAGGGCCCTTAAGGTCAAATTTTTCGAAATTGAGATTTTTACAGAAAATGAAAAAGTAGGCTTTGTACTTTCGAAAAATGTATAATTTATTAAAATATCTCAATTCATGACGTTGCTATGGTGATTTGAAATTTGATAATCGGTACAAGAAAATAAAGCGACGTCATGTTAACGTCGCGTTTTTCGTAAGTTATATAGCAGGTTAATAACTTAGTCATTTCACTGCATAAAGCATTGGGAACTAGTTTTAACACCAAAGTTTTTTAAAATTTCAATATTCTTTACATTAATAATTAAAAACAGCTTACATTTGAATTGATTTAGAGTTTACGATTGACGTAAATATGTCTTCATAAATGAGTCCAAATAACAAGTGGCAGTCTTTACTGACAGTGTATAAGCAACTATATTTTGTAGTCCCGACAAATAACTTTAATGTCATTAGCATCAATTATTATTGTAAAACAATTATAGACTTAAACTGACGGCATTGTTTTTTTATGGTACAACAAAAACATTGAGGAGGTCTATTGTTGTTGATGTCCATCGACGCCAAATTTCCTTTGAATTTATTGTAAGTGCGTTTTTTATCAATTATCATTGGCCAGTCTGTAGGCAAAAGTTCGAGTTGTCACAATAAATATATGACATACAGATAATAAAGAGAGCAACATACATCTTGTTTATAAAATTCACTTTCACATTTGTTAAACACCCGTATGTTCCAAATTGATATTATTAGCGACACGTAATTTACCAGGGCTGAATTCAGTTATCGCGAACGTTACAGAACGTTACATAACGATACATTCGGAACTCCTCGGCCATATAATAGTTTACTTTAACACCGGTAGTTTCAAAAAAAGCGTCTAAATATGTCCGAGATTATTCGCAGCAAATGATCGAGGAGTTCCGAATGTATCGTTACGGAACGTTCTGTAACGTTCGCGGTAACTGAACTCAGCCCTGGTAAATTACGTGTCGCTAGTAATATCATCTATTTATAGAATGTCCATACTCCTCGCAGTGCTTACGTAACGCTTTGTTATTTTTACAAATTGTAAATTAAATCTATTTTTTAAATTTTTTATCCTTATGTACTTTGAACGTTGTAAGACTCAATTTGTAGAAAATATTGAATTGTAACAGAAAAGATGAAAAAAAAATAATCGGCTCTCTAAGGGACGAATTTACTTGTGGTGGCAGTGGTTATGGATTAAATAAAAGGAAAAAACCGCTGCGGGGAGTTTGAGGCAAACCTCGATATGGTTGTGGTACAATTGAAAAACTGAGCATTACTATGAAAATCCGGTTCTGAATCATGGAAGCTGCAAGTTATTTCAAGCTACATTAAAGTTTGACATAAGTATGGATCGACGATGTCCTGTGTTTATGTTGCATGCTTCATCATTGGCGAGGGTTAATTTCATTTTATGACAAAATCAGGTTTTTAAGGTTTTTATTGTAAGGCCTGTTCATGTGTTTATCAGATTCAAACATGAAGTAAGATAAAAGATCACTGTGGTACACATAAAATACACTTAATATTACCATCATTGTTTTCAATAAACTGTTTATTTATTCATAGGCAAGTAAAAAGTATTTACAGTTAAGTATGGCGGAAATGATGTTTTCTAACGAACTATTGGTTGGTTGTATGGTAAAAAAGAAACACGCCTTATACTTATACCAATTTGGTGTTTTCTTACCATGGTAGAGAGATGGAAACACAACGTTTCTAATACTGTTATTTCAGACGATGTTACACCCTTGTTAAACAGACAATTTATTAACAATGGGTTCACCTTGTCTCACAAGTGTTACCTAGCTGGGCAAATGTAATGTATTTCTTAGATCCAACTGCTAGATAAGCAATCTGATTAAAACCCGATCTAAAATTTTCCGCTCGCCTACTCACTAATTTAGATCTGACCTTTTTCAAACGAGGATCACATTCAGGTGATCTTTTCTCATTATGATATTAATGACGAAATTGTTATGATACATAACTTGTTTATATCGTCTACGTCGCGCAATTTGAAATGAGCTGTCCAATGGCAGACTGTGAATAATACCGCTGTTGAATTAGTTTTCAAACATTGGTCTAAAATTAGAAATTACAAAATAAAAATTTGATTAATAGTGATTCGTGTAGTCGACATAAAGGTCATCTCGACGTGACCCTGCATTGAGAAAGTAGAGATCCTGTACGACAATGCTCTACATGATATCTGTTTACGGAGATTGCTAGATAAGGTAATTAGCAAGTAGTATAATTTGCTGACAATGTGATAAACTTTTCGGCCAATGATGTAAAGTTGAGCTTTATTAAGTCAAATTAAGAAAAGAAGAATGAATGTAGGTATAGATATCTAGCAAGGCCAAACCTAAAGCCTACATTGTGACAGCTCGAGCTGCTGAAGTACAGATTGTTTCTTTTTGGTAACAAATTTCAGTTTTAATTTAAATGACCATTTGTATTATAGACGATAGCAATATGATATAACAGCAAAACCAGGTTATGTAGGCTAGTGATTACACATGTTTGCATTCGATGCAATAGATGCATAGGCCTGATTAAATCTCTTCATAGTCATAACAGATCCGACTCTATATGCCTAGACTGATGATTAAACATTTTAAAACATCAAGGACATTTCAATTTCGATAGGGACGACGTTTTTATTCTTATTTTGCGTAACCTATTCACAAAATTTCACGATCAAACAAAGATTATAAGTTGTACAGAATCAAAATTCTGAAGAAAAAGGTCGAGTCCGCATTAAAGATTATAGCGTGTGCTCTATTCCCGAGTGTGCATGTGTACCCGTAGTTACGTGTAAACAATTTGTTGGCGACGCGTTATGAAGCTGTAACTATTGTCAGTTTAAAGCTATAGTACCGAAATTATGCGTGCAATTCTCTCGAAAAAATGTTTATGTGTTGCTTATCTATTTAGTAATCCAATGCTAAAGCAAAACTAATAAAGTACACGTCTAACACGTTACTCTAGTTAAAGAAAATTTAACACCACAGGACGGTTCGGCACGTTGACGAAAGTTGGACGGAAAACACAAATCACTATAAACAATCGTTATTTTTTAGCTATTTGTTACCAATTTCTTCAAACAATGATAGTAAGTCAGTCATAGTTTACAAAACATCGATTAATTCCCTTTAATTAAAGCAAGATAGCCAGTTTAATATAAGTATAAACAATGCAATAATCACTGACGTGACACGTGTACGCTAAAATTGACCTCGATAACGTTATTGACGTTTACCGCAAACGACGTCAAACAGCTTAAGGGCCCTTTTCTCGCGTTGCGCATCAAATGTCTATTTTCGGGTACATTTTATTTCTAACTGACAGTATTTAAGCTATAACAAATAAAATATCTAAATAAAAGATTCAAACATTTCCATGATAAGATTTTTGTTCACACAGACCAGCTCTGTATCAACCAATCAGTAAAACAAGAATGTCTATTTGATATCAGCAATCCTTGAATAACAAAGTGACAGAATATTGGCTGTTTTTAAACAAATGTAAACAGTTTAACTTAATCCACCTGTCAAAAACCTATACAATTGATATACATGTAATAAAGATAGTACAAAAATACTGAGCATTACATAACTCCAGGCTTGGGCAATACCCATACTTTCATAAACATGTCTTCTCACTGAGAGACCACTAAGCTAAATACATGAGCTCCTATTAAACAAAATCACAAGAACTGTGGGAGTGACATGTACCAATCCTAACCCTTGTACTAGCTATAGTTTATTTATTGGAGTTAACGCCATGTCAACACAATTTAGGTCATTTTACGACGTCCAGCGCACCTAACCTAGCCTAGCTTTCCTGGACCATTTGTCTATACCAGTACTCACCTACCCTTCCACAAGGATGGAAACTTCTCCATATTATCTAATCAATGGAGGAAAATCAACATTATTGTCAAATTTTCATGGAAGGGTATAACCTCCCGGGTGGGATTTGAACCTGCACCCCCTCGGGCACGAGATTCCATATCCCAGCGCGCTTCCAACTGCGCTATCGACCCGGGTTTACTAGCTTCAGTGCCTTTAAAAAGGTTTAGGACACAATCCTGATTTTAGGATAAATTGATTAACATTTATACATAAGAAACAAGTAAATCTGTGAGCTAATGCTCACTAGTGATACCCCCGCCAAAATCTAAAAATATGCGATAAACAGGAAGTAGATGAGCAAGGAGCATGAAATCGCTTTACACCACATGGGACTATGGGATGAAGCAATATGCAAAGTATTAGGCTGCTGCATGATATAGTTGCTGAGAAAACTGCGACGGAAATTTTGTAACGGACGGACGCACGGACGGACAAGGCTAAAACAGTATACCCCCCTCTTCTTCGAAGCAGGGGTATAAAAAAAGAGTCATCTGAGCTCTTTCCAAAATCAACATTAATTAGTTCACCAACAAGTGACTCAAACTGTGTAACATAAACAAGCTTTGACTAAAGTAAAATTACTTGCATTAGGCACAATGCGTTTTTTTTCCTAATATTTTCATTTGTCCAACTATGTTTGGATGCCTCTGTAAATCAATAAACAAAACTGGCATGGAAGTAACTGCACCTGAAATGTCTGTTCAGAGTTGTTACAATAATAATTTAGATAAATTATTTCAAACAATTAGAAAATATTTATGAACAACCAATATATATAAATCAAAATAAAGCAGGAAACCTTGTGTCCTAGTCAATTAAACACACTTGGGGACATTGAGTTCTTTCAGGACTACTGATAACATATCATCATCATTTTATTTATGATTACAGTGAAACCTATCTAAAATAACCAATAGTAAAACTACATTCGTGGAGCTTGGACATGAAATTATTTCTACGGCCATTCTCCCTCCTGCCAATGATATTTAATTATGTAGGGCAGTTGTCAGTCACTGACGAAGGTATGTGCTTAGTAGTTGGTTAACAGCTAAATCCAGAGATTTAACCTTTCCAGGAGGAGTGAGTAGGTTGACTGACTGCCGTTATATGACCTATGCGATGTGTTGCTACGGCGTTAAACCCAACAAACAAACAAACATTAAATGTTCTAATTATATACATCAGGGAGGTGATATTGATGAGGTTGTCATAGAAATCTGACTGTATATGAAAGGTGGTTGTTTTAAGGATGGTGGCTTTTTTAGGTGTGATTGTTGAATGAGTTTGCCTATACCGGTAGATAAACTGGGGAATTATTGAGAAGTAGCTTTTATCATGAGGTGATTGTTGAATGGGGGTGCATGCAAATGTAGTGTGACAGTAATTGAGGGGTGGGTTTTCTGATGAAGTGACTGTTATTGATAACAGGTGATTATTATTCAGATTTAACTGTTATTAAGAGGTGATTGTAATTGAGAGATTGTAGCAATTGTGAGGAGACTGTAATTTAGAGACTGTCATAATTGAAGTTGACTATAACCAAGATGTGGATGTAATTTAGAGGTAGATGTAATTGATAGTTGTCAGTTATTACAGTTGTACATACAATACAGTTGTAAGTGAGATCTGGTTGATAGGGAGATATGTTTTAGAGATGACTGTAATTGAATGGTAGTTGTTACTGAGAGGTGTTAGTTATTAGGAGGAGACTGTAATTCAGAGGTGGTTTCAATCTTTGATCAAGGGGTGAATGTAATTGGGAGATGACGCAGTGTTATACTCTTGTGATAAAACATGTTTCACAATGGTATAAATATATAAATCAGAACTCAACATCAATCAGATTAAATCAATATATAAAAAACAGGTCTTGTTAAAGACAAAATATTACGGACATGTTATTATAACTTTAATTACTACAGGACATGTTATATAACATAATATCATACAGAGAAATCTCATCATGGCATTTCAGTTGCTATGGTAACCGGATTGAAAACAACACAGAACAACCTCACATATTTACCACAATAAAATCATAGTTCATATTATTTTCAAAGAAATCATGCCAAACAAATACCTACCATCAGGTTTTCCCTAATAACCATCTGATTTAATAAACTAACTTTGATCACACTAAGAACAGCCCATAGAAATTCCTAAATAAATGACTTATGTTTTGACAAATGCCTGTCTGACACAACCAGCTACCCCCCTATATGTCTCTACTCCCCTCCTTCCCTCTCTTTCATACTCTCTCTCTCTCACCCCTCCCGCTCATTCTCTATTCTCCCCCTCCATCAATCCCCCCACTTTCACTCTCTCTCCTCTCTCTTTCTCTCTCTCACTCTCTCTACAATTATATGTCAATCAATGTTAAAGCAGACTAGTGATATAAAACAATAAACAATATAAGACAATAAGAGATTTTCTATTACAATGAAATACTTATAGTCAATCAAATATCTCTTATCATAATGAAACCAATACAATCATACAATCAATATAACACATTATATGTTAGATGTATGGACAACATTGCTGGCATCAGGAAACATTGAAATAGTCAGGAAACATCGCAATAATCAGGAAATATTGTGACAGAAAAATAGATGTCTTCAGAGTGTAAGAATGTTTTGTTTCAAATTGTACTCCTGGCTTTATAAGTAAAACTTAAAACTATTTTTTGAATTATGAAACAAGTATTATTGTATTGGAAGGAAACATCTCAATGGAGAAATAGTATTTTTGGAGAGTAATATTTGATAATTGTGTACTTGGCTTAAAGAGTACAACTTTTAAAACTGATAGGTGCACAATGGAACTAAGTGAAATATTGGATTGAAATATATTTGTTTCTAGGAAAGATTCTTTTGGAACTATGGTATTTTTGCTTAACATTTTCCAGTCATAAAAAATACATAAGAAATGGTAACAAGTGAAAAGACTTCCATAAATTACCATTTTATTGTCTATTATTGAACTTCGTGGTAATATTGGATTGATGATTTTTTTATATTTTTGTTTCTTGGACAGATAACGTTAGAAGAATAGTGGTTTTTTTTAAAGTTATCAATGAAAACATATAATATAACGCATAAGCATAGATTCATGCAAATGGATACAAATGTCTCACTATTTTTATGAGGGGTGATAGAAATAGTATTTTTATATAACAGTTTAAAACTTTCAAGTGTATTATAAAAGCAAGTGATGTGAATTAAAAATTATTTGTCTCGTAGCAAGATGGATTTATTAAGAACAAATTTTTCCTGAAAAAAATATGAATTGTTGTTTTAGAAGAAATATTAAATGAAAGTATTATCAAAACAGACAGATGTTTCATGTAGCAATTTAATAGAAGGTCTGTCAAGACTTCTTGCAAATACATCAGTTTTAAGTATAATGCGAGGATGATAAAAAAATAGAAAAAAAAATGAAAAAATCTCAATTAACAGAAAATTAGGAATATTAATATTATCAATGAATATGTTTGACAGTTATAACACGAAAGGAAAACATTGAAATTTTAGAAAGAAATTGGATATAAAGTTCAATTAAAACAAATCAAAGTGGTTATAGAAATGACGGAATGTAACATGGAGGAAATTTATGTTCCCGGTCCAAAACAAGATGGTAACTATAGCAACCTTTTGTTTTTAATCTTTACATGTTTTATTTATCAATTAATTTTGTACTGATGTGAGAAGTACCAACATTAGTATTGGACATGATGTTCATGGTAAATACATTATTTCTACTTTTGTCTTCTCATCATGATTTAAATTCATGAAAATGATTTTCCCGTAAGCTATACAATGCTGATTTATCTATTACAACTTACATAATATTATAAAGAAAGAAAATTTCATAGTAAAACCTTTGTCAAAAGTCAACTAAAATTTGACCAAAAATAGCCTCTTTTATAAAATCAGCTTAAATACATCAGAACAATATAAATAACTGACAAATCTCTAGAACAAAGAAATGAACCAAGACAAAATATAATAACTCCGCCAAAATTTGACTTATAAAACAACTGACATGCTAGACAAAAAATGACCAAGGCCTTAATCAACCAAAAATTGTCTATGATCAACAAAACTGTTCTTCTGAACAAAGAAAATCACATTCTGTGGCACAAGTAATAAAAATCTTAATTTTCAAAATGTATAACTCATGCCTTTGTTAACAAAGAAACTGATTACGAGAAAAATTAATCTTCTTAAATTAAAATAACTAACTAGGCACTAGACAAAGAAATTACCAAGTGAAAAAAATCAGTCAAAATTTTAATAACAAACACTTTAAACAAAGAACATTAAATGACCACAAAAAACAAAATTCAGCCAAAATTTAAAACAACAACAGAACTGACCAAGTGTCATAGCCCTGACACAGATTTGGTCAAAGAAAGTTCTCACACAAAACATTTTCAATGTTTCAAGCCACTTGATAAAGTACAATGACAACAAAAGATATACAATATAGTAGAGTATATATGACTAAAGATAAGATTTTAATATTATAATATAATCTATCATTGATTATAATCTTATAACAGATTAATTATAATTTAATACAGTTTAACAATTAATAAAATACTTAATATTTATAAGGCAGTAAAACCTGTGTAGATTATTGTACTTAATTAATCAAAAATATTATTTTACTATCATTGCCATAGTACTGCAATTGATTAATTATTTTATTATCATTGCCATAGTACTGCAATTGATTAATCAAAAATATTATTTTATTATCATTGCCATAGTACTGCAATTGATTAATCAAAAATATTATTTTATTATCATTGCCATAGTACTGTAATTGATTAATCAAAAATATTATTTTATTATCATTGCCATAGTACTGCAATTGATTAATCAAAAATATTATTTTATTATCATTGCCATAGTACTGTAATTGATTAATCAAAAATATTATTTTATTATCATTGTCATAGTACTGTAATTGATTAATCATAAATATTATTTTATTATCATTTCTATATCAGAAATGTACAAATATCATTGGTACCAGTAATTGCTACCTGAAAAAGTCATGATTTGTCTTTTTTTGTTTGATCATGCAAATAATTATCATAATTATATTTTGTAAATAATAGAGACCATTTAATTTTTATTAGGTAAAAAATCATTTTTTTACCATAATTTATAGTTTCATTGAATAATACCATATTAAACTGTGTAACATGAAAGCAAGGACACTTCTTAAACAATTGTATTAATTTTATACGATTCTAGACTGCTTTTTTACAAGACTACATTTATACATATATTAACAAATGAACTAATAATGAAGGTTTAACTGTAATATTAGATGAAACTTTGTATTAAACAATAAAAGAGATTAACCAACTAGTGGCTACCATTGGATCAACAAATATAGTATATATACAATATACAAGGGGACTTAATACCTTTATAGTAATATATGATACTATATAATAGTATCAAATAATATTACATTAGATCGAGAAACATTTGACAGATGAGCTAATATTACAACACTGCAAGAAATAAGTACTTTCATGGACGAATTAAGAACTTTCATTCACTGAAGATTATTATTCTACAGATTTTAGTAACACATAGTCATAGTTTTGTTTAACGCAATCGTGTTTTAATAAGAATTAAAAAACATGAAATTTTATAGTTGATAAATAACAACAGTGGAAATAATGTGGACATTAAAACATGTTGAAATTAGAAAAATGAAGGAATTTGGATTCATTGAGTCACTATGAAAATTAACAAAAGTGAAAATAGTTTTAATAAATGTGGAATTTGATAACATAAAATTTTGAATAAGTGAAATTGGAAAAATTTAAATTGGAAAAATTTAAACTAACAAATGAGGAAATATTATAAAAATGTACAATGTAACGAAATAGAAAATATAAACAGTCATTACTTTAAATTAAATTCAATTAAAGCTGTCACAACATTTGTGTGAAGGGATAACATTTTATAAAGTGATAAAAATGAAGGGTAGATCAGTAGCAATTTTAAATAACAATATGGTTACAGAGACTGATAACCTAAAACATCATCGTCATACACCAGGTAAGAAACACAAAGAAAGTATAATATTTAAAATTATAGTACATGTAGCTATGGAGGATATTTGATATTTTTGGTGAGGAACATTTTCTTTCACTGAATGAGCTCCGAAAATTTATGAGATGATATACAGCTTCAAATCTTATTTAAAAACTACAGGTCAATTAATCTGTAAATTTCCAAAAATTACAATACATAGTTACAAAATAAAATATAAAAGTCATTATTTTTTTATATAAGTCATTTTTTCATAAATTTGAATTTTGATACTGTTATAATAAATTCCAAAATTATCATAACTATTGTCTAAAGTGAAAATGATCTAAGTTGACATTCCAAGCCACAATATGACAACAGATTTCAACAAAACTATTTTTAATTTAACGAGTCATTCAATAGATGCTATTCTCCCAATAAAGAGAAGTTACAGCATGTTTAGTCTTTTGTCTCTCTTTTTCTGCATTGCCTCAACACTCTTCAAATTGTTACTGTAGAGTAAACAATGGAAGTTAAAAGTTAAAAAAAATACTGAAAACATACTTTCAAAATACTATAATATACTGATTTTTCATATAAACTAAACAGTAGTAAATTAATACTCTAAATACTGAAATCAGTATTAATACTGACAACTTTCACGATTGGTAAAAATATATTTCATGTCAACATAATTCATAAAATTTCTATTTTCAGGTAATTATTTCATCATGGATTCAGAACAAGTTGTTTCTAATCCTTACCAAGATTTACAATCTGAAGCTTTGGACAGCGCCAAGAAAACATCTCTGACAGAGAGATTGACGGCCGTCAGAAATAATGTCTGTGAACATAATCTACGAACTAAAACTACTCATCTTGAAAAACAACGTACACATAGACTACGAAATATACACATGGACACAAGTAACCTTAGATACCAGGTCAAGGTCATGGACATTGATAAACGCAAAAATGATCTGGCACTTCAAAAACGTATAACTCCACAAAAAGACTTTTCGTTTGATAGTCGGCAGATTCAAACAAGTGCAAAACGTTTGGGTATGACGAGTGAAGAATCTTTTTATCTTGACAAAAAATTACAATATCCTCTACGAGGTAACATACTACGTGATCATAATGCTAAACCTTTCATTAAGAAAGCTAAGAAAGTAATGGCTGATCATACCTTCAGAAAGAAACAAGAGTCTGAGAGATCGTTTCATTCTCGTACTGACAGAGCCACCACAGCTCATACTGTATCAACAACTGTAGATATCCCATCATCACCTGAACCTTGTAATAAAGCCCAGGAAACAACGTTACACAGAAACGGCTCCAAGTCAGCACCTCCTCCAAGAATTTCAACATCTGATCCACAATTCTCATCATCAAGATTAAGTGTTATTGATGAGACAGATGCTAAGCTACCCACAATTCCTGCCTCAGGGAGTACAGCTGTACCAGGAGCTGGTGGAAATGTCTCTCGTAACGCAAAGTCACATGTCAAGTTTAAGGTTGCCTCGCCTCCATTTAGACAATCTACACCAGATAAATTACTTAGATCAAGAACATATCATTCTGGTGTTGGACGAGTCACACGATCTTACAGTGAAGGCTGGGATAGTGACGATAGTGATGATGATTATATGTTTACTGAAAAAGTGGATCTGCGTGCTCTGTTTTTCAGTGACAAATCTCAAAGTGGAGAAACTAAGAGTACAATCAGCGGAACTACAACGCCGAGGACGATGCCAACACGTATGAGTGGAGAAATTCCTTCACAGTTTAAAGGGCCATCATCTGGTCCGCCAAAAATTACTGAAGACATGTTGAACAAGGAACAACAAGAAATTAAGGATAGAATTGATAGATTTCTTGGTAACATGAAAAAAGATGAAGAAAGAAAAGCCAAATTACTTCGAGAACAAAAACTTAAAGAAGAATCAGAAAAGGAAACAGAAGCTCAAAAACTTGAAAAAGAAACATTATCTAGAGCAGCTACATTGTTAAAGATATTTTCTAAACCATTAGATCCAACTAAAATATGGGGATACACGCCTCCGAAACGAGAACAGAAGAGCGCAACAAAGGAGAAAACAGCGGAAGAACTCGAAGCTGAGAAGCCAAAAACAGCCGAGGCAGATAATTCTAATAGAACTAAAAAATTGTGGGAATTGATTAAAACAAATGTTCAAAATGGAAATGTAACATCTAAGAAAAAGTATACAGCAAATGATTTACTTCTACAACAACTCACAGGAATCTTGATTCATTCAGACTCTAAATGTAACATACCAACAAATACCGCAAGTAGAGCGCTACGTCACACACCTACGTTCAAAATGAGGCGAGTCATAGAAGAGTTGATGAGACAACGAACACGATACGAACAACAAGAAATTGAGAAACTTCAACAAGAAAATGAAGAAGCTAATAAAATGAACTCTATCCCCTCACGAGCTTGGGCCACGCCCACAGCTGAACTAGAACAAGAATCTTGATAACCTGGTGACCATGGTAACAACAACATTATTAGAATGGAGATTATAAACAGTGTGTGCAATACATGAAGTAAGATACATATATTGTTAACTTATAGATAGTTTGCTCAATGGATCGGTGATTATTTAACAATGTAGAAACTTTGATATATGTGAATTCAATTGATAGGACTATATGTGATTTCTTTCCATACATTACTGAAGATTCAACTATATTTTACATTCATATCAAAGTGGATTAATAACTAATAATAGTAATATACCAAATACATCACAAATAATGAGTGTGATAATTGAAACTAAAATAACCGTACATGTTTAACAGTGGGTATTGTTTTTCAAATTCAACCTGATTCTTCTCCAATAAGGGACTTTAGTCAGTTATTTCCCCTTGTATACTCTTCAGATAGGTAGGTCCTATTAGTTGGATTACTCGGATTTTACCCTTATTTTTCAATGTCAATTTGCCAAAATTAATCTAAAATTACTTTTTTTGTAAATCATTTAATTTGTTTGAAATTCAAGCTAACTATTTTTAAGGTAAAGAATTATCTAAATTTCATCATTTCCATTTATATCTTCATTATCAAGAAAGATATTAGATGAAATATTTTGTTATCCTTACATAGGAATTCAATGATAAAATCCGAGAATTCCAACAGTAAGGACCTACTTACCAATTGGATTGCTTCAGATTTTATCAGGGAAAGATAACTGACTAAAGTCCCTAATTGTTTATAAAAATTTCAGTGTTACATAAACACAATATTTTAATCTTCATGAATTACACATATTGTCAAGTTATAAATAAATGTATTCTGGTCATTGCTTATTATAATATTCACTGTTTCTGCATGTAGTTTTATATCTCTATACCAATGTTGCAGATTTTAACTAGGCAGACCTGTATCAGTGAAATTTTGTCAGAATTTGAACTTATTTCGTACATGGGTATTGTTTTGTGAGAGACATTTACATTTATTGGTAAAAATCTAATTTTTATTTGAGAGTAGTTGAAATAAAATAACAAAATAATATTTCAAATAATTTGCTTAGTTATGAAATCACCCAGATAACTACTAAAGAATTTTTTTTATACATTTGTGTATGTTATGACAAATAATTTGATAGATGCTCTTAGACAAAGGACTATAATCATTTTATTTCTAGTCTATGACAAAAATGCCAAAAACAAAAAAATTACAAAAACATTGGACCAAGTGCCCAATCATCTTTTTTCTTTCAGCTTGATATGACCTTTCTGTGTTGGTGCGCCATAAACCAAAACAAACAAATCTTTTATCTGATTCCCACATATAGCAAATGAAAAATGAAAATTTCCAAAAATATTGTCCAAGAATAATAACATCCTTTTAGATTTAAAATAATCATTGGAATTTTGAAGAAATTTGTGATTCCTTAGATTGTATCTTACAAATATTAAACAGCTATGTTTTATATACGACTTCAAAATGACTTTCTAAATTTCATATAAACATTTGGACTGGCAAGTTATCATATGGACTAGGAGACCATTGTTTACTGAAAATCTGACAACTTGCAGGAATTCAAAAGTTCCTACACAATTTATAGCTAACATTCAACCATAAAAAATTCAAGGTCTTAAAAAGTTTTCATACTTATTTCCTCTACACATAAATCTCTACATGTTAAACTAATAAACAACATTCACTATCAATGTACTTATAAACTGAAAACTAATAAGTTGAAAAGTTTAATCCTGCACTAAGTGTAAATGTTAATTACTTTATAATAAGATTATATACCTTGAATCAATAGTTTAAATAAATATTTTATATTATATATACACTGAATAAAATATGATTAATTTTCAATTGATGATTATTTTAATCATTGATTTTTTTGCTTCATTGTAAAAACAAGTTCTGTCCAATTTTGTAGTAAGGGTCCAGTGGTGGAACATTAGGAATAAGGGTCCATGGTTCATATCCTACTCGGGGCAACGTTCAGCGGTGGAATGTCTCTAGGGATCAAGGTCAAGGGCTCAAAACCTACTAGGGCCACTTATAAAATTCTTATTCATTGAATAATATAATATGTAATTGCTCTCATGTTTTTAATTCCCAATTAAATACAAGTACAGACACAAAACAGTTCTCAAGGCTTAGATTTAGCAGAAAGGCTATAGTTTCCAAGCATATCAATAATTATAGTCCAACAGAATTAACCTGAGCTTGAACTACCTAATTATAATAATTACACACTTCACTTACATTAAATAGTGAGTTTCCGTATGCGTGTATATGGTTATACATGTGTTTATAACAACCGATGTGACTATAAATCAATTTATTAAAAGTGGCATGTTATTGTACTTTTAATTTTGGACACATTAGATTTTGGGGAAACAAGTACTATGGCACAGTTTCAAAGTATTTTTTCTTATGAAAACAACATTAATTGTTCAGTACGTGTATTTTGCCGAACGCTTCCGATAAAGTGCGATTCACAAAGGAAGACCAAAATAGACTGTAAATACTGAGTTTAATATATTCTTGCATAAAGGTCAAGCTCAGGTTAATTCTGTTGGACTATACAAAATATTTGTGTTGATTATTAGTTGAATATAGTTGATCATAACGCAACATATCAATCTTTATCATTAAAAACTTCCATGTTTCAGTTTTTACGACAAATAACAAATATTGTGAGTTCTTGGTCAAATCATATGGAAATTTTCTTTCGTCTGCAGAAAGCATGCCAGAAAGGTATAATTATGTATAAACAAATCTGAGGCTCTACAAACTAAGCAACCATCCAAATAATTTAATAGTCACTACATTGATAATTTTGTCAATGACATTCTTTTATTTAATTTTGTTTGAAAGTTGAAATATTATATAAAATTGTTGTATATTGTTTATAGAATGTAAATATGTATAAAATATTGTACAGTATAATAAATACGACTCAAACTGCTACATTCAGTACCTTGTTTTGTTTAACTAGAACTCTCCTACTAACCTGCGTCACCTGGTCATCAATCAGATTTTTACACTTTCGGCGATTACGCCGAAAAGCTTAAGTTATACCACAAAATGAAAATTATTGACGCTAAAATTGCCTGACCAGTTTAACCTGCAGAGTGATACATGTGTCTCTGATTTACTACGCAGTTAATTTCTAGGTGATAAAAGTAGTACTGTCAATCAACTGATGCGTATTTGTATCAATGATCATTGACAGGTGTTTACATATATTGATACGCATGTGAAAGGGGCGGAGTCAAATCTTGCTAATACTTTGATTATGGTTGGAGCTTTGAGTCAAGGCAATAAACATTTATATCAAGTTTTAAGTCATTACTAGTTTAAAATAACTACAGAAGTTTGACACTCCATGTTATACTATAAAACCTACAGTGCCCTCCAAAAGTTCTTGAACAAAATCTTGGGTTTTAAGATAAACTGATTCATCTTTATTTTTAATATAAGAAAGAAAGAGTCATCTGAGCAAATTCTAAAGTCAGCATTGATTAGTTTATTAACATATGATTAAAACAATGTTACATGAATAAGATCTAATGATAGTTAATTAACTTGTGTCTTGCATAATAATTTTATTCTCAACATTTCATCTGTCCAAAAACTTTTGGAGGGCACTGTATCTCCCCTCATTCCTTACAATTTTTATTAATTATGTTTCACCATTAGCAAGAATGATATTTTTCATAGTATGACATAAAATGTTGAGTTCCCGTGAAAGAATGCCAGTTATGACCAAGTAAAGCAATAAAGAGAAGTCACCAACAATTATCAAATATCTAAGATGCAGATTAACTAGTCAGTTGATACAAACATATGATACAGACAATAAAGACGTGCTTTAAGTTTTATCTAATATATATGTTAAAAAGATTTATTGATGATAATCCTAGACAACAACAATGTTCTTGTATAGTATACAGGTAAAATGAAATCAGAGCTGAAACAGTACAGTAACATCATACACAATGCAAAAGAACAAATATTTTTATTTCAACAATGTACATCTCTTTAAACTTTTTAACTTTAATTAAATTTAACAATATTTTGACATCCAAGTAAGTAAAAACTAATTCAATGACTCAGTACAATAGTAGTCTTATTTTATAAAGATAAAGAAGAATGTAAACTAGTTTTGCAAAGACCCATCAATTTGAAAGGATACTCTTTGGAATTGTCTAAAAATCAAAACTGAATTTCTGCAAAAAGTATATACAAGGGAGGTAACCTAAATGTCAAATTTCTGAAGACATGACAAGAGTTAAGGAACCTGATAGAATGAACACTACGTGACCGATTTATTAAAACAATTCAAACTTTATTACACAAAAATTGAAACCACAAACTTAATATGATCGCTAAAATTTGTCACAAAAATGGTTGTTTATGTAAGATGGCCAGGAATGGAAAATATTCTGAGTAAATATTGAAAACTGATAACAATAACAACAATACTGTCACAAAAACCAAGTTATACTAGGACTCCGAGCAATCTTTAAAATCTGCTAAAATTTGGCAATTTTCTGAGCAAACTGGTCAACTTGGTCTGGTTTCTATTTCATGTAACAAACTTACAAAAACGTATGTATATTGGTTCTATACATTTCAAATGGCATAACCACAACAATATATTAACAACATTGAAAATCATCGGAGCAAAGATAAAACATTTGCTGATGACCCCTAGAAACTAAAATCAATTCAAATCTACTGATATATACTAAAGATTGGCAGTTCTACATGAGATAAGATGAAAATATTACCTGGTTTCCAACAGGGGTGTTTATGTGGTTGACTATGTGCACCATACCATATTCTTTGTCTACAACCATCGTATGCTATAGAAAATTCATCATCACCAATACCATAACCTTCCTATAGAATACATAGATAGTATCTTATGATATAATATATATCATGACCTAACTTCAACAAGGTATGTATGTCCAGCCTAGGAACACAACCCATGACATCTGGATTTGAAGTAAGATATTTCACCAACAAATCTGGACAGGTAAGTTATAATACTAATATATTCAGTTATCAGTAGAAATTTATGAGAATTTATTTCTACAATCTCTTGTGCCATAATTAAAGTCACAGAAATTAAATCCATAAAAATAACAGAAATAGATACAATGTACCTAAACATTTATAATTTGTCTTCAGAATTTGTGAAAGAAAAACGTTCATTTGTTTTGGAAGATAATGACCACTCCGGAAATATCAACTTATACAGCAGCTTGATAAATTATTCAATACAACTCTTCTTAAAACTTAGGCTTGTGTTATCTAGATAATTTCTCTCAACAAAGTTAAGAGCTTTCTATGAAAAATATACTTAAGTGACTTAAGATGATGTCACAATATATCCCCTTTCTTTAATTCAAGGGTCATAACTTTTGTGTTTTCCACTGATTGTCAACTAAATTCTAGCTTGGCTATTCTGGCAAGAGATGTCCTGTATGAATTAAATAGTCATCTATTTACCTTAAAGAGCAAATAATGAAACATTTCTGTGTCCTGCATTCCAAGACAGCCATCAGTCATTAGTCTTCATATTTATAAGACATGAGTTTGATATGCAAATAAAAATCTATATAAATATTGTAGCAGAGGTATAATACGACACTTGTACACCCTTGCCTTCAAGCTAGCTTTTCTAACAACGTGTAAGAGTGTCCGCTTACGACTCCAGAGGTTGTGGGGTCAAATCTTCGTTCAGACCTAGGATTTTTATGGGGTTACATTTGGCGCCCAACGTAAATAACCCACTAGGAATTGCGTAATTGCACCCTTAGATAGTCCCACAGACAATCAAGCTCCAAGAATTCGAGGACGAATTCTTATAAGGAGGAGTTGTGTGTAGCATAGGTAAAATACGGCATTTGTACTCCCTTGCCTTCAAGCTAGCTTTTATGGCGACATGGTAGAGTGTAAACTTAGGACTCGAGAGGTGGTGGATTCGAATCTCCGTTCCGACCTTGGATTTTTATGGGGTTGCAATATGAAGGAGAGAAAGAGGTATGTTTAAAACTAGTACAGTCTAAGTATACAAACTCTTACATAATTAAGAAAACTACTATCTTTAGTAGCCCAACCAATTTGCATGACACCAGCTGTTACTATGGTAACCTCGTAATACCAAATACCAGAATCTACTTGGAATGTACATCTAACACTTTCAAATGATGAAGCATCACATCTAGCCTGTAATATATAAATATAAGGTCACAACAAGTTGATCATGTGTTCTACAGATTTTTCTGGAAAAAAATGGGGCAAGCGAGCGAAGAAAAAAAATTTAAAAAGTCTTTATTCACTTGCTTTATATAGCAGTTTGACCAAATTTTTATGGGCGAGCGAGGAAATAAAAATACTTTTTTGTAAAAACCGTCAAAATTAAGGTGCGAGTGAATCCATAGAACATATGATCAATTTGTTGTGGCCTAACACTTTTATTATAATAGGAAACACACAAACTATACATTTATCAATGGGAATTTATTATACTACATGAGTAGTACTCATTCTGCACTGATATATTGATTCTTAGAAGAGAAACATCTTCAAGTTATAAATATCTTAAACAAAACACAGAAAAATCATGTCAAAAAGAGACTATTCCTTGGTTTCAGAGAAGGGTTTATCTTATTTCAACTCATAAGCTCAGAAAATGATATTTTCATAAGTCTATGCCACTTAAATATTTAGCTCAGTGAAATGAAATCTTGCACCAAATTTGACCAATATCCTCTTTATCCTCAAGTTACATTTCACATTAAACAATGAAGTCTTACCTCTAATCCATCAGGAGATATCTTCAGATATTCACTTACATCATTACAATTTAACATCACATTGATTTTACTTAAATCTTCATTTTCATATGAACATGCTCTACCCTGTAGTGTGATAAAATGTCACAAAGTTAGTATACATTACCATCAACATAATGATTATAATGCAATTTGAAGTATTTTGTTATATACATGGGCTAAATTGACGCACTGACAATTTTGATTGAGGGTCAAAAAAGGGTATTTGGAATTTTCGTGCATCAAAACCGGAGGTCTTGGGTCTAATTCAAGCCCAGTAGACATTGAAAAGCTTAAGATCTTTACAACATCAACATCTAGCAGCATCTCATTTGATTGACAATATGTAATAACAAGTAAATCTGTGAGCTAATGCTCACTAGTGATACCCCCGCAGTGAGAAATATGACTATCATAATGTAACTTTCATTTAACAAAATCTAAAAATATGCGACAAACAGGAAGTAGATGAGCAAGGAGCATGAAATCGCTTTACACCCTATGGGACTATGGGATGAAGCAATATGCAAAGTATTAGGCTGCTGCATGTTATAGTTGCTGAGAAAACTGCGACGGAAATTTTGTAACGGACGCACGCACGGACAAGGGTAAAACAGTATACCCCCCTCTTCTTCGAAGCGGGGGTATAATAAATGCTATCTCCGTAAACAGATATCCTGTAGACCTCTCTCGTATAGGATCTCTTATAGTCACTCCAAAGGTCACGCCAAGATGACCTTTGTGTCAATTAATCAATATGTAGCCTTCAGCTAGATGATGTAATAGAATTTTGATTAGGAAATTTATATTTTTAGAATGAGTTATAGGAGCTTAATTGATGGTGGTGTTATCTACAGGCTGCGATTTGACAAATCTTTTCAAATTGTGTGACATAGGTAAACAAGTTACTAAACATTATGATTGCATCATGAATATTATTATCATTAAGGTCACCTGAATCTAAACCTCATAATGAAACGGCCAGACCTTCAATTAGCAACTAGGCGAGAAATTTTAAATTGTTTTTAATCAGATTGAAATAAACAGCACCAAATGCTCAAGATATTTTTTCCCAGCTAGCTCAGTTGGTAGCATGTAAGTCTACTGATCAAGGGATCGTGGATTTGATTCCCGGGCGGGGCATACTTTCGTGAAGCTTGGTCATGAAATTATTTTCTACAGCCATTCTACTCCTACCAATGATTTTTAATTAAGTCACTGACAAAAGTATGCACTTAGTAGTTGGTAAAAGCTAAATCAAAAGATTCAGCCTTTCCAGGAACAGTGAGTAGGTTGACTGGCGGCCGTTATATGACCTATACAATGTGTTGCTATAACGTTGAACCCAACAAAAACTAACAAACATTATTTGTGAATTTTTAGCTCACAATACTCAAAATAATGGAAATGATTTGCAGAATTATCATCAAGAATAGTAAAAACATCAGAATACCAAAATTTTAAAAAAGAAACATATTTTACTAAATGTACAAGTTGAAGTATACTTGAAGAAATACTTACATCTGATGTAACTAAAAAAAAGAAATAGAAAACAGATTAAAAAATTGAAGACAAATTATTTTTCTCTGTTCCGTTACTATATACAATTTAATGCTAAGCTTCACTGTGAAACAAATTCTTACATCTTATATATACTTATCATTAATATTTGAACATTCCCATGCCTGGACCGTTTTGGTTTGGTATCAATAGGGCAGTTAAGGTAGGCCTATATCATGGTTCAGTTTGATCTGCCATACAGGAACTACAGTTCTGTTCATATTATGGTTCATTGATATAGGTAACTACCTAATTATAATGTGTTAATTGAATCAAACAATATCACCAGACTTTCATCAAAACATCATAAGCCATCTAACATATTTACAGTTAATCAAAACTGGTTATATATAAAAGAAATAATGACTGAACTGTCATCACCAATGTCTTAATTGTGCCCAGAAATTTCACTTCAATATTATAACAAGAACCAAAGTGCTGCTTTGGCGAATTGTAATTTTGATGATGTTTAAAATACTGGTACCAATACTAAAAGGTATTTTCTTTATGAAGTATCAGGGCTCGAATTTAAACTCGCATACTCGCAAAATGCAAACTTGTGTATTTTTGAAAATTGCGAGTAACTTTTATTTTAACTCGCAAACTTTCGCGAGTTGAACTTGCTGCAAAAATATCACCGTCCAAACTAATAAGGCTCAAATCAGCATTGGAACAGCAAAATAGATAGATAATATTAATTAAAGATGTAATAAAGATTCACAGTAAAAACATGTTCGATATTCTTTGTCTATTCCACAATAAGGCAATTGTTTTAACTATAGTAAAATATAGAGCTATTTTGCTTTTTTTACATTGCCTATATAAATAGTTATTATGTACGCTTAAAACTTGGTGAAAAAAATGTGAGTAATTTTTTTCATTTTGCGAGTTGATATAAAATCAACAAACAAAAATTTGCAAGTCCAGTGTTTAGTTAAATTCGAGCCCAGTGAAGTATGTATGACCAACACTGTCACCAGTATCAAGTACTCTCCCCTCTATCCATGGAACCAACCACAAGATATATAAAATACTTACATAAATTATCAAGACACCATCTAGCACAGAAACCAACTTCTCTCTTTAAATAATCTTTATCATGCCATAATGATTCTAATTGAATTAAAGGGTTAGGATTTAAAGACATTAAACATTTAGTTACAGTAATCTTGTTTTCACCTGAAATATACATAACACATACAATTATAATAACCATAAAGGTAAAAAGTCACATAATCTTCAAAATGTAAACCAATCTGATTAAAACCCGATCTAAAATTTTCCGCTCGCATACTCGCTAATTTAGATCTGGCCTTTTTCAAACGAAGGTCACGTTCAGGCGACCTTTTCTCATCATAATATTCATGACGAAATTGTTATGATATGTTACTTGTTTACATCGTCTACGTCACGAAATTTGAAATGAGCCGCCCAATCGCAGACTGGGAATAATACTGCTGTTAAATTAGCATGCAAACCTTGGTCTAAAAATAGAAATTACGATAATCAAAATGTGATTGATAGTGTTTTCGTCTAGATGAAAGCTACGCATTGATTGGTCGACACAAAGTTCATCTCGACGTGACCTTGCATTGACTTAGTAGAGATCCAGTACGACAACGCTCTACAGGATCTCTGTTTACGGAGATTGGTGAGTTGTTAATGTTCACTCTGAATCCTCAGCACAAATTAGTTGGTTTTTTTTTTACTAGATTTAACGCCGTGCAACACAATTTAGGTCATTTTACGGCTTCAGCGCACCCAACCTAGCTTTCCTGGACCCTTGTCTATAACCAGTACTCACCTACCCTTCCACAAGGCTGAAAACTTCTCCACACTATCTAATCAATAGAGGAAAATAGACATTATTGTCAAATTTTCATGGAAGGGTACTATAACCTCCCCTGGTGGGATTCGAACCCGTACCCCCTTCTGGACATGAGATTCCAAATCCCGGCCCACTACCAACTGTGCTATGGACCAGGGTACCTCTGCACAAATTAGTTATGCACATAACCTGGTTTATGGTCACCTCAATTTTTGTGCAGAGATTAGAGCTGACCACCTAAACTAACAGGATCCATTATGATATTTTGGAAAAGTAAGGTATAGTCCAACAATATTAACCTGAGCTTGAACTACCTTATTATAATAATTACACACTTCACTTTCATTAAATCGTGAGTTTCTGTATGCGTGTAGACGATTACCCACCTGTTTATAACAGCAAATATGACTATAAATCAATTTTGTAAAAGCAGGGTGTTATTGAAACTTTACGTTTTACTCATTTTCTGTGGAGAATCACATAAGTCTGCAATATTGTGGCATGGTTTCAAAGTATTTATTCTTATGAAAACCAAATTATTACATTATTACGAGCATTTTGCCAACAGCTTCCGATAAAGTGTGATTTACAATGGAAGACAAAAATAGACAATAAATACTGAGTTTAAAATATATTCTTGCATAAAGGTCAAGCTCAGGTTAATTCTGTTAATACTGTGACAGTCTGTCCAAGACTTTCAATCTCCATTCTCTAACAGTGGCAGTTACCTGGTTTTCTGGTACCACTTCATTCCAGTTTGGACAACCAACATCTTCATGAGTTCAAATTAGAATTAATGTCCAAGACAGATTGATTTCATTCAGCTAAAAGTCTAGTTGTTACATTTTCTGGGTCATCTTTCCAGCATATTTTATTCCAGAGAAAGGGGAATATTAGAAATCAGAAACTTTTTGAAGTAATTCAATACAATTTTACTAGGATATATAAAACCAACATAAACTTACTTGTCTGTGCAAATTTTTCTAATGCTACCAAGGAATGTAGAATTATAACAGAAGGATGAGACATACTCTGTAAATATATATATATATAATATACATGTAACAATTTACTATACAAGTATTCTAGTCGTAAATCCTTCTATATGTTACTGTTGAATTATCGTAAGACTTTTGATAATATGCTGCCCAGAAGGTTAAAGTCAATCACTCAGTATACTGTACACAACATCATAACATAAGAATAATTTGTTGTTTTATTGTAAGTATTTCAATGAATATAGGTAACCAAAAGTTGATACATAATCAGTGTCAGTTAAAAAAGTAATGCAGGGTGGTAATTCTTCTAGAACACAGAAAAACTGGGCAACTTTTCATAAATTATAACACAATAAAATGTTGATCTTTTACAAACAACAGAGATAAAATATAGTAAGTCATCATCTTGACCCCACAAGCCTGAAGTTGAGAACTGGGGATAATTACGTATTCCCATAGTTATGCTAGTTGATAATTTTGCCCTTTACTCAGGGGTGGATCCAGGATATTTTTCTAGGGTGGGGTCCGAACTTTTCCAGGGGGGGGGGGGGGTCTGAACTTTTCTAGGGAAGGGGGGGTCCGAACCTCGAACCACAACCACATTATACACATTTTGCAGAGAAAATGCAACATATTGATAATAAAAACTACATTACCATTAAATCTATGTTAAGCCCCGAGAAAAAAATGCTTCATGCTACTTAAAAATGACTTACAGGCAAGAAATACACTAATAAACAGGTACATTTTCCAAATTCTAGGGGGGGTCCAGACACCCCCCCCCCCAATGGATCCGCCTAAGTTTACTAACAGTATATAACATAATAAATTGGACTGGTACTCCAGAAAATTTAGGGCAATGACTGTTGTGACTGTAAAGAGTAGTGATAACTATAGATTGTAATAGATTTATTGCAGGGTTATAATTTTATCTTAGAGTGAAAATATTCTAAATCTAAATGTTTAATATTGGGAAGGAATGAGTATGGAAACAAGACTCCAGACCTGGGATGCTTTTCACGAAAATACTTATGAAAAAAATCTTCGTAAGTCACTTTCATATAATTAGCACTTCAAAGTCAGACAGATAATCAGCATAACTATGATATGATATTCATAAGGTATACACAATTCTACACAATTTGTATAATATTTAGAATTGATAAGCCAAAAAATGAGCGTATTTTTAATATTTCTTGCTTTTGACTTACAAAGATTTTTTTCGTAAGAATTTTTGTGAAAAGCATCCCAGAGAGATAAAGTTTTAGTAACTTGTATCACAATCATACAAAACATACATCAATGCATCTTTTCACAAAAATTCTTACATAAAAAGTTATCGTAAGTCAAATTCATGATTTTGCAGTTCAAAGTCAGGAAGATAATAAATATTACTATGATATGACATTCAAAATGTATGCAATATTTTTCATAATTCAATTTATTTGGAATTGATTGGCCAAAATATGTCAGTACATGTATAATTAATGTTTCTTGCTTTTGACTTACGATGATTTTTATCGTAAGAGTTTTCGTGAAATGCATCACTGATATAATAATAAGTCATGACATATTTTATTGCAGTGAAAATGTTTGTAACTCATTAAAAATGTTTTAAATGTTTAATCTGATAAGTGGATAATTGATCAATACTGGAAAACAAGAAAACAGACATAAGAAGTAAATGATTAATACAAGTTATAATGACTTGTTTACCTATCAAGCTAAATGAATGTTTTAAAGATCTAAATCATTTATATTTGTCCAGTAATCAATTACATTATCATACAATGATTGCCTTAAACAAATGTCTACAAAATGTTATATATACAGACACAGTCAAACTTGTACTAAGCGACCAGTCAAGGGATGTACAATATATGGCAGCTATTGCTTGTTTTGTAAGTATTTAATGAAGGTTCGTCCACTCCATATGGATGCATTATGTCCAGACCCAGGAGTGTGACCCGTCACCCTTTGGAAGATTTGTTTTTGGCCAGAATATATGGCAGTTAAAGACAGGTTGTTGCTTAATACAGGTCTAAGTTTCATCAAATTTTACACTCAAATAACTAAACTACTTTAGTCAGGTGGATGTCTAGAAGAGGCGTTTATCAGATCCAAATTTAATTTATGAGATAGGTTTACTTCAGTCATTGTCTTACATTTCTATGATCTTGATTTATTTTGTTATGTAGGTAAGGGAAAATGAGGGACTTTTGTCAGTTACCTATCCTTGATAAAATCTGAAGCAATCCAATTGGTAAGGCCACAACAAATTGATCATATGTTCTATGGATTCGCTTGCACCTTAGTTTTGATGGTTTTTACAAAAAAAATATTTTTATTTCCTTGCTCGCTCATAAAAATTTGGTCAAACCGCTATATAAAGCAAGTGAATAAAGACTTCTTTAAAAAAAATTTTCTTCGCTCGCTTGCCCAATTTTTTTTCCAGAAAAATCCATAGAACATAAGATCAACTTGTTGTGGCCTAAGTAGGTCCTAACAGTTGGAATCCTAGGACTTTATCGTTGATGTCCTATGTAAGGATTATACTTTTTTAGAATATTTCATCACATATCTTTCTTGTTAATTAAGATATTTACTAATTGGACCTACTTATTAAAAGAGTATAAAAGGGAAAATAACTTATTCATCAACTGGTCAGACTATAATTAAATGAAATCTTAACTTTCATAAGGCGGAATCATTTATCATTCATCCTGAGCTTTGGATTTGTGGGATAAGGTGATTGCTAACAGCCAAATCAGTGCAATGCCTGATACAGCTGACCACTAAACTAGGTTTGACAATACAATCCAACCCCTCTTAAGCAGCCAGCCAAGGGAAACAGCCAAATTGGCTGCTTAAGCGGGGTGACCACTTAAGAGGGGGTTCGCCATTGAGAGAGAGGGGGGGGGGTCTGTAGGTAAAATTTTAATGAAATAGTGTTGTTTTAATTGAAGTTGTATGCTTGTTTTATGCTTTACAAGACAAGGTCACACAATAGACAGTAAATTATTTTCATTCTGTGTAATATTCTTTACTTCTGTTGAATAGATTAAACTGACATATGTACGACCAAGTTGAGAAAAAAATCGGTAATTAAGTCGTTCAGACTAAATGCCGTAATAGTTAAAAAAATACGAAAATGAAACTGTGAAATTTACGCAATTTATATGTCTAAAATGTGATAAGTCTTAATAACCAACAAATAATTTAATAATACAAATGTATATATTATATACACATATTCATTTCATCAGTTAACCTTTAAATTTTCCAAAGAAACATAACATTCTATATAAACAATCCACAGTTTGGTCAATGATAATTAAACAACAAACATCTTATTGTTTTAAACTGATTACAAAAAATTCTAACATTTCACCATTTTTTGTTGATATTTTGTCCCATGAATAATGAACATCATTTTATTGGTTTTCACATAAAATTTATGACTCATATACAAAACAGACTAAGTGCGTAAAATTTACAATAATATATATTTTTACAGTCACACACAGAATGTAAAAATTCTAATTTTTTATGACAATAAAATATCATAAGCTAACTTAATAAAATAAAACGTATCTTACATTTATGTTAATAATTTGATTTCTTACTAAAGATTTTAACTTGAATTATTACTAAGGTCATAAATATACACCTATAAATACCAGGCCATGATAAGTTAGTTTTAAACCCAACGAGATTGAAAGTCATATTTGATTTGTATTTATGATGAAGACAAACAGACTTCAGTAAACTATCTCATTTCAATGTCTTATAGGCACTGAGGCAAATTATCAAACAAGCTCCCCTCCCCCTGCCAATATAAAGCTGTACCCTTCTCAAAAATTGAGCAAATTGGTTACCAAGGGTACAAACTGGATTTGATTTGCCATGATGTAAAATCTTCCATACAATACACTAATTAACAACCCCAGAGCCATTTTTAAGGTTTGTCAGATATTGTTGCATAATACATCACTGTGAAACTCTTAATAAAAGCTTCATAATGCAGTTTAAATTGTTAAGACATCTTGCCTAGAACTTAAGTTAGTCATTTTTAAGACATGAAAACTGTGCCAAAATTTTTGAAATTTTCCTCCCATAACATGTTTAAACAGCTAAAAAAGACTTATAACAGCAATCTTCGAAGACAATTTTCAAGAAAAAATATTTATAATTAATATCCATAATCAGTAACCATGTTTACTTTAAGAGATCTAAGTTTTAGACACAAAAACTAACGTTTTTTACACTCAACATCAGAGATTCTGGCACCACAGAGAGGCATACAAATGGTCAAACAATAATTAAGAATGGCACAGATGCTGACCAAATGCTCACTTTTCAATACCTATACAGGGCCCTCCAGAAGTTATTAGAAAGAATGCTAACTTTTTAATACCTATACAGGACCCTCCAGAAGTTATTAGAAAGAATGCTCACTTTTCAATACCTATACAGGGCCCTCCAGAAGTTATTAGAAAGAATGCTCACTTTTCAATACCTATACAGGGCCCTCCAGAAGTTATTAGAAAGAATGCTCACTTTTCAATACCTATACAGGGCCCTCCAGAAGTTATTAGAAAGAATGCTCACTTTTTAATACCTATACAGGACCCTCCAGAAGTTATTAGAAAGAATGCTCACTTTTCAATACCTATACAGGGCCCTCCAGAAGTTATTAGAAAGAATGCTCACTTTTCAATACCTATACAGGGCCCTCCAGAAGTTATTAGAAAGAATGCTCACTTTTCAATACCTATACAGGGCCCTCCAGAAGTTATTAGAAAGAATGCTAATTTTTCAATACCTATACAGGGCCCTCCAGAAGTTATAAGAAAGATGAAATTTTAAGAAAAAACGACTGTGTGTGCCACTAGCAATTAATATGATTAAATCTTATTCATGTAACATACATGTAGTTTGTTCAACTCTTTCATGAATAAAAGTTAATTATTGTTTTCTCCTAAATACAGGATTGTGTTTAAAGCATTTTTGAGGGCACTGTATTAGAAGTGTTACTTTTATTTGAATTATTCCAATATTGACACCCAGGGAAGTTTACATATTATACAGAATAATACATATTTATGATGTATCAAAATATCATCTATCCTGACACCCCCATTATAAGACCATACCATTTTATATTGAAAGCACTTACCAAATTACTAATTAAATATTCTAAAACTTCTTGTGAGAGTAAGACTACGCTATTAGGTCCTGAAATAGAACAATATAATATTCCAATATCAAAACAATATAATATTCCAAGATAAGACAATATAATATTCCAAGGCAATATAATATTTAAAAAAAAAACACCACAATATAATATTCCAAAATAAAACAATATAATATAATAATATAAAACAATATAATATAATAATATAAAACAATATAATATTTCAAGACAATATAATATTCCAAGATAAGACAATATAATATTACAAGATAAGACAATATAATATTACAAAATAAAACAATATAATATTACAAGATAAAACAATATAATATTCCAAGATAAGATATACTGTATACTAGATTATTTTTTGATGTAAAATATTGACATTGGATAAAATATCAACATTTACATTGTACTTCAAATTTCCACCAGATAAAAACAAATATACCATTTTCATGGATTACAGTTACTTGCTCACTGATTTTGAAGTTTTTTATATTATATATTTATATTATATTTATATTACCTATAAGAGCCTGTAAATGTGTTAAGAAAATAAATACTTTACATTATAATGTAAACTGGCCTACATATTGTGAGAAAATACAGAGAAATATAATACAAGTAACAAAACGCACTGAAATCATCTGTACCATTACCATTGAGGTATTCTATACATATTGAAAAACACTATCTTCTTCAGCTATATTGATAACTTAAGTGCTGTACTGCTTTTAGTAATTTTAAAGTGGCCAAATTTTTTTATTAGGAAAACTCAATATTACTGTACATAATATGAGATCATTTTCAGAGAGAAAGCTATCGAACAGATTTCACCTTCGTACACTATATTCAATACCAGACTAGTTATCATACATAAAGGCATGGATGTGGAATTCCTAATTTTAGAAGGTTACATTATGTAAGAGGAGACTTGCCATTATTCAACCATGAACAACAACTCTGATGTACCTCAGTAGCTGTCAAACTCAGGGGTGTGGAATTTCTATGTCGGACTTGTCTGAATCGTTCATTTATGTTTGTGGACAAGTAAATATTTCCATCCCACTTGCCTGTGAACAAGTAATATTCTTTAACTATAACAAGGGCATTTTGATCTGAGACGAGTTGATTTTTAGATTTCACTTGTCAACAGACAAACAGGTAAAACTTGAAATTCCACAATCCCGATAGGAATAACATAAACTTTTAATCTTTAACAAGGGACCCATTCTGAGAATACCTGTATATTTGGTATGAATACAATGAAAGATCTAGTTTTCATGTTCACTTACATACCTGCCCCATGTTCACTACTGTTAGCTAACGTTACTGGTATGGGAGAACTCAACCCGAAGACAACTCAACCTGTGCAATTCTCAACTCTAAGTTGGGACAACTCAATCAGATAGTAGGTGATTGAGTTGTCTCGGGTTGAGTTGTCTATGGGTTGAGTTGTTCCGACGCTTCTGTTATGGAACGTTCAAGGTAGCTGAACATGCTGCTAGTACAGTTTATCTTACCTGCTAATTTTTCAGCTAGACATCCTAACAATACACACAGGTTTCTCTGACAACAACATTCTTTATATGTAGCAGCTGGACCATTCTTAGATAAACCTAGATTCTTCCTTAATTCTACAATAGCTTCCTGCAAGTAACCATAGTAACATGTACATAATATAGGACATTTTAACAATCAACAAAATTATGGTACTAAAGTGGTTGCCCGAACAGGTCATTTTAGTAGCAAGCACTATATCTTGTTTGTATAGAAATTTGTTATTTTGTAACAATATTTTATGAATTTTGACATTTAAACACTTACTATAGGTTAGGTTTAGTTTATAACAAATTACTTTCACAGAGATTAGGGGCTGAGTTTCACCTCCTCTGAACCCCTCCCTGAGTTCCTGTTCTTGCAAGTCAGCACTTTTTAATCAAGAACATAATAGAACATAATTACATAGTGCATACATAGATATTGGTCTAGATTTGATAGTTAACAAGAGCTCCGCTGGGCGGGGCATTATACGCCCGTGTGCAGTCCATGCTGTGTTCTATCTCATATGAAGTCCCTGTGACCTTGACCAATGACCCTGGGATCTCAGAATAGGTCCCATCCTTAACTGGAGGGCTATCCAAAGCAAAGATTTTGAGAACCTAGGTACAGCCATGGTTGAGTTATCACCGACACAAAGTTTTCCCATACAAACTTCCAGTGATCTTGACCCTGGGGCCTCAGAACCAAAAGTTCTCGCCCTTGACCCAAAGAGTATTGATACATAAAATTTGGTGATCTTAGGTAAAGTTGGTTGTTGGACAAGGTTTTTCCTCATGATTTTTCTTGTGACTTTGACCTTTAACCCAGGGACCTAAAACCAAAGGGGCATATGCTAGACATTAAGGCTCCCCTTAAATAAAGTTTGGAAAACCTACAATGTAGGTACAATCATTATTGAGTTACTGTCCCGAAAATGTTTCAATATGAATTAAGTCCCTGTGACCTTGACTTTTGACCCTGGGGTCTCCAAATCAAAAGAGAACATCCAATACCAAAGAGCTATCAACACATTACATATTAAGTTATTGTCTGGACAAGGATTGTCCACATGATGCCCCTGTGACCTCAATCTTTGACCCAGTTTTGACCCAAAACCAATTGGGAACATCCTTGACACATGGGCTACCCTCACATAAAATTTGGTGAACTAAATTCATGTTACTTATTAAATATAGCATTATTTCCATGGTTTGCCATTTTGACTTTGTTAACATATTGATTGAACATTTGAAGTCACTGCTTGGTAATTTGATATCTTCTGGATGATGGTTTAAACTTGACCTAGGGGCCCCAAAACCAATAGGGAACATTCTTGACACATGGGCTACTCTCACATGAAATTTGGTGAACTCAGGTGCAGTCATTGTTGATTTACTACATGGACAATGTTTTTCAATATGATGCCCCTGTGACCTTGACCTTTGACCCAGGGGCCCCAAAACCAATAGGGCATAACTTTGACACATGGGCTACTCTCACATAAAATTTAGTTAACCTAGGTACATTGGTGGTTCAGTTATTGTCTGGACAAGGTTTTTCCATATGATGTCTTTGTGACCTTGACCTTTGACCCAGGGGCCCAAAAACCTAATGGGAACATCCTTGACACAAGGGCTACATTCACATAAAATTTTGTGAACTTAGGTACAGTCGTTGATGAGTTATTGTCCAAACAAGGTTTTTCAATATGATGCCCCTGTGACCTTGACCTTTGACCCAGGAGCCCCAAAACCAATAGGGCATAACCTTTACCCAAGGGCTACCCTCACATAAAATTTGGAGAACCTAGGTACATTGGTGGTTCAGTTATTGTCTGGACAAGTGTTTCATTGTTTGCCATTTTGACTTTATAAACATATTGATAGAACATTTGAAGTCACAGCTTGGTAATTTGATATCTTCTGGTTTAAGATTTAAATTTAACCCTGTTTTCCCAAAACTGATAAGGTACATCCTTGACACATGGGCTACTCTCACATGAAATTTGGTGAACCTAGGTACAGTCATTAGTGAGTTATTACCCGGACAATGTTTTTCAATATGATGCCACTGTGACCTTGACCTTTGACCCAGGGGCCCCAAAATCAATAGTGCATATCCTTGACACATGGGCTACTCTCACATGAAATTTGGTGAACCTAGGTACATTGGTCTTTCATTTATTGTCCGGACAAAGTTTTTCCATATAATGCCCCTGTGACCTTGACCTTTGAACCTGGGGCCCCATAAACCTATAGGGCGCATCTTTGACACATGGGCTACTCTTACATAAAATTTGGTGAACCTAGGTACAGGCGTTGTTGAGTTATGGTCCGGACAAGGTTTTTCAATTTGATGTCCCTGTGACCTTGACCTTTGACCCAGGGGCCCAAAAACCGATTGGGAACATCCTTGACACATGGGCTTCTCTCACATAAAATTTGGTGATCCTAGGTAGATTGGTTGTTAAGTTATTGTCAGGACAAGTTTTTTTCCCATATGATGCCACTGTGACCTTGACCTTTGACGCAGGGGCCCCAAAACCGATAGGGAACATCTTTGACACATGGGCTACTCTTACATTAAATTTGGTGAACTTAGGTACATTGGTGGTTCAGATATTGTCCGGACAAGTTTTACCTATTTTAAGTCCCAGTGACCTTGACCTTTAACCCTGGGGTCTCAAAATCAATAGGAAACCTCCTCCACCCAAGGGCTATCAACACATAGAATTTGAGGAACCTAGGTTCATCCTTTCTTGAGTTATCATCCGGACAAGCAATTGTCCACGGACGGACAGACGGACAGACGGACAACAGCATAACATAATACGACCGTTTTTTCAAAACGGGCGTATAAAAAGGTACAGTAAGGCAATAAATTGAATTAAGCTTTGAAACTTGGAATAAACTCATGTTTAGTACATCAAAATACTGCCGGTGAAAATCAAATATTAAACAATGCAATTAAACAATTGCAGTTTATCGGTACGAGTTTTTTACCACTTCTGCGCATGCCTAACCGGTCAGAGCAGGTAAACTTCCGCTGCTATGTTAAAATAAATAACAGAAGCAAATGGCTGCATTTTTTCACGTTTAAAACATAAATACGGGGGTTCAGGGGCAGTAGCCCCTGATATAACATAAAATCCTGTATTTTCATTGGTTGTTAGCGTTAATTATTTGCCAAGCTTAGTTACTAATAAACACTACAATTTCGCGGATTTTTTACATACATTTAAACTGCAATTGTCCCAACAATGCAATTGGTGCATTAGTCCAGTGGTAGGGCACACTTGTAGATTGAGAGGACCCAGGTTCAAACCCCATCAGGGGCACTACTAATTTCCTTGAGCAAGAAAAAATACCTACAATTGTTTCATTCCACCCAGACAAATGGGTACCTGCAATGGTGGTATAATTCCATTGCACTATATGTTGCACTTAGAGAAGTAAATGACTTCTACAAGAGACTTATACCAGTAGCCTAATGACCTGCAGTAATGTATTTTTCCACAAATTTGGGAATATGACCCATACCCTTAGAATTGGGAATTTTATCGGCATTTTGGTTTAAATTGGGATGAAATATCATGCATATTTAATAACAATAGCAGACTTAACAAAGTTTTTAGTAACATTTTTCATTAAAAAGAAAGATTACTGGGATCATCCGATGCATAATTTTCAGCTGCCTTTTTTCAAAAATCTTTTTTTTTTCAAGTAAATTGGGAATTTTGGATTGAAATTTGGGAAAAAAAGACATGATTTTAGATTGGGAATATAGCCCATAAACGGCTATAAAATTGACCAAAAATAAACACTGAGCAGTAATAACACAGTCGATGAACATGCATTACTCCATTAGAAATAAGCTTGGACCAAATATTAAATTACTGAAAGTGAAGAGTGAATTATATATTGATGGATCAGTACAAGACTAGTCTAACTACATGTAAATAAAGTAAGTTCAGGGCACTAAACAACTTTTGGGGGACAGGTACCCATACCCTCAGATATGGGAATTTTGCCTCGTTTCAAGGCATTTTGGGGAATTTTCCGTCACTTTATAAATGTGTACAGTTGAGACTTTTACCAGTCACATTTACACTAAACACTTTTCAACCATTGATTTGAATAGCTAGTATAGATTGTTAACCCTTTACTGGTTGTGACATGTGTGAAAAGTAGCCATTTTTTCACCATTACGCGCAAGGGCTATTTCAAGATGCTCTAATTTCATTACTAATTATCATACAGATATGCAACTCGGCCAAGTTATTACCTGGGTGAATGTCTTTCAGAAAAACCAAGTTGAGCCCCTGATAAGAAAACAAGTTTTCAGTATCTGAGCCCCCTTTGGAACCCCCCGAGACATTTTTTTGTGAGGGAGGCGCGCGAAAAAAGCTTATTTTTTGGGGACAACTATCCTTAAGTGAAATTCACTTATTTCAGTTAAAAAATACCATTTTCAAGGCTGTGGCAGCCATTTTGGAAGGGGGGGTCTAGACACGTAAAAATGCAGGATTGAGTGGTTAAGGGTTAATGTAGAATGACAATAAAAAAAATTAATGACATTTTGAAGAGAAACTTTATCTGAGATAGAGAAAAAAAACATATGAGAGGGGAATGGGGTCCATATTCAGCCCCAAAATATGCCAAACGAGTGCCCTGAGGTTGTATACAAGTTTTATTCTGACCAATCATTCTATACATACCCTAGTAGGTAATGGACATTCATCTAACAATAATGTTATAACAGCAGGTCCTAGTGGATCTTTCATTGGTATAGCTTGTATTAAAGATTTAGTTACATCTAACCATCCGGACTCTGTCTCGGCTATTTTATGTAACTGTATCATAGCTTGAGGTGGTTCAATCTCACTGAAATACGTAACATAAGTAGTGATTTATTTGATCTGAAATAAGGCTGATTGTCTGCCTTTTCACAATGAAAAAAATGTTGAAAAATCACTTAAATATAAAAATAGTTTATCTATCAGAAACAACAGTGCTTTGCTGAGGATTTAAATATGAGGGACCTAATGGTCTCTAAATCAAAAATTCAATTAAGCATCCTCAAAGATAACTGTGCTTAGGAAAATTTTTAATTATACTGCATAATCTCAGTGGTTGGTTGATCTACTCAGTGTCCCTAGACAAGTTCAGTTTCCTAAGCTTTTAGTCAGAACATAGGACATTACACAATAACCATCACTAGGGGCTGACAACATCTAAATATAAGAAGGTAGGACAGACTAGAAGCCTAAGGTCAAACACATTTTTCACTTTCATACACAAAACATTTGATGTATAAAAAATAATAATTAAAACATAAAAATATACACACTTGTCAATTAGCGTTCTTATCACTGACAAAGTCTCCAGAACAAGTGATCTCACAGTCTTTTTAGATGCAGTCCGGGTTACAAGAATTTGGCTTCCATGGTAACCAGACGATGTGGAACTTTCAATATCAGATCTACCGGTCTCTGTCTGCGGTCCACCTAGATGACCATCTGTGGCTGGTCTACCATTATTTCTAGTAGTTTGTGAAGGTGTGTCACTCCTAGCTGTTGTTTTCTCTTTACAAACACAACTACCCATAATTCCAAGCTTTCTAAATGTCAACAATAAACACTTTCGAACATTTTTATTATTCCAGAGGTGAAATGTGAAAATAGCAACAATCCACGATGACACTATCATAAGTCATACAATTGTCTTACAATAAATCATTGCAATGTTTCTGGACTTCATTTATAGATTTAAATCCAACATGTTAAAGCTGAAGACTCTTTAATATTTCACATGACTGAAAATTAATAAAAACAATTTATAATGAAAAGGCCTATCATATTTAATAATAATTTATTCTGCACAGAAGTTAGAACTAATCAGTATATTAGCTTTTGACTGAACTACATCATTCAGCAAAGTTTTATCTAAATACAGACATTAACACAGGAGAATAAATGAAGAAATTAATCTACAAATTATCATACAAAGGCAAATGACCCACTTATAATTAGAAAAACTAGGACGGTAGCACATTTGTGATTTGATAGAGTGCTGTGAATTCAAATCTTGAGTCCCAAAGGGGGTACAGGTTTGAATCCTGTAACCCTTTAGCAATGCAGTTGAGTGTCTCGCCTACCATACAGTAGAACCAGGTTCAATCCAACTCTATGGTTTTTATTTCCCAATATACTTTCATGTAGAAATTTTCTTACGATCACCATTAAGAAAACATGATACAAACAGAATGTATTCATAAATGACGTATAGATTAAATATAAGACCAGAATGAACAAGTTGAAATATTTAAGTATGGTAAGATCTACTCGCCAAGTATGACGGAGATAAACTTACTAATACTAGTATAAATAAATAGTGACATATTACTGAGTCTATCATCTATGAATGATAAGCTGGAAAGTAATAAATCATTCAGTGAATTTAATTTTTATCATTAACAACACCCTGTCACCATAGTGAGACATTTAAACAACATACTGATACAAACAGGAGCAAGTTTGACACTAACAGATCAATGTACACAAAAAATATGAAAAAATCAACATTTTATTTCCAATGACTCAATTCTAGCTGATAAACACAGACGCTTGACACCAGGAAGTACCTGGCTTTCTTGGACATCTTCAACGATTCAAACAGATTCTCAGATCTATTTTTAGATGATTACAACAAAAATCAAGTTTTAATCACCTTCAATAAACGTTTAATTCATAGATTCCAATCCCATTCATAGAATTCACACAAACTGAAAATTGACAGATTGAGGATACATGGATGTAATTTGGTCTAAATCCTTCCGCTTTGGCTAATGTAGTTCCGTCAAATCAAATAGTTCCTAATGTCATTTTAAATCAATAGTTTATACGACGTTTTTCAATCAAAGTTAAAGGTATATCTAAGTAAAATGTATGATTTAATGCTAAAACATGAAAGATCAAAAGGCGATAGCATGTAAAACCACACCTTACTAAAATGAAAGTACAATTAACGGTAGGTTTAAAGGTCCAACTTCACCGTTTTATACCGGGTTGATTCTATTAAGGTACTTACGACTTAAAGTTTTTGCATAGTCTTCATCGTCATGAGCCGAATAAATTCCTACAAATCGGATTTTATCCCCTTAAATTAAAATTTGGTATACTTTATTCGATTGAAAAATAATTTAACTAGATTTTGCATGATTGCGTTGTAAGTAGTTTGTATGAAATCAATTAACTCCATTAATGTTTTTACGGGGTGAGAAGCAGTCAGTAGGCCTATTAAGGATTGAACAATGAGCACTACAATATCATGTTAACATGAATTGATTGGTTAGAATAGAAATGTGCGTAAAATCTATTACGACACCAAGTCAAGTGCAATGTACGCAATTGATAATACATTCAAAGGGAGGTCACCTTGTTTGAAATATTTGTAATACAATGAACTGACTAACAGAGTTCATTCCCTTATATAGAATATTTATTGAACGATTTCAAGTACCGTCACTAAAATTTTACATGAGAGATGTTAATGAGCCTTTAAACAATGTAACCAGTAATTTCAATCCATCTTCAGCTCGTGCAAAGACAAATTAGGATCCAATTAAGATATCGTGACTTGTTATATAAATACATTTTTAAATCTACTCCCTAAAAGTTTTGGTTTTATTCTTAATATTTTTAGATTATCTGTTCGTGTATGAAGTGATAAAGCCAAGATAAAGAATTTCCTTATATTGTAAGACAAGCTTAAAATAAAAGTGAAAAATACACAGAAAAATAATCTTTACATATATCAAGGTCTATAATCACGTGGTCTACTGTTATGATACTAAAGCGTCGAGTGTAATGGCGGCGACCGCCGGATCAGAGGTAAATCTAATTTTTCTTCTTTATTTTAAATTGTTCGAATGTTTCATGTAGCCTATGTTCTAGCCAACAATTTTCTGAATCTATCGGTACCAATATATGCTTGGTCAAGACCTTAGTTTGTGAGAACACTCTGCAGAAAAATTTGAAGTGGACAGAATTTTCAATAAAATCTGTCATACTAAAGAGGAACAGTTTATAAAATGACCATATAAAGTCCTATTTTATATATTAAGAACAAAAAAAAACATGTAAGGTAACACTGTATGAGCTTTACTTTATGTACATGATACAAAATTGTATTTGTTTAGGTAATATAGAAAAGAAACTAGAAAATGAAACAAATGATACTAAGGAGAATCAAAACTTATATGATACTAAGGGGGAACATAACTTTTTATGATACTAAGGGGGAACATAAATGTTTACGAATATGCTTTTATATTACAGAAAATTGACGTCGGTGAAAATAGAAACATCACTATTGTCAAAACGGCATTTAACAGAAGTAAAGTTAATAATGACAGTCGTGTTTATGAATAGCCAATTAGGGTGCAATATGTATTATGTATGGTGTGCTTTTGCAGGGACCACATTACATTCCATGTGTATGAACATATCCGAAGATGAAGAATGTTGAAGTCGTCAAGTTTGAATCTACGGTTATGATATTCGGATATAACATACCCAACTTATTGTGATAATCCACCGAAAGTTGTCCCCCTTGTTGAGTCAGTTAAAATCGATATTTGTAAAATCGATAGAGAAATTTATCATATATAATATAGAGTAAGAAATATTATAAACATAATTTTCGACAATTTATTGAAATATGCCAATATTTTTCCTCCTATTGAGACAAAGTTTAGTCCATCCTCTTTAATCTGGTATATTTTTCAATAAGTTTAAGTAACATCTTCTTGCTTCCATTTGAGTTTAAAGTTGACTACTATGAGTCATATTAAAAATAGAGTAAAAATATTGCTGACATGCAATTTTTCTATTTTCAATCGAAAATTAGCGTACTTTTGCATTAGATTTGAATTTTTTTCCTCCTATTCACACAATCTATGGGTAATAAGCTTTATGATGGTAGTTTTAAATTTAAAACGAAATATTGTCTTCTTGCTTCCATTTTTGTTACAAAATCGTTGAAAATGGAAAATTGAAGAAAATCGGGCGTTTAAGTACATGCGCACTTGGGCCATTACAGGTAACGTTAATTGTTGTGTAGGCGATCAGACAAAGATAATATCTATGTCTCTGAAGTTATGTACTCGCCTAAAGAAAGCAACTATGTACATGTATTATAAAAAGAGTGGTTGATGTTGTAACCATTGCTTGAAATAATATGTTGAATTTAATATCTTTATGAATGAAATACGACAGCTAATATTTTCAGATTACACTTAGATGAAAATACCTAGGCATGCAAATATATGTGCGATACTCACAAATTATAAATTTTCTTGTAAGTGCATTTCTGAGTAAAATAAAAAAAATACATTCTTGCTTTAATTGTGGTCTAGGTATTTGAAGCACGATAATTAATTACAGTTCTTTAGCACGATTTTTTCAACGTGCAAGCAATATCATTTATCTTTTTTTTTATTCACACAGAATTGACATTTATTTTGGGAATTGGACAAATATACTCTGATTCATACTAACATTCGTGTTTCTTCTTCGTGTGTTTGTTGTTTAGATTGTTGAATAGTGGGACCAGCCGCCTCGAAGGGGCAATGTAGGCAGACCCCTTTTAAAATAACAATAACTGAATCTTGAATTCATATTTTTATACCCGTTATTTCATATCAAATTCATGCTCCACTTAAAACGATACTGTACACACATGTATATTGATGATAAGGTTATTAAATGATTGCATATTTTAATTATATCATCATTATGCAGTGATACATATTATACCCCGAATGTTGATAGTGTTAATGATAAAGGGGTCATTATACAGCGGTCACCAACCATAAAACTTTAATTATACAGGATGACATTAGTAGGATTACAGTCTACCCCCGCTATATTACATTGCATAAATACATGTATATTATTTCCACGATTATTGATTAAAATTTACATGTCCGTTTTATAACCAAAGACTTAACTCCCTGAAAAGTATGCTATATTCATGAATATAATTTTTTGTCGCTCTTTAAAATCATGATTCATGATTCAGAGAAAATTCTGGTTTAATAAACGAGGTTGCACTACACTAAGAACGAACATCATCAATTTTAACTTATCAATAAAACTCCAGGTAATAAAGGCACTAGTAACAGATTTTTACTGGATCATCTAGCCAGTCATTTTCTTTCAACTTATAGATATTTTATGTTTGGTGAAGCCAGAGATTAACATAGCATCAAACAAAATCCCTGGTACAATTTACTGCAGAAATAAACATGTTTTTTTATTAGAGCACACACTTCAAGGCATGGATGAAATTTTTCAGTATTAATAATGATATCAGTATTTTGAGTTTGATCTATAGCTATGTAATTGAAATACGAAATCTGAATATTTCAGTATTTTGAAAGTATGTTTTAAGTTTTAGCATAATATAACGTCCAACTTTCCCCTGTGTCAACGACACTACTACATGTATCATAGTATAACATTGGCTTCTAGTTGTTGTTTTTTTCCAAAAATTATCATGAAATATTTTGCTCAATCACATATACTAATCTATTGTCCGATCTTATCAGTTAGTGTGACACCATGGGTGTCCTATATATTTTATACATCATCTTTATTATATCGATTTTCTATCGGATTATGACACTGCACACTATCGATTTATCTATTGATTTTAAACTCTAAAATCTGGTGTAAAGGGAACAAACCCAATCACAAATTTTTACTCCTTACGAGGGGGAGTGAACTCCTATTTTGTACGTAATATTCTCCACATGAACTGTTTAAGTGAATTTGATTTTGAATCAGTTTGATTTTCTTTAGGGTTGTATCCATTTTGATAATAATATGGCGCAACAATTTATATTTGCCTAAAGTAATTACATGAATATTTTTGTTAATTGTTTGTTATTTCCCTAATTGTCTGTTGTCATCGTATTGGGTTTAGTCTTGTTACAAGAAAGATGCATGGGCATCAATTCTTATAGTTTTATGTCACACGATTTTGTGTCTTAGTATTGATATGTTGACCTGTCACAACTTGAAAAATTACACAGTCATTGCACTGATAACCGTCGCCATAAGTAGAAAGATGGCTTGAAATGTAAAATTCAAATACATGTACAAATATCATTTATTATATATTTTCTGCCACCCCATGTGGTGAAGTAGTTTTGTTCTTGGCTTCACAAAGCCGTGAGTTCGAGACTATTATATATCATCAATACATTTGTTGCTGTTTTGTTCTCATTAGATCTATACTTAACGAAACTTCTAAATACACCGATTTCAAAATTGTAGGAAATGTTTATTTTTCAACATTTTAGTCCGATCGATAACGGAAATCTGTCAAGGACCATACTCTCGTCTGCTCGCATGGTTTTATGCTACTTTATCGATGCAAAACCAGTTAAGTTGTGCGTGCGTTGATATGGGAAGATTTCTAATTGGTCTGATTTAACAGACAATTGACAATTATAAATCATATCCTGCACCACTTAGCAAAAGACCTTTGGCAATTTCTCGCTATTGAAGCGACATTCGAGCAATTTCTTGATTTTTCGTTGTGCATACCAACACGCTAACGATTATCAAAAACTGACCACGTAGGATTTTTGCACGAGAAGCACGTGCCCATTTCCGCTTTTCGGCACATGCAAGACAAACCCAATTTTGCAACAATTAAAAATCATGAAAACCATGCAAAAAGGCGATAGTATAGTCCGATACAACTTATCATTAACAATCGGACATTAATGGTGAAAAATAAATTAAAAAATTCCAACAACATTGAAATCGGGAAACTTAAAAGTTTCATTGAGTATATATTTATACCCCATTGTACTTTTAAGAATACAAATGTATTTTTATTCGGAGTTGGAGATTGTAAAATGATAGAATGTAGAGTCGAACCCAAAATGTACAGCTTGACAGACAAATGTGCTTACCATAAAGCCACTGTCCTACATTGATAAGTGATTAAAATACATGGGGCGATTTTGAACATCGGGAAAATATTACGTTAAAAGGAAGTCGGAAATAACACAATCAGTTACTTTGTACTTGTTTAGTGACAGGTTAATAAAAAAAACAACACGCTCTTGAAAACAAATAAAAATATACAAGACAAATAAAAAAAGTAATTGTCGTTTATTTATAAAAACAGTAGTGTTTTTTTCATATTTATTTAAAACATACAATTATCATAGATTAATGATGAAATTGGAATGAACTTAAAAGCTCGAGGACATCATTCAGATCAGGGTTGATCATGGATATAGGCGTTTATTGTGGTGCGAATGCTTAAGAAAGCTACGATCATTTTGTGCTGCAAATATTTTATGAATGAACCACATACAAGACTTTCATGACACAATGTTTCACGCGCTTTTATTCAGTGGGACGATAGTAACGAATAATACCCTATAGGACCGTGATAACCGCCCGCAAATTGCTCTAATATATAAATTTATTTAGTAACAAGGGTATTCATGAATAATAGCCCGGTGAGCATGCTTATATCGGATATACATCGGTAATGGTCAAAATATTGGCAAATATACACGAAAGCGGTCCGATCTTTATCAGATTTAAATCATGACACATCAAAAAAGATCTTATAATGACACTTATTATGTCTTTTGCAGAAAAAAAAATGCTTGAATACTTCACATAACAAGCATTAGACTTATTGTGTTTTAACGAAATCGGTAACAAGAATTGTCCGACATCGACCCGACAACCTCAAAATAAAATGAATATACAAAATGATAATAACAATATACATGTATAGCTTGTTTTTCAAAAGAAAGTTTGTACACATGTAATTTAAGGTAGAAAGACTTGATTTGAGAAAACAAAACTCGTTTTAAAATAAAACCAATCAAATGCTCGCATTAATTTAGAGCTTGCCTAACGTTATGCAACACCCGAAAATTAAAAAAAGACGGACTTGATTTTTTCAGATTATTTTGATTAAAAGTATATCTCTCATATATTACATTGTTGTTGATTTTTTTTATAAAGCCGTTTAGTCGAAACTGTTTTCCTAAATACATTTAAACTGATCGCTGGATAGCCGATATTGCTTGCACTAACATTGTTTATAAGTCAGCTCAGACTGAGTTCGTATATAATATTTGAATTTGAAAATACTTTTTATAAAGTTGTAGCATAGCGAGACAGTGTACCATGTTTAAGACCCATGTCGGTAGCTCAAAATTCATAGTAGACAGTAGACTTTGAAGGGTATTATTAAATGATAGATCGGCAAGTCCGGAATGATGTCTAACACCGTTGTAGCGATGGTGGATAGATTATATGAAAAAAATATCTGTCCGATATTAGACCGATGTGTAGCCACCAAGTTATCGGTCCGACTTACTACCGATGGGCAAAACGATGTAGGTTGGATACCGATAACGATAACTATCCGATATTGCCCGATGTGTAATAGGCATCAAACAACTGTTGTGCCGATAATGGATCAGGCCGATGTGTAGCGAAGAAGGTATCGGTCCTTCTTTAAACCGATGGGCAAAACTATATAGAACAGTTGTTATTAACGATCTCTATCCGATATATAGAATATTTCAGTTTAATGATGACAAGATATGGATAAGCTTACTGGGTAAATACACTTGTTCGTAAATTAACGGACTACTTATTCAATTTGGTACCCCGTTTCCGTGGTTGAGTGGTAGAGGTCACTAATATAAATTCGATGTAACCTCTAGAAACGATAGAAGATCGTGATTAAAAGCTTAAGCATGACTTTTTAAAAGAAAGTTGACAGATTCTTACGAAGTACGAGTGGCTCATCCTGGTGTATCACAGGTTTTAAAAGTACATGTATACAGTATATCGGCATCATTTAATGGAATTAATTCTCCAACAAATGACATCTTGTCATCTGGTCGATTTTATCATGTTGTTTTGTACAAAGCAGAAATTTGTAGAACATAGATAAAATTATCACAAACGTTGAAAAATTAGACATCGTAGTATATACAACGATCGCAAGCGTGTTCTCATACGTTTTGCACATACTGCCAAATAGGTTGTGTGTTTGACAGGGACCTAAACGGCATAAAATCCAATTAAAAATACCTGTGATCACGTGCAATTATAATATATAATTATGTATATTCTACATATCGGCATTGTCACCTATGTACACCTATACATTGATTTTAACATCAAAAAGGAAGTGACATTGTCTGGACCTGTGAGTATGAAAATGCTCTCTGTCATAATAGTTTCTTCCACAACAGGCAAACGGGTTTTTGTTTTTTGTTGTGACGCCTGCAATGGCGACTGTATGTACTTTTAGAGTTGAAATGCTTTCCACACTCATTGCATAAGAGAACATCTTCATTGTTGTTTTCATCTATAATATAGAAAACAATGTAGTCAGTGACTTTGGGTACCAAACTATGAATATCATTTTTGTTCCCCCTTAGTATCATAAGATTTTGGTTCCCCCCTAGTATCATTTGTGTTTATTTTCAAGTATACATTATATGTTACAAAATAAAATGCAATTTCAAATTATTTACAATAGTATACGTTTTAGAAAACTCTTTTAGTTTGATATTACATGATATACATCTATATATATCTAAAATGGGACTTTAAATGGTCAATTTATAAAATGTTCCCCTTTAGTATCACGGATTTTTATGAAAATTCTGTCCACTTCGATTTTTTCTGCAGAGTGTTCTCACGAATTACAGTCTTGACCCAGCATATATTGGTACCGATAGATTCAGAAAATTGTTGGCTAGAACATGGGCTACATGAAAAATTCGAAAAAAATAAAATAAAGAAGAAAAATGAGATTTACCTCTGATCCGGTAGGCGCCGCCATTACACTCGACGCTTTAGTATCATAACAGTAGACCACGTGATTATAGACCTTGATATATGGGATATGAATTGATGCATAAAATTCCTATCTTTTACTGTTGCGTGTTAATTTGCACCATCGATCAGAACACTGATCAAAATGTTTTGGTATAATTTTGAGAGTCGCAGAAAAATGTTGAAATCTATGAACGAGCAATTTTATTGAGAAATAAATAACACAATACAAGTCCATTGATAGTCTTTCTACAAGGAATAACAGTTTAAAAACCTATTCGGCGCTATGCAGGGTTAATTTTGCTTGAATTATAAATAGTTACATTTGCTCTTCATTTATGCCACCAGGAGCATCCCTCGACGAATTCATAATTAATTAGCATAGTGAGTTACCCATAATACACAGAGTAAAAAAGTCAGCAACTACTGTCCGTGCTATGCATCTGTTTATCACAAATAACCAATGGTACCAGATCTGTTATCCATTTCTCAATACCGGAAGAGAATTTCATTGGACAAACAGTAATGGTAGAGCAAATTAATTTGTATTGGTGAAAAAATATACATGCAGATCAAACGCTGGCTTAGATACAGTTTGACCAGAAATTATTGAGAATTTAGATGTTGTTTTTGATTTTCTCTCTTGACTTTGTCTTTGAAATATTTGTGAATATTGACCTGAAGGTCAAGGGAGACTACTCAGTCAATCATTTTTCAAAGTTTGCTAAGAGTGATCTCCCTTTTATAAACAAAATAGCAGACGACCTTGAACAGCACTGTCAAAATGTCAGCTTTTGGAAAAAGAAAAATTGTTCTTGAGTTATACAACGAAGGTTTAACATCAGCACAAGATCTATCAGAAAGAACAGACATTCCTCTATCAACTGTGTACAGGATTGTAAGAAATATTCAGAATGACGAAAGTATTGAACATAAGAAGGGGGCAGGTAGGCCTAAAAATTAACAGTCGGTGACAGGAGGAGGTTGGGAATCATTGTCTCTAAAAGCAGACGCATGAGTATTTCGAACATTCGAACTGAAATAATTCGTAGAGGAACTGTTACTGTCTCTAAGGAGACCATAAGATGTAAACTTCAATCAATGGACTGGCATAAATCTAAAGGAATTCCTTCACCGTTATTGAAACCTGAACATAAAGAATGTCGTTTGAACTGGTGTTTGGAGCATGTAAACTTTAACTGGGAGAACGTTATTTTCTCTGATGAAAGTTCAGTATGGTTATACCCTTACTGTATAAAGATATGGACAAAATCGTGCGAGAAACCTATTTACCAGCGACCTAAATACAGTGAGAAGTTTCATGTGTGGGGTGGGGTATCCTTACTTGGGTCTACACCACTTTGTGTTTTTGGTGGGAATCTGACTAGTGAACGATACACAGATATTCTGGAAGGACATCTGATTCCTACTGCAGAAGTTTTTTATGGAAATGATTGGATATTACAGCAAGACAATGACCCAAAGCACATAGCCAGGCATACCAAGAGGTGGTTTCAGGAACAAAATATCAATGTTTTAGACTGGCCCAGCTACAGTCCTGATCTTAACCCAATTGAAAACATCTGGGGATGTATGAAGGGAAGTATTAACCAAAAAAATTTGACAAATATACATGATATGAAAGCAGAGGTGGTCAGATATTGGGACAGTATGAGCCATGATTTTCTAACTTCTTTGTTAAATAGCATACCACGACGAATTGAAGCTAGTATACAAGCCAAAGGAGACCTTACAAAATATTGAAAACTGTATGATTTTGAAGCTTGAGGTAAGTGCAATTAAGTTTGATTTTCACTTTTCTCTGTTTAATTTCATTTCCTTTGAAAATGAGAAAGTTTCTTATTCTCAATAATTTCTGGTCAAACTGTATCTGCGCCGAAAAACAATGTAATGACAGACATATACACCATTCAATGTCGTGGTTAGGAAACTACATGTAAATTCTAATTTTAATTAGATGGACTTGCCTAAAATTTTTCAACCACTCATTGATTGGAATTACCTCTGACCAGGGAAACTAAAGATAAACACACTACTATTCTTACAACCTGACGAGAACATTCGGAAAACCTCTCTTGTCATTCCGTAAACGGACAATCAATGAAACACGTATGTAGTGTACCTATCACCGAAGTGATCCGACTGGTGGCGAAACTTAAGATTTAAGTATTCTATGGCCTGTGTTACAATGTACGGAGTCCCAAGAGGGACATTGTGAAATACGTTGTTATTATTTCGTTTTATAAATTACATGTATTTCGTAAAAACAAAATATTGGAAATAATCATTCATTAAAAAAAACGGAATAATATTTTTTCGTAAAAACGAATCCATTAAATCGAAAAGATACCTTTTTTCTCAAAATGTCACTTTAGGGGCTCCGTAACATTTGATACAATGAACATCGTTAACAAATAGATAACATTTGTAGATGGCTGAATGATTAAAGATTTCATAATTAAACATCATCATATGATAGACGAAACTTATCTTTCACTGAATGAACTGACTGGATAGACAAAGGTATGTTTACTTATTTTAACTACTTGTAACACAATAATATTTGTACACGAATTGTATCATTTAACATGGACTCACTGCTCATTCTCTTTTGTTCAACATTTAAACATATAAATAACTCATTTGTTATCCTTTTCTTAAGTACAACTCCCAGAACGTTTTCCACAGAATTTAAAGCTATGGAATTCAACCTTACATTTATTTTATGAGGTACTTTAACAAAAGTCACTCTAGTTGCTAATGACCTATAACTTTTTGATAAACAAGGAATGTGAACTTAGTTCATACCTTTTATGGATAGAATTTAAAGACTGAGACATTACATACAATTGAGTTAGCGCCCCTTTTTGTTGGGTTTAACGCTGTAGCAACACATTGTATAGGTCTTATTACGTCGGTCAGTAAATATACTCACTGTTCCTGCCAATCCTGGAAAGGCTAAATCTCTGAATTCAGCTGTTAATCAACTACGTAGAGCATACTTTCGTCAGTGATTGACAACTGCCCTACATGATAAGGAATCATTGGTAGAAGGGAGAATGGCCGTAGACATAATTTCATGATCAAGCCCAATCTGGTTAAAACCCGTTCTAAAATTATCCGCTCGCCTACTCGCTAATTTAGATATTGCCGTTTTCAAACGAGGTCATGTTCAGGTGACCTTTTTTCATTATAATATTCATGACGAAATTGTTATGATTAGTAACTTGTTTACATCGTCTACGTCACACAATTTTAAATGAGCCCTCCAATCACAGCCTGTGAATAATACCGTTTCAAATTAGCTCGCAAACATTGGTCGTAAAAATTACGAAATCAAAATCTATTAATAGTGTTTCGTCCAGATGAAAGCTACGCATTGATTGGTCGACATAAAGGTCATCCCGACGTGACCCTCCATTGAGATATTAGAGATCCTGTACGACAACGCTCCACAGGATATCTGTTTACGGAGATTGGATCAAGCTCCACCAAAGTACGTATTTATGCTGCTGTACTTGTTGAGTTGGCTCCATTTACTTACTATTATGAATCATCAATATAAACATATATATTTCCAGATGGAGATATTACAGTTACTATGGTTACCTATAGGATTATTGTTGAAATTTAACGAACAATTTCTGTTTGTTTTGGTAAGTCCAGTTAAACTACAAGATTTTTTACTTTCAGTCTTTACAATTTTTCACAATGTTTTATGCATGTAGTTCTATTTTATTCAACTGTCAGTGGCGCATACACAAATTCCGCTGCAAACTCCTCACAGTGCGTACGTCACGTTTTGTTATGTTTACAAATTATTAATTAAAGCCTTTTTTTATCCATAAGTACTTTGAACATCATAATTACTACAAGGAGTCTCAATTTGTAGAAAATATTGAAATGTAACAGAAAAGATGAAAAAAAAATATTCGACTCTCAGAGGGACAAATTTACTTGTGGTGGCAGTGGTTATTGATTTGATAAAGGGAGATAACCACTGCGGGGAGTTTGTTATTGATTTGATAAAGGGAGATAACCACTGCGGAGAGTTTGTTATTGATTTGATAAAGGGAGATAACCGCTGCGGGGAGTTTGGGAGTTTGTTATTGATTTGATAAAGGGAGATAACCACTGCGGGGAGTTGATTCCGCTGATCTGAATACACTTGTTATACCAATAGCTTGGTGTTTATAGATAGTACATAAATACGTTACTGAACATTCAAATCAGCGGGTTTAATAAATGCGCCACTGCAGGACTGTTGAACAAAAATACTGATTTTATATCAAACATTGTTATAGCACAAAATAAGATCATTTTGACATCAGCGATGTTGTACACCTCGAGTATTAACGTAGTGATGAATTACGTTACAAACTGTACAAATGTAAACATGTATATTAAAAAAAATACAATCAATCTTATCATCCAGAGGCTTTTAAGTATAAGTCTTAAATCTATATTGTGTAGTTTTTTTGAAAACTCACACGATAGACTGGTCTTCCCAATGTATACATTGTAACTGTATTGTATTGTATTGTATTGTATTGTATTGTATTGTATTGTATTGTATCGTATCGTATCGTATCGTATCGTATCGTATCGTATACACGTAATGTTAATTTCAATTCTACTCACAAGCAACAGAAAATATTCAAAATATCATATAACATTAGTTTATAGTTTTATTAGAGAAATATAATTACATATACATTGTTATCTACACAATAAAGCATGTGCTCGGTTGTATATTAAGAAATTATTGGAAATAAGAGCTTTATCTCTTTGTATTGATGTGCATGACATATGGCATTTTACCTACTGTGGTGCTTCACCATTTGTATGCCATGTGTCATGTCATAGTTACCGAAATAAGATTATTATTATTAATTATTATTATGAATATTATTTAGTTTTTTGTTTCAACTTCAGGTAGATAAATACGATGTGTATTGTTACAGTCCATTACAAACATTTCTAATACCATTGGTAAATAAAGTTCCACGAACTATACAACTTAAAGATCATACAATCACAATATTTACAGCTAATATTGTCTCATGGACGAGAACTTTACTGGTTATACCTATAGCTTGGTGCTTGAAGTAACTATTATAAATTTTTGTTTAAACATTTCTTCAATTTAACGACCATATTCTCCCTCCTACAACTGATTCTAAATCATGTAGGGTAACTGTCAGTAATTGACGAAATATGCACATAATAACTGGTTAACAGCTAAATCCAGAGGCTTTGCGTTTCCAGAATAGGTGTTGACTGACCACCGTGATATAACCAATACAATGTGTTGCTATGGTGTTAAACCCAACCAATAAGAAGCTGATAGTGTTGATAGTACCTTGTATATAACATTGTAAAAAGCTGATCATAACGTTACACACCTAACAGAATAAGTAAATGTTTCATAAGATTGTTAGGTTGTTATACGAGTGTTTGGTAAATCGTTTTTCTCGCATTTCCAATCGTTGATAATAGAATCATATTCTGCTTTAGTCTATTCTTAGATATTACGCTTCGGGTACTCATTCTCTTGGACTGCTAATATAATGATTTCGACCGAGTAATCCGCATGATGATTTGCTGTATTATGATTCGGACAGGCTCGGAATTGTTCATAAAGCCCATGCAAATTTCTTAAATTTCTGCTGCGGTGCATTTCAAAAACATTCTTACGAAAAAAATCTTCGTAAGTCAGTTTCATATAATTAGCAGTTCAAAGTCAGACGGATAATAATCATAAGTATGGTATGATATTCAAAAGGTATACACAATTCTACACAATTCTATAATATTTAGAATTGATAAATAAAAATTGAGCGTATTATGCCTCAGTCCCATAAAATCGTGGCTTGTTACGGACCCGTACGTGCAGACAATCGTAGGCCGTGGGAAGCCTTGCGTATCAAGGTGACGGTACGCACATGGTACAAAACAACTCACCCGCACTGAGCCGTAGCTGGAAGATATGCATGTTTAATCCATAATCGGCCATGATTTTGTTCACGATTTTACTCTGAAACTAATACGTGTAACCTGGGCTCATCTCACGGACCCTGGTAAAAACGTAACAGTCCGAACGGGTACGCAAGACTTCGTACGGGTCCTTGCGGGGCTTGATCGCACGGTGCCCGTATGGTGCCCTCACGGCTATTTTTATGTTTATGGGACTGTAGCTTTAGTAACGTTTATTGATTTTGAATTACGAAGACTTTTTTTAGTAAGATTTTTTGTGGAAAGCACCATTGTTTACTATGTCCGGTAACTTAATATGACAAGTATTATGTTTCCAGGTATGACTTTTCAACTAAAGCATTTCTATGTGTGATATTACATGATTTCTTGGATCATTTAGATGGTATTGTAGCTAAAGTACATAAATCTATCTATGGACAAATAGATGATCCTCTATTAGGCGGTTTTATGGATGCATTCTGTGATAAGGTAAATTTTGCATATTATATATACATACTTGTAAAATAACCGTGTGTTATATGTCTCGTATATTAAGTGTACAATACCAACAACCTGTTTAGTAAAACACAAAACGGAACCGAAAGTGTTATATACGGCCAATGCGCTCTCAGTGGTTAATATAACTGGACCAAAATAAGTTATGCCTATTGCAAAAACGGCCATTTTGTCTCTGAACGCGTTCGAGCCCAATTTAGAATAATTATTCTCTCCAGATACCGGTCGCAGTCAATTTTTATTTTAGGTCAATGCGACATGGCGTAATTCAGACACCATACATAATGGTTTGTTCCCGCCATGAGTACTTTTCCTCGGAACCGAATGCCAAGCGCCAATACAACTGCTCTTGGAAAATACCAGAACCTATCTCAAATTACTTATTAAATAACATTTTTATATACATTTGCTCAAACAGACTGATTTTCCCAAAATGTAATTATGAAACCATCAAATACTCAACATTTATTGTAGATTGTCTAGCTTGTATAGTTTTATAGCTTGGACATAAACCATAATGTTTCATAAATTGATTAATTGTTCACATTACTACATTTGTGAGTTATATAACTACATGTACACTCTTTTTGTATGTCATTCTTCATTAGTTTGGAAGAAATAATACAGTTAATACTAATTAATACATTAATACATAATACTACGCTTATCATTTGATAGCTACCTTAGCTGCCCCGTGCCATCTATTTGCACCGATCAGATTACCGCGAAGGAAAATGGCCAAGATTATCAATTTAAATTTCTTTCGTTTTTTTTCCAGATAGTAAACTGTGTATCATTATGGACAATTCTTCTTCTTACTGATTTCACACAAATGTCATCTACACAAACATGGTTCTATAGTGGTTCTTGTACTGTAATTATAGCGTATGAATTTACTCTTGGTGTTGTTAGGGTACATGACTACTTTCGAGCGTATTATTCCAGGTAAATATCTTGCCAAGAAAAGTTACAAAGTGTTTTCAAGTGTCTATCGAATATTATTAAGATTACCTTGGCAGATCCAGGATTTTTCCAGGATGTTCAAACTTTTTATAGGGGATGGGGGCTAACTTTCGAACCACAACCAGATTAAACACTGTTTGCAAAATAACGCAACATATCAATAATTAAAACGCCAACGAGAAAACTGCTTCTTGCTTCTTAAAATGGCTTACTGTTAAAAACACGTATGGACGACCTTCCTGACTCCCTGCTGGGTCCGCCTATGGATTATTTCATACAAACGTATATTTCTAAATCATTCTTAGAATGAATTCATTTTCATGAAACAAGCCGTCAATTACGTGTTTTATTTGTTTTCTTGACCACGAGTCTACCCCAGTCGTGTTGCAGTTCACTTTGTACAAGATTCTTGTGTCGCAAAGGAGACGCTTGTTCGAAATCAGCACAGACTGGTAATACATTTCCATGAAAATTCGATAATAATAATGCCTATTTTCCTCAATAAGAAATGTTAAGAAGTTGTCACCTTTGTGTGAGGATAGATGAGTCGTGGTTATAAAGCAGGTCACTATAAAATGACCATTATTCATGTTAACACGGCGTTAAAACCAAGAACAAAGAAAATGACAATTGTTTCATGTAAGAAGTGATTTCACAACGTTACCTTAATAACGCGTACATAATATTAGGTATTGTATTCTATTGAATACAACATTTTATATCCGAGCTTTAATCGACAATTAACGAAAACAGCCGATGTTTTCCGATTTATAACATAAATGAAATCTGAACTTTGTGTTACAGGAAATATGAACATAAATCTAGCGAGACAAAGGTTAATGTAGCCTCTGTGATGGAAGGAAAACTAAAAGAGAAGTTAGAATCATTAGGAATAGCTTGTCTTTGTTTGTCACAATCAGCTTCAGTACCAATGTCTTCTGTATGTAAGTAGTTAACACAGGTTAATGTACACAGCGTTCATAAAAATGGTCGCTTATATTGTTATGATAAAGTTTGCTTGTATTTTTATATGATCGATTATATTGTTATAATAATGTTATTTTTTATTGTTATTATAAAGTTTTTTTTATATTGTTATTATAAACTTCGCTTATATTGTTATTTTAAAGTTTGCCAAAATTGTTATTACAAAGTTTGCTTATATTGTTTTTATAAAGTTCGCATATATTGTTATTATAAAGTTTGCTTACATTGTTGTTATAAAGTTTGCTTGTATTGATTTTAACATTTGCTTATTTTGTTATTACAAAGTTGCTTATGTTGTTATCAGGGATCGCCTGCCTGAGGGGGATTTCAATGATCTGGAGTTATTGTACAAGATTGTAAAGTCGGCTGAACATGTATATGGAAGCAGACTTTAAACCGCACTTTAACTTTTTAACTTTAATTATAAAGCTCGCTTATATTGTTATTATAAAGTTGGCTTATATTGTTATTATAAAGCTCGCTTATATTGTTATTATAAAGTTTGCTTATATTGTTATTATAAAGTTTGCTTATATTGTTATTATAAAGTTTGCTTATATTGTTATTATAAAGTTTGCTTATATTGTTATTATAAAGCTCGCTTATATTGTTATTATAAAGTTTGCTTATATTGTTATTATAAAGTTTGCTTATATTGTTATTATAAAGTTTGCTTATATTGTTATTATAAAGTTTGCTTATATTGTTATTATAAAGTTTGCTTATATTGTTATTATAAAGTTTGCTTATATTGTTATTATAAAGTTTGCTTATATTGTAATTATAAAGCTCGCTTATATTGTTATTTTAAAGTTTGCTTATATTGTAATTATAAAGCTCGCTTATATTGCTATTATAAAGTTCGTTTATAATGTTATTATAAAGTTTGCTTGCATTGTTATTATAAAGTTTGCTTGCATTGTTATTATAAAGTTTGCTTATATTGTTATTATAAAGCTCGCTTATATTGTTATTATAAAGTTTGCTTATATTGTTATTATAAAGCTCGCTTATATTGTTATTATAAAGTTGGCTTATATTGTTATTATAAAGTTTGCTTATATTGTTATTATAAAGTTTGCTTATATTGTTATTATAAAGTTGCCTTTATTGTTATTATAAAGTTTGCTTATATAGTTATTAACACAAACCGAACCTAAACTATATAAAACAAATAACGGATTTATTCTAGCAGCCTAAAACATTGTTTAGTTTACCCGTACGAATTCTTGCGTACCCGTACGTACTGTTACGTTTTTACCAGGGTCCTTGAGATGAGCCCAAGATACACGTATCAGTTTCGAAGTCAAATCGTGAACACAATCGTGGCCGAGTATGAATTAAACTTGCATATCTTCCAGCTACGGCTCCGTATGGGTGTGTTGTTTTGTGCTATGTGCGTACCGTCACCTTAGCACGCAAGGCTTCCCACGGTCTACGGCTGTTTGCACGTACGGATCCGCAACAAGCCAATATTTTATGGGACTGAGGCTTTTTAACTGTTTGTGCTACTTTGTATTTAATTTATTTATTTTACAAATTTCTTTCAAGCTGGTATAGTGGGTGTCGTGTGTCTTCTATTTTCAATACGTTTGGCTCATGCTAGTTTGATGCATAAACTTGAACCAAGATGGAATCAAAATAGCACCACAGATCATACCACCACTAAACAACCACCTCAACTTGTAAGTATTATATTCTATCCACAGGGATATGTCATAGTAACTCCCTTTGGTGGACAGAATTATATTGTGTTAAAATTTGAAGTTGATACTTATTAATACAAAAATGTTATATCTGAAAATGTCGAAAAAAAAACCGTATGATAACAAAAATGTGAGGAGTACGTCATGTATCGGCGACGTTCAGAACGTTTTACTGATGTCGTTCGAAAATGACGTTAAGGTACCTTTTCTCAAATAACGGATCATTTACGGTATATTTGAAGATCAGAGGGAGGCAACATGACATGTTCCTGTGATTATACCTTAACGTAAATGGTATTTTTTTTACAAAACTTGATAGCTGATTTTAAATCTCTGTACTCTCACACAGATTTAAGTTCATGGATTTTATTTAACTCACTCTATAGTTAAAATGTATATTCTGTTCTTTTATATTTTCCCAAGATATCAGAGCAAAATAGTGACCAAATAATTAAGGACTTTTCTGGCTTTCTGATTTCCGTTTTGGCATTCCAAATAAGATCTTTCTCGAGGAAAAGTCAGAATGCAAGTAGTTCTGACAGGTTTATGACAGGGTTATGGTTTCTATGGTTACACTGTATTATTTTATTCCACAGAAATCAGTTGGAAGCCAAGTAGACGAAACAATGAAGATGTTGATGGCTCGACAGTAAGTTATGCTGTATACCCATGAAAACATTGATATCCTGAACGTTAGATTTTATGTCATTCCTTTCCGAAACAACATTTTTTCTCATACCGTTTGGATGTATTTGATGTACGATACGATATAGAGCATATTTCAAAATGGCAGTTTGTCCCCCAAACTGTGTGACTAAAAATTAGGCATCGGGTAATTTTTTTAGACTCGTGTGTATAAATCAGTTACTGATGATTTCACAAAATAATAGTCACGTGGATGCTCAACATCATTTTCACAAAATATTTTCTCATGACATAATTCAATGCTCAATTCAAAAAGTTATTATATAATGTGAGATCAATTCTTTAATATAGGGGCAGTGGTCCTGGGGTTGGACGTGCGATAAGGGGTGGAGGGGTCCCGGGTTCAATCGCAACTAGGAAACTGCGAATTTACTTTAGAAGAAATTCACCTACGGTAGTTCCTGTCCGCCCAGGTGTAAATGGGTACTGTGAGGGTTTACTGCTTGAAGGTAATTTCAATGATCAGGGGTTATCGCACAGGCGACCGGCACGGTCCTGAATCAAAAGTACTATATAAACATGTATATATAGTGTTTTTGATTAGTGACCGTTCTGGCCGCCTGTTGGTTATCGTACAATATTGTTAAGTTGACTGAACACTTATAAGGAAGCAGATTTTAAACTGCACTTTATCTTTACTTTTTAACCTTTAATATATATATATATTTATATGTGCTTTCCCTTTTCAATATAGTATGTTTCTATTTGCATTTTATATGTTTAGCCATATTTATACTATGTATAGATGGGCTAGTAAAAAACTATAAACTGTGAACTATACTAACCATGTAAACTGTGTAATACTAACCATGTAAACTGTAATACTAACCATGTAAACTGTGTAATACTATAACCATGTAAACTGTGTAATATTATAACCATGTAAACTGTGTAATACTATAACCATGTAAACTGTGTAATATTATAACCATGTAAACTGTGTAATACTAACCATGTAAACTGTGTAATACTAACCATGTAAACTGTGTAATACTAACCATGTAAACTGTGTAATACTATAACCATGTAAACTGTGTAATACTAACCATGTAAACTGTGTAATACTAACCATGTAAACTGTGTAATACTATAACCATGTAAACTGTGTAATACTATAACCATGTAAACTGTGTAATACTAACCATGTAAACTGTGTAATACTAACCATGTAAACTGTGTAATACTAACCATGTAAACTGTGTAATACTAACAATGAAAACTGTGTAATACTAACCATGCACCAACTTGTAGCCTATATTTATAATCTACATCACAATGATCTGAATAAAATTATTGTAAACATAATTTTTCCTTTTCTTGTATTCTTCATCACTTATCCTGAATCCTTCCACTAGGAGCCGACACCTTCTCCCTTTTCAGGGGAAACTAGATATAAAAGAGTCGTTCGAGTTGGACATGTTACCTAACCAATGTTATCGGACTGCACACATCTGGTTCTAGACACAATCCCGGTAACCACTAGTCTGTTTTTTTTTTCAAACTAAGAACCATGATCTGTAATACAAACCTCTGATCGTGAAATGTCACAGCTGAATCTGAATTCAGTGACATTTACAACGATTTTCGAAGTAAAGGGAAGTAACCGCTGCGGAGAGAAATATTTTACATAGTCTGGATAACCTGCCCCTGTCATTCCACATGCGGCAGTAAAAGTGTATATATGTTTGATGATATTTTTTAAGCAAGTTAAGAACGTCTACTTCGTAAAATAAGTGGCTTCTCATATTACCATAGACCTGCATTATTATTTTATAAAGAGTCACATCGGAGCAATACTTTTAAAGTAAGTCTTTGAGTTTTAACAGTTTTTATACTGATAGTACGTTCAACCTGGTGCATTCAACTGCAGGTTATTTTACAGTGTCTAGCGCACCTGACTTAGCTTTTCTGGACCCTTGTCTATAACCAGTACTCACATACCCTTCCACAAGACCGGAAACTTCTCCAAATAGAGGATACAAGATACAAAAATTTATTTCAAGTCGGATTACATGATAACAAAATAACATTAGCTTTGATAAGCTATTGTCCGACAAACATGAAATAGCACACATGAATTTAAACAGAGATACATTTACAAAGGTTTAAAAATATATAAAACACATACAGTACTTGCATACAATATACAGATAGAGGAATTAAAATTGCATATAAAACAAATGAACATAAAATAAGCATGAAACTAAGGATGAAGTATAATGCATGCGGAAGCTTAAAGAATACAGAGTGTGGAATATTATATCTATTAAAACCAGAAGAAAAAGACTTGACTAGCAAATAAGCAAAAACATTATTAACATATAAAACGTTTAATGATGTAATAAAATAAATAAAATAAACAGAAGATAGCAGAAAAATAAAATAAAAACTGCTGTGCCATGGATATAGATTGTAAAGGTTAACGCAGAGAAAGTTAACAATACAAAGCTGGAAAAATCAAAACTAAGCTAAAGCAAAGCAAAATAATAGCAAGGCAAAAATAAAAGCAAAATAAAAATGGAAACCAGATATGAATTGTGGAGAATCAAGTGCAATAAGCGCAAGAGCAAGTATCTCCACTCCAGGAGCTGACCAAACTGCGGAAGCTATTGAGGTCAGATTGATCCCGGAAATGTTGGGGGAGACTATTCCACAGTTTGGCAGCGCTGAAGCGGAAAGAATTTAGGCCATACCTAGGAACATTTACATAATTGTCAAATTTCCATGAAAGGTATTACATCTTGAATTCAAAATCCCGGCACGTTACCAACAGCACTACCGTCACGGGTTGGTCCTATGAGTAAAATTCCGTGGGGGGAATAATTTCGTAGAACTTGGTTATGAAATTATTTCTACGGCCATTCTCCCTCCTACCAATGATTTTTAATTATGTAGGACAATTGTCAGTCACTGATGAAGGTATGTGCTTAGTAGTTGGTTAACAGCTAAAATCAGAGATTTAGCCTTTCCAGGAGGAGTGAGTAGGTTTACTGACCGCCGTTATATGACCCATACAATGTGTTGCTACGGCGTTAAACCCAACAAACGAACGAACGAACGAACGAACGAACGAATGAACATATGACACAGTTGTCCTGTGTAAATTGTAGAACATATAATAATGATATTGTTTACTTATATCTTTGTTACATTATCTTTTTAAAGGTAATAGTAGGTGTACATGACAGTACATAAGTATATTTAGATTTAAAAAAAAGTCCCAACTGACCGCCGTTATATGACCTATATAATGTCTTGCTACGGCGTTTAACCCAACAAAAACAAACAAACCTATTAGTAAAACTTTCATGTTTAATGTATTCTACAGAATGAGTATATTTGATAATATTGGAGAGATAGGAAATGATCCTGATGATTTAGACGAGAAATCTGACGATGGTTCAGAGAAGGATAATATTGATATATTAAAACAATACATAACAGATCCTGGTACCACAACACTGAAGTTAGATGTCAAAATTGACAAAGTTTATACTGTTGGATGTTTTGATTTATTTCATGATGGACATAAGATACTTCTTGAAAGATTAAAACAAATAGGAACACAGGTTAGTTACCCTGATTGTGTCGCTTATTGTATTAAATATAGTTTGTATCGAAGTTGTGCAAACAAAGAATTGCCCACAGATTGTGAAAGTTGGTTTGCATATTCTTTAGTACTTTATCTATCGGAGTATAAAGGGACATAACTCTTGATGAATTACTTTCCGAGTTATTCCCCTTTGTACTTATACTTATACTAATATTTAAGGTTAAATTCTGCTCAAACTGAATATACAATGTAGTTTGTTTGATAGAAAGTTAGTATGTTTTTTTTCATAAGTACTACATCTACTCGACTACAAAGGGATGTAACTCTTGATGAATTATTTTTGGAGTTGTGCCTCTTGTAGTTGTGCCCCTTGTTAACTTTTAATTAGGGTTAGAGTACTATGAAGTGAAATATTTTCAATGTTTTAGGAATTATGCCCCTTTTATTTTTTACAAATATGAATTGGAAATTATTGTTTGACTGATTTATTTCCTTTCAAAAATTAAGTCCTGTCTTGAAATCATTTTTGTTGAATGAACAAAACACCCGAAAAGCCGAGTGCGCTGTCCTTGGACTGCTCTTGTTAGTGTATCATACATTCCCAGTTCTTTGATTCTATATGACACAGTTGTCCTGTGTACTTTGTAGTATTGTCTTTTTTTCTCAACTGTCAAAGTTTGAATAATTTCACGGTGATTGATTACACACTGTCACAATACCATAGATGTAAAATAAAGAGCATGAAGTCACCGTGAAATTATTTATGTTTGACAGTTGAGAAAAAACGAACAATATATAATACATAGTTGTGATGGTACATTGTACACTATTGTATACTTGTATAATATCTTTGTTACGTTGTATATTTATAGGTAATTGTTGGAGTACATGACAGTCGAAGTATTTTTAGATTAAAGAAAAAAGTCCCAATAGATGGAACCAGTAAAAGAATGGCAAATGTAAAGAAATATGCAGATGTCGTAAGATAGTTTATATAGTCTTATCTTAATCTTAATGAGAATGTATTTTAGATTGATTTTGAACAAGTTATTATAATTGAGTTTGAAAAATAATTTCTACGGCCATTCTCCCTCCTACCACTGATTCTTAGTCATGTAGGGCAGTTGTCAATCACAGACGGTAGTATCATGTACTCGTATGTGCCTATTAACTGGTTAAATGTGGTAGTGAGGTTATCTGACCGCCCTGATATGACCTATACATTGTGTTGCGTTAAACCCAACAAATAATAATAATAAGATCGGATGGGACAGACAAATAACAGTCTTCAAATACCTTCTTGCTGAATCAATGTAGCATTCGTATTTGTATAAGAAAACGTATACAGTCAGTGTGAACATTATTAAAATTTGACATTTGAGATAAATCATTTATACGTTAAATGGTTTATTCAGCCACAGCCAAACATGGCGACCGAGGGACAAATTCTGTGAAAAATTATCTATCTAGATCTGCAGGTTTACAGGACCGTCTGCGCAACAAAGACTTTGATATCATCCACACAGTTTTCAAGTCATCAAAATATACAATATGTCTGTTGTCCTGTAAGACTTGTTTAGGTCCTGAAAAGTAATGACCTCATTGGACCTACTGTCCTGTAATACACTGTTGAGTTTAGCTGTGACTGGGTTTGTTATAGCCCTGTCAAACATGGTCTTAGAATGTCCTAATCTGATTAAAACCCGATCTAAAATTTTTCGCTCGCCTACTCGCCAATTTAGATCTGGCCTTTTCCAAATGAAGGTCACGTTCAGGTGACCTTTTCTCATCATAATATTCATGACAAAATTGTTATGATACGTAACGTGTTTACATCGTCTACGTAACGCAATTTGAAATGAGCCGCCCAATCGCAGACTGTGAATAATACTGCTGTTAAATAAGCATGCAAACCTTGGTCTAAAAATAGAAATTACGAAATCAAAATGTGATTAATAGTTTTCGTCTAGATGAAAGCTACGCATTGATTGGTCGAAACAAAGTTCATTTCGACGTGACCTTCAACGGAGAAAGTAGAGAGCATGTACGACAACGCTCTACAGGATATCTGTTTACGGAGAGTGACTGTTGACCTGCTTCTATTTCAGGTATTCTGTATTCGTGGTACCGATCCAACACCATTTTTAAAGTGTATATATGACGAGAACGAACCAGTAACAAGTGTATATGTACGTGGTGACGACATGCCCAATTTTCCCGCCAGAAAATTCATTGAAGAAGTAATGCCTGTACAATTTCTACCGTATTCGTCGTTTGTGTCTTCAACCTGGTGCATTCAACTGCAGGTTATTTTACAGTGTCTAGCGCACCTGACTTAGCTTTTCTGGACCCTTGTCTATAACCAGTACTCACATACCCTTCCACAAGACCGGAAACTTCTCCAAATAGAGGATACAAGATACAAAAATTTATTTCAAGTCGGATTACATGATAACAAAATAACATTAGCTTTGATAAGCTATTGTCCGACAAACATGAAATAGCACACATGAATTTAAACAGAGATACATTTACAAAGGTTTAAAAATATATAAAACACATACAGTACTTGCATACAATATACAGATAGAGGAATTAAAATTGCATATAAAACAAATGAACATAAAATAAGCATGAAACTAAGGATGAAGTATAATGCATGCGGAAGCTTAAAGAATACAGAGTGTGGAATATTATATCTATTAAAACCAGAAGAAAAAGACTTGACTAGCAAATAAGCAAAAACATTATTAACATATAAAACGTTTAATGATGTAATAAAATAAATAAAATAAACAGAAGATAGCAGAAAAATAAAATAAAAACTGCTGTGCCATGGATATAGATTGTAAAGGTTAACGCAGAGAAAGTTAACAATACAAAGCTGGAAAAATCAAAACTAAGCTAAAGCAAAGCAAAATAATAGCAAGGCAAAAATAAAAGCAAAATAAAAATGGAAACCAGATATGAATTGTGGAGAATCAAGTGCAATAAGCGCAAGAGCAAGTATCTCCACTCCAGGAGCTGACCAAACTGCGGAAGCTATTGAGGTCAGATTGATCCCGGAAATGTTGGGGGAGACTATTCCACAGTTTGGCAGCGCTGAAGCGGAAAGAATTTAGGCCATACCTAGGAACATTTACATAATTGTCAAATTTCCATGAAAGGTATTACATCTTGAATTCAAAATCCCGGCACGTTACCAACAGCACTACCGTCACGGGTTGGTCCTATGAGTAAAATTCCGTGGGGGGAATAATTTCGTAGAACTTGGTTATGAAATTATTTCTACGGCCATTCTCCCTCCTACCAATGATTTTTAATTATGTAGGACAATTGTCAGTCACTGATGAAGGTATGTGCTTAGTAGTTGGTTAACAGCTAAAATCAGAGATTTAGCCTTTCCAGGAGGAGTGAGTAGGTTTACTGACCGCCGTTATATGACCCATACAATGTGTTGCTACGGCGTTAAACCCAACAAACGAACGAACGAACGAACGAACGAACGAATGAACATATGACACAGTTGTCCTGTGTAAATTGTAGAACATATAATAATGATATTGTTTACTTATATCTTTGTTACATTATCTTTTTAAAGGTAATAGTAGGTGTACATGACAGTACATAAGTATATTTAGATTTAAAAAAAAGTCCCAACTGACCGCCGTTATATGACCTATATAATGTCTTGCTACGGCGTTTAACCCAACAAAAACAAACAAACCTATTAGTAAAACTTTCATGTTTAATGTATTCTACAGAATGAGTATATTTGATAATATTGGAGAGATAGGAAATGATCCTGATGATTTAGACGAGAAATCTGACGATGGTTCAGAGAAGGATAATATTGATATATTAAAACAATACATAACAGATCCTGGTACCACAACACTGAAGTTAGATGTCAAAATTGACAAAGTTTATACTGTTGGATGTTTTGATTTATTTCATGATGGACATAAGATACTTCTTGAAAGATTAAAACAAATAGGAACACAGGTTAGTTACCCTGATTGTGTCGCTTATTGTATTAAATATAGTTTGTATCGAAGTTGTGCAAACAAAGAATTGCCCACAGATTGTGAAAGTTGGTTTGCATATTCTTTAGTACTTTATCTATCGGAGTATAAAGGGACATAACTCTTGATGAATTACTTTCCGAGTTATTCCCCTTTGTACTTATACTTATACTAATATTTAAGGTTAAATTCTGCTCAAACTGAATATACAATGTAGTTTGTTTGATAGAAAGTTAGTATGTTTTTTTTCATAAGTACTACATCTACTCGACTACAAAGGGATGTAACTCTTGATGAATTATTTTTGGAGTTGTGCCTCTTGTAGTTGTGCCCCTTGTTAACTTTTAATTAGGGTTAGAGTACTATGAAGTGAAATATTTTCAATGTTTTAGGAATTATGCCCCTTTTATTTTTTACAAATATGAATTGGAAATTATTGTTTGACTGATTTATTTCCTTTCAAAAATTAAGTCCTGTCTTGAAATCATTTTTGTTGAATGAACAAAACACCCGAAAAGCCGAGTGCGCTGTCCTTGGACTGCTCTTGTTAGTGTATCATACATTCCCAGTTCTTTGATTCTATATGACACAGTTGTCCTGTGTACTTTGTAGTATTGTCTTTTTTTCTCAACTGTCAAAGTTTGAATAATTTCACGGTGATTGATTACACACTGTCACAATACCATAGATGTAAAATAAAGAGCATGAAGTCACCGTGAAATTATTTATGTTTGACAGTTGAGAAAAAACGAACAATATATAATACATAGTTGTGATGGTACATTGTACACTATTGTATACTTGTATAATATCTTTGTTACGTTGTATATTTATAGGTAATTGTTGGAGTACATGACAGTCGAAGTATTTTTAGATTAAAGAAAAAAGTCCCAATAGATGGAACCAGTAAAAGAATGGCAAATGTAAAGAAATATGCAGATGTCGTAAGATAGTTTATATAGTCTTATCTTAATCTTAATGAGAATGTATTTTAGATTGATTTTGAACAAGTTATTATAATTGAGTTTGAAAAATAATTTCTACGGCCATTCTCCCTCCTACCACTGATTCTTAGTCATGTAGGGCAGTTGTCAATCACAGACGGTAGTATCATGTACTCGTATGTGCCTATTAACTGGTTAAATGTGGTAGTGAGGTTATCTGACCGCCCTGATATGACCTATACATTGTGTTGCGTTAAACCCAACAAATAATAATAATAAGATCGGATGGGACAGACAAATAACAGTCTTCAAATACCTTCTTGCTGAATCAATGTAGCATTCGTATTTGTATAAGAAAACGTATACAGTCAGTGTGAACATTATTAAAATTTGACATTTGAGATAAATCATTTATACGTTAAATGGTTTATTCAGCCACAGCCAAACATGGCGACCGAGGGACAAATTCTGTGAAAAATTATCTATCTAGATCTGCAGGTTTACAGGACCGTCTGCGCAACAAAGACTTTGATATCATCCACACAGTTTTCAAGTCATCAAAATATACAATATGTCTGTTGTCCTGTAAGACTTGTTTAGGTCCTGAAAAGTAATGACCTCATTGGACCTACTGTCCTGTAATACACTGTTGAGTTTAGCTGTGACTGGGTTTGTTATAGCCCTGTCAAACATGGTCTTAGAATGTCCTAATCTGATTAAAACCCGATCTAAAATTTTTCGCTCGCCTACTCGCCAATTTAGATCTGGCCTTTTCCAAATGAAGGTCACGTTCAGGTGACCTTTTCTCATCATAATATTCATGACAAAATTGTTATGATACGTAACGTGTTTACATCGTCTACGTAACGCAATTTGAAATGAGCCGCCCAATCGCAGACTGTGAATAATACTGCTGTTAAATAAGCATGCAAACCTTGGTCTAAAAATAGAAATTACGAAATCAAAATGTGATTAATAGTTTTCGTCTAGATGAAAGCTACGCATTGATTGGTCGAAACAAAGTTCATTTCGACGTGACCTTCAACGGAGAAAGTAGAGAGCATGTACGACAACGCTCTACAGGATATCTGTTTACGGAGAGTGACTGTTGACCTGCTTCTATTTCAGGTATTCTGTATTCGTGGTACCGATCCAACACCATTTTTAAAGTGTATATATGACGAGAACGAACCAGTAACAAGTGTATATGTACGTGGTGACGACATGCCCAATTTTCCCGCCAGAAAATTCATTGAAGAAGTAATGCCTGTACAATTTCTACCGTATTCGTCGTTTGTGTCTTCAACCAAAATAAGAAAGGAACATTACAATGCTTCAATGTTTGGTCCACACGTGAAGTCTGATGACCATACAATGTTTTACTAGAAAAAACAATCAACTTACTTCATAGATGCGTATAATAACTATAAAATTGAATGGAGAACCAAACCTTAGATATAAAAAGTAATTTCATTACATTAATTTCATTGGCTAGTTTTCCACAAAGGTTTCATTGCGGAGCCAATGAAACTGCCTCATTCATTATTCATGACTACGAGATTTTCCTAACCATATGGCCCACGATACATAAGTTGAGTATTAGTGGAGTAGTGTACATGTATTGATTGTGGAATAACCGACGATGCTGAATCCATTTACATTTGTTATAAAGAGTGCTTAAACAGTTAAGAAAATAGCATATAGAATGTGATGACAGGTCAATAAAGTATTATTAAACTAATTTTACTATTACATTATTATTTTGTATAATCCCAAATATTGTTTATAATGAAATCATCCAAGTTAATAAAAGCAATTTTTACATAAAACACCAGAAGTGTGTTCAATTACCCTGAACGTTCCGAAACGTTCCGTAACGTTAGGGTAGGGACAATTCAACGCAAAGACAACTCAACCCGAGAAAACTCAATTCCTTACTAACGGTTTGAGTTGTTCTAACTTTGGGTTGAGTTATGCATGGGTTGAGTTGTCTTCTGATTGTGTTGTCCTGTATCCGTAACGTTCGCAAACAGCCGTTACTGAACACGCTGCAGAAGTTATAGTTTATACGGTTTAAGTTACACTATACAAACATTGATGTTGGCAACAGATTTGTTTATTAAAGCTCATAACATCAAAGACAGCCGTGGTAACATAATGAATGCATTTATTGAACTCTGTGACTTATACCTCTCACGTATCGTTTGTTAATGTGGCAAAGTCATGAAGCAGAGGCGCCCTGGACAAGAATGTTGTCCGTGGAGGATTTTATATAAAATACTAAATGATATTTTGTAATGATTATATTTGGTACATGTGTCTATCACATTTGTGTTCGTTGTTATTGAAGATTTTTAATAACTAAATTGCAAATCATGTGATTCTGGTCAGTTTCTGGGTCACACATAATTGTTAATTTTGAAAATCGACATAGAAGCAACATTTTGCCTTTAAGTAGTAATGTACAGTTAGACAATGTTTGCCGGGTATTCATTCTGAAAGAGTTACCTGTATTTAGACAATCTTGCTATTATAGTTATTAAAAAAATATTTTGATTTTCTCACTAAGTGAAAACATTATAATACAAATGTCATTCGGAACACCTCGACCTATCATGAATGAATAAGTTATTCCTAGCGAATGGCCGAGGAGTTCCGAATGATACAAATGTATAACCTTACTCAATTGCAAGATGCGTCCACCATTCTCTCTTTAACAACAAAAACATCATCAACAATGTCAGTAAAACGTTCTATACAGTCAACAAAACCTTTGTGGTACGGTATATTGATTTTAGACCAATCTTTTAATAAATTCATATTAAAATAAGCATAATCTCGACCATGTGATCTATGATTGTTGCTGTCAATACTTTCATGTACAGCGTTGATTGTTTTTGTAGCGTCTATAACTAGATGGCGCTTTTGTCGAGCGTTCATTACCAACCAATTATCGTAAGCGAGGCTGGCTACAACTACTTCCGGTACAGATTCCCAAGGATAAAATCTATCTGTGATGAAATAGTCCTCAGCTGAAGTTATAAATAACTCACCTCGAGATTCAACCAATGTTTTAATATTTTGTCGATGTTGCACTTCATTTTTTGTTATATTTACGACATTGTACCGCTTTCCGGTAATAAACACATGCTTGAAAGTAGAAAATTTGTTGTTAAATTGAATGTTAACTAATGTTTTAACTAAACCTCCATCAAACAAGATGTCAGAATTAGCAAAACAATAAAAGTATGAATGATACGTCTTCATGGCACTTAAATACATTTCCTTCAGTACAGGCAATCCACTAGTGGACATACCAGTTATGTTCCGTACTTTCAGTCCGAATTCCATGGCAACATAAGTTGCTCTTGAATCATTTGTAAATAAAACTGGATTAACAACTGGTTTCAAACTTGCCCAATTCAAGAATGTTATATTATAAATATGTTCGTTGTCTTTTGTCCAATTTAATGTCGTAAACAAGGTGAGCAGAGATTCTTGTTCTCTCGAAATCGAGTTCGCGAATGTTCGTGAGTTCCCGGAAAAATTATGTAGCTCATCAGATGAAACGTGACCTCGTTTGAAATAGTTGTCTATTTGTTTAACTTTATCTGAACACTCTAACAGAATTCTTGTTAAGTTTTTCATGAGTTGAGTAAACTCACGTCTGTTCGAAATCCTCGGTCGGTCAGGTAGTGATAATGGTATGACGGTGTTCGTAGTCACGTGATGATAGACGATGATGTACAAAATGGCGGAACATATCAAAATAAATGATAGATTTCTGATAACATGCGGCATAGACACATACTCTGCAAGAAAGAAAAACAATTTTCAGTTACAGAACATAAAAATATTTTTATAATCACAGGCTTTGATTTCACAATCAAAGCACTGGAGTGCAGGAGGAAGGATGACCGTATGGGGGCGTTCATGCATGCATGATCACTATTTGTAAACAACCGCTCATGAGTTGACGTAAATATTTGTTAAACTTAAACTTAAACTTTTTCATTTGATTAAACGCCTATTTCTATGTTACATATTCAATGGCGTTGTACAAAAATGTTATAAAGAAAATAATAATAAATACATGTAAGTAAAAACCCTCCACCATAAAAACATATGTATATACAATAACACAAATAAATAAAAAGCCTTTATAATTCATATTTTTGGACATACATCCTTCACAGTTCATGATTCCACCTAAGTTTACATTTTCATCACTAATTTCTTATTTATTTCTATTTATTTATATTGAAAATTGGTGTCCTGAACAGTATAACATGATGCTACTGTTAACCGGACATGTCCATATACTTCATCTCCTAAATGTTATCGATCAATTAATAAAGACATATAACTCACATTGTGTTCATCACAACTATTATATATGTCATAGTTTTGTCTATCTATAATCAATCAGTAGGGCGTTCAGTTACCGCGGACGTTTCGTAACGTTCCGTAACGTTCGCTAACAGTCATTATTGAACGGTCTGTTAGCGGAAAACGTTTAAGGCCAACAGCTAACGGTTTTAGTATATAGTACGCGAGTATGAAACAACCTGAAACAAAATAGTTCCAGTATATTTTGCAAATTAGTAACTGCCATTGCGGCGGTGTTACTCCCGTTGAATTAGATCAATACATTTTCAAAAAACAAGTAAACAAGAAAACATGTCCTCCTCTCCGAGTTCTTCTAATAAAATAGAAGTAACGACTCTCCTGTCCGCCATCTTTAAACGTTCGCACTTTTACGGATCGTTCAATTAACCGTTCATAACGATAACGGTGATTGGCTAACGTTAAATGCTTACTGAACGCAGGGCAGGGCTGACAAACTTAACATGATATTTAACTTTGACTTCAGTCATATACATTAACATTTTACTATCTTACATAAATTAAACATTAGCATTTCATTAAATTAAACTTTTATTCGCATACAATTGCTAAGTGTACATAATTTATCAAACCTATACTAAGTATACATTATTTTTGTATTGATATTTTACATTTTATATTTGAATTTCACTTATTGATAGAAAGAATGGTCACAAAAGTTATTGAGCACTTAACATATGGTCACATGCATAATAAATGGCCACAAAACTTAACAAAATTGATTTTTGATATTCATAAAAAATAAAGCCACTTTATGAAAATATATTCATCAACATTAGACTTGAAAACTGTTTTACAAACAAGAAATAATCAGAATATAAAATGCATTAGAGAGACAATAAACGTTTCAAACCACGCTGATTTCTAAATTTGAATTTGACTAACTGTCTATTTCTTACAAAAGTGGGGAACTTTTATAAATGCAAACTATATTCATTTTTATGCTAATGTTCAATATACTTGATCCAAAATAGTTTTAGAGCTAAATTATGTACATGTTATTTGGAGCAGTTTTTTTCTACAACAAAACTTCGTCTGTCTTGAACATACTGTGATCAAAACTATTGTTTCAAGTATTGATGACCAAATTCTACTTTCGGTTTCGATCTACTAACACTTTGACATGCATAGACAATTATTTAAGCAATATTTACATTTAATCGAAAATATTGTTTATTAGAGGTGTTTGAAATGGATAAATATCTATTTTCTATGCAGTTCAAAAACAGTGTTATTTTTGTTGACGGGGCATTAAACTGAAAGACCTCAAAATGAATAAAAATTGACAAAATGCCATTAAAATTTATTCAGAAACCCCCCCCCCAGATTAATCTCAAAATGTCTAGGATAATTAGATCACCAATTTTGTATTTTGTATCTACAAATTTGCTTTTATCTTAAAATACTTTTCTATCAGGGTCATGTTTAACTTATTTTTAAAATAATATTTGTTTAACATAACAAGATATCTGAGTCCGAATTAACTAAGAGTCAGTTCGTTCTCTTAAGGAATATTTTAAAATCAATTAAGGATTTTTTAAAATAAGAAATCTAGTGTGAATGAAAACAAACACGCCCTTCTATGAATAAGAACTTAAGGTTTAAAAATTGATTCTGTTCGCAAATTACATAAAAAATTATCCTCCTATTCTGATCTTATCGTTTATTTAGATAAATATATCACTTACCATTCATAGTTATAATCCATCTATATAACTGTCTCATATCGTCAACAATGATTTGTCACAATGAATGTTCACTAAGTAATACTCTCCGCCAGGCTCGTAGCATTTCGAGGTTTACTTGGCACAATAATAAATACTACTGCATCGTTCATTCATTTATTTGCTTGAACCCGTTTCCTCATACGGACTCCAAACAGTTTATAATTGAAACAGGCGACTGCTAAAAATTAAGCATTATTGCAATATTTAAACGTGAATATCACTTATAAAACAGGAAATTAAAATATGTCGAATTTCACTATGGCTGATTACAGATTGGCTTGAGTATTACATTCCTGTTAATATCCGTATTTTGAGTCCATTTCTTCACCACAAAAGCCGACAGGTTCTGGAAGGAAATACAATAATTATCTTTTATCGAACTTTCACTGAAGATGTTGGACAGTCGTAGACGGAAAATAACTCGAGACCTTCGTCCCGGCCTCGTGATAGCCAACTGAACACCGTGAATAGTGAATGGTGTTGGTTAATGTTGTTTAAATAATATATCTGTACAGGTCGTCCACGTGAACATTGCGTATATAAACATAGCCAGTTTCATTACACACCAATATTTAGGGGTATATTGTTTTAGTTTCAAAGTTTAATTAGTTATTTTGACATTTATTTTATAAACATACCATTATATAAAATTTAAAATGTGCAGTACAGCAATACAGTATCTAAAATAAATGTTAAATATCAAAGTTGTATGGTTTAATAAGTAAAATGCTCTTCATGCATCAGCTTATTCACCTATTCAGTGGGCAAGTACATTGCTTAAAGTACAAAAACACGCATGACCTAGAATACGACCTGTAGATACGTCAATGACTCAATGTATAACTCATGTAACATATGTTAGACTGTAACATGTTTCATTGATTATTTCACAAGATAATTGTTTTTTACTGCATGCTGCATCAGTGTATCAATACTTTCATTGATAAAGTGACAGATTGTTACGACCATTGTATGGTAACACGTTTTATCAATATAAATCATTATTCCACTTTGATAATTTCTACTTTATCCTTGTTTATGAAAATCTATGGTTATCCAAAGAGAAAATTTTACGGTCTTAAGACACGCTGGTTTTCTTGAATCATACACTTTTTTAACGATTTAAAGCATTCATTTTTACATATTATCATTATTCTATATTTGTTTGTCATGATTGGCTCTGTTCCTCACACTTAATTACAATTTGATACAATCTCCGTAAACAGATATCCTGTAGAGCGTTGTCGTACAGGATCTCTACTGTCTCCGTGGAAGGTCATATCGAGATGAACTTTGTGTCGACCAATCAATGCGTAGATTTCATCTAGACGAAAACACTATTAATCACATTTTGATTTCGTAATTTCTATTTTTAGACCAAGGTTTGCATGCCAATTTAACAGCGGTATTATTCACAGTCTGCGATTGGGCGGCTCATTTCAAATTGCGTGACGTAGACGATGTAAGCAAGTTACGTATCATAACAATTTCGTCATTAATATTATGATGAGAAAAGGTCACCTGAACGTGATCCTCGTTTGAAAAAGGCCAGATCTAAATTAGCGATTAGGCAAGCGGAAAATTTTAGATCGGGTTTTAATCAATCTGATTAAAACCCGATTTAAAATTTTCCGCTCGCATACTCGCCCTACTAATAATAGTATTTCCTCTAGGTAAGATACACTGTGTGCATTGATTGGACGACATAAAAGTCATCTCGACGTGACCCTCGGGCGACCAGAGGAGATCCTAAATGACAGTGTATATAGGGTACTCATTAATGGAGATAGCCTGAGATTTAGAAACTGTCTTAAAGTCATTACTCATTAACAAAAACCAGTAATTATGTTTTATCGAAGTTTTGTGTACTTTAACCATTAAACCAACTTCATGGCTTTTCTCTAAGGCGTCAAAAATGTCCAATGTCGAAATATATCATTAACATGTAATTATCGTTGACCTTAGTGTACTCAGGGATATAATAAAGGGTCCCTGGTATAAATAAAACAATGTTCTTATCATTGATATAATGACTTATTTAGAAAGTTTGACCAAATCTTAAGTTCTAATCTTAATGCTTAGATAAACAATATTGATGGAGACTTTCCTTGAGGCTTTTTGAAACCTTTAAATATCACATTGTCCTCGTCATGATTTCATACCTTATGTAGTCTTCTTACAGACACGAATAGTTTTCACAAAGTATCTGTTTTGCTGAAACTCTTTCAGAAGGCAAGGATAATGACTCCAAACGGTGAGTGTTTAAAATTTTGTTTATTGAAACTTTTGATAATTCTTATTACTGGTATACATCTAAAATAAATTATATATTCTGTTCTGTTCTACATAGTTTGGGTTCAGGTAGAATTCACCAAATTCTAATTTACAATAAATAATATACATGTACTTGAAGTCCATGATTAGTGATTATAAAACATAATTTGTGCTCATGACTCAGAGAAAAACCTGGAATCATCGGTGAAAAAGAAATCGAGATTCCACTGTTTAAAAAATTCAAAATTACTTTTTTTATTTTTTACTGCTTGGATGCATCGTTCAATAGACATGTCAGTCTTAAAAAATATAACGCCAATTTTTTTGCATATATCAAGCAGAAAATTTGTTTATTTTTGTGTAAGATCTATTTATTTCACTTGGTCATAAGGACATTATAATTTCACTCGTGGCTACGCCACTCGTGAAAGAAATAAAAATCGATCTTAAACAGCCGCTGACTCGCCAGACCAGCTAACATGGACACATTTCTTTACACGTGCACTCATCCTTCCACAAGAAACTGAACTGTTAACATCTCCCACCATGGAGCAAAATGATATTAAATATCGAACTTGCACGGGATAGTATAATCTGCTGCGAACGCGAACCTGGGACCTCTGTATTCTAAGTTTTCCTACTTAGTCACGACCCAATCTAATTACAAAATGTATTTCTTATCATAATTGTAATGTTTTTTTTTCTAACAGGTTTATTCCCATTACTATGTATGGTTGTAGCTTTGTCCAATATAGACATGGCAGAGGGAAGAGACCATCCACCTAGAACTTGTATATATCTAGGAGATGGATACACGCCTGGGGAAATCATGTGTAAGTTAGTTTGATAATTGTTTTAGGGTTGTCACGATACGCCAGAAGCTTATCACGATATACTGCAATACGCTGGCACCGTATCGCAATACATACCACGATATATCGTGGGCTTTTAGATTTGTTGTGCCACTGTTGTATTTAACAGAAACATTGCAAATTTTACATGCAGCTACTGATAAAATCTAGCCTCCTTAAGTATTTACGATCATTCAACTTACGATTAAATTCAATGAAAAATGGAGAAACTGATGTTTCGCTACTTATATTTTGCGAAGGGAAGAGTTAACCAATGGAAAAACTCATATCGCAAAATACCGGTACGTTAAATTCGTTCCGTGGTACGTATTGCTGCAGCTGCGTATTGCAATATATCGGTATATCATGACAGTCCTAATTTGTTTTGCTGTTAACTAGTCGAGTAAAGAAATAAGTTAAAGTCTATGGCATATCATTGAACTATTTGTTATGAACCTTACTATAAACTCCCAGTATTGTACTAAGCTGGTAGGATGAAGTGTCTCCTCTCAGAAAACTACGAGGGAGGTTGTAACTGTGGTTTAAACCCATGCCGAATTTGCTCTCCAACAATTAGCTGTAAAACAAAGTAACCACTTCATAACCTCTCGGCTACGATCACTCTCTGACGTCACTTTCATGTAAAACCTCATTGAATGTAAGTAAAGTAAGTAAAAGTAATTGCATTTTATAGTCTAAGTTTCATTCTTATGCACGTTCACCGACATTACAGCTATTAACCCTGGTCATCGGGCTACTGGTATATATCTATCAATCTCCCTGGGGGAGATTTGTGCAGCCGACAATACGGCGCAACAGATTTATACCACTTTTGCAGGTACCCATTACATCTGGATGAAGTGAAGCAATCGTAAGTAAATTTCTTGCACAAGGAAATTAGCAGTGGCCCTGGCGGGGTTCGAACCAGGGACCTCTCTACGCGCGCGTCCTACCACTGGACTACTGCTCATACAGTATAACATGATCATATGGCGGTAGCGTGATTAGAATCTAATTACATCTCGTACATCTATAGTTTAAAAGACCACATTGATTATAGCAAAGTCATCCATTTTTTTGTCCACATGCTTTATTTGAGAAGAAAAAGGTCCCTATGTATCAATTTAGACTATGACAATACAAAGACCGTTGATTATAATGATTCTAATATAGTGGAAATCTTCTTCACTTTCAGATCAAGTTTACGACCTGGATTCTGATAAATGTTTTACTAAGAAATGTGGAGAAATTGAAGAATCTGTATCAGGTGAATGTATCGTAGAAACAATTGAAGGTCGTGAAAGAGGAGAAGGTAGAAGACCTTGTAGATGTCGATATGATGGTGTGATATATGAACCAGATAGTTTGATTACTATGATACTTGATGGAGATAACTGTACTAGCGTGTATTGTAGTGAGAATGGTAAGATAGAATATGAGGACGAGGAGATAGAAGAATGTATAACAACAACATCAGCAACATCACAAGTTACAAGTGGAACAACACAAGTTTCTGGTGGAACAACACAAGTAACAAGTGGAACAACAGACACAGTGACTGAATCACCCACTGAGGGGATATCGGTGGATGAGATGATGGGACGTCTCAAAGAAGCTCTCAACAAAATATTTCAACGAGGAAGCTATGTCAATTCATATAAACGAAGCAAGAACGATGGACCAAGGCAAATGACTGTCCGAAGATTAAGATACTCCAATACCAAGGGTTTTAGACGAAGCCCTGCGAGAGGATATAGACAAAGCAATCACTAGATGAAGCAACAGATTGAAACAATGATATTCTCATAACACATAAACGTAATAATGTAACCTTATAACCGACTATAGAGACTCTAAAATACTTCTATAATAAAATAACAAACACTTGCTCTACTGCAAGACTTGACTTATATATACGTTTAATATTTCTGTTGACAATTTCAAAGAATAGTTTACAATTTTGATCATCATAGTTGTACTTTATATTCAGAATGTGTTTATAAACGTCTGATGATTCATAGATTCATTTAAAATATCATAAATAAACTTCATCATTTTTCATCATTTTTCTTAACAAAAAATCTCAGACAATGTTACATTTTAGATATATTGACACGCAAAAAACTATACACTCAGTAAAAGACAAATTTCACATACAAAGTTAAATTCGTGTAGATATGTTTGTATCATTCTTTAGCAAAATGTATTAGACACATATGTATGTAAATTTCATGAAATTGCAGTTAATATCTTAAGCATAATAAACGTTTAAAGAAAGAGGAACGAAACGTAAAAGTTGTTGACATTCTTTGTTTTTCTTTGTATTTATCACTCGGTGACGACTTATAAGGCCATATAGTAACAAATCACGTGAAATATAAAAATGTAAAATGTTAGCGCGCCGTGATTTGGAATCTCGTGTCCCGATAGGGGTACGGGTTCTTATCCCACCCAGGGAGGTTATTCCCTTCCATGAAAATTTGCCACTGCGCCACCGACCCGGATTTTGTAAAATAATAGCGAGGGTGCAACAATAGTGGTTGCTTCGGAGCTCTAGTGAAATAAATAGGCCTATCATTGATTTGATGTGAAACAATCTTATTACATTCAACTTATAAGTTACTTTGAATAGATACATTTGTATCAGCACAGCAACGTCTATAAATATTGTAATATAACAGTATAACAGTCTCATTTGATAAGGAACGAGTCAAATAAATCTTCAATTATTTCCCGCCATATAGTAAAGCGCAACCTATGCAGTGCGTGGCGACGAAGTCGGTGGCATTGTAGTGGTTGGCGTCGTTGGACCACAGTTGAAATTATCCCAATGTAGAAGGTGACCATCTCCACCACAAAATAAGCCATAACACCAGTTTCCTGACTGACCACTGGATATTTGCTCATCTGGTTGATAATATTTACCATCGTGGTAACATCCGGGTAGTTGAGGTGTGGTTGTTGGTGGCGGTGTAGTGGTCAAGTAATTAGGTATCACTACAGCATACATACTGCCATCATGTTTACACTTCTTGTAAGACATTGTGTTTTGTGTAGCATCGTAATGTTCGTCTGTAATTAGAAATAAAATAATTAAGAGTTAAATGAATATTAAAACGCCAGTAAATGCCGGTTAACGTGGCTGAATGTTCTATGTGCCTGCAAGAAACCGTTTAAATAATATGAAACGCTTGTTTTTTGCGTCAAGCTTCCCAAGAAAAATCTTGGGTTTGACGCTTGGGAAAATTCTGGCGCCAATACTCATACATAGGTTTCTTTCTTAAGTATTGCTACTATACTGTCTAATCGTGATGTTGTGAGGAAGTTTGATGCCATTGGTCATACATACCTTTGTACTGACGTCATATACGTTAGTATGTACATGTTGTTATAATCATATTGAATTATAATTTTGATTTCATGAATACCACGGCAAACACTAAAACAATTTTGTATATTTTAGATATACAAATTATTTTCCAGTTATTCATGTATAGCCTGTTTCACATCAGCCGTGCGATTTTTTCGTCGTACGATTTTTACTGCGAACGAAATCGCAGACGAATCGCAGCCGCCGCAGATACATCAAACTTTCCGTGCAATCGTCGTACGGCGGTTGTACGACGCTCTCACGAGCCGTATGTTGTTCGTCGCACGTGTTTACGCACGACTGCCGTGCGATAATGGCGAGGCTGTCGTACAAACACTAACGACTGTCGTAAGACTGTCGTGAGATTTCGAAAAGTTTCGTACGTCATCCGTACGTCAATCGCACGACAAACGCAAACTTGTACGAAAGTCGTACGATATTCATGCGAACGCCTAATTCTTTAACTGACGTGCGACTGTCTCAAGAATGACGTACGGTTGTCTTACGGCAGTCGCACGACTGTCTTCGCGGGCTCCAAAAATCGCAACAAGATCGCAAGAAAAATAAACATGGTGAAAATTTGACTTGCGACGTCTACGACGATGCGATCACCTGAAAAAACGCACGACTGTTTTGCGGGGTTCGTACGAAGTTCTGCGATTTTTCAGAAAATGTTGTCGAACGGCTGCCGCAAGCGTGATGTGAAATAGGCTTATGCTTTCTACAAATGTTGTAAGAATGTTGTGTTGTTTGAACCTCCTCTCTTTAATCAGACATGGCGTGTATCATGCATGTAGTGCTTGTCGACAAGTACCAAAATCAGACTGTTATTAATGGACCTTCAGCCAGGCAGACAACGATTGGCATTGGCGAAACCCATTTGTGCGTCTTTTATGTCTATTTTTCGTCTTTAAGATAATATAGATTAATCAGATTTTACATCTGGTCAAGAAGTCAGTTGGTAAACCAATGGGATATAAGATAGAGAAAATAGGCAAACTCAATTATAACAGACAAAACGACAATATTCTATTACAGAATGATGAGTTAAAACTCAACCACGAGATTATATTTCTCATACAAATTTCAGTTTGCTATACATAGTACATAGTAACAAGTGAAAACAAAGCAGTTATAAGTCTAAATCTCTTACCGAACGTTTCTCCTCCAATGTAAATTTTTCCTTCGTATATACATCTACCCAGTAATTTAGAAAACCAATTTGATTTTGTTAATTCAGTTTCAGTCAAACATTTCACGTACATTGGTGATAGACTCAAACATAACACAACTAGTAAACCTACAATATAGTAAGATAATTACATAATACATTAATTTTATAAATTTCCACCAATCTAGAGGATATTGTCTCTGAAGTTTGAAAGAGCAGTAGTCCAGTGGTAGGACGCGTGCTAAGGGGTCGAGAGGTCCCGGGTTCGAATCACACTCTCTGCTTATTTCCTTGTGCAAGAAATTAAACTAATTGCTTCATGCCACCCAGGTGTAAATAGATACCTGCGAGGATGGTATATTTCCGTTGCGACAATTTGTCGGCTGCACAAATGGAGTAAAAGACTCCCAAATTGAGATTGCTAGATAAATATCAGTAGTCCGATGACCTGCGGATTTTACAAAAAATACGGGACATATATTACCCCCCCCCCTAAACGATCTTAGATTTGTTAACTTCAGTACCAGCTTAAGAATTTTAAAAGGGCATGTGACGCGAAGGTTGTTTCAAAATGGCGTCTTTATATGTCCGAGGATATTCCTAGTGAATGGCCGAGGATTTCCGAATGTTCCTCATTATATAATATATAATAAATACAGTTCCGTGATATTAGTCTAATTTAACTAGAGGATGAAATAAGGGAACTTAGTCAGTTATTTCCCCTTTTATACTCTTCAAATAGGTAGGTCCAATTAGTTGGATTACTCGGATTTTACCCTTACTTTACAATGCCAGTTTGCCAAAGTTAATCCTAGATAACTTTTTTGTGTTTGTAAATCATTTTATTAGTTTAAAAATCAAGCTATGTATTAAAAGGGTAAAGAATTATCTTAATTTCATCACTTCTGTTAACATTTTCATTAACAAGAAAGATATTAGATGAAATTTTGTGTTATCCTTACACAGGACTTCTATGATAAAATCCGAGGATTCCAACTGTAAGGACCTACTTACCAATTGGATTGCTTCAGATTTTATCAGGAAAAGATAACTGACTAAATTGATAAATTTTAACTGTCACAGTTACTCCGCTTATTAGTGCAGCCGACAAATTGGCGCAGCGGAATTATACCACCCTCGCAGGTACCCATTTACACCTGGGTGGAGTGAAGCAATCGCAGGTAAATTTCTTGCTCAAGGAAATTAGCAGTGACCCTGGTGGGATTCGAACCCAGGATCTCTCGATCTCTAAGTGTGCGTCCCACCACTGGACTACTGCTCCAACAAAATGACCATACAGTGCTCGGAAACTTGGACATTTTGAACGCTAATCCATTAGGCTGAAACTGAGCAGATTCCATTATGAACATATTATACAATACGAGTCACAAACATGCACTAAAATTTTCTATGCTGTGACAAACGGGGTAGATTTTTACTACTTGAAGCACCATCATTTGTACCTGTATGTCAATTTGCACTAAAATTGTCATTATTAAATCCCCAGTTTTCCGCTTAAAATTTTTTGTGGACATAATGTTTTACATAAAAATTTCAAAGGTTGTCTGTAACAATTGTAAAAAAGAAATACTCGAGCATAAGAGAAATAAATAATATAATTACTAACCTTTGAGCATCATATTTAAAATTCTGCCTTCGTTCTCACACTGTCAATACTTTATATACATGTGTATATACTTTTACCCTATGATCTTTGTCTCTCAAAATAATGTCGTTGTACTTATATATGTATATTTGTAATTCTCTACGCATAGAAATTAAATTTAATTGCGACGAAAAACAAAATTTTTCATAGAATTTAATACAATAAAATGTTCGTGGTAATCTCGTTTAATCAAAATGTGGTCGAACAATGCAATAAATCAAGTTTTTATTTATATACAGTGCCAACCAAATGTTCTTGCACATATAATTGTTAGAAACGCGCTCATGCGTGTCGAAAGATTTATTAACTGAAGTGTAACTTATTAGTGTAACATAGTGTGATTCAAATGTTGAATCTGCAGCGCGTGTTCAGTAACGACTGTTAGCCATTCGGAACACCTCGACCTTTCATGAATGAATAATCTTGGAAGGATTCGTGGGGTCTATCCTGGCGGCTTGGGATTTTACTACCTACGCGAGGCGAAGCACGTAACGGTTACAAAAAATAGTTCTTGTACACACAGATCTTTGTCAAAACAAATTTCTATATTATATATTTAACTAAATATTCTTCAGAAATATCATTAAACTGTGTTATTTCAAATTTATGGACTAAAACGTGACATCACTCATTGCCAAATCGATTGTGGATTTGTTGACCCTATCAACTGTAGGAGCAGTGGTCCAGTGGTAGGACGCGCGCTTAGGGATCGAGAGGTCCTGGGTTCGAATCCCACCAGGGGCACTGCTAATTTCCTTGAGCAAGAAATTTACCTGCGATTGCTTCACTCCACCCAGGTGTAAATGGGTACCTGCGAGGGTGGTATAATTCCGCTGCGCCAATTTGTCGGCTGCACTAATAAGCGGAGTAAAAAGACTCCCCAGGGAGATTGATAGATAGATACCAGTAGCCCAGTGACCAGGGGTAATTGCTGTAAAGTCGGTGAACATGCGTAAGCATGAAACTTAGACTATAAAATGTAATTACATTTTTTACATTTTTTAACTGCAGTTTGAAAAAGGCATCTAAATATGTGCGAGGTTATTCGTAGCGAATGGCCGAGGAGTTCCGAATGGACTGATAGCTAACGTTACGGGTATGGGAAAACTCAACACGAAGACAACTCAACCCGTGGATGACTCAACTCAAAGTTGTGACAACTCAATCCCCAACTAACGGGTTGAGTTGTCTTTGGGTCAAGTTGTTCCGACCCTTGCGTTACGGAAAGTTCGGAGTAGTTGAACAGGCTACAGTTATAAATGTTGGCTTAATAATTTTCTCAGATAAGCGGCCCTGTTTCTGTTCTTCGTGATTTGTAAATGTTCATCGTTTTATCCTAATATCAGAATTTTGTACACATACCTTTAAAGGACCCTGTATATTAAATTTGGTTAGAAGCTTGGATTAAAGGTATAGTCAGTCTGAAAGTTATCGAGTTGACGTATGATACGATGAACGGATTCAAAATGCTATCTCCTTTAATGACATTTACGCCAAAAGTAAACAGACGTTACTCAAAAACAATAATTTGTGCCGCTTAAAGTATTTATGCACTTATTTACGATTTCAATTTCTTCTGTTACCTGATAACATGTTCTGAATTTTTAAGTACACAAAAATAGTTTAGAAAATAATACAAAGTTTTCATTAATATTTTTGCAACAGATTGTTATTTAAAAATCTAAACAACGACAATAACTAACATTATTTGATTAATGACGATATATTATGTTTTATGATTTATTATTGTTTGGATTTGTTTATCAACTAAATTGTAATTTTGGGAACTCTGCCATACCTAAACTTACATCGATGAGCACGCTCATCATCTCTGGATCATGATAGTGTACCTTTAACTGCAATATATTTTGTTGATCGATGTTGGTAACAAACAAACTGTTATATACATCACAAGTTAATCTGACCATTTTTCGGCGTAGCTGTCTAAGCTGGATTTTGATCTACATTTCTGTATAATGACGTCTCTGGGATTTCGGAAATCCGCCGTTCTATTGGATGATTTTATAAGCACTGAGAATGACGTACGGGGGAAACAGAGAAAACCCCCTCTTCGATTGGATGGCCCTGACACGCGCGAAAAAATAAAGGCCACACTATTGTAATGCAGTGTTTTACGAAATTTTGCTTCGTTCGTAGATTATTTTTTTTGGGTAGACTTCTATTGCTTTCCAAAGTGTTTTTTTATTTTGTGACAATAAAAAGTTACGTGTCAAACACAATATTTTATGGGTAAAATGAATTACGTCTCCAGATGTGAACCGGTTTCTAGTAAAAAGTCTGACATATTACCCAATAATTATTAAATTAGCCTCACTACGTCCAGTTTCCGGGGTTTACACTTTGAGAGTCACAGCTCCACATATAGACCAGTTCATTGTTATTGTTATGATGTCTATAAATAGTAACAAGGAGCTGATAAAGACTACAGGTAACCGTTCGCTGGTTGGCAAGAAATGATAGCGAGTAAATACAATGAAAACACAGTAATTTTAAAATTGCAATTACTAAGTCATTTTTCATCAAACAATTTTGCATTTTATATCACTAGAAAGGTCTTGAAATTCATATTTTGAATATCTAAAAATTATTTGTCAAAAAGATTTGTTTTTTGTTGGCGAGTGTTTTAATGATCTGCCCTATGAAACATTTAATATTCATAGCTCGAAGAGTTATGTTTAATCAATTTAATCGTGCGGTTAAAGTGCTACTAGGGTATCAGTATTTTTTGTGAGCCACAAAATAAGAAATCTAGATGAATCGGTCTAGTAAACGCAGTTGTACCCCTTGTATATAAGTATATTAAAGGTATGTTGGAAAAATCAAAGGGAGGTAACTTGACAATTCCCTGTGGTTATCAGTGTACGGCAATTGCATTGGCTGTCATATTGTTTACGGTAGGCAATCATGTGCCAAGTCTGCGAAACTGGTCTGCAAATGTTGTTGATGAAGTGATGATGCGTGGTCACAACTTGTATGAGCAAATACTAACGGAATCTGGCAATCCATCACCACGTCAAAAATAGGTTTTAACATTAGTGGTCCTATGTAAATGGCTCTTCTGTGACCTTTGACCTTTTCCTCAGGTGAGCACCCAGGGCCCTTTGGGCCCTCTTGTTTTTAAATCGACGCCGTTTGTCTTTTTTAAAGACATTTCTTGTTTATATAGTACTAGCTTATCTAAATAAGTATAATTTATTTTGTGGTCAGACATACTCGTACATTAATAGGTCTACCATGCTGTTTGTTGACCAGGATATGTTTGTGTGTGACAAAATCGTACATAGTCAAACAGATAGCGGGAATGCAGCAGAGGTTTAGGAAGGCTACACACCACTAAATATTTCAGCGGACATTAACATTTCACGCTACTATTTTCGATCGGAAAAAGTAAAAATCTACAAAGATAATTATATAATTGTACATAGACTGGTTTATCAGAAAGCAATATTTATTTTTATTCATAACCTACTCCACGTTAGCAAATGAATATTAACCACAAAATATACCTCTCAGTGGAGAAGACATCAAACACGGCTGAACAGCGATTTCAAGCATTTTTGGAAATGCTAATACTCGTGTTTCTTATATACTCAAAAAAGTTGACTGCCACATACAGTGGTTTCTAAAGTTCTTGAATCTATGATATCATTGCCCTTTTAACCTCTTCGTACAAAATCATGTTTTCAAGATAAACATATTCACATTAATCCATGAAAAAAAAGAAGCAAAGCGACATCACAGTGTATTTCTAAATCAACGTTATATATTCCATTAACATATGATGTCAACTATGTTACATGGATAAGCTGTAATTGTAGTAAATTACTTGCAGTATGCAGGAAAATTCCTCAAAATTTCATTTGTCTAAGAAATTTTGGAGGGTTTTGTTTGTTTGTTTTGTTGGGTTAAACGCCGTAGCAACACATTGTTTAGGTCATATAACGGCGGTCAGTCAAACTACTCACCGTTCATGGAAAGGCTAAATTTCTACGTTTGGCTGGTTAACCTGTTACTTTGCACATACTTCCGTCAATGACTGAAAACTGCCTAAAGAATCAGTGGTGAGGGGAATGGCTGTAGACATTATAACATGACCAAGCTCTACGAGAGTATGCCCCGTCCAGGAATCGAACCCACGAACCCTCGATCAGTAGACTTGCGAGGAACCAACTGAGCTAGCAGGGCGGCTTGGAGAGTGTTGTATTTATCATAACTATAAAAATAGATTAAGTCAACAATATTTTTCTAAATCACGACAGAAGAATAGGTAAACAACACAGAGATGAATTTGTATTTTTATTGGCTTGATTTTATTGATATTTTTGTGATTTTTATGTCAATATATGACATAACATGACGTCAGTATAATTATGACATTACAAAGACGTAAAAATTGTAAGTGATAAATTTAAATATTCAAATTGAGGTTTTCTGGTGAATCTGTGGGCAGATATGTTAGACAAAATGTGACTTAAATGAATGTGGAAATAGACACGTCTATTTTGTTAATATTCATGAAAATGTATTGTATTTTAATAATATGTAATCCATTAATACACTCGCTAAACAAATGTTTTACATTTTAGTCATCGAAGTCTTCAACTCTCATTTTTAGAATCTTCATGATTCTTTTCAACATATCTCTCTCACTGGGTGATATTGTTGTTGATGACGTAGTTGATGACGTAGTTGATGACGTAGTCACCGGGATTGTTGTAGGATCACAGTTAAAGTTGTCCCCCTGTAGTAAATGTCCACCACTACCACAGTATGTAGAGAAACACCAGTTTCCTGATTTGCCAGTACTTATCAAAGTGTCAGGCTCGTAGTACTGATTGTTATAGAAACATCCTAACGGTGTAGTGGTCCGTGGTGACGTAGTAGGCGGATGTGACGTAGTAGGCCTAATCGTAGGTGGGTGAGGTAAACAGTTATGTTTTACCCCAGGGAAAACTTCCCCACCCTCACATTTCTTATAATGACATATATTACTTGATGCATCGTAATGTGTATCTGAAATAAACAAGTATTCAGTGTTTATTAATATTGTACATGTAATATCATTCGGAACTACCTCGGCGATCTTCTACGAAGATGAACCTCGAATATCATAAGGTGGAAAAGTAGGTCTAGGAAATTTAGTTTCTGTGGTAATATAGTCTAAACTACACAGAAGTACGACGTTTTAGACATTGTACTGATGAAATGATGAGATAAAGAGTGCAACAATGTTATTATTAAATGTTGACATGAAAATGACTGTCGCTGGACCTTATAATCTGGTTGTATTCCTACTACGTCTGATTTCCGAGGTATATCTTCGTAGATGATCGCCGAGGTTTTTCCGAATGATGTAATATAGCATAACGTAAAGTAACATTAACGTAATGTAACGTAAGGAAAATGAACAGAATGGAAAAGAATGGAACGTATCTTGTGATGCTTTACGCTGCAAAGAAGTATATAGTTTTGACATAATATGTGACTTTAGTCAGTTATTTCCCCTTGTATACTCTTCAAATAGGTAGGTCCTATTAGTAGGATTACTCGGATTTTACCCTTACTTTTCAATGTCATTTTGCCAAACTTAATCTTAAATAACTCTTTTGTAACGCATTTAGTTTGTTTGAAATTCAAGATACGTATTTTCAGGGTAAAGAACTATCTAAATTCACCCCTTCATTTAATATCTTCATTAACAAGAAATATATTAGATGAAATATTTTGTTATCCTTTAGGACTTCAATGATAAAATCAAAGGATTCCAACTGTAAGGACCTACTTAACAATGGGATTGCTTCAGATTTTATCGTGGAAAGATAACTGACTAGAGTCCCCAATTATGGTTGATTATTTACTTGATTTCCTCCGCCCAAGAATGTCCACATTGAACCCTACTGTACTAGTGGTCGACGATCTATGCGCTGTATTGTTAATGATCTAACTTTTATAGTTTTTTATGGTTGGTAAAACCTTTAAGTTAAAAATACCAAAATATGTATGGGAAGCTATATCCATTGATAATTTATAATGTAATATTTCAGCTAAAAACTACGGTGGCATAGAGGTGACATGGAGAAATATGTCAAGTATACCTATGTACGTGGCCACGTAAACGTTATTGCGTACGCACGTTAAGCTATTACGTGGCCACGTAAACGTTATTGCGTGCGCACGTTAAGCTATTACGTGGCCACGTAAACGTTATTGCGTGCGCACGTAAAAGCTACTGCGTGGTCACGTAATAGTAGCGGTATGTTAAATATTTCTCCATGTCACCTCTATGCCACCGTAAAAACACATAATTTCGTAGTTTTATATCTAGTGTTGCATTATATCAGCTTCCAATATAACTTTTTATAGATTTTTCAGCTCGCATTATAAAGATTGTGATATACGTCATAGGAGACAATTTTAAAGGGCATATTGGGATTTAGCACATAATTTGGTCACAAGATACACCCGTTTGGTTTGCACTTAAAAAAAAGATAATATTTGCTCATGCCTACTAATACCATGTTACATTTACATCACTTGTTTAGCTTACGATGTATACAACTTTTATCTATCACGAGAAGTTGTTTAACCTACGACAGATGTTGAAAAAGATAAAGTTAATTTATTTACTTATTAGACTGTAGATCGTGACTATTTTATAAGTTCACTCATGGTTCATTGGTGTCGTTATATATTAATTAAGTACATGTTATAAACATAGTCCTAGATGTTGTACAGTCTGACAGTATATATAGGAGCAGTAGTCCAGTGGTAGGACGCGCGCTAAGGGATCGAGAGGTCCTGGGTTCGAATCCCACTGCTAATTTCCTTGAGCAAGAAATTTACCTGCAATTGCTTCACTCCGCCCAGGTGTAAATGGGTACCTGTTAGGGTCATGCACTGTATGCTGTGGCTGCAATCTGCACCGTATGTTAACAGATGGTGTGTGACTCGATGATCGGGGAAGATAATAAAAGTAGACTCCAAAAACCCTTGCTTTAGCTTTACCTTTAACTTAACATATAGAAACCATCGGACATTTAGATTCCTCTGAACTCTAGAAAAGGTTCTTTATCTCATTTAAGACATTTGAAAATTTGGAACATAATATATACAGTTCTTTTCTAAGTTCATTTATTGTATACCGAAAGTTATCCCAGGGGCTTCTAAAAGTCGCACGTAAGAAAATCGTATCGTACGATTTCAATCTGTTTTCGTTTTGCTTGATGGCGAGATTCATTTCTACATGCGTCATGGTTTTAACGATTATGAAAAGAAAACTAACAAGCAATGTTTAACAAAACAACTTTAAAGGTGATCTGGGAAAACTTAATGATGAGAAACTTTGTGAGACTACTATTACAATATGTTCGGATAGATTGGACAGAAGTCTGGTATTCTACCACACCATAACACCGACGAACATAAAGTTAGCAGATTCAGCAGACACAACAGAAGGAACGATCCTTCTGGCAGAGAAAGATAAAATTACAGCAGCAGGGTCAATCTTTCTGCTGGGTCTGCTGGCAGAAAAAAAACCAGCAGAAAAATGAAGGATTGTTCCTTCTGCTATGTCTGCTGAGTCTGTCAACCTTATGTTTATACCGACGGATCAATTATAAAGAAAACACTTAAATTTAGAATGATCTTACCAAAAATATCTCCGTTTTTATAAGAAACTCCATCATGAAAACATGAACTAGAAGAAAACCACCATCCACGTCTCCTATATAAACCTGGTTTACATTCTACGTTCATTGTTAACATGAACACACATATTGAGGTGATAATACCTAAAATAAAATAGTTTTATTATGAACTATTATAAAATACAGCAAAGTTTCAATATAAGGACAAAAATTTGCTGGTCTTAATATCGGAGACTTTATCGTCTTCTAAAATTTAGCTTTTGTGACTTAAGAATCGCCAAAAATGGCATTATTTTGTTAAGATGATACATATAGCAAAATTTAACAGAATCTTTGTTTTACGGAGCGTGTTTCCTGGTCGTGTTAAATTTAAAGTTAAACTCAACCAGGTCTGTATGACAAAAACCTTAATTTCAGGTTACGGAAATTGTTGAATAGTTGCGAAACCAAGTTGGCGTCCAAGTAGATAGCAACTTGATGTTAAATTCCCGACGATTTCCTTGGTTCCGTTTCGGATAGCCATTCCTGGGTATCTACAATAGGTATACTTTTTGTGTAGTCCCTCAGAAGTTGTTCAGACTACACTGATATCACTTAATACCATAGACATATAAATATAATACATACATACAGAAGTTCTTATGACTTTAAAAAAATATTTGAATCACTCTTTACCAATATAGAAGTTTTACAAAAATATATCTTCAGTTCTAATAGTGAATACACCGTAATGTTCAATTATTTATTTCAATAAACATAAATACATCAATTTACGAGTTTAAGTATAAAGTTTCATTCAACAACAATTTTGAATCAACATAAACATAAAAAACAATAATATTGTAAACACCAACCTTTCAACAACATCATGACTGTATTGTAATGTCACATTACATTGATAATATCCGAGTAACCCGAATATATATTTATACCTATCATAAAAGTAACGATATTTTCTCTATCACGTATCAATAAACACAAAAACTTACAGTATTGATTTTAATAGTTTATTATTTAAAAGTTTAATAACAATTTAGATTATGACAATCTATTACACCCAAAACCCTGTTACACAGCAAATAAAGAATTTCATCCAGGATACATGGTCACGTGATATTCAGAAGATATTTCTACGCTGGTTTTTCATCGTTTTGTTTTGTACCAGGTAAGAAATAGAAAAGAGTCTGAGAAGATACCAGGAACAACAATAGTAAAATAACATTTCACGCAGCCAAAAAAACAAAGAGTGAGTTGTTATATATTCTAATCTTTTGTTATAAAATGGTTACCAATTAGCGAGTAGGCGAGCGGAAAATTTTAGATCGAGGTTTAATCAGATTGCGTTGACGCCGACGCCGATGATCAGCTGAGTAGGAAAACCTCACTATTCTCCGAATAGTCGACCTAGGTTGGCGATACATTAAACTACTTGGGAGTGTGACAGGGTCTTTAATTAGTTGATAAACCGATAGTGTTGTTATTTCGACGTTTTTTAAAACTAATTCTCAAGCAAAACAAATTCATTTTACCATGTCAAGTTCATTTACACATTAACTTAACCCGAAAGGAAAATAGATTGTACCTAAGATTTGGTTACTTTTAATGTTTTAATCAACCATACTCAACCATTAAGTAGGTAAGTAAGTAAGTATTAATTTATTAAGGTGTTAAGTGAAGTTTACTAAATACAATATGTAAATATTGATACAATGAGCATGCACCCGACCCAATAGGCCTATAAGTCATATATATAAAACAAAATATGTAAACTTGTTAAAACAGGTAGTAAAAATCAATTAATGCACAAAAATATACTAAGTAATAATATATTTAAACGATTGACTGTTATATAAATATTTAAATTTATAATTATAAAATGGTTCTCAGTTGGTAGCAGGTTTTAAGTGCATTTAGTACAAAATGACAAAACGTGTTCGTATAAATATAAAAAAAGAACCAATCCTTTCTAAAGGTAGGCAATATTGAAAATAAAAGTTGTATAGTTCATTTTAACAAAATTAGTGCGGTGGTCAAAGACTCAAAGCACCACCACATGGAGATATATTTAAAATTTACGTGCGCACGCAATAACGTTTACGTGACCACGCAATAGCTTTACGTGCGCACGTTATAATTGACCAATGAGAGTTGTCGAAATTGGCGGCCATTTTGTTGGGTGTGCGCACGTAAAGCTATTGCGTGGCCACGTAAACGTTATTGCGTGCGCACGTAAATTTTAAATATTTCTCCATGTCACCTCTATGCCACCGTAGATCTATGAATACAAAGTAGTGTTCACAGAATGATTTATCGGTCCAGTGATATAATGAACATGAGAAACAAACATCTAAAGCAATGATCCCAAAAGAATAATCTGATAAAATATCTGGTTTCTGAGTATAACCTCGTAGAATTCCCGTAATACCAATTAATAGGCATAAATACATTTGAACACCGTGATAACTGATTACAAAACATTACTATTTTTCATTTCTCACTTTATGTTAATCATTTTTGCCTGGAATATGTTTTTATAGAACAGCTTTCTGATGAAAAAGATAATTGATGGAAACTTTTAAGAAAATTGAATTATTATTGACCTTTCTTATGAAAGTAGTGAATTGTTTTAAATGTCTATGCAAAATAATAATTAATACAATTAAAACCGCTGGCAATGTGACAACATTATAAATCTGATAAGATATTAGCTTTTTGTGAAATGTTCTGAGGCCAAAACCATATTTTTGTAATAGGGGATACACATTCTTTAACGGAAAACTGCAAACACACAGCAACAAGCTAAAAACAAAAGCGGCTATCACGGTAGCGAACCAATGAAGTCAAAACAAAATCATTGTTATAAATATATACATATATTTATGTAGTGGTGATATGTAGGGCATGAACTGAAGTCATTAAATCATAATGGAATCAATCCATTTATATAATTACAATTAGAACATTAAGTTATAATCTATCATATAATATTCCGTGATGATATTCCATCTTGTTTTAAAGTAATCTCCACGAACAGGTATCATGTACAGCACTGTCGTACATGATCTCTAAGGTTCGCTAAGAGGGTCACGTCGAGATGACCTTCGCGTCGACCAATCAATGCGTAGCTTTCATCTTTCATCTTGTCGAAACACTTTTAATAGCATTTTGATTTCGTAATTTCTATTTTAGACCGAAGTTTGCGAGCTAATTTGAAGGTGGTGTTATTCACAGGATGTGATTGGACGGCTCATTTCAAATTGCGTGACGTAGACTATGTAAACAAGTTGCTAAACATAATGATTGCGTCATAAATATTAAAATGAGAAAAGGTCACCTGAACATGACCCTCATAACGAAAAAAAAACCCAGATCTAAATTAGCGAGTAGGCGAGCGGAAATTTTAGATTAGGTTTTAATCAGGTTGGTTTCAAAGCTACAAGCTCTCACATTTAGGTATTTTTATACTAAAAATTACCAGTCAGTGAACATGAAATCTGTTTTTAGATTGTAAGAAATATCAAGTACAGCTGTTTGTCAATTAGGGACTCCAGTCAGTTATCTTTCCTCGATAAAATCTGAAGCAATCCGATTGGTAAGTAGGTCCTTTCAGTTGGAATCCTCGGATTTTATCTTTGAAGTCCTGTGAGGATAACAAAATAGTTCATCTAATATCTTTCTTGTTAATTAAGACATTAACAGAAGTGATCAAATATAGATAGTTCTTAACCCTAACAATACTTAGCTTGATTTTCAAACAAATTAAATGATTTACAAAAAAGTTATTTAAGATTAATGTTGGCAAATTGAAAAGTAAGGGTAAAATCCGAGTAATCCAACTAATTGGACTTACCTATTTAAAGAGTATACAAGGGGAAATAACTAAGGTCCCTTATTTGTATGACATATCAATACCAGAACACTGCTTTGCGACTGCTGATATGTTTATTTACAAATAAATTTACCTATAAATAACCATAAATGTATAACTGAGGGCATATAGGTAACTTATTTCAATATCGAGAATATAATCATGGTCTGGTCAATGTCAAATGGTCACTTTATATTAGATAATTGATTTCACTTAAACCATAATTTCTAGGCTGAAGTTCCCATATCAAACACCATTTTGTTAGTATACATACTTTGTACGTTGGGAAATTTTATATTTGATCAAGAAGACGATGATGAAGATGATGGTGATGTGATGACTATGACGATGATGACGATGATGAGGGTGGTGGTGGTGATAATGGGGATGATTATGTTGATGACGATGATGATCGTGATGATGGTGGTGGTGGTGATGATGATGATGGTGATGACGATGACGACGACGATGATGATGATGATAATGAAGGTGGTAGTGATGATGATAATTATGCTGATGGCGATGGTGGTGATGATGATGATGATTACGATGATGATGATGTTTACGATGATGATTATGATAGTGGTGATGATGATGATGATGACACATATGGAGAGAGACACGCCTACACAAACACGACCCTAACTAACACGCATACAACCCCGGACAATCACCCACGTTACTCAAACGTTCACCCCCACACACAAACAGTCAACAACAACAATGATATTTTACAAAACATTAAAAGTTTTTCTGTTAATATAATAACCCATTTGCAATACATATTTGTAATTATTACAAATCTGGTTGTATTACAAAATAGTCTTTCTGTTTCGATATTACAAAACGTGTCGTAAAATACATCTTTTGTTTATTTTTATGTAAGTTTACATATTCACAAAAAAAAGAAATTAATATAATGAATTACCCAAAGGAGACACTGTTTAGTTGATAAAGGACTTTCTTATCGAAGCAATTACTTTAAGTATTCAACAATAGAATCATCCATCTATTATAATTGAATGATATTAATTTGCTTGCAGGTGATTAGAATTATCTATTAATGTACTGCAATGACAATAATAATTAGACGATTTGTCAATATCCTCCATGTATATAGAAGACATGTGCTGTGTTGATTGACTAGCAGGTGAATTATTTAGTCTGTATCAATATATTTATGGTTCATAATCTATTAGTTCGTACATTGTCTGACATATGTACGCTGTGGATATCAACTGACGATTTTGATTGATTTAGAAATTTTGATTGATTTAGAAATTAATAATTTTAAACAATGAAATGATTATAAAAAAGACTACGGTATTTTTGTAGTTTTATTTACAACAGAGGGGTCAAGTTGTCACTAACCTAAATTTCATGTAAGTTTTTACAATTTTTTTTATCAACATTTTCCTTTTTGTTTTTTCGTCATACATCTTTTAATCATTACTTCTGTTCTGTTCTGTTGTTATTCTATTGTTCATTATACTAAAGGCTACGCGGTTTTATCACGATGAAATTTGATCTTATTCTTGATATAATAATAGAGTAATGTGTTTTTTTTTCTGTACAAATAATACTGAATATAAAAATTATTTTAAAAATCTAACAGATGAATACATTATTAATACAATGTTTAATAAGATACTAGTTTTTTAAAACATGTCGAAGATATAGTTCTGTTGTTACGGATTTTTACCTTAATTATTACACGAACAACTCTATATTATCAATGAGGCTATTTCAGATTATGCATTATTATACAGTTATTTTGTATGTGATTTGGGAATAGTCAAACTGTTGGTCCGAGGTGGTGGGAATTAGTTTAAACACTATTCTTGACACCCAGGGACGACAGTTTGTCTGTTACTAAATCACGTATGAAATAACTGTTTTATTGCTTGATCATATACTTTTTTGACAGTACTTGACATGTTTACGTCTGCTAAATCAAGATCGATGGACGCTTGATGCATTCGAAAGAGTCTAGTAAATCCTAAAATCCCGTAGTAGTTACTTCCCCTTATATCAGTACAGTAACAGTTCGAATAACATTGCGCGGCGTCAGAGCACGCGCGGGAAACAGCCAAAACTATTGACCGGTTAACAGTCCACTCAAAAAACATTTAAAAATATTAAATTACACAATCAGGTAATAACATAATATAACATCTCGCGCAACAAGGAATAAACATCGATTATGTTTACATCTAAAATAAAATCGTCAATATTGACCATATCAATGTTGTACAATCAGCAACATCTGTCTGAAGGATACAAATTCAAACATAAAATTTGTCTTGACTATTATAAAAAGACCCTTAAGGATTTTAATTAGCTTTAGTTTTTCGCATCATATAGATTAATATACGAACAATTTAACATGAAGACTCAGACATTAGTCTTTAGTTGTTTCCTGAAACATTGGAACCAAGTATTTTGGGTTGTTGTAATGTCAAGTGCTTACATTTTATACTGAATCAATATTACATTCTGTTGATATTGATTCAGTATGTATTTTAGAATTTTATTCACAAATGGGCGAATACTTGAACTGATACATCAGCATGGTCACGTGGTGCGTTTATCTAGATCCTGTATCAATATAATATTATAACATTTAAAATTATCTAACTATGTTTTTTTACATATTAAAATACATGTTGTACAATGGTAAGGCCTCTTACTGCTGTAGTGTTAGCAAATTACTGTTTCCTTTATTTTGTATTTTCTTGTTATATTTTGAATTTGACCTACTGCAGATATTTTCTTAAAACTATTTTCATGCACCCAAATAGATGTTATTCTTTGTCACTTCGTTTATATTTTCTGTTTAACAGGAAGTGACGTCAGACTCTGACGTCAACAATGAACACCAGTAATATGAGTCAGTCTCAGAACTTGTCAGTGGTTGATAGAGGAATAGACTTCATACCAATGACACTTCCCTTTCAAATCACATCTGGTATTCTAATTGGAATTCTAACAGTGTTAGCTGTGGGTGGAAATATTCTTACAATCATCGCTTATATCACGGATAAAAAACTTTCTACAGTTTATGACTTTCTTATATTTAACCAAGCTATTACAGATATACTGATTGGTGGATTCAGTATGCCATTCCATGCCGTGTATACACTGAAAGAATTTTATTGGGACTTCGGACCAATTTTCTGTAAGATATACAAAGTTATAGATTTCACTGCCTGTGCAGAGTCGAACTTGTCAATGGTTTTACTAAGTATGGATAGATTAGCTTTGGTGACTCTAGGACCAACGTACCAAGTCAAATGTACTATGTTTCGAGCTAGAATTTGTGTACTTATTTCATGGGTCATAGCGTTTGGTATATACGGACCAGCAATCATCGGCTGGGATTACTGGGTGGGGTACTCAACGGTGGCAGTTTATGAGTGTGATGTGGAGTTTGCTTATGACTTTGAATACACGACAATCTCTGCTATCGCTGAGTTTGTGGTTCCAGTCATAGGTTTGTCAATTTTAAACGCAATGATTTATCATAAAATTACTGAGCGAGGCAAGAAACTTCAGCGTGATTTAAAGAATGTGAAAAACAAACCAGACGTCAGAACTAAACAACTAAGTTTAAGTAAACCAAAACAATCTGATAAGTCTCTGACAAGTGGTTATCTCACTGGTAGTAACATGGACACCAAGTCTAAACATAATACAGAAACAACCCAAGAACTTGTGTCAGAAATGTCACATCGCCAGAGGATCTCAACTTTAGAAAATGGTATGATTCAATCCGCTATTCCTGAAAATGGTCTCTCCAACAATGTGCCCATTGCACCGGAAGCGTTCAGCAGTCCCGGATGCTTAGAAGACAATACTGGATCACGTACACCCAGACGCTTGCAAAAACTTTATAAAAACCTCAGACGAGCAACTAGTGAAACGGTCTTTAAGAGTCTGGCTGATAAGAAAACACAATATGTCACCGTTGACTTGGGAAAAATGGTGGATAATAGCAAAGAAAGATCTCGTTTGAAACGAGAACGCAAAGCCGCGAGATTTCTAGGGGTACTTGTTTTAGTTTTTCTCGGTTGTTGGGCGCCTTATACTATTATAACAATCATTATTTCTTTCTGTAAGTCGGAATGTGTAAACACTAGTGTATATGAAGCATCATTATGGTTGTTAATGATGAATTCGTCCATTAATCCATTTCTTTACGCTCTGAACAGTGCAAGATACAGATATAATTTTAAGAAATATTTTTGCTGTACTTAATAATTTCAAGTAAGTTGATATCTTGTGTTCAAGTGGTTGATATATGACTGCATGTCTAGGTACATGTGAGCCATTTTCAGGCTTGCTCCGTGTATTATACGTCGTGCACCTGTTGACTTTGAATCTTGTCTACAAAGATATCTACATTGAGTTCACCACTCGATTTCAGTTTTTGTTTGAAGGAGTGAGAGTTTGCGATCAAAATTTACATTACCGATAAGGAATACTCGGTTAGAGAAAACTATTTATTTCATTCACTATTTGGTGTCAATCAAGTTTTGAGATAAAAAGCAGCAAAACTTGTGTTTGTTTACCTATAGCTGTTATTGTGATCACGTGACTATATACCATGTGGTGCGTTCAACAATGAGAGCACCCAGCGCGACACTGGGCGTTTTCATTCTGAACGCGAGCGCCCGTGTGAGTGATCGCAAGCGCTCGCGATACAGCTCGAAAGGTGTTTTGCTTAGATATCAAAGATGGCGGCTGAAAGAAATTCAGTTCAGTATCTCAAAGAATTATCCTTGAATAGTCGGACGCAAACGTATGTGTTGCTTGTTTCACATAACATATACACGCAATGCATAGCATATAAGTTTTTGGTTCAGTAAATTGGATCATAATGATTCATATTATATGATAAAATATGTAAAAGATCTATTGTATCAGTAGAAATAATTAGTCCTCCTACCGCCATTTCCAATAAAGTGCTGTTTGACGCCATCTTGGATTTTACAATGAGCACTTGCAAGCGTTCAATAGCCTAACATTTCGCGAAAAGGGCACTCGCTCGAGCGCTCTCATTGTTGAACGCACCTCTAATTTTCTTGTATGTATATAATATAATATTCTTGTACAACTTGTATGTGTCTTCCATGAAGATATACAGAAGCTACCGCTCAGGAATTGAACCCAATCCTCTTAAATAGCAAGTCAGAGTTACTATCCTGAACTAATCTGAGATAATATATTCAGGGTATATAGTCACCTGGTTTTCAGAATGTCTAAATGTCTAAAGATGTCAACGCTTTTCTGTGTGTTGAAATTCTTTTATTATGAATCTTCTTTACAAACTATTTTTTCATATGACCTAGTTGAATGCTCTTATAAAGTTTCGTTTTAATTTTACTAGATTTAACGCCGTGCAACATAATTTAAGGTCATTTTACGGCGTCCAGCGAACCTAACCCAGCTTTCCTGGACCATTGTCTATAACCAGTACTCACCTACCCTTCCACAAGGCCGGAAACTTCTCCATATTATCTAATCAATGGAGAAAATTGACATAATTGTCAAATTTTCATGGAAGGGTATAACCTCCCCGGATGGGATTCGAACCCGCACCCCCTCGGGCACGAGATTCCAAATCCCGGCGCTCTACCAATTGCGCTATCGACCCGGGTTTAAAGTTTCGTGCGGAGGACTTAAAATAAATGTTGAAATCTCACAGAATCAATTATATTTTTTTCTTGGAAAGGAAAGTAGTGTTATGTTTTGTGTTTTTATGTCATTCAACTATTTGTCTGGAAATAGAGAAACAAAGTTTGCCAACGCTATTAGTTGTTGTTGTAATTCACGTGACTATAGACTACTGCGTGTCCGGGTTTCAAATCTCGTTTTCAACCTAAGACGGTCATACCCTTTCATGAAATCAGACTAACTTGCCCATTAATAAAGTACATGGAGAAGTTGTCGCCCTTGTGGAAGAGAATGTGAGTTCTGATTAAAGACCATTCGGAACTCCTCGGCCATTCGCTACGAATAACCTCGGTCATATTTAGACGCCATTTTGGAAAAACCGTTGTTGAAGTAAACAAATCAAGATCGTTTAGGCGATGGCTGAAGTTTCGTTTTTAGTCCGTAAATTTGAATTTACACAGTTCAATGCTATCGATGAACAATATTTGGTTCAATTTATAACAAAGAAATATGTTTATACAAAGATCTGTGTTTATATAGTAAGATTTCTTTTACCTTACGAAGGTCAAAGTGCATTGAATATTTATGAAGAAGATCCGAATGCGGTGAACAGGTGTGCAATACAATACTAGCAAGCGTTAATTACAATTACTTAAAATATGGTGTCGGTATTATATAAATTATCCAAGTTTTTCTCCCTCGTGAATCTCGTGCACACAAAGAGTGTATATAACGACCCAAATGATTTTAAAGTGTTAGTTAGGTCATCATGTCTGAAACGTGTAAGCACGCGAAAAAATGTCAAAAATGTAATATATTTACTTATATTATATAACCACCGACCACTGTGTCAAAAACGTTATTTTAGAAGCAGCTGTATCCACTGTGCTAAGCCGTCTTTCGATAATTGAAGTTATAAATATGATTACAATTTAACATTGACCAAGGGGAATAAATCCTCGGAGAATAAACCTTCCGAACAACCTCTTTTATAATGGTTTAGTCCATATTTACAAAGGTAAGCGCCGTGAGCTTCGTAAGGTGAAAGAAATCTTACTATACTACAAGAACTATTTTGTGTAACTGTTACGTGCTTCGCCTCGCGTAGGTGGTAAAATACTAAAATCCCAAAAATCCAGGGAAGACCCCCCACGAATCCTTCCGAGATTATTCATTCTTGAAAGGTCAAGGTGTTCCGAATGATTCAAAGACTAGAGTTTGAAAAGTGCGATGAAATAACCTCAATCTGTATTGATATGGCATTTAACTCATTAAACTTAAAAGCGGTGATAAACAGTATACCGCCATTCGGCAGGGGTGGATCCAGGATTTTTTGTAGGGGGGGGGGGTCCGAACTTTTTCTATGGGGCGGTCCAAACCTTCGCACAACAACCACATTATACACATTTTGCAGAATAACGCAACATATTTATAATACACACTAAATAACCATTAAATCTATGTTAAGCACCGAGAAAATTTGCTTCGTGCTACTTAAAGATGACTTACAGTCAAGAAAAACACTATTGGACAGGTACATTTTGGAAATTCTAAGGGGGGGTCCGGACCCCCCCTGACCCCCCGCTGGATCCGCCTATGTTTCGAATATATAAGATTGGGGTAAGGAATAAAGCAATTAAACACTTAAAAAGGGGGATAATTTATACCCTAGAAAAATATATGAATGTACTCACTTTTATCGTAAAAATCTAACTATGACATGACAATACTCTCAATGTCAAAGTTAAAATTTAAAACCAACGTGGATCAAGATGTGAGTGTCTCAATCTGTCACTTAATATAAAAGATAAATAAACTTAAAATACTTCAATTGAGAGATGTTGCATATATCTTAACTAGTCGTGTACGATACTTGAAGTTTACATTTAAGGCCAAAAATATAACTTTCTTTTTTCTCAAGCATTTTTTGAAATCAAGAATTACAGGTGATTATTTTATATTTATATGTAATTTATGTTAGATTTTATAAATTTGCTGTTTCATAGTAAATTTCAGTGTTTATATGCTAATTTTATAGCATTAATACTTTACAGCAAGTTGAAACTATATATTTTAAATAAACTTTTCACGACATTATACGGAAGTTTTGATCTAACAATTTTATAACACATACATGTATTGTACAAGATATCGTATAATTCTGTTTTCAAATGAACATTTCTAACTATATAGGCTTAAATCAAAGAAACTTAGTACAAGAATGACAATGGATACCTCATTTCTAGTTGTTTGGTTACATTTATACTAAATAAAGTATCCGAAATTCTAACAAGAAATGATTTACGTCCAAATCCTTCTACTTTGCCGACATGGCTTTTGGTTAAGAGTTTATGAATTTAAGTGCACAAAGAAAAATCTTTAAATGACCTATATAGTACCAAACTTCCACCTAATTTACCATCGTCAAATAATATTTTTGCAAAATATTGAGCGAAAAAAGAAAATTTTGTAACCTGAAGATGCCGCCAATATTTCACTTTGCCTGGCCTATTATTGATAGTGACAAAGGGCAGGTAATCAAGACTAGCGGTGATTTACAAACAAATGCGGTGGGTCCCGAGAGACAGAATACTGTGTTTAGCCTTAACTTTTAGAAATAATTTAGTTGCTTAGTGACAAAACGTTGATTTAATAAACGAAGTGTGAAACACCTTGTTTTCAACGCAAGCTTACAGTTAAAATAGGTCAGGTGTATGAGGAAATTAAATGTTGGAAATTTTAACTTGTTGCCTAAATCTTAGTTAGTAAGGGAATGCACTTAACTTTGGTGGTTTTCAGTGAAAAAAAGATACAACTTTACTTAAATGATTCAACTTGGTTGAGTTTTGTACTTCAGTAAACAGTACTAAATCATTCAACAATGTAAAATATACGAACACGTACTTTCAAGTTACTGATATAGCAAACTGTTGACTTCAAATAACATTGAACAAGACAACAATTCTACTTGCGATAATGTATAGGAAAACTAATGGTTTAGTCTTAAAGGAATTGCAAGGCAAAAGTTCAACTTTATATTTCCTGATTTTGAATTATAATTTTATAACTGTGAATGCAACAGACACACTGTTATATTACTTAGCAAAATATTTCTTTACTTCCTGGTAATATTTGGGGTGTTTCCTAACTAGACCCACGTTGGTCAGGTTAAGCTAAACAAGATAAGTGTTAAAATATGCGTTTACTGATGAGAAGATACTACAGCTTGTTATTGTACAACATTAGTATAGTTATATCAAAGAGATAACCTAACCGCCCAAGAATGTTGACAAGACAAGAAGCGACCAATGAAAATGTTTAATTTCAGCAAGTACGTCATGTAACAAATCTATAATAGCTTGGTGATTCCCTCAGTATCCTACTTTCGGTTTCAAAAATGTGTACGCCACATGCTTTAATTCGTTCAGTTGAATGTTATAAGTGGCAAATGTTATTAGTAAGTGATTTTTACGTACTTAATTTTGTTTTAAAGGCTAAACTTGGTTCTATACTTTTTGCATAATCATTTGCCTGTATATCCCTTTCTGTATTTTCTGAAGATGACTAAGTTACGCTCCGGACAAGAATTTGTCAAAGAAATAATAAAAAGGAAATAACTCAAGATCTACACAAGCTGTCATGGCTGTCATTTCATGCGATAATCGTAACTGATATTGGCCCCGTTTCGCAGCCAATCAGAGCGCAGAAATTTGTTAATGGCCTTGTGTTATTGACCATATTACAGATTTCGGTCCGGTTTTCAGTTTTATTAAACAGATTTTGCAGTATTGTGCAGTGAATTTGCCACTTTACAGGGCAATTAACACATAGTTATTTAATAAACATTAATATTAAAGGCGATCCTTTTAGAAGTCTTGAAGAAGAGACATTAAATAGACAAAATAAACACTATACATTTTGTATCATAGTACCTCGGTATATACCTAGGTGTAGCTACACCCCTGTGTATGTACAAAACAACTTAAATATGATGGGAAAATAATTATTTATTTAAATTGTGCATCTTCATTTTTGTAACTTAATCATTTAATATATGTGAATAATATGTAACTTAGTATAATGTAAGGATTATATATATATATATATACATGAGATATGATAGTGTATTCAGGAAGTTATCAGTATAACACACTTCATATTACAGTTACTGAATTTAAAGGTACTCATTCACAGATTTCAACCTAAATATCAACTTTTTATAAAACTATCAACATTGAATGTAAACATTTTTGGAAGCAGAAAAATAGTGTTCTGATTATGACAAGTTTAGTGCAAATAGACATTCAACTAAAAATGATGGTGTTTCATTTAGTAAAAATCTACCCCGTATGTCACGGTATAGACACATTTAGTGCATTTTTTGTAACTTTTATTGTATATTTCTTGCAACCTATAGGCCAGTTTGTCTTAAATTTTTAAGAATTAATTTTTTGACTCAATTACAGATGCTGAATGGTTTTTTGAAAGTATGGAAAAATTGACCAAATCTGTGAACTAGTACCTTTAACAACTTTTTGTAAATAACTCCAAAGTAAATAATTGTTTTTACTTGTCATGATTGCTTTATTCGACTAAAATGAGAAACTGGGAATCGAACATTAAATTTCTGCTTGGCATTCATTATCTTGATCAATATGCTCGATCCCTGACTCTGTATCTCTTTTTATACTATAGGTTTCACGCCGTGTCAACACAATTTAACGGCGGCCAGCACATGTGCACTCAACCTAGCTTTTCAGGACTGATGTCTATAACCACTGCTGACATACCGTTCCACCAGGCCGGAAACTTCTTGATGGACTTATTTTTTCTCAGATAACAATCTGCCTATACCAAGTGACTTTTTGTCATCAGGATGGGTTCAATTTATTAAACAAAATTAATGACCGTCAAGGTAAGTTTTTATGACTTATAATTAATCCAATTCTACTTTTACCCTTATTTAAACTGATCACAAAATGTCTCGTGTTATAGACATCGTGGAGTAGAACATAGTATCTCTTAAAATACGTGGTCTGATTTAGCAATCAGTTCTTTGAACACTAAAATAACATGGCTTGGCCTAGCTGCATTATTACATCTACAAAAATATATAAATACAAGAAGTATCAAATAACCATAAATCTAGGTACAAACCAATGTTACACGTGAACTCACATAGTGATACAAGAATGTTTGTTATTATACAGAAGTCTGGTGAAATTTAAAATTACCAAATGATATGTGTCCTATCACTGGGATTTAATGATTTAGGTCGTTGATCTCATATCATGATAATCTCTTAGAGGGTATTTAGTTTGAGTCAACCCTAACCCTTAAGGATCGACAGGTCCGGAGTTTGAATCCCAATAGGGGCACTGCTAATTTCCTACATTGCTACACTCCACCCATGTGTAAATGGGTACGTGTAAGGGTCATGCACTGTATGCTGTGGCTGCAATCTGCGCCGTATGTTAACATTTGGTGTGTGACTCGATGATCGGGAGAGTTGATGTCAAGAGTCGACTAAATAGTGATACTAAAAATAGACTTCAAAGTCTTTCCAGACAAAATAGCTTTTTAGGAAAAACAAACACTCACTTATGTGGCGCCTTGAAGAATTCCATTTTTAACTCTGATTTTTTCTATGATTATGTTCGGGTATCGTCATATAAAAAACTTTATGGTAATGGTTTTCATTTCCACATAAACAAATGTCAATATAAATGACCTGGTGCTGAATGAATGAAAACGGTAGCACGCAAATCGTGGTTTGACCCGAACTGTGAGGTGGGCAAACAGTGACAACTGTACTCCATGCCAATGTGAAATAACTACACAACTAATTGAATAAATTAATGATTAAAAACTAAAACACAAGTTCATAATTAATTAGTATTGTTTTATTAGGATTTCAAATAAAATTGCAAGATTGGTGTAACATCATTACATAACATATATATATACTGTAGTGCCCTTCATAAATACCATTACACTTTTGTCAATGTGGGATTTGTTTTAACATTTTACCTATACGTGTAAGAAATTAAATCAAAGCGCTGAAAACACTGAATGAATGATTATTGAAAGTCTTCAACGACTGAAAGTTGGTGATGAACAGTAGCATGTTCAATTACCTTAAACGTTCCAAAACGTTCTGTAACTGCGAATAATCTCGGACATATTTAGACGCTAGTTTGAAACTACCGGTGTTAAAGTAAACAAATATATGGTCGTTTAGGCAATAAGTGATGTTTTGTTTTTAGTCTATAAATTTTGAAACAGCACTCATTGCCTTAACGATCGTATGTCTGTTTATTAGATTAGAATATTCGCAGCAAATGGCCGAGGAGTTCCAAATGTAACGTTACGGAACGTTTTGGAACGTTTAGGGCAATTGAACACGCTACAGAATAGAGGACAACCGAATGTAGAAAAATGATAACTGAGTTGGTTTTCCAATTAGTAACATTGAACTTTTAAAATTCGTTTAAAACATCTTTAGATACATGTGTTCGTACAAAAATTACAAATGTATAAAGTTGCATTACTCCCCTTTCAATTGTTACAATCTATGATATAAACCTTATGAATATATTTATCATCATTGAAAACCAAAGTTTTTACAATGTGTAAAAGTAATTTTTATGGCAGTGTATAATAATGATAAACAGAATATGTAGATTTAAACAAACAAATATATAATATATACTAGGACGAAAAAGAAACGCCGGGTAACCTATAATGATTGTTTTAAGGGATAAATTGTATTATTGGATTATTATATTTATTTTTGTATGAAATGTCATCTGTATGGAACCAGCTGTTGAAGTTTCAATCGATTTCCGATGCTGATTATGTGAAAAAATACCCCCTTTTAACGATGACCCTTCTTGTTTTGCGAAACACGGCCGGACATGTGTTGCATATTTTATGTACCCGGCGTTTCTTTTTCGTCCTAGTATATAACATACATGATATATAGCACAAGTAGCTTAATGACACTCATACATGTAATATCATATATAAACTATAGTTTCATTGAGCCAACGATGACATCAACAATATATAAGATATAGTACACACCACTGAGAGTCTCTTGGTTTAATAGTGACCGACCAGTAAGTCCTGTAACATATGATGGACCGAAGCCGAATGTCCACTTATGTTAGTGGACTGACTGGGATGCCACTATTAGACCAGACGGCCCTCAGTGGTGTGAACTAGTTCTTATATTATACGACAAATTGTTAACACTTGATTTTTTGCAAAAGCAAAATAATAAACATTGTTAAACATTTGATAGGTCAAAACCAATAGCATAAACTTTGATGACACGGTGCCAATTTATTTTGCTCCGTGAAAATGACAAATTAGGTTAAACGCAACTAAACAAGCTTAAATGATATCGACTGGATATAACGTCAGTGGGTCACTATCATATCAGCGGGCCACCATCACATTGTAACGGCCTGCTGCCGAATTATGGCGAAATAATGCCCGCTATGTTTTAAATACGTTAAGAAGAAGCAATTTTATGTAAAGAATAATATAATAAATAATAATTAGAACATTTAAATGGAAAGCAGTGTTGGCATACCCTGTGACGAAAGGAATAGGTGAATAGGAGGCGAGTTTCAGAAGTAACAGAATTGTAGGAGAAGTGGTCCAGTGGTAGGTGTAAGATGTGTGCTTAAGGAGCGCTACTAATTTCCTTGAGTTACCTAAAGTTGTTCCACTTCAGCCAGATGTAAATGGGTACTGTGAGGTACCACCTGTCTGAAGGTGATTTCAATGATAAGTGGTTATCATATAAGATTGTATTTTAACTTGTTTAAAATGTAAACTGTTTTTCACGAGATGGTCCAAACAAAAACTACTTTCTTGAATTATACGTCATCAGAAATAGCTTGAAAAAATATGAAAAATGATACATGTAGTCAATACACATGTTAAGTGTGTGGCTAATGAAAGTATGTACATCCTGGATTTATAATTGTCTAATTGTACAAAAAACGCTGACACGACAAAAATATGATGAGATAGTTTTATCAGCATAAATGAAATTTCTTAATACAGTGCTCACCAAAAGTCATTAAACAAAATCTTGTTTTTAGGATAAAATATTAACATTTACTATTGAGAAACACGAAAAACGTCATCTGATCAAAGTCTAAAATAAGCATTAAATATTTTATTAACAAATGATTTATATACTTTATATAGAAACATCAAGCACAATCTTGATACTATACCAGGATGTATTTATCATTAAGGTATACAATCCTGAATCCAAACATTTATTCTATGACAACTAAATAATTCTGAAAATAGTTTTATTTGTTTGTAAATTGTATTCATTAACTTTTTACCTAGTAGTCCTATTTAACTTTAGAACTTTATTGGCTGAACAGTAAATTTTGGATTCAGTATTGTATATTTTAAAAGCTGTATTGACACTGTTATGTTTTCTATATCTTATATATATAGAAAACATAACATAACTGTTTAAACAGTGTTAGGAAACTATAATAAATTTGCCCGAGCGCTTTCGACAATGATGTGTCTTCCTGTTTCATGTCAATATGTTATAAACTGTATGTTAACTGATGTATTCTAGAGGTAAATAAAAATAATTACAAAAAAAAACATATGATTTAAATTTTGTTGCATGAATAAGTTTAAATTGTAGTAACATTGCTTATAGTGTATATGATCAGACTTATTGATACAATAACTTTTGGAGGGCACTGTAGTGTGAACACATGCTGAATCATTGAAACATGTACTCCATGAATAGAAAATATTCATTAACTACAATGATAAGAAATCATTTCCGCCATACATTGAAATTTAACGTTAATATATAAACATGTATAAAGAACTTATACAATATATTTATATTGTGAGTAATATTCAGTTTAAACATACCTTGTTGATATATGATACATATAATAGTTATATTCTTTTTACAGGGTTTATCTGTGTGTCAATTCAAATAAAAGTTTTTTGATGGAGGCCAGCAACATAATCTCTACTGGACCATTGTCTGTAAACAGTAACACCTACCATTCCACAAGGCACCCGGGTCGATAGCGCAGTTGGTAGCGCGCCGGGATTTGGAATCTCGTGTCCCGAAGGGGGTACGGGTTCGAATCTTACCCGGGGAAGTTATACCCTTTCATAATTACAGTAGATAATTTTCCTCCATCGATTAAATAATATGGAGAAGTTTTCGACCTTGTGGAAGATAGGTGAATACTGGTTATAGACAAGGCTCCAGGAAAGCTAGGTTAGGTGCGCTGGACGTCATAAAATGACCTAAATTGTGTTGACACGAGGTTAAATTTAATGCTAAATTTACTCCAGAAATTAAGTATATGGAGAAGTTGTCGGGCCTAGTGGGACAGTACGGAAGTACTGGTTAAAAACAAAGGTCCAGGAAAGCTAGGTTAGGTGTGCTGACCTCTGTAAATGATCTTAGTTTGTGTTGACATGGCGTCAAACAAAAATCAAAAGATAAGAAATTTTAAATACTTCACGGCAAAGCCAAGATAAAGGGTACCTCTTCAGTCTCACATATGGCAATTTTCAGACCCCATCAGAGTGCAGAATATTTTATAGTAATATAAAGACATGTCTATTAGGCACTAATTTCCAAAAGATCTTGGATGGAACATGTAAAACAAAAAAGTTAAGTACGGTTGAATATATGTACCCAAGGGGCCTACGGACTCTACATGGTAATTCATATCACCACACGAAAAATTAGAAAAATGTATATTTCTTGTAAGTAATTTGTTATTTTGTTTGATAAACATGTACTTTAAAGTTTGGAAGAAAATCCACGCCTACTCTCTCATTGTCTGCAACATTAACCAAGGTAAAAAGTGCAAATACCCCAAAATACACAGGGAATGTTAAGTTTCAATTTACACATAGAAGAGAAAAAAGAAACAAAACCGATTTTTTATATTTGAAAGTATTCGAAGATGAAGACAACACATTTAGAACAAGTTTGATATGAATAATCATATGTATCTTGACCCAATAAAGAAAATCATAAAATGGACATCAGGGGCTACGGACTCTACATACTGTCTTGATGGTATTTAGTATACACTCTGGGACAGGGGCGGTACCCTCTCTTGGTTTACGAAATTACATACTTAACAAAAACCTTTAACTTTACAAAATGAACGACTCTAAAACTATAAAATAGTTAACTAGACAGTTATACTCTTTCAATTTAGATCAGGCTATGAATTCAATATAGCTACAGAAACCAAGAGGGGTGGGGGGCTTCTCTTTCGTTTTGGACCGTCTGTTAGATTCGGGCGCCCAAAGTCGTGGGGGCTGTCTTTCTTTGTTTACTCCTGGTGGCGCTGCTTTTACAGGCATGATTGGGAAAAAACAAAAGCCCAGGTTGGCTATTGGGCAACAATTACAAAACAAGCAACACAGCATTACCCCGGTATTAGTAAAGTAGGTCAGTAGGTCAATAGCTAAAAATAGATAAAAGTAGGTCATGACCCAATTCACGCACACATTTAACACCCTGAACAAGCACACACGAGCACACTAAAAACACATCCCACAAAAACCTAACAGCACTCAAACATACTCAGGCATATGAAACAATTCATCAAGTTAACAAAACCTAGAGTAAGCTAAATCTTCTTATAAGGAAAATCCCCATACTTTAGGTGCTGAATTAGCAAAATAGGGGATTACCTTTCTTTGGCACACTAAATTATAACATCTTTGGCAAAGTAATCACTTAACCCAATATGAATTATATTGGGTCTCTTACAAAATTTGACCTATAATTTCAGTCTCAAAAACAATCTTTAAGGGGTGACAGGTCACACACCGGGGTCTGCACATAATGCATCCTTATGGAGCGGACGGACCCTTATAAAACTATAATCATTCATTCATTCGGTATTTAGTATATTGAACAAAGTAGTTAAATGTAAATTGACCTGTGGAATGATATTCTTTTGATACAGTATTAATTTTCTGACTTTTGAAAAAATGAGCAGTAATAGGAAGAAACAATTCCATTACTTCACGTGAGAAAACATGAAAAATGTATGTTTCGTAGTAACATAAAATGTCAAAACAAAACAAAGATCTGAATTTTCAACCTGTTTCTATGCATATTTCAACACAAAAATCTATCAAATAAGTTATCTCTATACATATATAAGTTTGGGAGTAAAAAATACAAAATAATGAATTATGTGAAAATTAACATGGGGCTACGGACTCTACACCACACAAGTATCTTTTTCTATCACATACATAAAGAGGTTTGTTTGGTTTTAAGTGTAATTATCCTTTAAAAATCAATTAACTTCAACTTACAAACACTACAAATATATATTTAAGTATCTTCTGAAATGTCTAATGTATCAGTTTGACCATTAAAAAAATCTATCAAAAATTCATAAATTACGTCAAATTTAACATTATTTTCAACAGAATGAAGATTGTCAAGACATACAGTATTTAGATGCATAGCTAGTCAGCAAAAGTACGAAACTAAGACAATTAGAAAAGTTTTATTATTGTCCTGTATGAAAAAAAGATATAAATATAGTAGGGGCTACGGACTCTACAGGGCTACGGACAGCAATTATTTGTCTTTAGATTTTTTTTGTTCTTCTTCTGATTTAATTCCTTTCCTGCATTACCTATATGGCACAACCAAAAACAGAAAACGTAATAAAACAGCAGCTATGTTTCTTTATATTAAGTCAGCACACAGTTTAAAATAGGGGCTACGGACTCTACATAAAATTTACAATGTTCAGTAGTTATTTTCCAAAAAGAAAATGCTATGCTCTAAAAACTTTCATTTGCGTTAAGTAAAAATAATTATAAACTGTAATAGTAAAAAGGTGATACAAGTGAAATAAAGCAGTAACATAGTTTTAAAGTCTGTCAAAGATGGTAACGTAAAATTCTTACTTGCGTTACAAGGGTACATGTTTACTCTTTCATGAATATTTTCTTAAATATTGATTATATACAACTTTCGTAAAAAATACCGTATACCTGTATGTCAGTCAAAGATAGAAAACACACCAAAGTAACTGTAACCAACAAGAACTTTTCAAAACAACTGATGAAAAAAGAACAAAACCTCAGTGAGACTCAAAAACAGTGTAAAAACAGGGCTTTTAGGGAATGTAATCCTAAATAATTCAAAAAATGATAATAGAACATATATAAAACTATACATCACCAGAAAGCTCTCAAGATACTGTGTTGGAAAAAAATACTCTTCATTTAATTTAAACTTAACTTTTCAGAATATTTCAATGTAACATTGGCAAAATCGAAAGGTCCCATTTATCTTGGCTTAGCCGTTCAGTGATCTTGGTTCGATTCCTTGTCGAAGCATATTAAACTATACACTAGAAAAAAGTCAGTTTTCTTCTGTGTAGAGAATTAGTCAGATCTATGAGGAAGCGTTAAATTGAAAAGTAAACAAATATTTTGTGACTTAAATTTCAATCTAATCTGCTCTTAAACGAATAATATCAAACGACTTCCCATGTCAAATTGTCTGCATTAGTATCTTATCGGTAAACACTTAACTCAATCTAAAAACAGCCAAAACATATTCTGTCATAGTAACTTAGTCAATTGTCCAGTTAAGAGATTCACTGGGGTCCAAAAGTTTCTTTACACATTTTAAATTTTAATATTATAGAGAAATACATAGATATACTTAAACTGTCGCTAATAGTTTCACAACTAATGTGCAGTTTACCATGAATTGTCAATTATGTTGTTTAATGCATTAAAATTATTTAAATATACAATAAACATTTAAAACAAAATGTGCCAGCAATATTTTTGCAATTAAAAAATAGAATGAAAATATGAAAAAAATACATGTGTAAAGAAACTTTTGGATCCTAGTGCATAAGCGTTTTAAAATGATCAACTATACGTGATAACATTGAGTGCAAAAGATTTTAAACATTACTGATAAATGTTACCATCATAAATAGATTACAGTAAAACTCGGATATAACATACTCGGTTATAACATACACTCGGTTAAAAGATACCATTTTTTTCTGGCCCGTTTTTTCATCCTTATATATAACATACGTAGTATGCTAAATGGATATAACATACCTCGATTATAACATATCTTTTTTTCTATGGCCCAACGAGTATGTTATATCCGAGTTTTCTGTTTGGTTTAAAAATGATCTGTCAGAACCGCCTGTTATTATGTTAAAATAACTTCTTAACATTTTAATGCAAACTGACCAATAGATAATGAAAAATATATAATAAAAGTGAAAAAAAATCATTGATACCCTTACTAAAGGGGCACACTTGCATGTCAACTTGCATAAACTCGTTATATCATCGAATGCATCAACCCTTTCAATCTCCAAGTCGAGGGCTTGACGGAAACTGTCGTAACTCATATTTTCAAAAAAAATCAGAAGAAGCAAAAAACGGTTCGACATTTTTCTCTAATGTTATTCTGTAACTATTTTTGATATATGGGTAAGAAATAAAATGTCTTATGTAATTACACTGTGCTAAAAACTAATTATTGTGAATTTACAAGCTTTTTTTACTTACAACAGTTTTCCACTAAAATTGGGAGTTATTCCGAACATGGAAATAAGTAAATTTATGTACCTATTAAATGGAATATTTTTATGAAATTTGGTAGAACATGTACAGTATTTGGCATTTCTAAACCCAAATGTACAAAAAAGTCATTTATGAAAAAAAGTAAGTTACGACAGTTTTCCGTCAAGCCCTCGAAGTCTGTCTTGCAACTAGAACATATTGCAACGTAATTAACAAACATCAAATTACATATATAATAATTATCAAGCACATTTTGATTACTTCAAAGCAAATAATTTAAACATGTTTTGTTTAAACTCACATAACAGTAGATGATTGTCTTTCATCGATATTGACATACAATGTGGAAGTTCTATACCATCTGCCTCTGTAAGTACCTCATGCACTTTCTTCCCGTCACAGGAAATCTGGTGAATAGTTCTGTTACCACTACAAATATAAACATTACCATCCATGTCTATAGCCAGACCGTTTCTTAGTTCAAGATTGCGATCTGTATACAAAAACACTGGTGACCTAGTTTCTGCCTCGTCAAGAACCGAAACATCGAAGCAGACGACACGATTCTTTCCGATATCGGTCACGTATAAAAGCCCTAGGTCGTCATTGATACGCAAGGTCATAGGACGAGTGATATTTGCTTGGTGTTGTCTGTGTCCAATGCTGTGCAGAATTTTCCCTGTTAAGTCCATAATGTGGACTTCTCCGGTGCCATCTTTGAAGGAAGTTGAACCATAGAGCATCTGGGATGTTGAGGAAAATGCTAAACCATTGTACGGAAATTGCGTCTCTAATCTTCGGGCAAGAAAAATCTGCTTACGAATACTGAGAACTTGCAAGGCGACCTCGTCTATCAGAGATGTTACTATTTCCTCGTTGCCAATGACAGCAATATCAGTTGGTCTGGAGGAAACGAACATATGATTGGAATAATGTCCAAACTTATCAAATACTTTCAAACTTTTATTGTTGTAATCAGCTAGGATCATTCTACCATCTTCCAGTAGCTCACAGCCTGTGATGTAACACGTTGTTCTGTCACCATGGATACGTGCAGAATGTCCACCTAGTGGTATGGCTTTCTTACGTTTATAAGATGACTGTGAGGAAATGGATGTAGCAGAACTTGCACGGCTAGCTGGTTTGTTACCTTCTTCCAGGCCAGTAGTCACCACTCCCATAGTTTTTATAGTATTTGTCATAGAATGGAAAGCACTATCAAGTTTAAATTGTATATCAACGTCTACTGTGTTGTCTTCAACGTCATGGACATATTTGGAATACTTCTTGGCTGTTTGGTTAGCTTTCTTTGTAGTGATATAAACTTGAGCTTCACTAGAGTTATGTTTCACAGTTGTAAGACTGTTTTCAGCAATATTTAAAGCATGCAATGCGCTATGACAGGTTTCAGCTTCACCGGATATCTTGTGTGTAATGTCATTACCTTTAGATTGCACTTCATTTTCAGCAGCTTCGGCAAGTTTATTAATAAAATCAATCGCACTAGTTTTCTCAGTTTTTATCTGAATCAACGCTACAGCAATTTGTTCGGTTATTCTTATATTTTGTTCTTTCTTCGCTTCAATGTGATGTTCAAGTTTCTCTTTCGTGTTAGTTATAAACTCCTCCACGTGTTCTACTTCATTAGAAGTCATGATTCCACTACATTGATCAGGTATATATAAAACTTGTAAACAATGCCTATGGCTTACATCTTTACAATGTCTACAACATAAGGCATCGTGTGTTTCACAATAATGAAGGATAGGGTTGCCAGGATGTTCTAAACAATACTCAGTTCCGGTTCGCGTATTTTCTTCACTATCATCAGAATCACTTCCAAGTCCTTGTAAATGATGATCTCTAGTAAGTTTAAGTTTATGGTGATGTGATCTACACAGATCACAAAGGTATTCCGAACATTCTAAACATAAAACTACAGCTTTAGTTATTTTTTTGTCCCCCTGATAGCAAACACCACATCTATCCATGTCACTAGAAGTCTGAATAGATTCTGATGTCGTCTGCACACGTTTAGTTTCAGTATTTCCGTCTTCCGCCATCGTCTTTTGTATATAAACTAAATCTTTGTTTCTCCTAATTGATATGCGGAAATACCACTTTTAAGAAAATGTTATCACTAAAATCCTCTTTATATTACAAATAATTAACTTAAATATGTATGAAAATATATGTCCCGTACTCAATACATATCCGTTCATTTTGCAACAAATTTTAAACACAGACATGTACGAAAATACATACTATAAATATTTGAAGTTTACGTTTTTTCCTCACAAACAGTTTACCTGACGATGAAATGAAATATGTTTTATTAAATATAAGATGGGTATATCACATGTTGACGAATGTAAACTTCTGTCGTCTTGTTTGAATATTTATCAAATAAAATACACTTCCCTATCTTACTTCACCTTTTCATCAGGGACTTCCCCTGTTCAGTATTTGTTCAAAATACTTTAAGTACATCACCTTAACTTAATACAGGTCGTCTGTAAAGAAATTGTTTGTTGTATTTTTATTTCTCTGACTAAAGGCTGAAATTCTGATTGTTTGGATGAACTACAAACGTTTTGGTGTTCAAAATGGATATAGTAATTGAACTACAAACATGTTTTGTGACAAGGTTTGAGCTCTACGTGACAGATTATCTATATAAACGACCATATTTAGGGTGGATTAAACAAAACATTATCATAGTCGGCCTAACATACCAAGATTCCCCGGCTCTCAAAAGATAAACTTGCAGTAAGTCAATAATTTTTATGATAACATATAATAAAATAAAATGAGTTTATATTCATTTCCGGTTCTGAAAGCATGATGGTGAAATCAACAAGACACTTAAAAAAACTTTCATTCAGGAAGTTAATGCATTTAGTGCCCGATTTTTGTTATAAAAAATGGGCGGTTTGTAAAGGTGCGTAAATTTTCAAAAGATTTAGGGTATTTCTATATTACGTCAAAGCTAATGTCCTATAGTTGTAATGTATGTATCTTGTAAAACGATGATCACGTGATGTAGAGTAACACACTTGACTACTAAACTACAATTGGTGCACAAATTTTCGCGTATATTCGTAAAACTTCCGAATATTTCCGTATGCTACTTCATAGGCGGTTCTAGCGGGGGGGGGGGGGGTTAGGGGGGTCCGAACACCCCCTAAGAATTCCATTTGTGTATTTTTTGGCTTTAAGTCATTTTAACGTAGCATGGGACTTTTTTTCTCGGTGCTTAACATACATTTTATGGTTAAGTAGTTTTTTTATTAATATGTTGCATTATTTTGCAAAATGTGTATAAAGTTGTGGTTCAAAGTTCGGACCCCCTAGAAAAAGTTCGCACCCCCATAAAAAATCTTGGAACCGCCCCTGTACTTAATTCTCCTTGTTCTGACATAGAATACGATCTAGAACATCAACGAGTGTTGTCTGCCCTGTGTTCAGTAACTACTGTTAGCTAACGTTACGGGTACGGGAGAACTTAACCCGAAGACAACTCAACCCGTGCAATACTCAACTTAAAGTTGGTACAACTCAATCTGTTAGTAGGAGATTGAGTTGTCTCGGGTTGAGTTGTCTATGGGTTGAGTTGTTCCAACACTTCCGTTACGGAACGTTCAAGGTAACTGAACACACTGCTGGGCTATATGTTACTGTTAGCTAATATGAGCGATACAAATATGTATCACCTAATACTCTGACATCATGATACTATATTAGCGATGCTTACTTTCTGAACTATGAAGACGATATAAATCAAATGAGTGACATTAACAATTTCAAAAATTGATCATGCATACCCTCATGTAATTTTACTATAGATATGAAAATTTATTCATGTATCATACATGTAGTCTAAAACCCGGGTCGATAGCGCAGTTGGTAGCGCGCCGGGATTTGGAATCTCGTGCCCAATGGGGTGCGGGTTTGAATCCCACCCGGGGAGGTTATACCCTTCAAAGAAAATTTGACAATAATGTCGATTTTCCTCCATTGATTAGATAATATGGAGAAGTTTCCGGTCTTGTGAAAGGGTAGGTGAGTACTGGTTATAGATAATGGTCCAGGAAAGCTATCGACCTGGGTATAGTAGTTTTATCATTCAAAACGTTATATGAATAAGCTTTCAATAAAATAAGATTACTTTCTAACTGGTTACCTAATTTGGTTGGGTTAAACACCATGTCAACACAAAATATGTTAAATTTTACGGCATTCAGCTCATCTTGCCTTATTTTTCTGAATAATTGTCAGTACATGTATCTAGTACTCATCTCACATTTCCACAAACTTAGTAACTTCTCCATGGAGCAAAATAAACATTAGACCATAACAAGTTGATCATGTGTTCTACGGATTTTTCAGGGGAAAAATGGGGCGAGCGAGCGAAAAACATTTTTTTAAATCTTAATTTAGTTGCTTTATATAGCGGTTTGAACAAATGTTTATGAGCGATGGAGGAAATAAAAATATTTAAAAAAAACCGTCAAAATTAGAGTGCGAGCGAATCCATAGAATATTATGATCAACTTGTTGTGACCTTATGGTCAAATTGAAAAACATTGATTTATGCATAGAAAATAATTATATTTTTCAAATAAAACAAGTCAACGAGTTAGTTTTCATATTATGTACAAAAATATCACGGCATGTAGACATGAAACAACGTTAAATTTTACAAAGATTTCTCATTCATTTATTTATTCTTGGTTTAACGCCGTGTCAACTCGTTTTTTTTTGTTATTTTACAGCGTCCAGCGCACCTAACCTTCCTTCCCTGGACCCTTGTCTATAACCAGTACTCACATACCCTTCCACATGGCCGAAAACTTTTCCATATACATTTTTAATGGAGGAAATTTGACATCATTGAGGTATAATCTGAGTTAACCTCCCTGGGTGGGATTTCAACCCGTACTCTCCGACACCAGATTCAAAATACCAGTGCGCTATCAATTGCACTACCAAACCTGGAATGAAGATTTCTAATTATTTTCGTAATGACACAGCGTCGTTTAATATCATCTAACAAAATTGATATCATTGAAAGTAAAATTCTCAGTGAACCCAATGTAAACGTCATTTTTTCTAGCGAGACGTATTCTATGCGTATGTTTTTACATGTACCGAGTACAAGTCATTGCCATGGTGATGTCACGGTAAAAAAGAAAACAATGATTGCCATACATATATAGTATATATTAGTAGTTATTGTGTTTCGACATTTACACAACTTTCATCAAGTTAGACAGTCTTTAGATTTTTTATGCAACATTGTATCCTCCAACCGTTACATGTAATAAAGAAGTTTACCTGCTTAAAATGTTTCTTTCTTAATTTCTCTTCCTTGCCATTCTTTAATTGGTTAAGTGAGAAACATGCCAATGATAAGGATGAAGGAAATAAATAAATAACACTACAAACTGACTAATTAAAAAAACGACAAATATACATGTAAATATATACTTAACGAAACTTCTAAGTATCCCGATTTCAATGTTGTTGAATTTTTTTTTAAAGACTTTATGTCCGATCGTTAATGATAAGTTGTTTAAGACTATCTGCCGTCTGCTTGCATGGTTTTCGTGCTTTTTAATTGATGCAAAATTGTTTTTGTCGTGCATGTGCTAAAAAGCGGAAATGGGCACGTGTTTCTCGTGCAAAAATCCCTCGTGCACAACGAAAATTCAAGAAATTGCTCAAGTGTCGCTTCAAGAGCGAGAAATTTCCATAGGCCTTTTGCAAAGTGCATGATACGGTTTATAATTGCTTATTTTCTGTTAAAGCAATTAAAAATCTTCCCATATCAACGCATGCACGACAAAACTGGTTTGGCATCAATAATGTAGCATAAAACCGACAGTATGATCCTAATACAGATTTCCGTTATCGATCTGACTCGAATGTTGAAAAATAAACATTTCCTACAATGTTGAAATCGGGGTACTTAGAAGTTTCGTTAAGTATAGAAGTAAAAAACAAACACTTGAATATGTTGGCTTAGTATGAAATAAATATACTTTAATATTTCCTGTAGATAGTCGAATGTATTAAAATTTATAACTTACATTGAAGGGTTTCATCAGACTAAAATCTAAGGCCATTGAAATCATACAATGAATTTATAGCCTTAATTTGTAGTTAATCGGAAGAAATGTCCAACAATCGCAACTTTTCTTTAACTCTATATCAGGAAAAAAATAGTACATCAATTGTAATACATTGTCAGTGCCCTTTTTAAACATGTGTGTTATTCGTAACCTGAAAATTAACTTCTATTGAACAAGAAATATCTTTTTAAAGATATTCAGCACTATACAGGGTTCATTTGGTTTAAAGTATAAATAGTCATATTCCTTGTTCAAACATACCAACAGAAGCGCATGGTATAATCCATTAGCATAGCGAGTCACCTATAATCAGGGTGCATACAAATTTGAATACAAATATTCATGACTTTCCATGTTTGCTCTGTTTTCCATAATACAAAAGAAACACATACAGAAGCCAAAAAAGAGCATTACATGATAGCACTAAATCACTGCAGCAACACGAGTAGAAAAACAGAAAAAGGTATAGTAGTTAAATTCTCATTTTTGTACCCAAGCGGGATTATTACCCGACATTTAAAGTTGCAATTCATGTTTGAATTTGTTTTTCATTTCATGGGTTAAAGAAATGAAAATAGACATAAAGTAGATAAGAAATTCAATTAATTCTCTACATCTACTGAAATTATAATTGTCATCTATGATCAATTACTGAATTATCAATGAAAATAAGAAAATACATGAATATATTTTTAAGAATACAGTAAAACTTGGATATAACATACTCGCTGGGCCAAAGAAAACAGGTATGTTATAACCAAGGTATGTTATATCCATATAGCATACTAAGTATTTTATATACAAAATATGAAAATTGGGCCAGGAAAAATGGTATGTTATAACCGAGTGTATTTTATAACCGAGTATGTTATAACCAAGTTCTACTGTATTTCTAATACTTTTAATAATCCCCAGATATCACGAGATACTAGTTTTCTGCTTTCTAATTTGTATAAATATCAATAGTATTTTTGTATTTTTGTTCATCAAATAAATGTATTGAAAATAATAAACATGCATCTTGTATAGTGCAGAGATGGCAGTATTATGTTTAAAAATATAAACTTAAAAATAATGATAACTAAGGTATAAAATTGTAATATATAAACAGATTATACCATTTATATATATATATATATGAAAAACAATCTTGTTCTTTATGGTATAAATTGAAAACTATCCCAATAGTATTGATATAAACAATCACATGTATATTATATACCTCAAAATTGTTAGTTGTTATAGTGGGTACGCGTATGTAATGAGTGTTGAGACAACACTATAAGAATAACCTGGGAAACCCGAAGTCAATTGTCCTCCTTTTTGTTTGCCGCAACTCTGCCGAAGCCTCGCTTCCCCAGAGTGGTATACAATTTGGAGAAACGCCCGGATCGCAGTAGTGTTCTATAGCTGTTGTTGGTGAATATTGTTAAGGCTGAGAGCCGAAACAGAGTTGCTGGCTTTGGTCTCTGTGTTAGATATGTGTCTATAAATGAAACTATTGTAGAGTTTCTGTGATTGCCAGCTTAATGTTATACTAGTTGAATATGATTGTTGGTGAAACAACGCTATATGTAATACCTGGGAAACCCAGAGTCAATTGTCCTCCTTGTTGTTTACCGCAACTCTGCCGAAGCCTCGCTTCCCCAGAGTGGTATACAGCTGGAGAAACGACCGGATCGCAGCCGTGTTCTATAGCTGTTGTTGGTGAATATTGATATGGCTGAGAGCCGAAACGGAGTTGCTGGCTAGGGCCTGGAGCCGTGTTAGATATATACCTAAAACTATTGAAGAGTTTTAGTGGGTGCCAGCTTAGTTTCATACTAGTTGAATAATGTATTATGTTGAAAGGCTGGAGACACTGAGGATTTAAGTTTGTGCTTTAGTGATTATGTGTGGAAGAGCCAGTAATAGAGAGTAGCTATTGGATATAGCATTGATTATTTGGTGAGAAGCTTATGGTAGCCCGGCGTATTTTATACATCCCAAACCCACTTAATGTGTATGTTTTATACTGGTCATCGAATATATTGTTAGTAACTCTGCGACAGAGATGGTCCACTCTTGTCGCTCGTCAACTTGACATATGCACGAGCTTATGTAGATATTATAGCTCATCAGTATTGTTATCCCGTCTTTTGTATAACAGCGTCCACCTCCTTGTAGTTACTTAACATATAAGTGACGGCGGCTGGGAATGTTGTTCGCCAGTCCATAGATAATTTTAAGACGAGCTAATAGCTCAACTTCTGTAGCATATTTGGAATCATTCCTGTTTGTTCCATCCCTTGTACTTTTCTCGCCATCATGTTTTGTCATGTATAGTTCGGCGACGGAGACAGGTAACTCTGATCGCCCGTTCATTTGATAACAAGGACGAGCTTCGGAGAAGCTCTCGTCTATCATAGTTATCTATGTCATTTTGCAATGTATATAATTGTCCATGCTAGTTTGTCAACAGTAGTTGATCATTTTGTGTATCGTAGCATCACTCTATAAGCATATCCTATTGACACAAAATATAATATATGTTAACAGTATTATATGCTTCCGTTTGATAATCACTTTTTTGTGCCAAGATTTTATATTTTTGTTTTGTATTTGTACTTTTCGCTTTGCACAGCCGTATGTGCTACAATGACCCATAGTTTCAAATGGTCATTTGAAGATGTGGTTTCTAGTATAAATAGTAACTGGTAAAAATGAACTACATTGTAGTTCAAAGGGGAAAAATTGAATGACTATGTAAGTTCATGTTTTGTTCTATTTAGCCATGCCTCAAAATACCAATATGATACCAGTGTTCATTGTTATAATAAACAGTTATATGTAGACTTAACATCTGTTTGAATTCTATGTTTTTGTAGCATTAAATGTTGTGGAAAAATATAAAAAAAAATTGTTATTTTTTATGTTTTTTTATCTCCCTTTATTTGAATGGCTATCGCTGAGGAAGTAATCACTTTAAATTTTCTGAAGCACAAGCCTGTTTTATTGTAAATGGCAACATGATCAACTAGCCTGACTATATGGAAAAAACCATTATTTCACTAGCCCTAATAAATTAAAAGCCGCTAATAACTCGGGTCTATTTCCCGAAGAAGGTACTGGTTTGAATTCCACATGGGGTGGTCATAACCTTCTATGAAAACTTGAGTGGTTATAGACAAGTGTACAGGAATGATAGGTTAGGTATGCCGGCAGCTATAAAATAACCTAAACTCTGTGGACACAGCGTCAGCGTGGAACTCAGTATAAAAAAGGTTTCAAAAAGCTTAAACAAATAAAATTACAAAATAGACATTCTTGCATGTACATGTATTTACAAAAATTCAAAAATAATAAATCATAAAAACATAACAAAATAATTTCATTATCATAATAATACAAAATGTTAATGTCTATGATTGTTTTTGTTGCGTTTAATGCCGTAGGAACACATAAGGTCATATAACGGCAGTCGATAAACCTTCTCACTCCTCACGGACAGGCTAAATCTCTGGATTTAGCTGTTAACCGACTACTAAGCACATACTTTCGTCAGTGACTGACAACTGCCCTACATAATCAAATATCATCAGTAGAAGGGAGAATGGCCTTAGAAATAATTTCATGAAGCTCCATGAAAGTATGCCCCCCACCCCCCGGGAATCGAACCCACAACCTCTCGATCAGTAGACTTGCGTGCTACCAACTGAGCTACCCGGGCGGCTACTAACGTCTATGTTACCAGGGAATTAGATATCATGTCTCTGATGAAACATAAGTCATTTAGAAACCTGACATGTCAGAAAATTCTAACATTTTTTTGTTTATTTCTTTTCGGCCATCGTAAATAATAAAACAAGGAACTCTGCTGGGGGGGGCACTATGTGCCTGAAGGTCATTGACATCAAGCCACCAAAATTATCGGAAAACTATTGAACATAAAACTCTGTGAAATAAGGAAACAAAAAAAGTCTCAACACATTTGCAATACATGTAGCATCAGTAAAAAAACCAGACCTTTTACACAGTCAAAAATCAAAGAGTGGACAAGGGATTCACAAGTTATCATTCAGGCCACAACAAATTGATGATGGGTTATACAGATTTTTCAGGAATATAATGGGGCGAGCAAGCGAAGAAATTAAAAAAAAATCTTAATTCAGTTACTTTATATAGCAGTTAAAACAAATTTTTATGAGCAAGCGAGGAAATAAAAATATTTTTTTATAAAAACGCTCAAAATAAAGGCGTGAACGAATCCCTAGAACACATGGTCAATTTGTTGGCCTCAGATAAGTTTTGTTCTATTTAACCCTAAAATATATTGGGATTAGGTATTCTCCAAGAAATTCAGGAGAGCACAGTAATTCAGTGGCCTAGTACAAGAAAATTATGTATACAGCCTAGACTTAGGCAATATCAGAAAAAAACAATGATGGGCAACTGATTTGAAAAAATGACAAAAATTTATCGTACCAAATTACAACCTATCCATTCTTTGAATTGTATTTGAAATACTTGTTAATTAAAAAACTGTTTTATTCAAAACAAAAAATCAATGAGTTATCATAACTACACTATATTTTCATTATATCATACATCTTGGTTTTTGTTACTTTAGCCGTTTGTCATTGTTTACCATAATGTTAAAGTGTGTGCTTGATTGGAAATTCCAAATACAACATGTACTAGCCTGGATAGAACACCAATCAAATGCGTTGAAACACAGTGCCGACAGAATTCTACCTCTGACAGGGTATTAGGTTGTGTAGGTGGAATTGGTCAATGTCTACCAGTATTACTGCACCAAAATTGTGGACAAGTTGATCCAAGCTTGTGAGTTCATATTGTGTATGCTAACCCTGCAATTATTGCTAAAATATAGATTTTCCAAATTGTTCATAATATATTTTCTGCTAGAACTGTGCAACAAACTTAACTCAGAAAATTAAGCAAAATGCTCGCAGTAATTAAACATACAAAATCACAAATGATGTTTTGAAATTATTGAACTGATTCTGTTTGAACAGAGGCTATTGCTTGTTTGTTAGAACATATCAAAGGATCAGAACTCAATTCTAAGGGTTATTTAAACTGCCCAGTCGAGGGTTGACAACCTTGGGGTACGAGAATGGAACACAGCAGTGTTATATTTAAAAGTGATTATTTATCAGTATATAGGCCCAATACAGCGAGCACACAATGTCAATGATAAATACAATGTAGTTATGATAGTATCATGAAATGTTATGATAGAACTTATTAATTTATGACAACAATCAATTACAAAGATTCTTTTCTCTCCCTCTCATCTGACAATGAAGCAAGACGTTTTCTTCTTTCAGAAGCACGTTCTAGTTTTCTAAGAAGATCTGGTATAGAGATTGTAAGCTGACCAAATGTTGGTCTATCATCAGGATTCCATTGCCAGCAAGATTTCATTATACCATACCTAAAATAATAGATACAAGTCTGAAAACATCAGAAACTGGGAATTCACGGAGAATACAACCTACAACCATTAGAGTGTTGGTCCAACTTGACCATGTCAACATTTATCAGAAGAAACATTAAAGATTCAAAATATAACAAAATTTCAATTAATGATTAAGTTCCAGCCATTGCCTTCACCCACAAGCCCAGGCCCAGGGTTACTGGAAGTGAAAGTAACTTATTTCATATAATCAGACTAGGGCCACAACAAATTGATCATTTGTTCTATGGATTCGCTTGCACCTAAATTTTGATGGTATTTACAAAAAAAATATTTTTATTTCCTCACTCACTCATAAAAATTTGGTCAAACCACTATATAAAGCAACTGAATAAAGACTTTTTTTATCATTTTTCTTCGCTCGCCCCAATTTTTAAAAAAAAATAAATCTGTAGAACATATGATCAACTTGTTGAGGCCTAGTTTTTAATTTTGTACTTTACTGAATAACATAAAAAAACTGGGAAAACTTGAGAAAATTTATCAAAATGAATGAAGTTTGTCTATCAAATAAATAATAATACTGTATAATGAATTTATCTTACATTTCCTCAGGACAAAAGTCAGGTTTGCTCAATCTTCTTTCTTCTTTCAAGAAACGTAAAACATCCCAGTTATTGACAGTAGGGTAAGGATTAACTCCCCTGGTTAGTAATTCCCACAGAACCACTCCAAAAGACCACTGAAATAAACAAAGATAACAAGTAAATCTGTGAGCTAATGCTCACTAGTGATACCCCCGCAGTGAGAAATATGACTATCATAATGTAACTTTCATTTAACAAAATCTAAAAATATGCGACAAACAGGAAGTAGATGAGCAAGGAGCATGAAATCGCTTTACACCACATGGGACTATGGGATGAAGCAATATGCAAAGTATTAGGCTGCTGCAGGTTATAGTTGCTGAGAAAACTGTGACGGAAATTTTGTAACGGACGGACGCACGGACGGATGGACAAGGGTAAAACAGTATACCCCCTCGTCTTTGAAGCGGGGGTATAATAAATACACAATATAACATTACTACTAGATTAGATGACTTCCTATATAAAGTTTCCATTAAATACCATCTTGGTTAATGGTTATACAATACACAAGTGCTGATTGTCTTTTTACAATTTATATAGACCATTTTTTCTCAACTGTCAAAGTTTGAATAATTTCTCGGTGAATCTTACACACTATCTCAATATCACAAGTGTTAGACAAAAGGCACAAAGTCACCGTAAAATTATTCATGTTTTGACAGTTGAGAAAAAACAAACAATTATACATTTTAATCTTGGACTTATTCAATAAAAAATCATCATTTGTTGCTACATTGATTATATAAGTTTAGGATATACATAGAAATATCTTAACAAATTGACATATAATTTTTTTGGTCCAGTAAACTTTCATTCAGTCCAGTAAATAATCCATTTTGGTGGACGTAATGTCTCCAATGCTGATGTAAGTTTGTCATGAAGGCTACATAAACAATACAAACCACATCAGATTTAGTTGTAAACAATCCAAATTCTAAACTTTCTGGACTCATCCATTTTACAGGTAGTTGAGCTTTCTTATCACAAGAACTGTAATATTCCTTCTCGTAAATATCTCGTGATAAACCGAAATCTGCAACCTTTACTGTCATGTCTTCATCAATCCTGTAATGATAGATAAATACAGACATACTCCTCACAGTGCTTACGTCATGCTTTGCTACTTAAACCACTGCCACCACGTAAATCACATGACGCTAGTAATACCATCTATTTATAGAATGCCCAAACCATTCACAGTGCTTACGTAACGCATTTTTATGTTTACAAATTATTAATTAAAAGTATTTTTATCCATGTGTACTTTGAACATCATAATTTACTACAAGAAGACTCAATTTGTAGAAAATATTGAAATGTAACAGAAAATATGAAAAAAATATTCGGCTCTCTGAGAGACGAATTAACTTGTGGTGGTAGTGGTTATTGATTTAATAAAGGGAAATAACCGCTGCGGGGAGTTTGAAATACAGAGTATGGTTATCCATACAAAATGTTGTTAATATCATGTGAGAATAGATGATATCTAGAGAAATAATAGAATGACATCATGTAGCCCATAAAATAAATACATGTATTACCTTTATTCCAGAAATTTTCTAATTGGTTCATAACAATTGATCATTACCTTCAAACCTCTGCACAAATTGAATTAAGTAGTGAACTATAGTACGTACAAAATAACAAAACGTGTTTTGGTAAACATTAAAAATAAGACAATTCATTTCAGGGGTAGGCGGTATTGAAAATAAAATGTGTGTTATTCATTTTAACAAAGTTAGCATGGCGGATAAACCATCACCACTTGGTTAATCATGCTTGTTATAGTAGAACGCTTTTCCATTACACCAACAACTAAGACATAGGTAAAACATATCCCAATTGTTTATCTTAAAGTCATCCTGGGCATCCCTCGTCGTGGGTTAGTTCATTGTATTGATACTATAAAAAGTGTTTTGTTTTTTGTACGCACTATAGGTCATTTGTGCAGAGGATTCAGTGTAAACACACACAATTCATTGGCTAGCATTGATTATAGTTATAATTACTTTATGCACCATTTAAACAACAAGAATATATTGATATACTAAGGATTGTGTGACCATATACCATATATCAATTATAAGGTGATAATAATCCCTAAGTCATCTATGAAATTATTTAGTAAGGCCCTGACACATTCCCAAAATACAGACAACAGTAAAGAAAACTGTTGTGATTACTTACATACAATTTCTAGCAGCTAAATACTGACAACAGCAAAGTTGTGATTACTTACATACAATTTCTAGCAGCTAAATACTGACAACAGCAAAGTTGTGATTACTTACATACAATTTCTAGCAGCTAAATACTGACAACAGCAAAGTTGTGATTACTTACATACAATTTCTAGCAGCTAAATACTGACAACAGCAAAGTTGTGATTACTTACATACAATTTCTAGCAGCTAAATACTGACAACAGCAAAGTTGTGATTACTTACATACAATTTCTAGCAGCTAAATACTGACAACAGCAAAGTTGTGATTACTTACATACAATTTCTAGCAGCTAAATACTGACAACAGCAAAGTTGTGATTACTTACATACAATTTCTAGCAGCTAAATACTGACAACAGCAAAGTTGTGATTACTTACATACAATTTCTAGCAGCTAAATACTGACAACAGCAAAGTTGTGATTACTTACATACAATTTCTAGCAGCTAAATACTGACAACAGCAAAGTTGTGATTACTTACATACAATTTCTAGCAGCTAAATACTGACAACAGCAAAGTTGTGATTACTTACATACAATTTCTAGCAGCTAAATACTGACAACAGCAAAGTTGTGATTACTTACATACAATTTCTAGCAGCTATATACTGACAACAGCAAACTTGTGATTACTTACATACAATTTCTAGCAGCTAAATCTCTATGTATAAACTTCAGTTGTGATAAATAATACATCCCATTAGCAATATCCACACCAAATACTACAAGATCTTTAACTGTAGGAATCTGAAAGAAATAAAATACTGTAACTTCTGTCGATAGCATCCATATTACCACATTAACCAATCCAATGCATTTTAAGTGGGCCTTATCCAAAAACAATTCTCCTAAAATTCACCAATCCAAAGCATTTTCATTGAAAGTTCCCATCTTAACTAAAGATACATGTACCTTAAATAGACCACTGTCACAAACTTTAATTGAAAGTGTCCCTCCTAACACCTCAAATATCAGTCACAGCTAGTTCATAATAATTATTATTGTTATCAATATTATCATCATTATTATCATTATTATTATCATTATCATTAATTATTATTATTATTATCATTATCATTAATTATTATTATTATTATCATTGTTATGTAACAAATTTGTTTAGTACTGACTTTTTCATTTTGAATATATGTTCAAAAGCCCTTCACAATCATATGCATAATTAGGAAATTATTAAATGGAATTGAAAATTTTAGTTATAATAATAATACAAGTAATAATAATAATAATAATAATAATAATAATAGTAATAATAATAATAATAACAATAATAACTAGAACTGCCACCAGTGGCGAAAATACCCCCGCAACAGCAACATTTCAAGATAAAAGCAAGTCAACATTGTGGAAGTCCAAAAGGGTAAATGTTGTAAGAAGCATAAAAACCATATACAGAATAGGATGCAAATATCAAATTGGAAATAAACAGCAAATTACAGTGTAATTCACTATAAATTTATGAAAAAGCAAAATGAACAGAGTTGTCATATTTCAAATGATTTTTTACATGAAAATGAACATCATTTGGTCATTATGAATGTCAAGTGGAACAACAGACAAAGAGTGATCACATTTAAACTCATCATCAGTATGTTGTAACCAGATGAGAAAAATGTAGAATGTGTTTGTAATTTTTTTATAAATAAGTAAAAAATAAGGCAATTGTAAAAATGGTAGTCAACAATGTACACAATATAAATCAAACAATTAGTATTTACAATATCTTGTATCAAGAATTTTACAAATACCGCATAAGAAAGCTTAAATTACCGATAATTATTTTCACAGTAGTATAGTTAAAATAATATCTAAAATCTCATGTAGCTATAACGAAATAAGATGTTTTCTTCTCAACATTACAGAAAAAATCAAGATGGCTATTAGTTGGTCCATTGAAATACATAAAAAAATAAATACATATAAAAGAATTTGTCAGCACAATTTTATCAAAATAAGGTGAGAGAAAAAAAAGAAGTTTGCTGTACAAGATATTAGAAAATTCAACATGGCTGCCAGTCAGCCATTTTGAATTCCACTTAAGAAAATGCCAAGCACATCAACTTAAACAATTGCTTACTTTCTCAAAGTCTGTACAAAAATCGTCAAATCATTTGCTTTTTAAAAAGAAAAACTCAGAATGGCTGCCAATCAGCCATTATGAATTTGATAAAATATCAATACATCAAAAAAAAGTTCAAAAACAAGAATTTGATAAAAGTAGCAGTTCATAATAGATTTCAGCAACTCAAAATGGCAAACAATGTGGAATAGCAAGAAGAAATTGGCAATGAAATAAGCTTACTATACAGTAATTTAAACAAAGTCAAATGGCTGCCAGTCAGCCATAATGAATTTGTATCCAGAGAAAATCCATGTACGAGTCAACTACATCAATAAAGACTTTGGAGCGACATTTGGCTAAAATTGAGTAAAAAAATACAACACATACATGTACTATACAGTAATTTAAATAAAAATTCAAGATGGCTGCCAGTCAGCCATATTGAATATAAATTGATGAAGAATAGTCATACTGATCAACTATATTAGTGAGACCTTGTATGCAATTTCTTTTCAAAATATGTATGGTAATAAGTCAATATAAGACTGTATCAATTTTGAAAAAAGGATGACAGCCAGTCCGCCATTTTGAATTGGAATTGAGTTAAAGTGTATGTACACATCAACTGTGAACGCCTGTGCAAAATTCTATATAAATTAGTTAAGAAAAAATCTATTGAGAAATAAGCATACAGTAATTAAACTAAATTAAAAAGAATCCAAGATGGCCGCAAGTCGGCCATTTTGAATTGGAATTGATATAACATGCATATAAACATCAACTGTAAACGCCTGTGCAAATTCTATAAAATAAGATAAGAAAAAAATTTATTGAGAAAAAAAGCAAACTATACAGTTATCTAATTAGATTTAAAATATATAACGCAATTAAATATTTTAAACAAGTGAGATATGTTTCCATAGTTACATGAGTTTTGTATACACCATGAAATCATGGTATATAACAGTTTCTATATAAATACATTAAGAAATAAACATACTACAAATGTATTAATTTTTTGGGACAGACCACATATCCAACCAACCAACCAACAAACCAACCAACCAACAAACCAACCAACCAACCAACCAACCAACCAACCACCAGGGTGATTCCAGTATACCCCCGAAAACTTCGTTTGCGGGGGTATAATGATAATGATGATGACGATGATGAATATGAACATGATGATGATGATGATGATGATGGAGATGATGATGATGATGATGATAACTTCATAAAGTGAAGCTACACAATTGGATAAATCCAATCTTTAGTGTGGGTCCTAACCAGACATGTACAAATCATTTTGATTATTTCAAAAGAAGTATCTTACTCACATTTTCAACATTTCTGATATAAGAAAGCAGGTCACCCATTCTCATAAAAGGTAAAACAACAAGAGGTAGTTTCTCTATACCCAAACAAATACCAACAAGTTCCATAACATTTCTATGAGAGAAATCCTTCATAATTAAAGCTTCCTTCATAAACGCTTTTACATCCATCTCTCTTGGTTTGTTACCTGTAGAATAACAAAATTTTCTTTAAAGATTTGATGACTCGGTGTAGGATCAATATTTATTAAATAATAGGCCTACAGCACAAAATGAATATATATTCCTTCTGTTAAACAAAATTAAGTTACAATTAAACAATTAAAAAAAACCCAGAAAAATAAGTTAAACAAAAAGTTAAAAGTTAAAAAAGTTACAGTTAAGGTTCAGTATAGAGTCTGCTTCCATATATGTACATGTTCAGGTGACAATTTTGTACAATAACCCTGATCATCTTCAAGCAGGTGATCACTCTCAGTGTGCATTTATACCTCTGTAAAATGACACAACTGTAGGTAAATGTCTTACTCAAGGAATATAACAGTGCCCCTAATGGTTTCAAACCCATGACTTCTTGATCCTTAAGATCCTATACCACTGGACCTATGCCCCTGTATAATGGCCCTTTTCTAACCAGACCCCTAACCCATACCCTGACATATTAGCTCGCAAACCTTGGTATAAAAATAGAAATTACAAATCAAAATGTTAATAATAGTGTTTCGTCAAGATGAAAGCTATGCATTGATTGGTCGACATAAAGGTCATCTGGACGTGACCCTACAGCGTACCTTAGAGATCCTGTACGACAACACTCTACAGGATATCAGTTAATGAAGATTAGTCCTGTTCTAATCTGGCCCCTAACCCCTAACTCATGATGATCCAATTCTTACCTGACAGCATACTTTGTAATGTTTTACAAGCAACAATTCTTTCATTCTTCTCCTCAGGTTGTTGGAGATATCCTTTATACACACATCCAAAATTTCCTAAAATATATGAAATACATGTGGCATATCTGAAATGTTTCAATAAAGTACAACTTTGAACAAAAATCTAAGGAAATTCACATAAATTATTCAAATTATTATAACTATTCCAGACAGATTTTTTAACAACTATAACTCAATGAAGGGATATTATAAACTAAGATAGATCTGTATTATAAATCAACTAAGGAATCTGTACCTTCTTAGGCCTCAACAAGTTGATCATATGTTCTATGGATTTTTCTGAAAAAAAAATTGGGGCGAGCGAAGAAAAAAAATAAGAAAGTCTTTATTCACTTGCTTTATATAGCGGTTTGACCAAATTTTTATGAGCGAGTGAAGAAATAAAAATATTTTTTTTGTAAAAACCATCAAAATTAAGGTGTGAGCGAATCCATAGTTGTGGCCCTATCCAACAATAACAGCTGGATTTTGATCCTAATAATCATTCTAAGACAATGATTACAAATACACACAAGAAGGAGGCACTGAGTTAGCAAGCCATATTGTTGATTTAACCATTCTAGAACTAGCTGGACAAACCCAAGTATAAAATGACACTAGCCTACAACTCTCTATAAACCTACCTTGACCTAGGACCTCTCCTATAACTAAGAGTTCATTTGGTATAATTAAATGTTTTCTTCTAAACATAGCACATGTATCTTCATCTATAAGTAAAGGTGCCGTCTCTTTTACATTCGTATCTTCTAAGTTTCCTCTTGGACCTCTACTGTCAACATAATCTGAAAATACAAACTAATGTATGATTTGTTTGTCTTGGGTTTAACATAGTAACAACACATTGTATAGGTCAAATAACGGCGGTCAGTCAGCCTACTCTCTGTTCCTGGAAACCAACTACTAAGCACATATTTCCTCAGTGACTGACAACTGCCCCACATAATTAAGAATAATTGGTAGGAGGGAGAATGGCCTTAGAAATAATTTCATGACCAAGCTCCACGAAAGTATGCTCCGCCCGGGAATCAAACCCATGACCCCTCAATCAGTAGACTTGCATGCTACCAACTGAGCTAGCTGGGTGGCAAACTTATGCATGAGGCTTCAACATAAATCATTCTTATTCAGATATTTCAATACTTGTTAAGATCAACAATTATAGTATCAAATAAAATTTCACTCACGACATACCTAGAACTAAAACCTAATTTTAACAATACAATTTATGTGAAAGTTATGGCAGTCTTTGCAGTGCTTCAGCTATGATGGAACAGAGTGCTATTAAACTTAACCCCATCACTCAAAGGTTGATATTTTTTTTTTTACACATTTTATAGATTTGTATAAAACGTTCATACTGACATTGGCATAGTTCATAAAATGTGGGGGTAAATAAAACCATACACTACATGTATGTTATATTTAACATAAAATAAAGAATAGCATATGCTGCTATACTTAAAGAGTAAAATCACAAATGCTATATTAAAATACACAATAAATACTAAACATGCTACCATTTAATCTATTCTGACTGTCAGTTGACATATTCTCTGATAAACCATGTAAGTTAAGCACTCTTTCTCTATGAAAATGAACACTAAGATTCTCTGATTTCCTCGCTCGTGCTTGTTGACATTTTCTCATGCCGACTACAACAACGGCACAAAACATTCCTCCTATCACTACCCCTCCCACCCATTTTAGTACTGACGTCAAATTTGTGGTAAAGCTAGCTTCAGTCCCCGTCTCTTTTGATAGCCTAGATTCCGGCTCTTCATCACTTGTTAAAAAAGCAACAGTTCCAAGGTCATACACTTTATTACCAATTTGTCCCTGAAGAAACATTCATACATGGTAAAGATTATATAAGAAGACAAACAATTATCCATATTATGATCAAAGTTGTATATAAGAAGTCAAATTGATACAAAAGAACACCAGTATTGGTCTTAACATGAAAATTGATTTAGGCTAGTGAAAATTATTTATTTCATATAGTCTGTCTAGCAATCTCCGTAAACAGATATCCTGTAGAGCATTGTCGTACAGGATCTCTACTGTCTCCTTGGAAGGTCATGTCGAGATGAACTTTGTGTCGACCAATCAATGCATAGCTTTCATCTAGACGAAACACTATTTATAACGTTTTGATTTCGTAATTTCTACTTTTAGACTAAGGTTTGCAAGCTAATTTAACAGCGGTATATCATACAGTCTGCGAATGGATGGCTCATTTCAAATTGCGTGACGTAGACCATGTAAACAAGTTACACATCGTAACAATTTTGTCATGAATATTATGCCCAGAAAAGTTCACCTGAACGTGGCCTTCATTTGGAAAAGGCCAGATTCAAATAAGCGAGTAGGCGAGCTGAAAGTTTTAGATCGGGTTTTAATCAGATTGTCTGGCAAGTTGATACTGTTACATTTACTTTATAGCATTATAAATCAGACTGGTGCTCAAGTAAATGTAAGTCACTAACTGGAACATTGAACATTGAACATTTTATAAAATGACTCCTAACAAGAACTTACCATTACATTTTCTCTAAGATCAATACTTTCATCAGTTATATTAATCTTACATTGTATTCTTGTATTATCAACCTCTATCACATGACATACAGTGTCACCAACATGTATATTTATATCATTGACTCTTATACTGTCCAGACCAGCACCCTGTATTGAAAAACATAATATCATTTCTTTAGTGTAATTAAGGTACAACAAGTAAATCTGTGAGCTAATGCTCACTAGTGATACCCCCCCCAAAATCTAAAAATATGCGACAAACAGGAAGTAGAAGAGCAAGGAGCATGAAATCACTTTACACCACATGGGACTATGGGATGAAGCAATATGCAAAGTATTAGGCTGCTGCATGATATAGTTGCTGATAAAACTGTGACGGAAATTTCGTAACCGACGCACAAGGGTTAAACAGTATACCCCCCTCTTCTTCGAAGTGGGGGTATAATTAACTAATTATTAAATGAGATAATGGTCACTTTATATAAATGTATAAATGTTGAACATCCAAAAACTATGGGTTTGTTTTACCATGGTTCAAATTATTTCATTTAAAAGATTTATACATGTATATACACACAGCTTAGACTTCACTGTTAATAATAATGATGATAACTTATAATGATGATGACAAATAATGGTGATGAATGATAATAATGATATAATAATGATGATTTTTTCAAAATTAATAAAAAAAAAGAATTTTTTCACTTACATGATAACTCAGTTCAACTTCTCTGTCAGATATTGAAACATTGATCATTCCGTCATAGGACTCTAACACAGGATCGGAGACAATGTATACTGTTTCATTTAAAGACAATATTTCACCATAGATATTATATAACATAGCTTGTCCTTCTACTGTATCATTGTCTTGTTGTTGAAATGGAATACTTGAACATTCTAACGTAGCACTGTCATACATGTATGTACATGGATTGATCATCTTTAATGTAAAAAATTTTTAGATCTTTGATTAAAGTTTCTCTTTCACAGACTTTCAACTTAAATATCAACTTCTCTAAAACTCTCAAAACTATATAAAATCATTTTGAAAACATTTAAGTAGTGTTCTGATTGTGACAAGTTTCGTGCAAATAGACAAGCAACTGTAAAAGATGAGGATTTTATGTGTAAACATTTACCCTATTAGTAAATGGATAGATATATTCAACTGCAATTATTGCAACTTTTATTTCATATTTCTCTCTATTGATTTCTTACAGGAATCGTTATTGCACTCACTACCTTATAATAAATTGAGATCACAAAAACACAGCTTTTGTTTGTAGATACAACGTTTTAATATTCATATAGATCTATATAAGTATATGTACTCATACAGAGATAGGGAAAGAGACAAATGTAACTTATACATAGTAAGTACAATAAGTTACCAGGAGTTATCTTTCTTAGACTATTGACATTATTAATACAATTATTCACAATCTCTAGGCCAGTTATTCTTCAAATATTAAGAACTCTTATTTTTAACACAACTACAGACAGATAGTAGTTATTTAAACATTTTAAAAACAACAAAGACCAAACTCCTCACAGCGGTTACGTCACGCGTTGCTGCTTTGTTATTGATTTGATAAAGGGAGATAACTGCTGTGGGGAATTTGAACAAGGACATGTATCTTTATTAATGGATCAATTTTAAAAAAAAATTATTTGTCCAAAACTACTGGTCCGTAGTTCACTGTATACATGTATTCATTTATTATAAAAAAGCCTCTCTTCTTATAGATGTTTCCAAGATTAATTTGTATATAAAACTTACATTTGTTAGATGATCTTGTTCAGTAATCTCGACATGTAACCATACATCTTGTCTCAAGGATATCAGATATTCTCCTGATATAGTAACTATTATACCACCACTAAAATATAGATAAAACATTAGCTTTAATAATCATCTACTTTGAAAAACATTAACAAACAATATATTCTACTAAAGATCAGCTACAGTCTCATAAACATAAAAATAGCCGTGAGGGCATCATACAGGTGCGGTGCGATCAAACTACACAAGGACCGTACAAACTCTTGTGTACCCATACGGACTGTTATGTTTTTACCAGGGTCCGTGAGATGAGCCCAGGATACAGGTATCAGTTTTAAAGCCAAATCATGAACAAAGTCGTGGCCAAGTATCGATAAAATTTGCATATCTTCCAGCTACAGCGCCGTATGGGTGTGTTGTTTTGTGCCATGTGCTATGCGTACCGTCACCTTAATACGCAAGACTTACCACGGCCTACGGTTATTTGCACATACAGGACCGCAACAAGCCATGATTTTATTGGACTGAGGCATTACAAAGTAATATCTGACAATCATTCCTGCTCAAATCCACCAAGTTTAATCAAGTTTAATCGTAGAGTTTTACATGTAATTGATAAACAAAAATAAAATATTTTAGTCAACATCTTTGTTACTTTTGTAGTTATTGGCTTTACAAGTAAAGGGGGGCTGATTTTGTATGAAACACGGGGACACGGAATTGTATTTTTTTTTCATTTGAAATGTAAAAGTCAAGGATCAAAATGCACTTTTCCAGAAGTTCAAAACTGAAACAAATATAGTGATCTATGATATAAATGCCAATTATAGTAATAATGAATTATTGAATAAAAAAGTTCACTATTGAATATGATTGATACATTAAAATATCTTTATAATTAGGTATTGTTACATCTCTTTATTTTGTTTGTTTGTTTGTTTGTTGGGTTAAGTGCAGTAGCAACACAATTACAGGTCATATAAGGGCGGTCAGTCAACCCACTCACTCCTCCTGGAAAGGCTAAATCTCTGGATTTAGCTGTTAACCAACTACTAAGCACATACTTTCGTCAGTGACTGATACATGCCCTACATGATTAAAAATCATCGGTAGGAGAAAGAATGGCTGTAGAAATAATTTCATGACCAAGCTCCACGAAAGTATGCCCCACCTGGGAATCGAACCCACGGCCCCTCGATCAGTTGACTTGCTTGCTACTAATTAACTGAGCTAGCCGGGCGGCTACATTACTGTATTAACTAAAATACTAAAAATATTACATATTACTTATCCACAATCAAGAAGGGTGGAAATATGTATTTGTCTTCAGGCATAAATGTATGAGTCAGACAAGTTGGGTATTGGAATTCCACACCCCCTAGACACACTGACCTTGCAATCCAATGTTTAGGTTGTATATCCAAGACTACAGGATCAGGTTTATACTCAACAAGTGAATGTCCACTCATTGTATTGTTATCTATTATAAACACAACTACATAGGAACCTGGTATTATTTGTGATGGTGTCTTACATGTAACTTTTTCAGCTTGTATGCTACAAGTAAAATAAAAGTATTTGAATATACATGTATATTACTAAATTACAAACAAGTAAATCTGTGAGCTAATGCTCACTAGTGATACCCCCGCAAAAATCTAAAAATATGCGACAAAAAGGAAGTAGATGAGCAAGGAGCATGAAATCACTTTACACCACATGGGACTATGGGATAAAGCAATATGCAAAGTATTAGCCTGCTGCATGTTATAGTTGCTGAGAAAACTGCAACGGAAATTTTGTAACGGACAGACACACGGACGGACAAGGGTAAAACAGTATACCCCTCTCTTCTTCGAAGCGGGGGTATAAAAATACTTTTGCTAATTCTGTGCAATGTTTTGTCAAATTTGATTGTTTGAGTTTTAGGAACACAATAGAAAAGAACATACATTTATTCACAAAAACTGTAGTTTATAGTATTAAACAATTAAAAACAGAAAACAATTACATCACAATTAATATGATCACATTATAAATGGACTATATTATAAAATTACATTGACCCAAGTGAACAAAAATTATACAATGATAAAATAATAACATAAAACCAGATACTATGTCTCTGATAAAACTAAAGAAAGACATGAAGCATGAAGATATTAACAACAAGTAAATAAATACAACATATACAATTTCTTATATCATGTTGGCATCTCTTTTGAGTAAATTGACCCAGATATAAACAACCAAAAGAATAGGACAAATAACAATACACATCATGCAAGCATTTTTAGGTGATAGAGTCATTTCAGAAAAATGAAGGAATATTGACAGGGAAAGAAAACAAATGTATGATTCATTCAATCATGATACAATAAGAAAGAAGTTGTCAGCTCACGGTGTAAGGGTAAGATATGACAGCACGGCTCAACATTAAGAATACAAGTTGGACAACTACCAAAATATTATACTAGCCTGAACTAAATGTTAACTAGAGGCAACATGTTGTCCTGAACCTAAATATAGAGGCTTGTTTGATTTGCTAGATCTGAGTAATCGGAGTACTCCGATCACTGGAAAATTGAATCAAACCTTTCAGATTACACGCGCTCGAAATACTCGGAGTAGACTGAATCAAACACCCGACTAGTCACTAGTGGCAATCAGATAACTTTTAATGTCAAGCTCTGTACTGACAAAAGAAGTATGTCAAGAGAAAGTAGTTAGGTGAATTGGTCACTGCATATAACCTACATTAACAGATTTTTTTTAAAAATCCATTAAAAAAGAAGGAACAATGATATATTGTTAATTCTTTACAGATAAATATGAGTCCATTCAAAGTCTCAAGAAATGGATTGTTATATTGTTTGCATGTTAAACAATGGACATTGTTGAATTAATGGAAACAAATTTAAGCAGGAAAAAGGAAACAAATTATTTATTATAGCTACTTAAGATAAACTTCCTGGTAAAACAATAGTAGCTATTGAGAATGGTTAAAAGTACATACACCAAAGTTCAAATAGTAAATTTAACAGAATACAACACCTAGTTGGTGTGAACTTGTAGTTCATTTAAGTGGTCCATTTTATAACTCAACTGCTTTAAATACTCGCTACAGAACTTTTCTACTCGCTTTTTATAAATACAGTTATCAATATCAAAGTATGGGAATTTGCACTCAAATATTGAATACAATGTATTTGAATCAGCAGGGTTGAAGTAGGTGCTACAGACAGTTGAATAGAATTGAACAAAAACAAATCATAAAAAATGCAAAGTGTAAACTATATACATGTAGTATACTGCTACAAAAGCCATTTTAGTCACACACATTCGTAAAAAGCAAGAAAGCAATTCTCTGACCAATAATTAAAGAAACCGTAGTTTATAAGTTGATTGAAGCTTAACAGTTACTATCAGAGAACAAGTTTGCTGGACTTTAGAATAAAGTGTATTAGAGAGAGAAAAATATTCAGTCTGACTGGAACATGAACCCAAGATGCTCTCTTACAATAAAGATATCCAGTCTCTTACACATCATAAAAAGTTTCGAAAAAAGCTTGTAGGTAAATCAGAGGTTTTTTATCTAAAACAGGCAGATAACCTGTCTTGGTCAGTTATTTCACAAGTTTTGTTTCCTACAAGTATACGCTTGCTTTGTTGGTTGCCTATGTCTAAATTTGATCCATATATAGCAATTTGAATACCACCAAATAATGGTACAATGGGTCTGTCAGGTGGTACTGATTGACTTATTGTAGCTACCTGTAAGTGAATACATTTCATCTCTTTGTAAAATAACAAAAAAAAACAACATTATTTTTCTAGAAGATGGTAGAAATACTTGGATTTTTTTGGTTTAAAATTAGCGAATGAAGAAATATTTAACATGTAAGTAGAGATCCATTAAAGGAAGTGACTATCCTCATGAGAATACAAATACAAGCCAATACTAACTATATATGACCTAATAAAGATCATTATTTTGATCTAATGTGGGTATTTGGTCAAAGAAATGTTTATTTAATATTCCCTATTTAAATCTTTACTCTTCATTGACTGCAGCAAAAATTTGAAAAACAACAAGTGTTTGTTTACGTTCTAAAGATCAATATACTCTGATATTGATGTCATGTGACAATATACTCTGATATTGATGTCATGTGACAATATACTCTGATATTGATGTCATGTGACAATATACTCTGATATTGATGTCATGTGACAATATACTCTGATATTGATGTCATGTGACAATATACTCTGACATTGATGTCATGTGACAATATACTCTGACATTGATGTCATGTGACAATATACTCTGATATTGATGTCATGTGACAATATACTCTGATATTGATGTCATGTGACAATATACTTTGATATTGATGTCATGTGACAATATACTCTGTTATCTTACCTCGTACAGAATACTCGTTTTTCATTGGCCGAGAGCGGTCACGTGCTGACCATGTATTATCCCATATAAGGTCAGTAGATTCTAATATCCAGTCAGTAACAAAATTTATAAATGATAGCGACTCTCTTGTCCGTGTTCTTTGATGCTAAAATTCAGATGGGGGTACTCGGTAAGATAAATTCGTTACACAGTCAGTTACTGACCGGATACGGTGTGATACCGGGTCAGTGAATAAATATTGGGCTCGAGCTACGCTCTCACCCAATATTAATTTACTGACCCGGTATCACACCGTATCCGGTCAGTAACTGACTGTGTAACTAATAATATTGATGTCATGTGACAATATACTCTGATATTGATGTCATGTGACAATATACTCTGATATTGATGTCATGTGACAATATACTCTGATATTGATGTCATGTGACAATATACTCTTATATTGATGTCATGTGACAATATACTCTGATATTGATGTCATGTGACAATATACTCTGATGTTGATGTCATGTGACAATATACTCTGATGTTGATGTCCAGCTGAACAAATTTACCTTGAAACTGAAAGTTGGTTCATACACTGCCTTGCCGTTTGATCGTATATAAAGGAGATTTGTATTCATGTTTGATTCACTCATTTCTAGTGTTAGTGTTACATCAGATGCATTTGTCTGTTTTTCTGTGACACATTCAAGACTAAAATATAAACAATTTATCATACATACAATGTATACTTATAGAGTTTATTAGACAAAATGGCCTTACTGGGTTTATAAGCCTTTGGAAAACATCCCATACTAGTAACAAACAGATATCAAATACAGTTTTAGATATTACAAAACATTAAGTTAATCCTCAGATAGAAGGAAATTTTATCAAAAACTCATGACAAGACCTCAATTTTGAAAATAAATAATGAATAAACTAATCTCAAATTGATTTGAAAGTTTTATGGTATACTAAAAGGCTTCTAATTGTTAAAACATTCCACGAAATTGCATTACTCTAACATTATATATACATATGTATAAAAGATAATATCAAGACCTTATTTGATAAAGCTACAGTCCCATAAACATAAAAATAGCCGTGAGGCCACAGTACGTACCCATGTGATCAAACTCCGCAAGGACCCGTACGGACTGTTACATTTTTATCCGTGAGATGAGCCCAGGATACACATATCAGTTTCAAATGCAAATCGTATACACAATCGTGGCCAAGTAAGGATAAAACTTGCATATCTTCCAACTACGGCTCCGAACAGGCGTGTTGTTTTGTACCATGTGCGTACCATCATCTTGATACGCAAGGCTTCCCACGATCTACAACTGTCTTCACGTACGGGTCTGTAACAAGCCACGATTTTATGGGACTGAGGCATAATATGAAACCCTGATAATGCTGATGTTTATCATATTTCATGCTCAGTTATATTTACCTATCAGGGAAGTATTTAGCGTTGATCACATGACATTGTTGTTGTCCCAACCATACTGTCAATGGTTTTGCTTGTCCTAAGTACAAAACCCCATACCATACTGGTATATCAAACAGTCCAGATACAGTAAGAATTGTCCCCCCTTGAACAGGTCCTGTTTGTGGAGTAATACTATACACCTGTTAAAATAAACAAAAGAAATGCATAAATGGAAACAAAGGCTTACCTTATATTACAAAATATACTCAAATTTTGTGCTTAACATATTTATTCACTCTGTACCTATGTCCTATGATTTACTAAAAGTTAAAAAGAAGTTAAAGTGCTGTTAAAAGTCTGCTTCTATATGTTCCATATTTTCAGTCAACTTTACAATATTGTATGATTACCCCTGATGATTGAATTCAGGTAAGTAATCCCTCACAGTACCCATTTACTCCTGTTCTGTGTGACATAACTGTATGTAAATTTTTTGCCTAAGAAAATTAGTAGTGCCCCTTGTTGGGCAGAAACCTGGGAATTCTTAATCCCTAAGTGCACCCCACCCCTGGATCACTGTTTCTACAGTAGACAAAACATTAAGCACATACAATATGATGAACCTGTTCCCCCTTTGCAGTACCAGATTTGAAATCCTGGGGTGCTACCAACTGAATAATGAAATTTACTTGATAACAAAGAACAAATGTACATACTACAGGTTGACAGGACTTCTCATCATGATGTGAGACATTTATCTGGGTGGTTAATTCATGGACACAACTTCCATTTCTACCAGTAATTATATCTGTGACCCAGAGACAACTCATGTTTGACATCAGACAACTATAACAGTCATTATGAATCTCACAAACTGTTAAAGGTATCTTACCAAGCTGAAAAAAAAACAACATAAAAATACATTTATCAATATATTTCCACTCCATCGAAACAAGGGTTTAACACTAACTGTTTATATTTTTTTATTTATAGGAGGTAACGCCGTGTCAACACAATTTTAGGTCATTTTACGGCATCCAGCGCACCTATCCTAGCTTTCCTGGACCATTGTCTATAACCAGTGCTAACCTACCCTTCCACAAAGCCGGAAACTTCTCCATATTATCTAATCAATGGAGGAAAATCGACATTTTTTGTCAAATTTTCATGGAAGGGTATAACCTCCCTGTGTGGGATTCGAACCCACACCTCCTCGGGCACGAGTATCCAAATCCCGGCGCGCTATCAACTGCGCTATCGACCCAGAGATCCCAGAAAAAATCGCTAGTCAGTTATTCATAGATCATTTCTTAACATTAAGGAACTCTCAATCAAAAATATACAAATTTACAGTCATAATTGAGATAAACAATTAATACAAACTTATGTTTATGTAAGAGCATGGAAAGTATTAAGGGATACTGACAGAATCCCAGGCTAAGAATCAATGGAATTTCTCTCAACTTTTTGAGATCTTGAGAAAGAACAACTTGTTAAATAACTTACTGTATTTCCAGAGACCCAGAACAAAGAGGAAACATCATTTGAAAGAACAACTTGTTTTATTGGATCATTTGAAACTTTCAGTTTAACAAATCTCCATACAAGGTCTTCACTGTCATCTAACTTTACCTGTAAATACAATAACAGGAAATCAACAAAGGAGGCTACAGATAATTTACTAAGGAGGATTGAGGTGAAAACATTTTGCAAAAACTTGTTTATTATCAATAGAACAGTTATAGTCCTCCTTATAATTGTCTATTTTCAAAATTTCAAAATACGGATTTTTTTTCTTCAATAACATACTTTACCTAATTAAAAATGCTTTATAAATGTAATAACATAGTTTCACACATCTAGGAAGTTTACAACTCATTTTTTGTCAGGCTATGAATAAAGTTGCAATGAAAATAACTCATATGTATTGAAGTTTCAGCCTTAGAGGGGTCTAAGTTAAACCCTAAATAAAATCTTACCCTTTTTAATTATGACACAGAATATACATGTATTGAACAAGTAGGAAAAAACACCTGTCTTACACTTGAGTAAAAGTTTGAATATTAGTTGTTGACACACCAAAGATTTTAACTATGTCAGAAAATTGTGATAACGGTTAAGAATGTTTAAATCATTTAAGTCAAATGTTCAAACAGACTACTTATGACTTCTTACTCTTTAGAAAACATTTGCCAGTCTTTGAAATTTTAGCTTTTGATGATTAATAATAGCCCAAAATTCATTCCCAGTCCCTCAAACAATTCATTCTCTAAACCAAGACCACCACCAACTAACAGAACCATTGCAAATCAGTATCTAAAGTATGTACGTATTGCTGTCAGTAGCATTTCAATTTGAACTGTCATTAATGTAGAACTGTGAATTTTGTGGGACAACTTACAAAAAAAGGTTTTTTTTCTGAGCGACAACCACTAAACTAAGTTTACCAATCACTGCATTCCAATCAAATCCAAGTGGAATGAACTAAATCCCACCAAAGGACGTCATTGACTTTAATATGGAAATCAACTCATCATTATCAATAAGGAAATTTACATTTAAATTATCTTTTAATAAATTGCCAGGAGTCGCTCCCTTTTTTGTTTTTGCATCATGATACAGAACGTACAGACATACCTTTATTACCTCCCCTGCTTTTGTACCAAAATAACCAAAAGTTGTTTCCCTTTGCTCTGCAAACGCCATTGCCACAATGTTGTCCTCATGAAATTTTGGTTTTAGATGTTGCATATCTATGATGCTTTCTGATGCAATACGTGTGTTATAACTTGTATAGCCACACAAATACTGACTGTTACTCTAAAAATGATATACAAGCTTTGAATTATTATAAAGTAGCCTAATAAAATAAAGATAATATTATATGAAGTCAAAGAATTAGTACATCTAATTCATAATGAAAGAAACATGGTTCTGTGTATAGTTTCAAATTAGTTACTGTGCAGGATTATATATTGAAGTAAATTTTATTCCAAAGGTTCTTGGTCTACAATATAAATGAAATGTAGTCTGCATGTCCTAAATATACCTTTGACTCTTCGGGACTGTGCAATTCACCTTTGTCACTTTAGTTCAAGTGATTCATGGCAGATTGTCAAAGTTATGTGTCAATTGCTCTAGAAATTCATTGTATAATAGATCTTTGAACTCATAAAACCATCAATACTGTAGTTATCAGGGAATCGGTAAATGGGAATGAAATTTTATTCAAACAAAAACTCACTCTGACCACAGTGCATGATTCTCCTTGCCCATCTATCCACTGAGGCCAGTGTCCTTTCTTATGTCTAAAACAATTAGTTACAGCAGATACAAACTCGTTTTCAATACGTGCAAAGCTCATCTTACAAAGAACTGAAGTAGTGTTACTAGTAACGCTGTCTGAGATTGGCCAATCAGTAAATGACGTCATCAGATGCATTTCGCCATTTATTTGAACTGTTGAAGCTGCTAGAAGATACCCATAACCCTGACATTCTAGTCTACTTTCAACGTAAGATCGAAAGCTCAAATCATTGAGGCACAATTGACTGATGTATGCGCGACTTTCTCCATTTTGTTGTTGTTCGTTTCTCAAGAAGTAGACATGATCGTTGCTTTTGAAAGAATATAAGAAATCAAAATTTTTGTTACTAGTTGATTTGATATAACTGTGTTTTCCGTTGCTCGAGAAACTCCAGGAACCTTCACTAAAATCCAAATAACGTTCTGAGATGTATGTGACACCAGACTGTGTAGTCTGCGCAGAGAATATTTTACAATAACTATTACTGCAAGTGTGCATTGCCACCTCTTGGGACATGGATGCACCTAGTGATGATAGTAACGTAAAATTAGCTGTGTTGGCATTGACTCTGTAGTTGATATTCAAATCATGAAGAGGGTGTATAAAACAGGCATTACTAGAGCAAATAATCAAAATGTCAATTCCATTCATCTCAAACAGATCGACAAAGCATGCGCGGTCAGGTTTTGCTACACTTCCTGTTTCGTGTTGATCATGTGACATTTTCACTTCTTCTTTTAAAGATTCTTTCAGAAGTCCATGTTTGTCAAACTTATACATGTAACCCCATGTTACCACGTAAACATCGCTGTGAGAAGTCATCATTTTTGTGATTGGTTCAGTAAAATTGTAAGTTTCCAGATGAAATCCTTGGACAAGGTTTCCTGAGAACAACATAAGAAGCACACAGAAATGCATTGTTTCTTTTACCATGAGTCAAAGGACAGCTTCAATAATTTCTTCTGTCAGCATTGCCCACCTAGGAAATAATAAAATTAAAAGAAAAAAATGATATATAATTTCTAGTATTTAGAGCCCCCTTATAAAAGCTAACACTAAATATTGATTGCAAAATAATACAAGGATTAAAATAAGATGGTAAAATGCATGCTATATTAATTTCTATAAAAGATACCAACTTTTCAATTAAAAGTTTCCCTTAAATATGTTCATGTTATTTATTGCATTTCAATAAGAAAGCTTTAGTATAGATTGAAGCCACAAGTAGAACATGACTGTCAATACTTAAATGTTACATTTATTCAATAATTGTTTAAGATTGAGTCTCTAGTGTTAGATCAAACTGCATCCAAATTACATAAGTAAGCTAAGTTTGGTTCCATTTATCATTCTCAGTCCTATTTTAGCATTTTGTAGTTCAACATTAGTTACATGTCATTAATTTACTCAAAATAATGTTTTCCTGATAAGTGAAAACTTATTTTCCCCATTTTCCAGCATATCTAAGAATAATTATTGATGAGCGTTCAATTGACTGAGTGGAATTTAGACAAGACATGTATATGAATCATGAACTTCAGAAAGCTAAAAAAATTATTTATTTTTTTAAGTGACAAAATAGACAAGAAAAAGGCTAAATGCTAACATAATAATGATAATTTATGTACACAATCATAAAATGTCTAGGACAGCATCTGTTATTCAATGTATTTTTATCAGCACAGAAGGTTCCACATCAATCGAACCCAAATGTTATACATATGATAAACAGGGCACGCCAATGGGTAATTTTGGAATTTTGGTAATTTCCATAAATAGACATGGGACAGTCTAAGACACTGACACATATTGCATGAATGTTTTTACTCATTCGAGATGTTTTACACGGCTAATACTTGTTCCTATAAGTTTAACTTATGAAGTTTGCCTGATCCACAGGAGCTTGACATTTTAAATCAATCAACGAAAATTCCCCTCCTACATATAATAAAAACACTGTTATATAAGTTTTATCCCTGCCTAATAAATATTAAAAACTCCCCCGAGCACCAAAATAATATTTAACTTCGACTATGATTCAAGGGCTTAACTACCCAGGTTGGAAGATATCTGCTCAACCTTCTGGACCCTAAAAAAACACTAAAACAAAATATAAGAATTTTAATTGTTAATTCCCTAAATGACCTTTAGTTCAACTCACCAGTAAGTCTATGAAATTCCCTGAGCAAAAAGCAAATTCGCTTAGTCCATTTTTATAAGAGCAAGAACACTTTACAACCTGAATTTCTCAACAGTAAACACCCATTGGTTCTGTAGTCATCAACTTGAAAAATTAAGTGAATAAGTACTGAATGAGTCATAAGTATAGACCTATCATTTTCTGGCTGGTGTTTTAAAATTTCAAAAGTTTAAACATACTATGGTGTTCTTTTGACACCATCATAATGACAAAAGTTGCAGAGAGGATTAAAATGTCATAATTATGATAAATTAAAGACTCTGCGGGTTATATTACAATATTGATAAATGCCTATCCAACTACCACGACGATCATCTACAAAGGAATATTTGTGTAGAAAGTCACTAAATAGTTCTGAATAGTTAATCTAAACGAGTGACACAACAGTGGTGACGTCAATGATATGTTGACATGGTGTCAATTTTACACTGTGTGAAGAAATTTTAGAATCAGTGGGCAAATGGTAGGACACATGTTTAGAAATCGAGATGATGTGGGTTTGAATTCTACCAGGTGGCATTGTAAACTTTCCAGCACCATACGGAACACCTCCACAGTTTTCTACACAAATATACGCATATATCTTTATAGAAGAATGCTGCAGAGTTTAAAATGGAATTGAAATTAAGATACAATGGGTTCGATTTCCACTAGGGTGCACTGCACATGTTTACTTTCAAAATGCAAGAAATGTACTACATCATCGATTGCTCCATTTCCACCAAGAGTTAGCAAATGAAGTTATACCTGTGTTTAATTCCATTGTGTCATTTTGTTGACTGCATAAAAAGGTAGAGCATTTCCACCCAAGAATATATTGATAATGAATAGCTTCTAGTCTTCCAGTTATCAAGAACATTCAGTGAACAAGCTAGCAACATCATGATACATAGACTGTAAAAAAATCAAAATATTGAAAGCATATACTATAAGAAGATCATATGTTGGCCCTCACGGTGAATCGTAAATTAACACTTTGAAGATATAAGTGTAAAGGTCAATTGTGCTAAATCATGATTTTATAAAACTTCCCTCTCTTGTTAAATACGTAATGCAGGGCCGGATCCAGAAGGGTCATAAGTGGGGGACACAGGGGTGGGTTGGGGTGTATCCCCTCCCGACGGTATGGAAAATTTTGAATTTTAACATGTCGAAGGTGCAAATCTGAGCACTTGATAAAATGATTTTATAGTACAATTAATGTAAAGTCTAGTTGATATTGTTTTGATGGTGCTGATTTTGTGCCCTCTCCTTTGTATGAGTGACAATATCTGTGGGACCAGGTGGGGGGGCACGTGCCCCCTGTGCCCCCCGTTAAATCCGGGCCTGTGACATTAATCTGAAATGCATCAAAAGTATTTATGTGACCTCTCATTTCCAAAAACTAGATAAACTTTACATACAATTTTAGTGACGTTTTCTACATGTATGTGTGCACATATTTTCTATGCATCTCTTCAAAAAAGATGCCATGTTTTAGTCAAAGCTTGTTACTAGCTCAGAACTTTCCTCATTAAATTTTTATAGAAGTTTAAAAAGAGTCCACTCATAAGTAAACTAGGTCACTAGGTCAACTCAATGAAAATTCTAGAATTAAAGGTTAAAGTCATATATGCCATTTAAACAGCTTATCAAAATTAGGGGTACAATATGGTAAAAACCGTATTGCAATATATTGCAATACATATTTTTCTTTTGCGTGTACATGCTAAGCATGAATTAATGCACAAGCATCGGCTTAATTTGATCAACATTGCACATAAATGTATTTTCAAATGATCTATGCGTATTATGCAAATGTTTGAATAAGTTAGAAAAAAGGTTTTGGATGGACTTAAAAGATAAAAAAAATGGAACTCAAAGATAATTACTCTCTCACTTTACGAAAAATATTTCAAGTTTCCGAACACATTTTAACATTTATTCAAACATTTAAATTTCAGACCTTGATAAAAAACAATCAGTATGGAACATAACTAGAAAAACCGGTTCAGAGAAAAAAGAACCGGTTAAAACCCGTCAGAAGTCGTATTGCAATATTAACCGGTATATCGTTTAACTGTTACACCCCTAATCAAAATGGTACCTTCTTATTAGAGAATATCTAGAATATGTACCAGGTTATGATGGAAACAGATATTATACACTTAATATTTCATGGGTGTTTGGGGGACAGTCAAAACTATTATTCCTCGGTATTAGGGACAACTTTAAGAACTCCGTTTATTTGGGTTGAAAATAAATTATAATAAAAAATATATAATAGAACAGAACAGAACATACACTTAATTACACAAGAATACTCGATTTGCAACTAGCACTATTTGTTTAAATATATACCAAAGGCCAATTGATTACGTTGTATTTTTCAATTTGAAACAATGAATTATTTTTGTATTAATCACGTTGATTAAAATACATCTTTATTCAACAATGCATAGTACTCGAGCTTCATTCCAGTACACAATGTTTATGAAATTAATTTTGCAGTTTTTTGTATCGTAATTTTGAATGATTATGAAATTAAAAAAAAAGAATTAATAAAAATAATGTAAAAATAAAGGAATAAACACAGAATACTCATATATTATATCAGGTCGTATTAATAATACTCATTTTGCTATACTCGTAAGGGGACGAATCATCCTAACATTCTTTAGACGATCCGTCCCAAGATTGCGCAATTTGGGGACGGATCGTCCAAAGGACTGATGTGACTGGTGTGACGGGGACGGATCGTCTGACAGTGACATTCGTTTCAGATGGCATTACGTGTGCTTAGCGAGTACCGATTCTCAGCAAAAGTTCGAGATCCATCTCTTCAATGTCTTCAAACCGCGACATATCGTGGGTAATTTCAACAGAAATTACTTTTTTCTACTTTCGTTTTGTAACTCCAAAGACGCTTGCAATGATCTTGCTCATTGGACGCTTGGAGTTTTTAATGCAGTTACTTCCCTTGGCACAGCACTCTATGAAACAGTTCGAGCACGTGGGATCAACAGTTCGCATGCGAGGGCAACAGTCAAAACTGTTTCATGCGCAGTGGCGTTGTGCAGTAAAACATAACAGGTTTTAATCCGGTTTCACTCAGAATAGTTGAAAAGCAGTTAAAAATAGCAAATTGACATTAATATAGAGCATTTGGTAATAATACAAAATAATATATTTTTCCAACATATGTAACTTTCAACTTCTGAACATTTGAAAAGTTCATTGTTGTTATTAGGAAAGTCTGCCCCCTAATCATTCTTCTATATATGTTTGTCCTTAGCCATGAAGTTTCTTTTTTAAATGAATAGTGTTCATTCAGTGCATTTTGATAACCTTAAATTAATCAAAATAAACATGCAATATTTTAACATGTAATTCAACTGTTAGTAGTGCATATCTAACCCCACTGATTTAAATAATTTGTATGAGTTAGGTAATCACTGTACATAATATTATATACTGATAACAATTTTTTCAATAGTGAGTATCGGACATACAGTAGTGAGTATTTAAATCAGCAGGGCTAATGTGGTCCAGTGGTCCAGTGGTAGGACGCGCACTTAGGGATCGAGAGGTTCTGGATTCGAATCCGACCAGGGGCACTGCTAATTTCCTTGAGCAAGAAATTTACCTGCAATTGCTTCACTCCACGCAGGTGTAAATGGTTACCTGTGAGGGTGGTATAATTTCGTTGCGCCAATTTGTCGGCCGCACTAATAAGCGGAGTAAAAAGACTCCCCAAGGAGATTGATAGATAGTTACCAGTAGCCCAGTGACCAGGGGTAATAGTGTAAAGTCGGTGAACGTGCGTAAGCATGAAACTTAGACTATAAAAAATGCAAAAAAAAAATGTATTTTCCTTTTTTGTTGTACTACATGGACTTTTAAAAATGTTCTTTGAATTATTTATAATTAAAATTCAAGATTTACTTTTCACAAAAAGGTTAATAATTTAAGATGAATATAAATCAGTGAAATATAATCTATTATTGTTGATAAGTGTATGAAGTGTTTTTTCACACTGTTTAATGTATTTTCGTGATATGTGACAGCTATAGAGGTTTAATTGAACCTCGTGTACTTTTTTCAACGTGAATTATACCATTAAACAATGAGAAACCACTTGTAAAACAATTGATTCGTCAGATCATTTATAAGTAACACAACAATTGAAAAGGCTCCAATCACATAGACTTCATGATATGAAATAAGGAAGGTTAGAAGTATTAATAAATTGAGGGTATAGTAAACCAGTACTACGTGATTGTTTTCATCAATTTAATATTCAAAATAAAATTAATATAAAATGATTGTTCTTTCAAAGTACAGTTTCAAGTTAGAAACATGTTTAATTGAAAGTAATCATTAAGGGACTTTAGTCAGTTATTTCTCCTTGTATAATGTTCAAATAGGTAGGTACAATTAGTTGGATTACTCGGATTTTACCCTTACTTTTCAATGTCTATTTGTCAAGATTAATCTGTAATTACTTTTTTGTAAATCATTTAATTTGTTTGAAAATCAAGCAAGGTATTTTTAAGATTAAGAACAATCTAATTTTTATTACCTCGGTTAATATCTTCATTAACAAGAAAGATATTAGATGAAACATTTTGTTATCCTTACATAGGGAATCAATAATAAAATCTGAGGATTCCAACTGTAAGGACCTACTTACCAATTGGATTGCTTCAGATTTTATCAGGGAAAGATAACTGACTAAAGTCCCTAATTTGAAATGTTTGATAAACATAGGGGTGAGGAAAAGATTTTATATAGAATTCCTGGTTGGATGCATGTGCCCCACTGTGTCAGTAGAGACTCCTGCCTTAATGGAAGAGGCGTGTGATTGGGGTAATAAGTGTCGCCTAAGTCCGTTCAAAACCTTTGGGTAACTATATTAATAAGGGTTTATCATTTGTTGAAATTGAAAAAATCTCTCAAGTGGGTGTGGTAAATAATTATATCAAAATATCCATAAATTCCAAATGATTTTAATATATTTTGTAAGTGATGCATTAAGTGTATAGATGTGACTGTGAATATATAAAAAACTCAACAAATAAGACATTAAGAAGAAATGAAACCATTTGACCTAACCTTGAAAAAGCCTTCCGAACGTCAGTCCAAACACATATTTAAAGTTTCTTTTTCATTCGGCAAGAATCTTTCCTTTATGGTAAAAATCAAAATCTATTTTTCTTTATATAGAATACTTAAAAACTGACTTATGCATGAAATCATCCTTAAGTTTGACCTCCTTTTTTCTATTTACCTTAAATATGTTCTTGTTTTGTGTTCTTCTTTTTACCTCTTTTCTAGGTAAACAAATTTACAGAGCAGTTGTGTTAAATCATTATATTAGTGGTACCATGGTTCTGTGTTTGCAGCCAGAGACAGTCCAGATTACAGGTTTTACATTTATTAAATTTGCATCAATGAATGTGCAGGGCCCCTTGGTGATAAACTAAAGCGAAAAGATGTCTTCAATTTCTTAAGAGAAAAGAATTTTAACATATATTTTTTACAAGACACACATTTTGTAGATAAAGAAAGTAACATAATTAGGAGTCAATAGGTGTATGAATGCTTCTTTAACAGTTTTAGGAGTAATTCAAAAGGGGTGGCAATTTTGATTAACAATAACTTTGATTATTTGAAATATTTATCTTCTGAATCCGATGATAATGGCAATTAACTAATGATACATTGTGAGATATCCTCTAAAAATCCACACTGATTTGGTTTATGGTCCAAATAATGATGACCCAGTATTTTATGATAATATTATGTCTAAATTTCGGAGCTATATAATTATTGTATAATAGGAGGAGACTTTAACCTTATTCTAAATCCTTCAGTAGATTGTTACAATTATTTTAACCTTAATAATCCTCGAGCTAGAGATAAAGTTTTACAATTAATAATAGAATATGATCTAATAGACTGTTGGAGAGAACTAAACATAGAATCCAAACAGTATACTTGGTTTTAAAAATCCAATAAAGAAAGCACGTTTAGATTTCTTCCTAATTTCATAGAATTTATTTACGGATGTTTTAACTGCAGAAATTTTACCAGGCTATCACACGGACCATTCTTTAATTAGTTTACAATTAGATATAAATAAGTTCAAGAAAGGTAACTCTTACTGGAAATTTAATAATTCACTTTTAAAAGATCATCAGTATGTAACAGAAATTAACGAATTGATTGAACAAATAAGAAGGCAATATATTTCTGCTACACAAAATGATAATTTACCTTTTGAAGATATTCAAGATAAAGATTTAATTCCAAATATTGATGAGATGCTTTGAAACCCTTCTGATGGAAATCAGTGGTAAAATTAAATTCTTTGTTAAATCTTACTAGCATTAAACTTGGCAAAGTTTTCTACTGTTTGTGTTGAAGTCAGTTTATAAAGATATATTAATTATTTACAACGAACCATTACAAATTTATGGGATTCAGACTCTTTTCGCTTGTTTTTAATACTTTGCTTCAATTAATTGTTTGGGTACTTATGAGTCTTTGGGGGTAATTTACAATTAGAGAACACGCAAATTGATACTATTAATTTTATTGAATCATTTATGCATATTTTGGAAAAGTATCAAACTGGTGAGTTTATTAATACGTTTATTAGGTAATTCTGCAATGATTCAAACCGGTGATGAATAGAAATATATAAGAACTCAGGACCTGAGTCAGGTTCTTTGCGGAGTTGTATCACAGTGCTTACGTCACGCTACTTCAATCACGGATGCGACTAGTTTCCATAGTTTTGCCGTTTTTGGCCGGTTATAGAGTTAAAATTAACCGACGGTATTCCGATTGTATTTAGTGGTGTTTTACCATAAAAAATGTTTAGCATACGACACCAATCTGCGGCATTGTAGTAATGTTTATAGAACAAGAAATCAGTGATAACTGATTGTTGTCTGGCATAATGTCAACATATATTACTCTTGTATTGTTGCGAAAGATAAATACGTCACATACATTGTTTGCATTCAAACTAGCGTAAATGATAACGTCGTACTGTGTTCGCAATGGGAGCGAAAACAATGAGTTAAAGTCTATCAAAAAAAGTATTCTTATTTCAAAATGTCAAAAAGTCTTCTAATTTCACCGTCAATGGCTTTTCTGACAAAACACCCACTTAGCAAGCTTGCAAATTAACAATAGATATGCTCATGGTCATATTGATAAATACATTGTACATGTATATAATTTTAGGTTATCGTAAGACACCAGGCTTTGATGATTTTCATATATCTCAATGAAATTTTTACTATATGACCTCAGCAAGATAAAATTTTTATTGTACTTAAAACTTTACAAGCCTAAAAATCATCAGTTAAGATGTTCCACGTCCTGGAAACATTACGTATAAGCATATAAATCATGTTAATCCTAAGATAATGAGTCATCCAAATTGTTGATTTTTCAAATATCTCGATATAACCTCAACTCTATGGCCGCAGCAAAATCACATTTGCATTGCACCAAGAACTTTGAAAGCTTGCTTACCATCAGTAGGGATGTTCAAGGTCATGGAAACAACATTCATGAGCATAAAATGTTTGTCCTAAGATAATTAAGCATCCAAATTGTTGATTTTTCATATTTCACGATAAAATCTCTACTCCATGGCCGCAGCAAAATAGCATTGGATTGTACTCAAAACTTTGAAAACTTGCTAATAATCAATAGTGATGACCAAGGTCCGAGAAAACAACATTAATAAGCATATAGTTTATGTTTACCCTAATAAAATTTTAAATCCAAATTGTTGAATTCTTATGTATAAAACGATATAATCTCTACTCTGTGGCCGCAGCAAAATTACATTTACATTATTGTACTAAGAACTTTGAAAACGTGGGACAATCAGTTGAGATGTTTAAGGTCATGAAAACTGCATTTATAAGCATATCAATCATGTTTATCCTTAGATAATTCGGCATCCGAATTGATTTTTTTTCTTATATCTTGATAAAATTCCTACTCTATGGCCGCAGCAAAATAACATTTGTATTGTACCCTAAACTTTGGAAGCTTGCAAATCATTAATAGCGATGTTTCAGGCCACAGTAAACAACATAAAGGATCATATAAATCATGTTTATCCTAAGATTATTAGACATGCAAATTGCTTAATTTGTAATAAATCGCGATAATATCCCTACTCTATGGCCGCAACAAAATTACAATTGTATTGTACCAAGAACTTTGAAAACTTGAAAAATAATAAGTAGACATGTTTGAGGTCATGCAAACAACATTTATAAGCATATAAATCATGTTTATCCTACGATTATTAGACATGCAAATTGTTTAATTTGTAATATATCGCGATATTATCCCTACTCTATGGCCGCAGCAAAATATCATTTGTATTGTACCCTAAACTTTGAAAGCTTGCAAATCATTAATAGCGATGTTCAAGATCACAGTAAACAACATAAAGGATCATATAAACCATGTTTATCCTAATATCATTAGACATGCAAATTGCTTAATTTGTAATATATCGCGATATTATCCCTACTCTATGGCCGCAGCAAAATTACATTTGTGTTGTACCATAAACTTTGGGAGCTTGCAAATCATTAATAGCGATGTTCAAGATCACAGTAAACAACATAAAGGATCATATAAATCATGTTATCCTAATATTATTAGACATGCAAATTGCTTAATTTGTAATAAATCGCGATATTATCCCTACTCTATGGCCGCAACAAAATTACATTTGTGTTGTACCAAGAACTTTGAAAACTTGCAAATAATCAGTAGACATGTTTAAGGTCATGCAAACAACACTTATAAGCATATAAATCATGTTTATCCTAAGATAATAAGGCATCCAATTGATGTTTTTTTCATATACAAGTATCTTGATAAAATTTCTACTCTATGGCCGCAGCAAAATAACATTTGTATTGTACCCTAAACTTTGGAAGCTTGCAAATCATTAATGCGATGTTCAAGGTCACAGTAAAAAACATAAAGGATCATATAAATCATGTTTATCCTAAGATTATTAGACATGCAAATTGTTTAATTTGTATTATATCGCGATATTATCCCTACTCTATGGCCGCAGCAAAATAACATTTGTATTGTACCCTAAACTTTGGAAGCTTGCAAACCATTAATAGCGATGTTCAGGGTCACAGTAAACAACATAAAGGATCATATAAATCATGTTTATCCTTAGATTATTAGACATGCAAATTGCTTTATTTGTAATAAATCGCGATATTATCCCTACTCTATGGCCGCAACAAAATTACATTTGTATTGTACCAAGAACTTTGAAAACTTGCAAATAATCAGTAGACATGTTTAAGGCCATGCAAACAACACTTATAAGCATATCAATCATGTTTATCCTAAGATAATAAGGCATCCAATTGATGTTTTTTTTCATATACATGTTTCTTGATAAAATTTCTACTCTATGGCCGCAGCAAAATAACATTTGTATTGTACCCACAACTTTCGAAGCTTGCAAATCATTAATAGCGATGTTCAGGGTCACAGTAAACAACATAAAGGATCATATAAATCATGTTTATCCTAAGATTATTAGACATGCAAATTGTTTAATTTGTATTATATCGCGATATTATCCCTACTCTATGGCCGCAGCAAAATAACATTTGTATTGTACCCTAAACTTTGGAAGCTTGCAAATCATGAATAGCGATGTTCAAGGTCACAGTAAACAACATAAAGGATCATATAAATCATGTTTATCCTTAAGAAAGTAGGCTTCCAAATTGTTGATTTTTCAAATTTCACGATATTATCCCTACTCTATGGCCGCAGCAAAGTTACATTTGTATTGTACCCACAACTTTTGAAGCTTGCAAATCATTAAAAGCGGTGTTCAAGGTCACAGAAAACAACATAAAGGATCATATAAATCATGTTTATCCTTAGATTATTAGGCATCCAAATTGTTTCATTTTAAATATATATCCATATAATCCTTACTATATGGCCGTAGCAAAATTTCATTTGTATTGTACCAAGAACTTTGAAGACTTGCAAACAATAAATTGAGATGTTCAAGGTAATAGGAACACCATTGATAAGCATATAAAATATGTTTATTAAAAAGATAACTAAGAATCCTATTTGACGTTTCGTTATATATCGCGATCAAATCTCTACTCTATGCCCGCAGCTAAATTACATATATATTGTACTCAGAACTTTGCAAGCTTGCAAATCATCAAAAGCGATGTAAAAGGTCAAAGAAACAATTTTTATAAATATTTATAAGCATATAAAATATGTTTATCAAAAGATTATTACAAATGTAGTCATCCAATTTTTTTTCAGATATCACGATTAAATCTCTACTCTATGACCCCAGTAAAATCACATTTATATTGTACTTCAAAATTCAAGCTTGCAAATCATTAAAAGCGATGTCAATGGTCATAGAAACAATATTTATAAGCATATGAAAATGTTTATTACAAGATTATTAGACATCCAAATGATATTTTCATTTATAACGATAACATCGCTACTCTGTGGCTGCAGCATGATTACATTTGTATCGTACTAAGAAGTTTGAAAGCTAGTAAGTATTCAAAGGAGATGTAATATGTCATAGAAACAACTTTTATAAGCATATAAATTATGTTTTTGATAATTATGATAATATTAAAGATAATTAGGCATCATATTTGACGTTTTTCATATATCAGGATAAATTCTCTACTATATGGTCGCAGCAAAATTACATTTGACCGAGAAACTTTGCAAGCTTGCTTACCATCAATAGCAATATTTTAGGTAAAAATCATAGTCGTTAGCGTATTTATTTTTATCTTTTTTATCTTCATCAGAGGATAATAAAGCATCCAGTTTGTTGATTTTTTAAACTACGCTTTAAAATCTCTACTTCATGGCTGCAGCAAAATAACATGTGTATCGTACTTTGCAAGCTTGCAATTATCAAGGTTATTCAAGGTAATAGAGACAACTTTTATAAGCCTATATAAATCATCTTTATCAAAAGATAATTAGGCTTTCAGATTGATGATTTTGATATTCATATATCACGCTAAAATTAGCAGCGAAATTATATTTGTACTCGTATTGTACTCAGAACTTTTATGAGCATGCTATTAATCAATACAGATGTTAAAGCTTTTGAAAACAATATTTGTTGCCATGTAAATTTTGTTGATCAATTTTGATACCAATGCATCTAACCTTGATGGATTTTCATTTGTGGATAAATTCAAGCTATATGACTGCAGCAAAAAAATTCATTGGTATTGTAGTCATATTTTTGCAAGTTTGAAAATCATGAATACCGATCTTCAAGATAATGGAAATACAGTTTTAGAATATATATTATGCTTATCATATAGCAATATGGCATCAAACTTTGAGGAATTGTCATTTTTCAACAACATATTTGTAATATGGGCACAACAACATTTCATTTGTATTGCACTCAGAACTTGGAAAGCTTTTAATATAAATTTCATATCCATATACTCAAATTTCATAATGTCTCGGATATAGCCGCACTAAATTGTACATGTTTTGTTCCATGAAAGGATTGAATAAACAATTAAGAAATATAATGTATGTGGTAAAACATTTATTTGAATAAGTTTTTCATGAGGAGAAATGTAGTCAACTGGAGACAACCAATGAAACAGTTATGACCAATAAGACCTTTTTCAATACTGATAACACCATAGTGATGTAAATAAATTGTTTTTAAAAATAAGGGATCAAAATTATGCATCTTAATATTCAATATTAATATAAAAAATAATGAAATTCTAGTTCTATTTCAGTTCATGTGAAAATGTTCAAACTATTATTCTTGTATTATATAAGAATGGAAATTAAATGACAAAGGCATTCTATATAGTAAATGTCAAAAATAACTATATTTGTATTCGACGTCTCGATCTAGAAATTGACAACATCGAAATTATTTGTTTAGAAAATGACCTTGTTATATAGTTCTATCATATTAACCTGTCATAACTTGAATAATTAAACGGTCACTGAATCTGTTATTTTAACCCCTTTCCAATTTGTTTTTCCCTGGTATTCAAAATCTTCGCACATATAGTTAGATCATCAAAAATTAATATGGATCAGTGGCTCAATGGTTTGAAAGAGGTTGAATAATAACACATTCAGTGACCTAGTAATTATTCAAGTTGTAACAGGATACTATATCAGAATTATAATTATAAAGATTTATTATAAGCTATGTGTATATACCACCGTGTGCTTTAAATTCCTGAACTGAAGAGTATAAACTAACTCTGGAGAAAAAAATTGCACTGAGAAAGAAAAACTTATTATGGGCGACTTGAGCAGATTTAATTGTGCAATTTTTCAGCAACCTGGAAAACCATGAACAATCTATTTGAATTTACTCAGTTAGTTGAGAGTCCTTCAAAAGTTACAAGTAAGTTTCACTAATAAATCACATTTATTCAAATGTTATTTGTTTTGTTTTTCAAAATGTTTTGCTCCACTTGATTGATTCTCCCATGAAAAGTTGACCCATGCTTACGTTGACAATTTTTAGTAGTACTGGATATTTCTGTGTTAACCATGGAACAACATAATTGATACATTTGAAGATCCAAATGATGCCCTTAATTATTTCATTCAACTATGTACAAAAATCCATGATCACCATGAAATCAAAGCATGATAAGTACTCTAATCCACCTGAATGGTACATTTATGAAATTAAAACATGTTTAAATCAAAGGAAAAGTACAAAGCATGTGGAGAAAACTATAAGCGGTATCGTAACTAAGGGCGCGTTGCCTAACGAAAATCGCTACGTTTCGCTATGAAAAAGCGCTTTCTTGTAGCGATTCGTCTTAGGAAACGGCTAGCTATTTACCATTCGAAACAACTCGGCGACCATCGCCCAGGTGGTTCCGAATGGCTATTTACGTCACAAACCAAGATGGCGGCCTTTGCCGAGTAAAACTTTTGCGCTCATTGCAATCGCATGTTTTCGGGGCGATTTCAAACTAAATAAGGCTTAAACAAGTACAAAATCACTGCAAAAACATTATGTTTAAATGAACAATTACAAATATTTATTGATTTCAATTCATGATTAGTCAGTCAAACATAAAAACATAAATTGTCGGCAAACAGGAAGTTACATTTCGGCGGAGGCAGCCATTTTGATTTGTGAAAGCGCTCTAGGGTAGCGAAGAATTTTTTCGCTAGCTTTCGCTACGTAGCGAAATGAAGCGATATCTTGTAGCAAGTCGTTTCCTAGGATTTCGCTACGAAGCGATACCTAGCGAAATGCTTAAGCAACGCACCCTAAGTCCGTAGTAAAATAAGAAAGTCAAAGCAACAAATCGTTCCTGAGTCAATTACTACAAATAAAAACCCATAACAACTACGAAAAATTGTAAAAGATTTATCGGGGAATGCCTAAAAACTGAATTTAATTCTGTAAATGATGACTCTATTTTAGGCCATTAAAATGGCTGATACAACTAATGTTTTTTATTAAACAATATTGTTCAGACATTCCAAAGTCATGCATTCACAATCGATAGAACACCAGATTGAAAGAGCTTTTTTTCCTCACTGCCTTAATATTTTTTCTGTGTCTTCGTATGAATAGCCAGTAACCTGAAAGAAAGATATTTGTCTAATGCATGAATGAATGTAATAATTCATGTAATCATGTATGAACACGTGGATTTTACCCAATGTGACATAATTAGTCTACACTACCTGCCTTTTACGTACTGACCTTGAATGTTTGAAATGATGAAGTTACTAAATTTTCCAATAAGAAACTCGGAATGCCATGACCATAGCTACCAATGAATACATTGCACAATAGAAGCAAATATTATGTTGCATAATTCAAATCATTCTATATTATACTCAATTAACTGATCAAAAAATGTTACTTGCAACTAAACATGTACATGTTACTAAATACAAGTTGTTGTTGAATAATTAATACAAATTGTTGTATGACCCTTCTTTCTTTGTAGGAAAACCCTTTATACATTAAGTCCTATGTTGGTTTTACAATATCCAACGTGTTTAACCAGTTTGTTTGATTCTCCATCTGTTAAACAAAACATATAATATAATATGGTGTAACACTCTGTTTGCATGTTAATGTATTCACAACTTCAAATACTTAATAACTTCTTAAAGTAATGTGATCGTATAGTTTTACATACTATTTAAATATTTAATTCAAACATTATCCTTTACTTAACAACTGAAACTTTTATTCTTCCGAATAGTTTTCTCTGGTTTTATGGAAAATGTTAAATTGATGCGACAAGTAAGGTGTTGCCTGAATACACTAATGATATTAATTTTAACATCTCATTTCAGCCAATCAATATGACTTTGACAAAACATTCATTTTGGAGATTTCTCACAAAACCCGTGCCAAATTATATTTTACCATGCCAATTTTTAGTGAATTTGTTGGTACCAACTGTCTCTTTTTGATACAATGTACTTAGATATTGTTGCATTGTTTTCCATCACTTGTCCAACAATAACAATACTTAGTTTACTATTTGATAAACATCTCGCTAACATCTGTGCGATCTAGTCATTATTTAGAGTTTATTGATTTGCTTCAGTGCCAAACCTAAATAAACATGTATGTACGATTTAATTCGGTTAAATTTGAAAGTTATACTTGTCCCAACATTTCAAAATTTCCATTTCTAATAATCATTAATAATAACATCATACAAATCAACGTTCATCAATTAAAATACAAGTTCGATGCCACGATTATACAATTGTACAGTTAGATTTGCCTACTACATCGAAGTTTAATGTACCGATAACTGAACTTATTTGAATTAAAGCATTCACAAACCTGCATGGTTATAGCCACTAATGCTTCCCTCATCAATACAAAATTCAAATACGCCTCACTTAACCTAAAATATAATCATAAAACCGCTTAATGATAGCCCTAAAATCATATGAAGTTTCATTAAAACATTGTTACTTTGCTAACATTGCGTTCATTAGAATATTAGACTTTCAGTAATGATTTTACTTATTGACGCTAGTTATGCATTCTGATTTGTCTAATATCAACGACTGACTAGTTACCAATGGTATGGTCAATGATATTGGATGTTTTCTTACGAAATTGACTTGCTGGAAAAGTGTATTTTATATCAACATACAATCGTCTAAGAGTGTCACTAGTTCTTAGCAATAGCTACTTGGTCTACAAAATTAATATAAAAACTTCAAAGGCATTGTGTCAGTAAAATGATAAATCAGTTAAGTTTCATATAAATATTAATAATAAATATATGTAATTGGTACAGTAAATTTCATGTACTAGACTAATGAAGAAATCCGTCTAATTTACAATAATAATATTTTCTAATAATATAGTTAGTATGGTATTCATACTAGTGGAATGTCGCTGCTATCATTGTGGTTGCATGTCGTCAGTAGGAAGCTGAGCCCACCACATTTGGTTTGATACTCCTGCGAGTTAGGTTAAACCAGATTTTGAAAAAGATAAATTCTTTCACACCTGATAAACATAATTTATATTCGTAATAATGTTGTTTCCATTGACTTCACTTTCATAAGTGATGATATGAATAGTTTCCTAAGTTATGAGTGCTATATAAGTGCAATTTTGCCGCGGCCATATGGTAGAGAAATTTTGGAAAAACTTAAAAGTCGTGATATATTGAAGTAATTATAATCTTATGATAAACATAATTTATATTCGTGAAAATGTTGTTTCCATCGACTTCACTTTCATAAGTGATGATATGAATAGTTTCCTAAGTTATGAGTGCTATATAATTGCAATTTTGCTGCGGCCATATGGTAGAGAAATTTTGGAAAAACTTGAAAATCGTGATATATTGAAGTAATTATAATCTTATGATAAACATAATTTATATTCATAAAAAGGTTGTTTCCATTAACTTTACTATTAACAGTGATTATATATATAGTTTTTGAGAGTTCTCAGTGCTAGATAAATGTAGTTTTAGAGCAGCTATATAGTAGATATTTTGTAAAAAACACCTTAAAATCGTAATATATTAAAGCGATTACAATTTTATGATAAACAAAATTTTTATACATGAAAAGGTTGTTTCCATTGCCTCTTCTATCATAAAGTGATGATATGAATAGTTTCCAAAGTTCTGACTGCAACATAAATGCAATTTCACTGCGGCCATATAGTTAGGATTTTTTCGAAAAAAAACCCCCTAAAAATCGTGATCTACTTAAGCAATACTAATCTTATGATAAACATTATTTATATTCATGAAAAGGTTGTTTCCATTGACTTTACTAACATCAGTGATCAATTGAATAGTTTCTGGAGCCCTGCATGCAATTAAAATGCAATTTCGCAGCGTCCATATAGTTGGGATTTTGTCGAAAAAAACCCCTAAAAAATCGTGAAATAATTAAGCAATACTAATCTTATGATAAACATGATTTATATTCGTGAAAATGATGTTTCCATTGACTTCACTTTCATAAGTGATGATATGAATAGTTTCCTAAGTTATGAGTGCTATATAATTGCAATTTTGCTGCGGCCATATGGTAGAGAAATTTTGGAAAAACTTAAAAATCGTGATATATTGAAGCAATTATAATCTTATGATAAACATTATTTATATTCGTGAACAGAGTGTTTCCATGGACTTATATTATCATTAGTGATAATATGAATAGTTTCCCAAGTTTTAAGTGATATATATACAATTTCGCTGCGGCCATGTAGTAGATATTTTGTCGAAAAACATAAAAAATTTGATATATTGAAGCAATTACAATCTTGTAATATACATATTTTATTTACATGAAAAGGATTTTTCCAAAGACTTTACAATCAACATTGATGATATGAATAGTTTCCAGAGTACAGGGTGCAACATTACATTGCAATTTTACTGCAGCCATATAGCAGAATTTTTTTTGGAAAATATTAATAATCGTCATATATTGAATCAATTATAATTTTATGATAAACATAATTTATATTCATAAAAAAGGTTTTTTCCATTAACTTTAATATTAACAGTGATTATATATATAGTTTTTGAGAGTTCTCAGTGCTAGATAAATGTAATTTTAGTGAAGCCATATAGAAGATATTTTGTAAAAAAAACCTTTAAATCATTATATGATGAACTAATTATGATTTTATGATAAACATAAGTTATATACATGAAAAGGCTGTTTCCATTGTCTCTACTGTCATACGTGTTGATATGAATAGTTTCCAAAGTTCTGACTGCAGCATAAATGCAATTTCGCTGCGGCCATATAGTAGCGAATTTTTCGAAAAAAAATAAAAACCGTGATTGAAGATATTATAATTTTGTGATAATCATTTTTATAAACATGAAAAAGTTTTGTCCCTTGACTTCACTGTAAACAGTGGTGATATATATAGTTTTAAGAGTTCTCAGTGTAAGATAAATGCAATATTACTGCAACCATGTAGTAGATATCTTGTACAAAACCCCACTTAAGATCGTTATATACTCGGATTGAACCAATTATAATTCTATGATCAACATATTTTATGTTCATTTAAAGTTGTTTCTATTGATTTTACTATCAATAGTGATGATATGAATAGTTTCCGGAGTTCTGGTTCCTTCAAAAATGCGATTCTACTGCGTCCAATTGGTAGATATTCTCAAAAAACTAAAAAAATGTCATATATTGAACCAATTATAATCTTATGATAAACATAATTTATATTCATTTAAAGGTTGTTTCCATTGACCTTACTATTATCGGTGATGATATGAATAGTTTTCAAAGTTCTGCGTGCTATATAAATGCAATTTTGCTGCGGCCATATAGAATAGGTTTTGTCGAAAACTTAAAAGTCGTGTTTACTCAACCAATTATAATCTTATGATAAACATAATTTATGTTTATTATAAGGTTGTTTACATTGACGTTTGTACCAATACTGATGATATGAAAAGTTTCCAGAGTTCTGAGTGCTGTATAAATGCAATTTTACCGCAGCCGTATAGTAGAGATTTTGTCGAAAAAAAACTGAAAATTATTATACATTGAAGCAATTATAATCTTATGATAAACATAATTTATACTCATTTAAAGACTGTTTCCAATGACTTTTCTATCAACAGTGATGATATGAACAGTTTTCAGAGTTCTGAGTGCTATATAAATGCAATTACGCTGCAGCCATATAGTAGAGATTTTGTCGGAAAAAACATAAAAATCGTGATATATTGAAGCAATTATAATCTTATGATAAACATAATTTATATTCATTTAAAGGTTGTTTCCATTGACTGTACTTTCATCGGTGATGATATGAATAGTTTTCAAAGTTCTGCGTGCTATATAAATGCAATTTCGCTGCGGCCATATAGTACAGATTTTGTCGAAAAACTTAAAAATCATGATACATCGAAGCTTTATAATCTTATGATAAACATACTCTATATACATTTAAAAATCATTTTCATGAACTTTACTATCAACAGTATGACGTTAAAAGCTTTCAAAGATCTGAGTGTAACACAAGTACAATTTTGATGCGGCCATATAGCAGAAATTTCGTCGAGATTCGTAAAAGTAGTGATATTTTGAAGCATTTTTTATGTATGTATAAATGTTGTTTCCATGGACTTTACTATTATAAGTGAAGATATGAGAGCTTCCAAACTGCCGAGTGCTATATAGATGGGTCATTCCATCTCAAATCAACCAATGCTTCCCAGGTCAACCTCTCAGATCTGCTTGAAAATTTCAACATGCATTTATACATCCAATTCATGGACAAAAATGAAATATTTAGTAAGTATCTTCAGTACTTTGGTAAAAAATGGCTTTCTAAGTAAAGGGGGGTAATTTTGCAATTACTGAATTTCGTCCTGAGGCCATGTTTAGACACTTATATCTCTTCAAGTATTGTTTCTATACTTCTGAAAGTGAAATATATTATGAACTTTTACCTGTAGAGTACAAAAATGGTGCTTAATCAAGTGTAAATTATTTACTTTTTTGTCTATAGATCTCCAAAAATCGAAAAATCTTAAATTTGTCATAAAATTTGCCAAATTAGAACATTATTTTTTTCAAAACCATTACATATTTAGAGCTCAAATTTATTTTACATTTATTAACATCTTGTAAGATTATTTTAAAGCAAATTTGAATCAAAAATCTCCTTTTCAGAATTCACAATCTGTTTTCAAATTAAGCAAGGTCTCAAATTTTACGAAAATTGCCTATGTTTGAACACCAAAATGGCCATGTCAAAAGTTCTCAATCTTTTTCAAATTTTGTACATAAATTCTACAACATGTAAAGATGACTTAATCAAAAATTTGTTTTGTTAATGAGCTTCTCCGTGGAATTTGACGTAATTTAAGAGGTATTGAATTTTCAGTTCTCGGGGGCTATTACGGTATATTTTGAAGTTGGTTATGTCCCGGGATGAGACTGTATATGCTTTCAATAGACTTAAAAGTCCTCATATTATGTATGGAAATAACATTTGAATATTAATTTGCATCATATATCAATATTTCAACAAAAATTAAATTTTACTTTAACTTTAAACATTTAATTTGTTGGTTACCTCGGTGCTCTAGTCATCATTGGTGACTGTATTAAACTGAATGTCTCAGGGTCCTTTTTCTTTTAGTAATGTTGAGGTGTTTAAATGCATATTATTTTTTATTACATGGAAGCTTCTTTCTATAATTAAAACAGTTTTAGTTATTAGCTTTAAGCATATAAGTACATGTAGTAGAAATTTAATACCTTTTTTCGCTTTTACCTTAGTCTGCTAGTAGATGTTTCTATTAGCAAAAACAATTCATAGTTAACTAATTAATCTTTTTATATTAAATTTGAAAATTTATTTTAATAATACAACTCTTCACTTTTCACAATATTACAACTGAACATTTGATGTAATTTAAACATCATAATATAGTAATAATAATAATAATAATAATAGTAATACACGAAATAATATAATCAACAATTAAACAATTTATATGACTTTCAATAAGTTCTACAATTTTATACCTATGTTATAATATTCTGTACATGCACTCCTTATGTCTTAGTAACAAGTTATAGTTATCTCCCTTTGTGTTGGTCCAGTGAAACTATTTATCTGTGATCAAACAAAAAACATACAAGTTTTATCACTTTTTACCAAGTGTTCTGAACAGGGAATCTCACTAAGACATTTTATCATGTAGACCCACAAATGACATTATCTTAAGAGTCCTGATAGCATCTGAAATGTCCCTGTAAACAATGTCTCTCTGTAATACCTAGAGTTAATTTGTGTCCCAATAACAGATAACTATATCTTTTCATGTGCTCAAAAGTTCAGTGAAGACATTTTTTTTTGCACCCCTAGATATAAATTCAGAGTGGACATTTTTAATTTCTTGGTTGTGACATGCCTTGATCTTAGAACCATGAAAATTAAAAGTTGCGAGAAGCTATTATTCCCTTTTATTAAAAGCCAAGTTAAAACTTTGTCAAGAAAACTGTCCACTGTACTTCATTGTAGGCAGGTTTCTCTACATACAGTGTTAGGGTGGCATAGGCGGATCTAGGGGGGGGAGGGATCTGGGGGTCCGGACCTCCTGGAATTTCAAAAATGTACCAGTCCATTAGTGTATTTTCTGACTGCAAGTCGTTTTTAAGTAGCATGAAGCATTTTTCTCGGTGCTTAACATATATTTAATGGTTAGGTATTTACTATTATTAATATGTTACTTTATTCTGCAAAATGTGTATAATGTTGTTGTGGTTCGAAAGTTGGGACCCCCCCCCCCCAGAAAAAGTCTGGACCCCCACTTACCCGCGGGTTTAGAATGGTATGGCCCTGCACTGGAGATTGTGTCCACCAAAACTGGTAAAGTAAGACTGGCAAAAATATTTTTCTTTCATGATAGACAGCACTCTTATAGAGATTTTACGGTAATGATTGAAATATATTTTTCCCAAGAACCAGATTTATACATTATGAATGTCTAAATTAAAATACAGGCCTGCTATATTTCAGACCTGGACCCTGGACCAGGGTTTTGATTTCATCTGCTGTCTTCTTTGTGTATTAGTTAACAGGTTAAAGAGGGACATTTCAGGCTGGGGGAAATGTGGTCAATGGCAGGCCTGAAATAGTACTGGTATTTATAAAAAAGGTTCAGCGTGTCTTGATCAAGAAAAAAGTATAATACAGTAAAACCTCAATATCTGAATCACCAGAGGCTTTTTTTAATAAAATCAAGTAATTTATGATCTAAAGAAAATACTGAAAAGTATTTAGCTTATAAGTATATAATCATGTATTTATTAAGGTTTTAATATGATGTTGATTCTGGCAGTTTTATCATAATAAATTAGGTGTCAGTGAAGAGAATGTGCATTAAATATTTTAAGGTGAAGAATATATTTATCTAAAAAATGTTTTTGAAAACATCAAATTTACAAAAGATCCAGAATCTTTGTATCCCTAATTAACAAATCATTTCTTAATTAAATTTGGAATCATTTTAGTCAATGCACTTTGCTTTCAGTGCAAAACATATTCAAATCATCTACAAGAACTGAAAATTTATATCACCTTAAAGTGCCATTCGGAACACCTCGACCTTTCATGAATGAATAATCTCGGAAGGATTCGTGGGGGGTCTTCACTGGATTTTTGAGATGTTACTACCTACGCGAGGCGAAGCACGTAACGGTTACACAAAATAGTTCTTGTAGTTTACACACAGATCTTTGTATAAACATATTTATTAGTTTTAAATTGAACCAAATATTGTTCATCGGTATCATTGAAATGTGTAATTTCAAATTTACGGACTAAAAACGAAACTTCAGTCGTTGTCTTAACGATAGTGTAATTGTTTACTTCAACACCGGTTATTCCAAATGGCGTCTAAATATGTCCGAGGTTATTCGTAGCGAATGGCCGAGGAGTTCCGAATGGTTAAAGTGCCTTACAACTCAATGGTGAAGTAATATTATTACATGACAAAATATTAAATCCATGCATAACATGAGGGATATTATGATTTAAATCCCATACTGTAATAACCCCAACGCTTACTTATATTTCAATACCTCTTTAGCACCCAAGATACCGAGAAGAAACTATTTTTTTATTCTAGAAAGAAGCTTTTATATAACAAAAATATCTATGTACATGTAACTCAAAAAGTTTTTGCCTGCAAACATTTAATCATTACTAAAAGAATATGGGCCCTGAGACATTCAGTTAAATACAGTCACCAATGACGACTTGAGCACCGAGGTAACCAACAAAATAGTTTTTTAAAGTTGAAGTAAAATTGAATTTTTGTTGAATTATTGATATATTATTGATATATGATGCAAATTAATATTCAAATGTTATTTCCATACATAATATGAGGACTTTTAAGTCTATACCAAGCATTTACAGTCACACCCCGGGACATAACCAACTTCAAAATATACCGTAATAGCCCCCTAGAACTGAAAATTCAATACCTCTTAAATTACGTCAAACTCCACGGAGAAGCTCATTAACAAAACAAATTTTTGATTAAGTTATCTTTACATGTTGTAGAATTTATGTACAAAATTTGAAAAAGATTGAGAACTTTTGACATGGCCATTTTGGTGTTCAAACATAGGCAATTTTCGTAAAATTTTGAGACCTTGCTTAATTTGAAAACATATTGCGAATTCTGAAAAGGAGATTTTTGATTCAAATTTGCTTTAAAAGATGTTAATAAATGTAAATAAATGTAAAATAAATTTGAGCTCTAAATATGTAATGGTTTAAAAAAAAATAATGTTCAAATTTGGCAAATTTTATGACAAATTTAAGATTTTTCGATTTTTAGAGATCTATAGACAAAAAAGTAACATTTTTGCACTTGATTAAGCACCATTTTTGTACTCTACAGGTAAAAGTTCATAATATATTTCACTTTCAGAAGTATAGAAATAATACTTGAAGAGATATAAGTGTCTAAACATGGCCTCAGGACGAAATTCAGAAATTGCAAAATTACCCCACTTTACTTAAAAAGCCATTTTTTTCCAAAGTACTGAAAATACTGACTAAATATTTCATTTTTGTCCATGAATTGGATGTACAAATACATGTTGAAAGTTTCAAGCAGATCTGAGAGGGTGACCTGGGAAAATTTCCAAAAATTGGTTGATTTGAGATGGAATGACCCAGATGTAATTGACTGCCATATAGTAGAGATTTTGTCGAGAAAAATGAAAAACAAATAATCACATGTCACATAATTATCCTTACTTTCTGATTACTGTACACATAATTCGATTCATTATTAGAAATGTTAAATATATTGTATATACTCAGTATATACTTATTTTTAATTAATGCGCTCGTGTCGGACGATAATGTAGATAAATAAATGTTTTCTGTCTGCTGCCAGTCTGTATTTTGTCGAGAAACGACGTTCCAAAGTATAGTGCCGCAGATTCGCGTCGTGTCTGAAACATTATATGGTTAAACGCCACTAAATACATTCGGGATATCGTCGGTCAATTTTTACTCTATGGTCGGTAAAAACGGCAAAACTATGGAAATTAGGCGCATCCTTCAATCACTGCCAACACGTAAATCACGTGACGCTAGTAAAACCGTTTTGTAGAATGTCCTAACTTCACACAGTGCTTACGTCACGTTTTGTTATGTTTACGAAACTATTCTGTATCTATACGTATTTTGAACATCATAGTTTACTACAAGGAGCCTAATTTGTAGAAAATATTAAAAATGTTATAGAAAATATGAAAAAATATTCGGCTCTCAGAGGGACAAATTCACAGGTGACAGACTCAATTTTTCCTTATTATAGTATATTCTCTATACATGCTACAAAAGGAAAACTTGAGTCTGTCACCTGTGGACGAATTCACTTGTGGTGGCAGTGGTTATTGATTTAATAAAGGGAAATCGGGGCGTAGCTTGCCCATAATAAATGTGTAGGCACAGATAACCTAGGGGTCTGGTGATGTCACACAAGAAATGGTTGATTAACTATGTCTTAGTGTTGCTATGGTTTGACCTCACAATGCAGACTGCAATATGGGTGCAACAGATTCATTTTTATCATGGCTCATGTAAGCAGACTTGATATGGAACTTGAGCGAATGGGTTTTTCAAGCTGAAGACTTAGTTTGTTAAGGACTCAGGAGGTATCCATGGGAACAAGGTGTGCTCACAGAACAATAGAATTTTATGTGTGTTGCATGCTTTTCAGCAATAATTTTTAAACACGGTCTTATTAGAATATGGGATGTATAGCTCGTTTAGGATAACTTGAGACAAAATGCAACGATACCATTTTCATACACAGGTGGATTTAGGTTTAGTACACGTAATTATCGACTATTATCAGTGTGTTTTAATGTATTAAATTTAGTACGAGAACACACGTTCCACGCATTAAGACTGTTTAATACTTTCATTACACAAAATCAGCTGACCTCCCTGTTTTATGTAATACCCGAGTCCCAAATATGTAAACAGACTGAGTCATTTGTCTCAAGTTATCCTAAACGAGCTATATCATTTGATATTGAATTCACTATTTATAGATATGAGACTACATGTAGCCCCTTTCGCCTTTATAAACATGAGCATTCATGTAGTCCCCTTAACCTTTATAAACATGAGACTTCATGTAGCCCCTTTACAAATATGAGACTAAATGTATCACGTGTGTTGGGACATCTTCACTAAGGATTCAACACTAAAATCCAGTCCAAATTTAGTAAATGTGCCGCATGGACAAAATCCATTGAATACTGTCTCTATCAACCAATAACTAGTATAATGAATTAGCATAGAAATTTTGTTCATGTGCGACATGAACAGAATTTGAAAACTACAATATGAATAGGCTACATACATTATTTTTGTTGAACAACATAAATTGTACAGCAAGTATAGTGAATTCCATATTAAATGATGCATTCCAAATTCAAATAAGACAGTGTTTTCATAATAACTTGGTTCTGTATGGATGCCTACAGTACAAACAAGCCTTATTTGGCTGAAAAAAACAACCTAAAAAAATTGAGTTCCAAATAAGAACTTTAAATTAATAAGCATCCGACCAAAATGCCCCAAACATCTGACATAATTAAAGTGGATCAGATCCAGTCATAAATGGAATTTACTGATGTCAGTTTTAAAGTTAATCACAAATGTGTGAAAAGGGAACCAAGTCATGACAGTGCATTCTGAACTGTGGTATATAACCATAGGATGTACTGTGGTGACCATTAAATGCACAAAGACAAAAACACACACACACTACATGAAAGCTCATAGGTAAAGTTCATAGATAAGCACCAGACAATATTTCACACTGTTAGATAAATTCTCTCTGGGTCGATGTTCCAATTTTCTATAGCAGCTAGACCCAAGTGCGACTTTCTAAGTATTTGTACTTTGTTGTGTATGTTGAATCGATATTGGCGAGTTCCACTTCTTTGAGCTATATGTCTTAGTTGTCGCTATATTTAGCGCAAATGAATCTGATGGTCCACAGCTTTTAGAAATAAAGTATAGAGTAAAAGTTAATTTATCACAAAGATCTTGTAACGTTTAACATATTTTATTCTGTTTTTAACTTATAACAGACACAAAGTCCAACAAATTATAACAATTCACATATAGCTTAATACACTAAGTTAAATTATAACAATTTCTACAAATTATTATGACAACAAATGTCTATTCCTGGTTCTTAGCCAAACATATGGCGCAAATCTTAGTTCCTAGTTTTAATTCTAATTAATTTGTAAATAACATTTCTTAGTAATTATAAGCTGTGCTTTGTTAGAGGGGTGGGACAATTATAATTGACCAATGAAATCATGTAAGGGGCTCTTAGCCAATAAAATTAATAGATAAAAGATATATATAATACTCAAGCAATTACAGTCATTTTTAAGAAATATTACGATTTTGTCAAAAGATTTGTATAGGAAAAATATAACATATAGTAGCATTTAAATGCCTGAAGCTAGCAAATGTCAGTCAGGAAATGATAAAACATTTTCAAAGGAAACTTGATGGACAGAATTAAAATAATAGTATTGATCAGATTTCAATGCTACCTATACCAGCCTTATCAGAAAAGTGTATATTGCTGCAAATCACATCTCAAACATCTATTTTAGTCACATGGTATTGCCTCTGTGTTACAGATATAGACTTCAGTTAATTTTCATTAAATCTATTATTTTTCTATTCTAGTATATAGACCGACAAGACAACAAAATGAACATAATACATGTACATGAACAAACAAGAGGATTAAGATTAATTATTTAAGCATGGTTGACACCTGGCTCATTAAACATAACATTTTGAGATAACAGGTCAGGCAATCCTTAGCCAAGCGTTAATTTGCAGTTTCCTGACCAAATAAGATAGGTATTTTTATGTTTTCCTGTACCTTAATATTTGCTCTCACAATAAGTTTAAAATGTACACTAAAATGCTTACTATTACATCATCAGAAACTGCAAACAAACACTAAGGACAGTCCCTGACCCAACACCCATCCAGAATAAGGATTGTGTTTGTGTAACTTGTTCCCCCTCATGGGTGGGGTTTCAAATTTCCAACCTTCTCAGCCGACAGTAATCATAATTATATTTACAAATTTAAGATACCATAAGAAACAGCCAGATAGGTCCATAGTTACTATTAAAGATTCACAGTAAAACATGTTTGAAATTCTTTGTCTATGCCAAAAATTTTTCATTTTGCGAGTTGAAATAAAATTAACTCACCAATTTGCTAGTCCAATTTTTTGTTAAACTGGAGTCCTGTTTTATATATTAAAAAAGTTAAATCTATACCACAACAATGGCAATTAAAATATTACAAAACAATACAAGTACAAAATAACAATTAAAAACAAGTGAATAAATAAAATGCAATGTACATTTTGAGTAGACAAAAATAAAGAAAAATACCGGGTAAACAATAATTTCATGGTTAAAATTCCATTTATATTCATTTAACATCAAAGGAAAAGAATGATATCCATGAAACTTGGCTACATTTAGTAGAATGAGACTTAAAAGCATAGAAAAATCTATACCCGATGGATTATTGCCAGTATCACCAGAAATATCTACAATACAAATATAGGCTTTATATCCAGATCTTCAATAATTGATTTTTACCCCTTTAATGAGTACATGTGCACTAAGATTAATAGGATTGAATTCATTTATCTCGCTTTTCAGCAATAATGATTGATAATCAAGACCCCGAGTCTAGAGTTATTGTATCATAACTCTAGCCACTGCCCTTTTTTCATATCTCAAGTTTGAAATGTCATTATGAGTGAGAAGGATAACATATTTACAAAATTAGACAAACTACACAATTTTATTGAATTATTACCCTAGACAAAATTTATAAATTTTCTAAATATTATGAAATGCATATTTAAATCATCAACTTAAAATGTGGCAAACAGAGAAATAAAGAGATAAAAAGAGCAAACCCCAGCTCAAAAGAGCAGACACATTTGGAGCATTTTGACCATTCATTAAAAGAATAATCTGGAAACAATTCACGGGGACCATTAAACTATTAAATTTTTGCTTCATACCAGAGGAGAAACACATAACTGTTGTGCAAAATATCATTCAAATCCTTCATTGAGCCCCATTTTACTTGTACAGTTGAAAGGCAGTAGCTAAAAGTCTGATTGTGCGTTTGAAGATTCAGATATTTGTTATGTCTCTGGGGTCCCAGTAGTAATACTGGTATCCGGTGATTGAAGTGAGTCCCTTGTAACTATCCCTTCCTCTGGATGAAGGGATTTTGCACAAGTAACATGAGTTTGTACTCCATGTATAAATTGTATCAATGGTGTATTTTTACTTGATAATCTTGAAATCGGTGAGTTCACATTGATGTCTTCACCACTTGCCGTCTTTAATAAGTCATGACACATGATCTGGTGTAGTAAAAATTAAGAAAACGTGATCAAATGTAATTTCCAAGTGAAAGCAAATGTCATTGTTTTTTTCCGTCCATCGCTGTAGCTCCTTATATTCCCCACTCAAATCAGGAGCAGAAGTTCTCTTTCTCTTCTCTCCCCTTCAATATAATCAGTGTCTACATTCCTTTGTTGCAATGACATGTGAATTTCTATGACATCAAACTAACTTAACATAGACAAATCCTTCCCACCATTTACCAATGTTCGTGACGTTTCGCCGTTTGTTCCCCTCAAGGAGAGTGACTGACCTTCGACCTTATGGTGATATCCTAGCAACCCTTGAAGCTGACCTTGACCTAGATTTCATAGGACCTCATTGAGAATGTGTTCATCAGATGGTGTCGCTGACCTTAAACTTGGATTACTGGACAGATTTTCAAACACTTCTTCCAAACTTGGAGTAGCTCTGAAAGATAATAACAAAAAATGAATAGGTTTGATCCAGAACTTAAATTGATTCCAAATTAAGTGTGAATTTGGAATCATATCTGTGCAATATGTGCTGGGACCAACCTACCAAATTTGCTCATTTTCCATCCATACAAGATGAAAATCTAAGCACTAATAGCACTGTCAGACATAGGGTCATGTAGGATATTGTAATCATGGAATTATATGACAAACCAAGCCAAGCCAAAAATATTTCCTTAATATATACCGATCATACCAATACTTAACCTGATCAGATAAATTCCAATTGTGCAAACTGCATTGCCCAATAATAACTTGTAAATAGCACTATTTCAAGTACAGTAAATATACCTGGTATCCCTGTAATTTGGCTAACACAGATAAAGGAACTATTTCGCAACAGATTAAAGTGAGGATTCACTACAGTCCTCCACTAAAAATAAGGAAATATCATATAATCAAAGCACTGCAGTTCAGAAGGAACGATGTTAGCTAGCACTGTTAGCGGCTCAAACATATAAGTTAGGAACATTGCTTTAAATCTGGACTTAGATGTTATGATATTAGATATCATTAGAACAGATGAATATTCATTTTTACGAGGATACTCAAAAGTAGATCTTTTTTGTCAATATGATGTTTAACAGGAGAATAATTATTGAGTTCAGCTCGTTCAAGGAGGACTGGGTAGTGTTCCAGATGAAATGGTTCATCAACGATGCAGTGTGGGCAGGTTGCCCCCAGTGTTTTAGCGGTGTTAATGGACAACATGAATGCATGCTGAATGATGGGGGAGGATTTGGATTTTACCCGTATCATTTACTTTGATTCTGGCACTAGGCAAGGATCAGTGTAACAGAAGCATGGTTGGAATCAACGGAGGCAGAACAATGTGTGGAGAGGCTAAGAAACACATATGCATTTGTGAAGAAGAGGAAGAGGCTCCGATGAAATTTTGCAAGACATCGTGTGTTAAAGTTGGCCTCAATGCATGATTAGGAAGGAACAGTTCAGGGAAGAGGTGTTAGATATATAACATAAATTTGCAAAAATGGTCAGAACTACTCCGACCGAGGTTTCTGATAGTGGTAACCAAAAGGAGGATGATAAGTGAACACAAGCGGGAATTCCTGACGTTCTTTTGTTACCATTAATTTTATTGCGGAACTGTTACTATAGTTTTGTTTTAATAATAAGTTTAACAATAATTGTTATAAAAGCAAATTTTCATATCCTTATTCATTTTTCTTTATTTTGTATCAGGAGTTATTCTGTATGATTAGTTTTATTATGTTATTAGAGTGTTTATATTTTCTTTCTGGTATCCCGACTGGGTTCAAAGTGTCTTTATAATTTTTATTCGTTTTGTTAATGGAACCAGTTTCATAGATAGATTCCATTGATTTCACAAAATCTTATATGTAAATAGATAACGATTTAATATAACAGTTTTAAGAAAAATCACCAGTGATTTGTTCTAATTTGTAGGGAAGTAATGTTACATAATGCATCACCCAGTGGATATATTAGTATTGATTGCTTAGGTCAAATTATGATCACTGGACAAAATATGTTGTAGCCATTAACTTTGTTTACAAGTAAACAGTTGTATGGTGGTCTGTGATTACTGTACAGTGCCTAATATATTCAAAACATGTATATGGGTTTTGTCTTTAAATTTGATGGAAACAATTGATAAATTTGATAATTTTATTTTCAGAAACATTGCTCAGTAAAAGTGAAGATCATTTATATGTACCCGGAGTACAAGGTAATAAACATTTCACCATTTTACCCTTTATAACTATTTAAAGTTTTAATTAAAAATGAAAATACATTTTACAATGATAAATGCAAGAATAGAACTATTAATGTATGACATTCATTAAATTAAACATGGCAGGATAATAAAAAAATAATGAACTTTAATCAGTTATCTTTCCCTGATAAAATCTGAAGCAGTCCAATTGGTAAGTAGGTCCTTACAGTTGGAATTCTTGGATTTTATCATTGAATTCCTATGCAAGGATAACAAAATAGTTCATCTAATATCTTTCTTTTTTATGAAGATATTAGCACGAGTGATGAAATTATGATAGCTCTTTTTGGGAGAAGTCTTTGTCTTAGATTTTCATGAGTGCTTGCCTGATTGAAATTTTCCAAAATATCGACTAACACTTAAATATAAAATAAATAATTTTCACTTGCCTGGAAACAATTTTTATTTGCTGCTTGAAGAGGAACAGTTACTTAACCTAAAAGATGAGCTAATTGCTAGACACAAAAAGAAACATATGGTTTGATATAAAGTTCCATTCATAATTATCTTTACACTTCTGTCAACATTTGATCCAGAACATATGTTGATTCCAAACATTTTGAAGAGTCCTCTGTAGGGAAGAGCAGTCATAAAATGTTAGAAGATAGAATGAGACTGGCACTAAGAAGAAGACTGGCAACCAGACTGAGGGTCGCACTAACAATGAGACTCACAACCAGACTGAGGGTTGCACTAACAATGAGACTGTCAACCAGACTGAGGGTTGCACTAACAATGAGACTTACAACCAGACTGAGGGTTGAACTAACAATGAGACTCACAACCAGACTGAGGGTTGAACTAACAATGAGACTCACAACCAGACTGAGGGTTGTACTAACAATGAGACTCACAACCAGACTGAGGGTTGCACTAACAATGAGACTCACAACCAGACTGAGGGTTGTACTAACAATGAGACTCACAACCAGACTGAGGGTTGCACTAACAATGAGACTCCCAACCAGACTGAGGGTTGCCCTAACAATGAGACTCACAACCAGACTGAGGGTTGCATTAACAATGAGACTCCCAACCAGACTGAGGGTTGCACTAACAATGAGACTCCCAACCAGACTAAGGGTTGCATTAAGAATGAGACTCACAACCAGACTAAGGGTCGCACTAACAATGAGACTCACAACCAGACTGAGGGTTGTACTAACAATGAGACTCCCAACCAGACTGAGGGTTGCACTAAGAAGAAGACTCACAACCAGACTGAGGGTTGCACTGACAATAAGACTCCCAACCAGACTGAGGTTTGCACTAACAATGAGACTCACAACCAGACTGAGGGTTGCACTGACAATGAGACTCCCAACCAGACTGAGGGTTGGACTAACAATGAGACTCACAACAAGACTGAGGGTTGCACTAACAATGAGACTCACAACCAGACTGAGGGTTGCACTAACAATGAGACTCACAACCAGACTGAGGGTTGCACTAACAATGAGACTCCCAACCAGACTGAGGGTTGCACTAACAGTGAGACTCCCAACCAGACTGAGGGTTGCACTAACAATGAGACTCACAACAAGACTGAGGGTTGCACTAACAATGAGACTCACAACCAGACTGAGGGTTGTACTAACAATGAGACTCCCAACCAGACTAAGGGTTGCACTAACAATGAGACCCCCAACCAGACTGAGGGTTGCACTAACAATGAGACTCCCAACCAGACTAAGGGTTGCACTAACAATGAGACTCACAACCAGACTGAGGGTTGCACTAACAATGAGACCCCCAACCAGACTGAGGGTTGCACTAACAATAAGACTCACAACCAGACTGAGGGTTGTACTAACAATGAGACTGGCAACCAGACTGAGGGTTGCACTAACAATGAGACTGTCAACCAGACTGAGGGTTGCACTAACAATGAGACCCCCAACCAGACTGAGGGTTGCACTAACAATGAGACTGTCAACCAGACTGAGGGTTGCACTAACAATGAGACTTACAACCAGACTGAGGGTTGCACTAACAATGAGACTCCCAACCAGACTGAGGGTTGCACTAACAATAAGACTTACAACCAGACTGAGGGTTGCACTAACAATGAGACTGTCAACCAGACTGAGGGTTGCACTAACAATGAGACTCACAACAAGACTGAGGGTTGCACTAAGATTGAGACTCACAACCAGACTGAGGGTTGCACTAACAATGAGACTTACAACCAGACTGAGGGTTGAACTAACAATGAGACACACAACCAGACTGAGGGTTGCACTAAGATTGAGACTCACAACCAGACTGAGGGTTGCACTAACAATGAGACTCACAACCAGACTGAGGGTTGCACTAACAATGAGACCCCCAACCAGACTGAGGGTTGCACTAACAATGAGACCCCCAACCAGACTGAGGGTTGCACTAACAATAAGACTCACAACCAAACTGAGGGTTAAACTAACAATGAGACCCCCAACCAGACTGAGGGTTAAACTAACAATGAGACCCCCAACCAGACTGAGGGTTGAACTAACAATGAGACCCCCAACCAGACTGAGGGTTAAACTAACAATGGGACCCCCAACCAGACTGAGGGTTGCACTAACAATGAGACTCACAACCAGACTGAGGGTTGCACTAACAATGAGACTCCCAACCAGACTGAGGGTTAAACTAACAATGAGACTCACAACCAGACTGAGGGTTAAACTAACAATGAGACCCACAACCAGACTGAGGGTTGAACTAACAATGAGACTCACAACCAGACTGAGGGTTGCACTGAGAATGAGACTCACAACCAGACTGAGGGTTGCCCTAACAATGAGACTTACAACCAGACTGAGGGTTGCCCTAACAATGAGACTCACAACCAGACTGAGGGTTGCACTAACAATGAGACTCACAACCAGACTGAGGGTTGCCCTAACAATGAGACTTACAACCAGACTGAGGGTTGCCCTAACAATGAGACTTACAACCAGACTGAGGGTTGTACTAACAATGAGACTCCCTATCAGACTGAGGCTTGTACTAAGAAATAGACTTGCAATAAGAATGATACTTGCATGAGTATCTTAAATTATATTCAATTCTATTTAACCTATTGGATAAAAATTCCACACCTGTGTGATTTTCTTTTCATTTCTTACATTTAATTCTTTTATGAGGAGTTTATTTGAGTCTAATTCATTGTAATATATTATATTTCATGAGTAGCTGAGTAATAATACAGTTTATAAAAAAAAAACAAAACGTCCAAAACCATCAAAGAAAATTTTGGACATCAGACTGATGAGAAATTTGAAGTTGAAGTAAGGTCTTAAACATTATACCTTAACTAAAAGAATAATTTAGTGCTTACAGAGATGTTGTAACCTATCCATATTGCTTTTTAAATTAATTATATATTAGAGACCGAGGCTCTATTCTATTTATCCTATTGGATAAAAATTCCACACCTGTGTGATTTTCTTTTCATTTCTTACATTTAATTTTTTTATGAGGAGTTTATTTGAGTCTAATTCATTGTAATATATTATATTTCATGAGTAGCTGAGTAATAATACAGTTTATAAAAAAAAAAAGTCCAAAACCATCAAAGAAAATTTTGGACATCAGACTGATGAGAAATTTGAAGTTGAAGTAAGGTCTTAAACATTATACCTTAACTAAAAGAATAATTTAGTGCTTACAGAGATGTTGTAACCTATCCATATTGCTTTTTAAATTAATTATATATTAGAGACCGAGGCTCCATTCTATTTATCCTATTGTATAAAAATTCCACACCTGTGTGATTTTCTTTTCATTTCTTACATTTAATTCTTTTATGAGGAGTTTATTTGAGTCTAATTCATTGTAATATATTATATTTCATGAGTAGCTGAGTAATAATACAGTTTATCAAAAAAAAAAAAAAAAAAAAAAAACGTCCAAAACCATCAAAGAAAATTTTGGACATCAGACTGATGAGAAATTTGAAGTTGAAGTAAGGTCTTAAACATTATACCTTAACTAAAAGAATAATTTAGTGCTTACAGAGATGTTGTAACCTATCCATATTGCTTTTTAAATTAATTATATATTAGAGACCGAGGCTCCATTCTATTTATCATATTGTATAAAAATTCCACACCTGTGTGATTTTCTTTTCATTTCTTACATTTAATTCTTTTATGAGGAGTTTATTTGAGTCTAATTCATTGTAATATATTATATTTCATGAGTAGCTGAGTAATAATACAGTTTATCAAAAAAAACAAAAAAACGTCCAAAACCATCAAAGAAAATTTTGGACATCAGACTGATGAGAAATTTGAAGTTGAAGTAATGTCTTAAACATTATACCTTAACTTAAAGAATAATTTAGTGCTTACAGAGATGTTGTAACCTATCCATATTGCTTTTTAAATTAATTATATATTAGAGACCGAGGCTCTATTCTATTTATCATATTGTATAAAAATTCCACACCTGTGTGATTTTCTTTTCATTTCTTACATTTAATTCTTTTATGAGGAGTTTATTTGAGTCTAATTCATTGTAATATATTATATTTCATGAGTAGCTGAGTAATAATACAGTTTATCAAAAAAAAACAACGTCCAAAACCATCAAAGAAAATTTTGGACATCAGACTGATGAGAAATTTGAAGTTGAAGTAAGGTCTTAAACATTATACCTTAACTAAAAGAATAATTTAGTGCTTACAGAGATGTTGTAACCTATCCATATTGCTTTTTAAATTAATTATATATTAGAGACCGAGACTCTATTCTATTTATCCTATTGTATAAAAATTCCACACCTGTGTGATTTTCTTTTCATTTCTTACATTTAATTCTTTTATGAGGAGTTTATTTGAGTCTAATTCATTGTAATATATTATATTTCATGAGTAGCTGAGTAATAATACAGTTTATCAAAAAAAAAAACCGTCCAAAACCATCAAAGAAAATTTTGGACATCAGACTGATGAGAAATTTGAAGTTGAAGTAAGGTCTTAAACATTATACCTTAACTAAAAGAATAATTTAGTGCTTACAGAGATGTTGTAACCTATCCATATTGCTTTTTAAATTAATTATATATTAGAGACCGAGGCTCCATTCTATTTATCCTATTGTATAAAAATTCCACACCTGTGTGATTTTCTTTTCATTTCTTACATTTAATTCTTTTATGAGGAGTTTATTTGAGTCTAATTCATTGTAATATGTCATATTTCATGAGTAGCTGAATAAAACATCTGATTGGATGAAAAGAAAAAACACAAACAAACCAAAAGAGGAGTTTGGTAAAGAGACACAGGTCCAAGAAGAAATTAATGTAGAAGTAAGGTCTTAAACATTTTACCCTAACTAAAATAATTATTTTAGTGCTTACAGAGATGTTGTAACCTATCCACTAAAAATGAGACTCCAAACCAGACCGAGGCTCGCACTTAAAATGGAGTGCAAAATTGCTTCAAGAAGTTACTTAAAAAATTTCTTGAAAAAAAAGAAGAAAATAGTAGTTGTGTTTTAGATAAAAGGAAATCTAGAGTGAAAGAAGTAAAAGGTAATTTCTCTTTTTGTAGGAAGAATGCTTTAATTTTGTTATGCTGTGAAATTTAACATAAATGGTTTTATTTTTTTATGTAATGAATTATTTGTTACAATTTTATTGTTAAGTTCAGATTGTTAATTTAATTCTGGATTTCTTAAAATGTATTATAATAAACATGTCAAGTTTGCTGACAAATTCTGTTTATTTAGATCAAGCAGTCTGATATTTTAGTGGCAGTCTAAGAAAAAAAGTAATAATTTAGATTTCAAACTAGTAACATCTTTGTGAAAATGTAGCTCTGTACTTTAGAAAATTCTATGTGACTAAAACTTGTTATTTTGGATGAACTTTTGTTCTTAAAATCTGTGTTGTTGGAAATAACTGTTATGATTAAGAAAAAAAGAAAAAACTGGAGAACTTTTTGTAAATCATTTACGTACAATGTAGTTAATATTAGATAAGTGCACAAGGGACACAACTCAGTAGTTTGTAACCAGAAATCAACATCACAACCGTTGGCATATTGTTGAGACATAAGGGTTCGAACCAGGAACCATCACTCAGAAGTAACCTCTTGGATCAATCAGCAAAACTCACTAAAGTCTGCACAAAAATATTGTGCAAACAAATTAATCAACATGTTCATGATAAGCCAATAAAAGTGAAGACCACTATTTCAACATTGACATTGTTCTTATCTCTGATTTCATTTTAATCCAGATTATGAGATAAGGTATTTTACTTTTAAACAACTGTCTAAGCTTGAATAATTACACTGTGACTGAATGTATTGTTTTTTTCTGGTGGTCTAGATGATATTTAAAATATCTCGACTAAAACATATCATACAACATAAACAACTCTCGGAACACCCATTGATGTATTACAACAATAACTTTAACAAGAGCTGTCAGAGGAGACAGCATGCTCGACTTAGTTAGTGTTTGTCACAGGAGTAAAAAATATGTATAAGGAGTTATAAACCTAGTCACATGAGATGTGGTTGATAATAAGAAACATATATTTAAAGTTTGAAGTCAATACCTTAAGAAATAAAACAGTTGCAGTAAAAACAAACATTTTTTAAAGAAAACTCTAAGTTCAAGGGGAGATAATTCTGAAAAAAATTATTTGGAGTTATACACCTTGTCACATGAGATGTGGTTGATAATAAGGAATGTACATTTAAAGTTTGAAGTCAATACCTATAGAAATAAAACAGTTGCAGTAAAAACAAACACTTTTTAAAGAAAACTCTAAGTTCAAGGGGAGATAATTCTGAAAAAATATATTTGGAGTTATACACCTTGTCACATTAGATGTGGTTGATAATAAGGAATGTACATTTAAAGTTTAAAGTCAATACCTAAAGGAATAAAACAGTTGCAGTAAAAACAAACATTTTTGAAAGAAAACTCTAAGTTCAAGGGGAGATAATTCTGAAAAAAATATATTTAGAGTTATGAACCTTGTCACATGAGATGTGGTTCATAATAAGAAGCATATATTTAAAGTTTGAAGTTAATATCTTAAGAAATAACAAAGATATAGGAGAAAGTATTTTACTGCACAAAAACTTTAATCTGTGCACAAAAACTTTAATCAGTTCAAGGGGAGATAATTCTGAAAGAAATGTTTTTGGAGTTATATACCTTGTCACATGAGATGTGGTTGATAGTAAGGAACATATATTTAAAGTTTGAAGTTAATATCTTAAGAAATAACAAAGATATAGAAGAAAGTATTTTACTGCACAAAAACTTTAATCAGAAAGGTGGACGCCGACGCCGACGCCGACGCCGACGCTGGGATCGAGTAGGAGAGCTCTACATTACTACGTAAAGTCGAGCTAAAAAACGTATTCACTGTGAAATTATTCATGTTTTGACAGTTTAGAAAATATGAACGATATATCACTTGTATGGTATTTATTTTCAGAAACAAGGAATTCTTGCATATATCATTGAATTCCTACGTAAGGATAACAAAATAGTCATCTAATTTAGTTAGCTTACATTTCAAATAAATCAAATGTTTCACAAAAAGAAGTCATTTAAGATTAATTTTGGCAAATAGACATTGAAAAGTAAGGGTCAAAGAGTATACAAGGGGTATTAACTTACTAAAGTCCAATATCTTGCATAATGTTTAGTTATTATCTTCCAATATGTAATAGTAATTCATTTTCCTCAAAGTTGTCATAGCTTTCAAACCATTAAAGACCATGCTTGAAATCATTTATGGTAATTGATAAGTATCTCGTTTCTAAAATTATATTTCATTTATTTAACCTATTGGATAAAAATTACACACTTGCGTGATTTTCTTTTCATTTCTTACATTTAATTCTTTGATGAGGAGTTTTATTAGTCTAATTCATTGTAATATATTATCTTTCATGAGTAGCTGAAAGAAATAACAGACTGAGTGAAGAGAAAGACAGCAATCACATTAAAAGAGGAAGGTCCAAGAAGAATTTTGGACAAAAGTAAGGTCTTAATCATTTTACCTTAACTAAAATAATAATTTTGTGCTTACATAGACGTTGTAACCTATCCATATTGCTTTTTTATATTTATTATGTATTAGAGACCGAGGCTCTATTTATCCTATTGTATAAAAATACATTTACATTGCGTGATTTTCTTATCATTTCTTACATTTAATTCTTATATGAGGAGTTTATTTAAGTCTAATTCATTGTAATATATTTTCTTTCATGAGTAGTTGAATCAAGAAAGAAGGCCCTGGGAAAAGAGGAGAAATACAATTAAATTAAAAGAAGAATTTGGAGAAGGGAGGAAGGTCCAGGACGAATATTGGACAGAAGTAAGGTCTTAAACATTTAACCTTAACTTAAATAATAATTTAGTGCTTACAGAGATGTTGTAATCTATCCAAATTGCCTTTTTATATTAATTATGTATTAGAAACCGAGGCCCCCAGCAAGACAGAGGCTCGCATTAAGAACGAGGCTCGCAACCAGACTAAGGCTCGCAATAAGACACAGGCTCGCAACAAGGCCGAAGGTCGCACTATGAACAAGACTAGCAACCAAACCGAGGCTCACAACAAGACTGAAGCTGGCACTAAGAATGAGACTCCATATCAGACCGATGCTCTTACTAAGAATGAGACTCACAACCAGACTGAGGGTTGCACTAAGAATGAGACTCCAAACCAGACTGAGGGTTGCACTAAGAATGAGACTCACAACCAGACTGAGGGTTGCACTAACAATGAGACTCCCAACCAGACTGAGGGTTGCACTAACAATGAGACTCACAACCAGACTGAGGGTTGCACTAACAATAAGACTCACAACCAGACTGAGGGTTGAACTAACAATGAGACTCACAACCAGACTGAGGGTTGAACTAACAATGAGACTCACAACCAGACTGAGGGTTGAACTAACAATGAGACTCACAACCAGACTGAGGGTTGCACTAACAATGAGACTCACAACCAGACTGAGGGTTGAACTAACAATGAGACTCACAACCAGACTGAGGGTTGCACTAACAATAAGACTCACAACAAAACTGAGGGTCGCACTAACAATGAGACTCACAACAAGACTGAGGGTTGCACTAAGAATGACACTCACAACCAGACTGAGGGTTGCACTAACAATAAGACTCACAACAAAACTGAGGGTCGCACTAACAATGAGACTCACAACAAGACTGAGGGTTGCACTAACAATGACACTCACAACCAGACTGAGGGTTGCACTAAGAATGACACTCACAACCAGACTGAGGGTTGCACTAGGTATGACACTCACAACCAGACTGAGGGTCGCACTAACAATGACACTCACAACCAGACTGAGGGTTGCACTAACAATGAGACTCACAACCAGACTGAGGGTTGCACTAAGAATGACACTCACAACCAGACTGAGGGTTGCACTAAGAATGACACTCACAACCAGACTGAGGGTTGCACTAAGAATGACACTCACAACCAGACTGAGGGTTGAACTAACAATGAGACTCACAACCAGACTGAGGGTTGAACTAACAATGAGACTCACAACCAGACTGAGGGTTGAACTAACAATGAGACTCACAACCAGACTGAGGGTTGCACTAACAATGAGACTCACAACCAGACTGAGGGTTGAACTAACAATGACACTCACAACCAGACTGAGGGTTGCACTAAGAATGACACTCACAACCAGACTGAGGGTTGCACTAAGAATGACACTCACAACCAGACTGAGAGTCGCAATAAGAATGACACTCACAACCAGACTGAGAGTCGCACTAGGTATGAAACTCACAACCAGACTGAGAGTCGCACTAGGTATGACACTCACAACCAGACTGAGAGTCGCAATAAGAATGACACTCACAACCAGACTGAGAGTCGCACTAAGAATGAAACTCACAACCAGACTGAGAGTCGCACTAGGTATGACACTCACAACCAGACTGAGAGTCGCAATAAGAATGACACTCACAACCAGACTGAGAGTCGCAATAAGAATGAGGTTCACAACAAAACTGAGGGTTGCACTTAGAATGAAACTCACAACCAGACTGAGGGTCGCACTTGGTATGAAACTCACAACCAGACTGAGGGTCGCACTAAGAATGACACTCACAATTTGTAGGGATTTCCTACAGAAAGGTTTGCTATGATCGAGCAACATTAATTGCTAGCTTGCAAAACATAGCAAGTTTTTTTTGCTAGTTGAATCATTCAGAGAGTTCTGATTTTTTTCAAAATGGCTGCCCTTAGTGGAAATGTGTTGTTTTTTTTATTTCTTTATACTGATATATATTTCATTTAATGGATATATTTCGTCAAAGTGGTTAAATTAGAATACTCATGGTGATAATTGATTTAAACATTTTTCATTGGTAGCAATTCTGAACTTTTTGTTTTAGAATGTCACCATTTTGGATATGCTTGTTTGAACCAAACCGTTCCTTAGACCTCTTGAGCTACAACAAATCACTTTCAAAAAGCCCTAGCTAGTGATCACCTTGCGGAAAGTGCCCTAATCAACAACTTTGTTCTGCATGGATGCATTTAATACAAACCGACCTTATCCTAGTGAAAAAGTCTTAAGTAGAAAATAAAGTAGATAACTTGACTATAGAATCTGATATTTGTTTTTACAGATTGTTAATAAGGATATAGTAGTGGATGGGGGTTCTTGTATTGACTGTGATGATGGTGCTGATGGTGATGCTGAAGATGCTGATGATATTTATTTTGATGGTGATGCTGATAATGATGGTGATGCTGATGGTTATCGTGATGGTGATAGTAATGAATCCACTGCCTCTGTAAATATAAATAATATCTTGTTTAAATAACAGTCTAAATCATAGCTATAATATGATATATTGATCTTTGTATAATATAAAATGCTAAAATAAGATTATCATCTATAGAAAGACATGTAATATTTAAGACTTGTCTCGTTAGAGACAATTTGTCTCATTGTATAGTATCTCACGAAATAATGCAAATCATATTAATTGGTTTCACTTTCTGAAGTTATTTTTAAAGACCAGCTTAGCTTGTCATACTGAAAACAGAGCAGATTACTTTGTTTAAAATTTCATAGTGTTCAGTTAATGACAAGTCCGTAGCTCCTAGGCGGCATTATCCATGAATATATGACCAGACCACTAATTGAAACTACTTAACTTTGAATGGATGTTACTATGTATGAATGTTTTCGGAGTTATGGCCCATTTATATATTATAAATATGAATTGATGAATAGGTAATTGACTGATTTATTTCCTTACAAAAATTAAGACCTGTCTTGAAATCATATTTGTTTAAAGATACGCCTTGCTATGACCAAAACTTCTTAAAAGTCGAGCAAGTTGTCATTGGACTGCTCTTGTTATAAGTAACCAAGTGCTCATATCAATTGTCCTTACTGCTTGCCAACTCGCTAATTTAGATCCGGCCTTAATCAAATGAGGGTCACCAGCAGGTGACCTTTTCTCATCATAATATTATTGATGAAATAGTTATGAAACAAGACTTGTTAACTTTGTTTCGCAATATGAAATGAGCCGGCAATAGCAGACAGCTGTTAAATAAGCTTCCAAACCTTGCATACAAAAAGAAACTACGAAATCAAAATGTTATTGATAGTGTTTAGTCAAGATGAAAGCTACGCATTGATTAGTGGACATAAAGGTTATCTCGACGTGGTCAATTATCGACATTCCACTCAAATTCAATTTTTGGGTGAAGTCTTTGTCTTAGATTTTCATGAGTGCTTGCCTGATTGAAATTTTCCAAAATATCGACTAACACTATTATATAAAATAAATAATTTTCCTTTGCCTGGAAACAATTTTTATTTGAAGCTTGAAGAAGAACTGAGGCAGAAGCTTGAAGCTAAGCATCAAGAAGAAATGGATAACTTTGATATACAGTTCCATTTGTGATTATCTTTACACTTATGTCAACATTTGTTTCTAAATTTCTACCAATATTATTGGTGCTAACAAACAAAAACATCCCGTAAAATCCATAAACAGTGAAACCTGCCTGGAAACAATTTTCATTTGCAGCTTGAAGAGGAACAGTTACTAAACCTCAAAGATGAGCTACTTGCTAGACACAAAAAAGAAACATAAGGTTTGATATAAAGTTCCATACATAATTATCTTTACACTTCTGACAACACTTGATCCAGAACTTATGCTGATTTCAAACATTTTGAAGAGTCCTCTATAGGGAAGACAGTCATAAAATGTTAGAAGATAGAATGAGACTGGCACTAAGAAGAAGACTGGCAACCAGACTGAGGGTTGCACTAACAATGAGACTCACAACAAAACTGAGGGTCGCACTAACAATAAGACTCACAACCAGACTGAGGGTTGCACTAACAATGAGACTCCAAACCAGACTAAGGGTCGCACTAAGAAGAAGACTCACAACCAGACTGAGGGTTGCACTAACAATGAGACTCCAAACCAGACTGAGGGTTGCACTAAGAAGAAGACTCACAACCAGACTGAGGGTTGCACTGACAATGAGACTCCCAACCAGACTGAGGGTTGCACTAACAATGAGACTCACAACCAGACTGAGGGTTGCACTAACAATGAGACTCCCAACCAGACTGAGGGTTGCCCTAACAATGAGACTCCCAACCAGACTGAGGGTTGCACTAACAATGAGACTCCCAACCAGACTGAGGGTTGCACTAACAATGAGACTCCCAACCAGACTGAGGGTTGCCCTAACAATGAGACTCCCAACCAGACTGAGGGTTGCACTAACAATGAGACTCCCAACCAGACTAAGGGTTGCACTAACAATAAGATTCACAACCAGACTGAGGGTTGCACTAACAATGAGACTCCCAACCAGACTGAGGGTTGCACTAACAATGAGACTCCCAACCAGACTGAGGGTTGCACTAACAATGAGACTCCCAACCAGACTGAGGGTTGCACTAAGAATGAGACTCACAACCAGACTGAGGGTTGAACTAACAATGAGACTCACAACCAGACTGAGGGTTGAACTAACAATGAGACTCACAACCAGACTGAGGGTTGCACTAAGAAGAAGACTCACAACCAGACTGAGGGTTGAACTAACAATGAGACTCACAACCAGACTGAGGGTTGCACTAAGAATGAGACTCACAACCAGACTGAGGGTTGAACTAACAATGAGACTCACAACCAGACTGAGGGTTGAACTAACAATGGGACCCCCAACCAGACTGAGGGTTGCACTAACCATGAGACTCCCAACCAGACTGAGGGTTGCACTAACAATGAGACTCACAACCAGACTGAGGGTTGCACTAACAATGAGACTTACAACCAGACTGAGGGTTGCACTAACAATGAGACTCCCAACCAGACTGAGGGTTGCACTAACAATGAGACTCACAACCAGACTGAGGGTTGCACTAACAATGAGACCCACAACCAGACTGAGGGTTGAACTAACAATGAGACTTACAACCAGACTGAGGGTTGAACTAACAATGAGACCCACAACCAGGCTGAGGGTTGCACTTACAATGAGACTTACAACCAGACTGAGGGTTGTACTAACAATGAGACTCACAACCAGACTGAGGGTTGCACTAACAATGTGACTTGCAACCAGACTGAGGGTTGAACTAACAATGAGACCCACAACCAGACTGAGGGTCGCACTAAAAATAAGACTGGCAACTAGACTGAAGGTTGGACTAAGAAAGAGACCGGTAACCAGACTGAGCGTCTGTCAACCAGACTGAGGGTCGCACTAACAATGAGACTCACAACCAGACTAAGGGTTGCACTAACAATGAGACTGGCAACCAGCATGTATTTGTCAGCGTTCATGATATTTTATAATGACCCGTTATAATGATTATATGTACATATTATATGTCTTAGTCACTTATAAAATTTTGTAATAGCTTAAAATTTAATTTTATTACAGTTATTGGAACAATTGTATAATGAATACTTTATGTTTTAGATTTATCATCATCAAAAATCTATTATAAAGAGGATGGAGTTTCTTATGGTATAAAGGGAACTGAGTACCTGAATAAACGTGGAGAGGTAAGACAAAGATACTTTCATTAATCATTCTAATGTTTTCAAGATTCATTTATTTGTTTTGTAGGAAGAATGTTTCATATTGTGCAAGCAAATTAGTCAACATGTTCATGACAATATAATAATAGTGAAAACCACTATTTCAACATTGACATTGTTCTAATCTCTGATTTCATTCTAATCCAGATTAAGAGATATGATTTTACTAAAAATGGAGTTTGAAATTAATTCTAAAAGTGAATTAGAGAAGCATTTGGAAAATCTTGAAAGGTACAATAATTGTGTTTTTAGTAAAAGGAAAAGTACAATAAAAGAAGTGAAAGGTAATTTCTCTTTTTTCCTATTTATTTATTAAATTGAAGGAATTAGAAATATTTCCAAAGAAGGTACTGAGAAGAAAGAAAATCATTTCTTTAATATTCTTAATAAGTCTTGTTATTGTTATTAATAATTAATATTTCGTAACATTGTGTATTTGAACATAACTATCGTGATTATGGTCTATTTATCGTGATAATCTATTCATTGCGATTATGCTCTATTTATCAGAATTATTCTCTATCTATTATGATTATGCTCAATTCATTGCGATAATACTCAATTTATTTTTATTATTCAAAAGAATGAGACTCACAACCGGACTGAGGGTTCAACTTAGAATGAAACCCACAACCAGACTAAGGGTTGCACTAAGAATGAAACTGGCAACCAGACTGAGGGTTGTACTAACAATGAGACTCACAACCAGACTGAGGGTTGCACTAACAATGAGACTCCCAACCAGACTGAGGGTTGCACTAACAATGAGACTCACAACCAGACTGAGGGTTGTACTAAGAATGAGACTCACAACCAGACTGAGGGTTGCACTAACAATGAGACCCACAACCAGACTGAGGGTTGCACTAACAATGAGACCCACAACCAGACTGAGGGTTGCACTAACAATGAGACCCACAACCAGACTGAGGGTTGCACTAACAATGAGACTGTCAACCAGACTGAGGGTTGCACTAAGAATGAAACTGGCAACCAGACTGAGGGTTGTACTAACAATGAGACTCACAACCAGACTGAGGGTTGCACTAACAATGAGACTTACAACCAGACTGAGGGTTGCACTCAGAATGAGACTCCCAACCAGACTGAGGGTTGAACTAACAATGAGACTGGCAACCAGACTGAGGGTTGCACTAACAATGAGACTGGCAACCAGACTGAGGGTTGCACTAACAATGAGACTCACAACCAGACTGAGGGTTGTACTAACAATGAGACTCACAACCAGACTGAGGGTTGCACTAACAATGAGACTCACAACCAGACTGAGGGTTGCACTAACAATGAGACTTACAACCAGACTGAGGGTTGCACTCAGAATGAGACTCCCAACCAGACTGAGGGTTGAACTAACAAGGAGACTGGCAACCAGACTGAGAGGTGCACTCAGAATGAGACTGGCAACCAGACTAAGGGTTGCACTAAGAATGAAACTGGCAACCAGACTGAGTGTTGCACTAACAATGAGACTCGCAACCAGACCGAGGGTTGCACAAAGAATGAGACTGGCAACCAGACTGAGAGGTGCACTCAGAATGAGACTGGCAACCAGACTAAGGGTTGCACTAAGAATGAAACTGGCAACCAGACTGAGTGTTGCACTAACAATGATACTCACAACCAGACTGAGGGTTGAACTAACAATGAGACCCACAACCAGACTGAGGGTTGTACTAACAATGAGACTTACAACCAGGCTGAGGGTTGTACTAACAATGAGACTTACAACCAGACTGAGGGTTGTACTAACAATGAGACCCACAACCAGACTGAGGGTTGCACTAACAATGAGACCCACAACCAGACTGAGGGTTGCACTAACAATGAGACCCACAACCAGACTGAGGGTTGCACTAACAATGAGACCCACAACCAGACTGAGGGTTGCACTAACAATGAGACTGGCACTAGCATGTATTTGTCAGAGTTCATGATATTTCATAATGACCCGTTATAATGATTATACGTACATATTATATGTCTAAGTCACTTATAAAATTTTGTAATGGCTTAAAATTGAATTGTATTACAGTTATTGGAACAATTGTATAATGAATACTTGATGTTTTAGATTTATCATCATCAAAAATCTATTATAAAGAGGATGGAGTTTCTTATGGTAAAAAGGGAACTGAGTACCTGAATAAACGTGGAGAGGTAAGACAAAGATATTATCATTAATTATTCTAATGTATTCAAGTTTCATTTATTTGTTTTGTAGGAAGAATGTTTGATATTGTGCAAGCAAATTAGTAAACATGTTCATGACAATATAATAATAGTGAAGACCTCTATTTCAACATTGACATTGTTCTAATCTCTGATTTCATTCTAATCCAGATTAAGAGATATGATTTTACTAAAAATGGAGTTTGAAATTAATTCTAAAAGTGAATTAGAAAAGTTACTGACAAATATTGAAAAGTATAATAATTGTGTTTTCAGCAAAAGGAAAAGTACAATAAAAGAAGTGAAAGGTATTTTCACCTTTTTCTTATTTATTCCTTATATTGTAGGAATTAAAAATATTTCCATAGCAGGTACTGAGAAGAAAGAAAATCATTTCTTTAATATCCTTAATAAGTCTTGTTAATGAATACTTAATGTTTTAGATTTATCCTCAAGTAGAGTGTTTTATGGTATTAATGGAGTTCCCTACATAATTCAGAGAACGGAAAATATCACAAAAAGGGAGAGGTAAGACAAAGCTACTTTCATTATTTATTTTAATGTATTCAAGCTTCATGTATTTGTTTTGTAGGAAGAATGGAGTGCAAAAAAAAGGGTTGTACTAACAATGAGACTCACAACCAGACCGAGGCTCACACTAAGAATTTGACTCCCACAAAGAATGAGACCTGCACTAAGAGGACTGTCTAAAAATGACCACTTTAGACGGTGATTAATATATACAGGGTCTCTGAAAACAAACAAATCTTACCTTTTTTTAGTGAAATTTAATTTTTCTTTTTAACTGTTAATATGATGTAATCAAAGAATATTTTCTTGTGATGACATCACTCATAAAATGATGTTTTTGAGCTCAAGCAGTGGAATAAATATCATTTGAAGTCAATGACGATCTATATAGTATTACTATATATTAAACATGATATGTCAGACATTGTTTTTACTCATGCATGGTTTCTTATATTCCTGTTCTAGATGAAAAAAGAAATTCAACAGCTAAAGGAGGAGCTGAAGAATGAAAAAAGAAAAAATCAAGAATTAACTGATGAGTTAAAAAAAGTTTGTCTTCTTTATAAAGTATTATCTAATAATTGAATAACTACTGAAACTCATGAATGGTTTCTTATATTCCTCTTCTAGATGAAGAAAGAAATTGTTTTGTTAAAAGAAGAATTAAAGAATGAAAAAATAAAAAATGAAGAATTAACAGAACAATTAAAAAAAGTTTGTCTTCTTTAAAAAGTATTATCTAATAATTGAATAACTACTGAAACACATGAATGGTTTCATATATTTCTCTTCTAGATGAAGAAAAAAACGGAGGAATTAAAAAATGAATTACAGAAGGAGATGAGAAAAAATAAAGAATTTAATGACCAATTAAAAAAGGTTGTCTTCTTTAATCTTGTGATGACATCACTCATAAAATGATGTGTTTGAGCTCAAGCAGTGGAATAAATATCATTTGAAGTCAATGACTATCTATATAGTATTATTGTATATTAAACATTATATGTCAGATATTGTTTTTACTCATGGTATAAAAAGAAATCAGGGTATAAAATGAAATCAAAGAAGTTATGGAGAAGGAGAGAGGGAACATGAGAATATAACAAGAAATCACTTTGTATGTTTCTTAAGAAACATTTTTGAAAATGAAAACACTGCTCTCTATGAAAGTACGACAGAATTACAGCATTTTTTATTTCACCATTATAAATGAATATAAAGACTTTACTTGAACCTTAAAGGATGGTTTGTGTGATCTCGCTAACAAGATTTAGTGTAAATTATGATGCAAATATGATAATTTAAAAAAATTCTTACTCCAGAGATATTTTCGTTGATATTGTTTGCTTAGCAGTAAGTTATGATTTTTCGTCGACATGCCAGCAATATAAGTATATAAATATAATTTTTATGTAAAAAATGACAAGCTATTGAATATTTCCATTGCAAACAGTGAAACTGTGGATATACCACTTGACAATATGTCAAATCTGAGGAAAATGGTTTACTTTTTTATAAAGGACAGGTATATTCTGGGGCTAAATGAACGGCAAAGAAAGTGCGACAAAAAACTGCGGTGAGGTAAATAGTATAGAAGTGGGTAGTTTTAAAACATCGAGATTTCAAGTTCTAGCTCAGAACTATTGTTTTACACAGAAATCAATACAGTGAATACAACTAATTAAGCGCTTTAATATACTGCTATATAAGTTTATTTTAGCTTGACAGTAAATCAAGTTAATACAACTAAGATTATCACTTTCGAGTCTGCTTCCAGGTCCCCAAGTACTGAGCTAAAAGGACTAAGTTCCTTGCTCAAGGAAACAACCAATTTTTATGGGAATCATACCAACGCGACCCAATCCAACATGGTTACTGCTATGGTAACATTGAAAATTACAATATCATTGCATTCAGATACTATTTTTCTTCAGTATTTTTAGATACACATGTAACATGTTATTACATCACATTTTAAAGTCTAGGGCTGAGTGAAACCCTATTGTAAGTCCCCTTTATTTTTATATTGAGAAACACTAGTATTTTGTTCAGCCCTTAAAGTCATATACATACAAAACATCGGTCATAATTCTTTATACCAGATATTAACATTTATCTATAGTACACTAAATCATGAGCACATGTAAATACCACATTCACATAAACAATTATTGCTAAACCTAAAATTAAAGAATAACACTCTATATCCTCTCCTTCCTGTATCAAAAACAAATAAAGCTACAATACATCATTACTGGTAAAAAACATTAACAATGGTCATTTTTCTGTCCATTGTACAAGTAAATAAGGTTTACTTCAATCCAACAGTCTTAAACAGTATAGCCACCCTGAACCATGGTCAATACATGACTTAGACTGTTTGGACAAGTTTTTATATTCTGTAATCTAGATTTGTTATTTTTCTTTTTTCTATCATACTTTTATTTCCTTGTATGTTCATTTTTTCTTTTTTATCATACTTTGGTTCTTTTAATATTTATTTTTCTTTTTTTTTTCCTTTTTATTCTTTTTTCTTTCATACTTTTTATTTCCTATCATTTTCATTTTTCTTGTTTTCCTATTTTTCTGTCATACTTTAATTCCTTTATGAGCATTCCTTCCTTTTTTCTTCTTCAATGTGACTTTAGCCATAGTAGATCACTACCTAGCATCATTAGTAACAACTACATATTATTTTGAAATATGTTGTTTTTTTAGTAATTTATATTAAAGATAAAATCATTTAACGATGTATGACATTTGTTTGATACATGAAGTAAAGGTATGACTATCATTCTATTATTATGTAGCATTCTATGTGAACAATGATTTTACACTGCCACACTTGGCATACTCTCATTCTCAGGGTTGAATTAGGTGTTCATACTGTATGGCTTTGAAGTAAAGTCTTAATTTTGATTTTATTAATTTAACAACTCTTAGGTATTATCTTACCAATAAAACCTCACAGTATAAATCAATAATAAGCTGAAATAAGCTTTCAAAAGTGTTCTTTTCAACACCTATAGTAAGTGTTAAATGGCATTGTTTACTCACCACATTAATATACCTCAACATATATTTAGTGTACTGTAAGTCAACTAACAGACCATGTCTCATACAAAATTTAAGTGAAACATATTTTTATAGCCCATTTATAGCCCCTTTAACCAGTAGGAAAATCCATTTAATTCAACCAATTTAATCCAAGCTCAATACCAAACACTATCAGCCAATGCTAAGAATTCATCAATAATGTGACTGACCCAATTCAAGTTAATTAACCTCTGAATGATTTTACTGCACCAACTAACTATTGCCACTGGTAGTAAAATAAAAATGAAAGTACTGACAACAACATAAGACAGGACTTACAAATATCAAGAAATGAACAAGAAATGTTATGTGGAAAAGCCAGATTTAAAAACTTTAACACAAAATGACAAGGGGAAATAATCCATAATAAAGCCAGGTAGAGTTGCAGTTACTTTCTATTTCTGTTCATCACATGGTATGTTTTCACTGTATGAAGTTTCATCAAAATCTAACAATAAATGGCTGAGATATTTGCTAAAATGAAACCTTTCACAGTTTTAACGACACCGGACACCCGCCCGCTCCAGTTTCACCAAACTATTAGCAGAACTAATTGGTAGAAAAATCAGGCTAAAAATTAGACAGCTGTGTCAACCTGACAATATTGTCAGTCCTGGTGCTTCTACAGTAACACAAATTTAATTTTGGAAGAATTTTCAAGAAAATATTTGCATTCAGACCTGATTTTTTACATCAAAATATACATCAATTTAAACAGGTCTCAGATTAGACACAAAAATACAGTTCACTGGATTATTTATGAAGCCTGCTTAATAAAACAAACTGACAATGACATTTAGGGTCACAGACAACAACCATCTTTATCTTTATATTCATATACACTGCCCTATAAAAGTTCATTCACAATACTAATAATCAAATAGCTACCAATTCTAAGTTCAAAGTAGTAAATATATAACATCATGGTTAATTTAGTTCATTATTCATGCAATGAAAACAAAATTTCAATGGATACATTTCATTTTTGAGTCGCAGCAAGTTTCCAAAACTATGGTCAATGTATAACAATGAACCAACATCAAGTTTGATATATTTTGTCATTTCATATCCAAGATAAAAATAATTGATTTCAAAAGAAAAATTAAAATTCATTTAGCATTTTTGTTGTTTTTGACATATTTTAAGACTCTATTGAGAACTATGTAAATTGTAAAAGTATGAAGGAACTTATGGAAGGCAATGTATATTACAGTATCCAATATTTATCATATCTGCATCTTGAAAACAAATCATCTTAGTAAATCAACTAACAATGTTTGTGTCTTATGATGCAGCCCATTTTTATAAAACTAAGTGAAAACACTGAGTATTTGTTAAAACAAGAAGCGCCGCAATGGGACAAAACCAGGTTCTCAACAAATAAGCATCCCTTACTTCCAAGTTGAATTTTCAAAAGAAAATTAATGACTGTTTTTTTTAAGGTTAGATTAAAACTGTCAAAATACTCATCTATGCCTTTAAAATGACCACAAGAATACATTTACAATTCATGCAAAATTGAAGTTTTCAAAGCGAGCTGTGTCAGAGAAATTGAACAAAGGCATTCTATACCCCTTCCCTAAGTACATCATACTTTTCCTCCAACTTTTATATATATATATATAGCCTGTACATGTTGACCAGAGACAAATGAACACAAAAACTAATTATTCAGTGAAAACACAATGGCTAACTTATCTTATGAGATATTAATATTGTAAACCTAGTCTAAGGTCAATGTGAGTAAGCTATAAACCATTAATGTCCTGATACAAAAAATCTTCCTAAGTAATTTAAATATATTCTTTGAACTTGTAAGAAATTTATCAGTGGTTCATGATAATTATATAATTACAGTGAGAAACACAAATACCAAATTAATTTTACAAGGAAATAAATATTAGATCAGGGATAGCAAAAACTCATGCTACCTGCATAAACATATAAAAATGAAGAGTTTATGATCGACAATTAAATCAAATCAAAATGAGTTCAAATGGCTGTATTATTCAGAAACTACAATGAAGATATAGGGTAATAGAGGAGAAGTAGATGATCTAAAAATAAACTTTTTCTCTTTCTTTTACATAGTTATCATTGAAACTATGCTTAAGTTAAACAAATCTAAAATCCAAAACATCAACTTTAATGTGACTTGATATACAAAACTAAGATGGGTGAACCATTTTATCTCTGCTAATCTTTATGTATAGATGGTACAAATATTATGTGCATAAAGTTTAGTGAATTTTATGTCTCACTTATAATATACAAAATTTATTATTTTCATAAGAATAATGCATATTTTAAGTAATGATTTCATTATTATTTAAATGAATTGTTTAAATTATTATCATATTTATTTTGCACATAATTTTACACTAGTTTTTACAATATCTTATATACTTAATCAGTAATAACAAAGGAACTAGCCACAAGTTTATTTTCTTTCTTATCTTGATTTCCATCACATACAATATAAATATCTTTGACTAAAAGTAGAACTTATATGCAAGAAGTACTATACCTCGTGAAATCTACACTTCGTGACATATTTATTTCTTAACTGCTTATTATCATTATTTTGGTGGATTTTGTGTGTAACATTTTCACTTATTTAATAATTAACTCTGTGACAACTTTGTGGAATAACATATAGACTTACATGAGTAGACAACAATTACAGCACCAGTTAACCTGAAAGTTTCCATATATTAGAATGGTTAAAAATGGCCAAAAGATATTTCAATGAAGTTAGATTTGTGGGAAAAATTATCACTCTTGGTATCTGAACTATCCTTTAAATATAGTAAAATAACCATTTTGAAAACACAGTCAACATTTATCACCATGAAAAGACAGCATAGACCTGGCAAAAAACTAGAAGTAAATGTAAAGAACTTAGCTTAATTTTTTCTTTGTCACTGTGCTGGTCCAATCTAACTGGTCTTCCATCTTTCTCCTTCGAGACATCCAGTGAATTATGTTCCTTTGAAAGATTGAAAACTGCTTGGCATGACATCACTTCGAAAAAATCCTGAAACAATTGATAATTTATAAACTAAATAAAATGGAATAATTAATTCTTCAATAAGAATACTGGTTATTTATAAATGGTCAACATCTACCTCGGCTAAATGTCTGTTAAATTTTGGGAAAAAACTATTGACCTTTTGTCAAGCCCTGTCAATGTGTTACTCAGGTTAGTCAAATCACTTCTATCATTGACAGTACAGGTCTTATTTTGTACAAATCTTCCTCTGCATGAATTCAAGGGCAGCGAAATCAATTGTCCGTATTGTATGTCTTGTCCCAAGGCTAATATGGACAAGTGGATTTTTCAATGTTCATACAGACAAGTAACTTTACCAATTGCCAAGAACGGACAAGTAAACAATTTTAAAATGTCGCCAGCCCTGATGATGGTAGAATTTCTACATGAACTCACATATTTTAAAGATTTACAAATTTAAGAATATCTTTATAAAATGACAAAACTTCTGATATCAAAACATAACAATGAGAGTTTATTCTATACAAGAATGAAACATGGAGTAACAAAAAAATCTCCAATATATCTCAAGAACTATACGTGTTGTTGTTGTTTCATAGTCATTGTAACATGGAGTTACACTATCTCCAACTATTTACTGTTTTATGGCTGCCAAAAATTTCCAGAAATGATTTTATTTTTTCATATTTTTTTATTTTATAATTTTATCTCAATGTCAAAATCTAAAACTGTACCAACCCAAACTTTCTATGGATATATTGAAAATGCCATATTTCATAGGAAAAGGAGGTAATTACTTACTCCAGATGACATTCTATGATTTATTGTCAATTACTTTGGAAGCACAAGCTATGTTATGAATCTAATCCGTACAAAATGTATGCCCCTTCCAAGCTCAGTGAATACTCTGAGCTGCCCAGCTAGCTCAGTTGGTTGCAAAAAAGTCTACTGATTGAGGAGTTGTTGGTTCGATTCCTGAGCAGGGCATTTTTCTGTAGAGCTTGGTCATGAAATAATTTTTATGGCCATTCACCCTCCTACCAATGATACTTAATCATGTAGGGCAGTTGTCAGTCACTGACTGAAGTATGCACCTAGTAGTTGGTTATCAGCTGAATCCAGAGATTAAGCCTTTCCAGAACAGTGAATAGGTGGACTGACTGCCCTTATATGACCTTATACAATGTGTTGCAATGGTGTTAAACCCAACGAACAAGAAATAATACACAACTAACACCAGTGCTAGGACAATAAAATGCAAGCCTTTATTTCTATTATGGTCCATTGAGTAAAGCTAGCTATGAAGAAACTAGGGGCATGTTCTGCAAGGTGATCGCTAGCTGTCTCTTTTTGAATGCAATTTTTTGTAGCATAAAAGGTCTATGGAACGGTTTGCTCCAAGCTAGCAAAAACAAATGGCGACTTCCTCAAACAATTAGTTCAAAATTGTGAGATGAAAAATATTTAAATCAATTATCCCATGAATATTCTTTTTAACCACTTTGACAAAATACATGTAAATGCATTAAATGAAATATATATCAGTATTCTTGAAAAAGACACATGATCTCACAGGGGGCAGCCATTTTGAAATGAGCAGAAGTGTTCAAAATGATGCGGCTAGCTAGAAAAAAACTTGCTTCGTTTCGCAAGCTAGCGATTTAATTTGCTTGATCGAAGCAAACCATTCCGTAGGAAATCGCTACTAAGCGCTAGCTAGCGATTGCCTTGTCTAACGTGCCCTTGAACATTGACCAGCTAAACATGCATAGATAAGGTGATACTGGGATGAAATAAAAGTCTTAGTGCTTACCCCTGTCATATCTTGTACACGATCACAGTTCTAACTGTAGAGTATAGCTGATGATAATGTATATCAGGATTCCAGAACCATAAATGTCCAAGTCACCATTTATTGAAAACAATATGCCATAATTATTGGGCATCAACATCTGAAAAGATTAATCAAAACAACAATGCATGATAAAGAATGAGGTGTTTATAAGTTTTTATTATGTCTACAACAATAACCTGATGAGGTAAACAAATCATTCACAGTGCACCAGATTATATGTCAATCATCCTTGTTAAAAAGAGACTCACAAGTGTAAGCTGTACATAGGTTACAATGGGAAAACACCAAACTTAATAGAGCCAACTCAGCTATCAGATTACTTACAATGGAAAATACCAAACTCTCCCTTTTGCAAATAAGAAACTAACTTGATAATTAGTTGGTATAAATTTTATGAGGATATTTTCAATTTGGCTCAATTAGACTCAAAATTCTATCTTTCTATGGAATGAATGGTCATACCCTGGGTCTGCACATAATGCATTCTTGTAGAGCAGACAGACCCTCATTAAATCAAACAAAACAAAATAACATGGCTCAAGCATGTCCATGCAGCATCCCGTTATTTCCACTTTTCCTTGATGGAAGAAACACCAGGAAATGTCAGTGTTATTTCAGCACCTCAACAATTGTCGTTAGTTCGCCCAAATACACCTTATATCATTCAAGTTGTGAGGGGAAGCCATTGAATTCGTAGAGCAGTTTTTGCTAAAACTGAAATAAGTTCACAATAACACGTGCTTATAGCACGTGCACCCACAAAATTTCGCCATTGACCATGTCAATGTCCTATTGGATAAGATGCCAAATTCAACATAAAACATATTTTCCTTCCAAATCCACCAATTGTTAGAAAGTAAATAATCTAAATGTTCGATTGCTGACAAAATTTACTGAAATTATTCAATCATTGATGAGGATCGTTCGGATTTTATTTTTTTCTATTTTCTCCAAACTTTGCACGTCAGCCATTGTGGATGATTTGTCGACGTGAATTTTCAGATTCGCATTTTCGGTTTGTGCAAACTTTCAGATTCAAAAATAATAATTTATGAATTTTACAGGTTTTAATGACATCGTCACCATGTTAACATATCATAAATCACAACAACAATCGATTTAATCTTAAAAAACTTACCCGACAATAAAAACCGTCTACTCGTTGCCCGACCTAACATGGAAAGAAAGTGAGCATGGTCTATTGAATATTTAGACTAGCCAATCAGGTTGATTCACGTGACCAACTAAGTCACCATCGGACCCAGAATAATCGCCCAGAGTTCCACATAAGAGACTAAATTTATCAATTTATGATTGTCTTTGTCATGAAATATTTATAAAGTGTAAAAAATATTTTATTTAATTATAACCTTAACTTCGCCAATCATACATTTCTAAAGGGTTTCGATCGTTAGTCCAAGGATTTAATTTAATAATATCATTATTCTGTTATATAAACCCCATGCATTGGCGTAGCTTCTTATAGGCACACAAGGCACGTGCCTACACTTTTTTGAAAATTCGCAAAAATAAAAGGGCTGAAAATGCCAAAAATGCAATAAAAATCGTATGCTGAAGGGTACGAGCAGTATGGATTGTACCATCGCTTTTGAAAATAATGCTCAATAAAAAACAATTAGTCAGTCTAGAATTAACATAAGGTTAACCATAAGAAATGGTCATGATACAATGGCTGAATTATACTTATAAAGGGAGGTAAGTCAAGCAGCTGTTACAGTAAATAATTGATGGCGTCATACATCTGACGTCACCAGACCCTCGGACCCCCCTAGGTTACCTGTGCCTACACATTTATTTAGGGAAAGCTACGCCCCTGCCCTGGTTGGTGCGACAAAAGCTTATTGGCAAACATCTGCAAGAAGAGCATTTTATCTATAAAGTTTAAATGCAGCGTAATAAAATCACAATCATGGCTGTCATTAATCATAATGCGATATTTGTTGGCTTGATCATTAGTTTATGACCAGAGATATAGTAGGCCTAAGTTTGAAAGTATATTTCTTTGAACTACTTGGATCTTACGGTTGTATTTAAATATACTTGACGAAACCTCTAAGAACACCGATTTCAATGTTGTAAGAAATTTTCATTTTTCAACATTTAAGTCCAATCGATAATAGAAATGTGTACTGGACTATACTGTCGTCTGCTTGCATGAATTTCATGCTTCTTAATTGACGCAAAATTGGATTTGCCGTGCATGTGCAGAAAAGCGGAAATGCACACGTGCGTATCGTGAAAAATTGCACGTTGTCAGTTTTAGTGAAAATCATTAGTGTGCCGATATGCACAACGAAAAATCGAGAAATGTCTCGAATGTGGCTTCAAAAACGAGTAATTGCCTTAGGTCTTTTTCCAGACGGTGCGTCACCTGCAGAATAAGACTTCTAATTGCTAATTTTCTGTTCAATCATAACAATTAGAAAATTCTCCCATATCAACGCATGCGCAACAAAAATGGCTTTGCATTGATGGCCCAAAGCCCATTTCCATCATCGATCAGACTTTAATGTTGAAAAATAAGACTTCCTACAATACTGAAATTGGAGTACTTAGAATTAAGTTTCGTTAAGTATACTATTTCTGGACCCTGTGGAAGTGTAACTCGTGGTAATTTTATGCAACAAATGCTTTGAACAGTAGATCAACGTTATGTGACATTGTTCAATATTAAATGTGAAGTTGAACTAAAGAATTAGCAATGTCTCTTGTTGAACACCGTCTAAAACTTTTAATGCAAGTTTTACAATTTATTACATGATAAGGGAAGTAACTGCAACGGTCGAACCCGACAGCTGTATTGAAGTTAGCTCCCTTAGTTGCTGAACATGTCAACTTCGTAAGAAATTGAATGATTTCAAAATTAATATATATCAGAAGTAATATACATGATTATCATTAATATGTAGCGTTTTTCTGCAAATAGTGTATAATGTGGTAACAAATTGTGGTTGTCGTTCGAAGGTTTGGACCCCTCCATAGAAAAAGTTCGGACCCCACCCCCCGAAAAAAATCCTGGAACCGCCCTGTAATAAAGTGAAAATTATCAGGTAATCGTATACCTTTAAAGTAAGCCCTAATTTACCAGTAGCCTCTGTATATATGGCAAAACCTCTTATCAGTTATGTCACGGGAAAATAACGGACTGCAGTGAGTTTGATTGTAACCAACAGTATCGTAGTCTGTTCATATTACACTCAGATCGAGACCCAAGTTTTCAATCCCTGACTACATCGCGTTTTCTTTAACAGAAATATGGACATAATTTATATTGAGAGCAAACATAAATATTTAGTAATTCATTTTGTGTACATTTATAAGCAGTTACTAATATTATAAATATATATACATGTATATATATACACACACTTGAGAGTATTTAATATATCATCATCAAATATTAAATACTCACAAGTGTTTATAATATATACACATAACCTGGAAAAGTTTTTTATTATCACACTATATACATAGTCTTAAATATACAAAATTTGGAAAAACAAACATAAATATTTGATTGTGAGGTAATTGACTTTAATACCAATGAAGTTTTCAATTATCAGTTTTTGTTTTAAAATTTACTATTGATTAATATATATATAACTGTAGAAATCAAAGATTTCAGTATTAATTAATCTTTTGTTTAAGAAGATAATTTTTAACGGTTATCGCAAACAAATGATGTTTCAAGGCATTCTTCAATTCACTTAATAATCCAGGGCCGGATCCAGAAGGGTCGTAAGTGGGGGGACACAGATGGTGGGTTCTGGAGGGGTACCCCCTCCCGACGGTATAGAAATTTTTGAGATTTTCGCATGTCAAAGGTGTAAATCTGAGCACTTTAAAATGCTCTTTTAAACAACTTAAATGAAGCTAAAACTAGGTTAATTACAATTTTTTCTGTAGAAAAGTGATGCAATGCGTAACAATTCAGATTCATGTGATTGATTAGCTTTTGATAAATATTCATAAATAAAGAAAATGCATTCATGTAAGTTAGATCACAGGGCCTGATACAGAGGAGTCGTTACTGGGGAGTACGGTTGGGGTGGGTATTGGAGGGGTATCCCCTACCGAAGATGTAGAATTTTTTTTAATTTTTTCATGTCAAAGGTGAAAATCTGAGCACTTTTGAACACACTTTAAAAGAATTAATTGAAGCTAAAATTTGGTAAATCATCATTACATTTTAAGCACTTTTGGGCACTACCTAGGAAATATTGAGCGCTATATAATTGAGGTATCCTTCATGCATGTGCCCGTTTTGTTCGTTTAGATTTAATTTGTTGGCTTATTAAATCCCATTCTCGTACCCCGAAGTTTTCAAGGAACGAGAATGGCTAAAATCCTGATTTACAAAAAAATCAGCAATTTCATCATGTCAATGCCAAGAAATTATAAAAAATGCACTTGGTAACTTGTATAAAATCACCGAATGCAATGAGAAAATTCTCCGATTTAACATCCAAAAAAGCCGGTTTATGATACGTTGTTTTTTTAATAAGAGGCTTAGTTTATTGTGTTGAAATTCAGCGTTGAACATTGTGAGTTTTTCGGACGTTTCAGTGGATTTACAAGAATGGTTGTTGGGACGATCCAAAACGTGAAAATCTTTCGAAGAATCGCATTTTTCGATTCCTTTGGAAAAAAACATTAGCAATACAAGTATTTTAAACACGTAAAATGATATAAAATAAAATCAACGATTTAAAAATTAACGAAACACAAGCCTATTAATGTATTATTGGATGAAAGAAATGATTAATTTTTGTCTTCTTTTTCGTTAGAAAACTTGTTGTAGGGTAGGTCACTCTTGAAAAGTTACTTGAAAGTTTAATTCATTTACCTACATTTTCTAAAAAAAACAAAACAACAACATAAAACGCTCGCTTTTTTTCCGATTTTAACTAACTTTTAATTAACTCATTTTAATGACAAACATTCATTCCACTATACTCGGTTTTTCTCAGTCTACTACTTGATAAGCAAAACGCCGATGTCCTCCATAAATACTTAATTTATGTTTAGGCTCGGTCATTTTTTAAAAGTTATTCGGAATTTTAATACCATAAAAATCATCAGACGATCGTGCATGTTTTCGAAATTAACTTAGATCGAGTGTCATAGTAGTGACGTGTAAAATGCACTTGACTAGCTGTCCTCGTCTTTTCTCTGTCTAACTTGCTATGAAAACGCCGATGATATCCACAAGTAAATAAGATTAGAGAGCGCACAATAACCAAATTTAGGCCTCGTAAGCTAGTTACCATGGTAATTTCACTGGTGACGGTCTTAAATATACTGTTGAGGTTTGTGTAATATAGACAATAAACAATTGGTATCTATGTGTCCGTATAGAGGGACCATACACTTGCGCGATCAATGATTTGAAGGCCCGATCTGGGTACCCTGAGATGCTTGAATGTATCAATTTAGATCATTATCTTTTTTAATAGCTCGGATGGATGATTGCATATTAAAATTAATCTAAAAAGTCGAGTTGATATTGCTTTGATGGTGCCGATTTTGTGTCCCTTTCTTTGTATGAGAGTCAATATCTGTGGGGCCAGGTGGGGGGGGGGGCACGTGCCTCCCCCGGTAAATCCGGGTCTGTAATCACATATACACTTTCATTTTCACAGTTTGTTTCTGTTCTATAGGGATAGTTGGGGGTAATCATCGATAAATAACGTATACAAATATATTCTATTGTAATTAAATTCGGGCTAAATTATATCATGCTTTACAAAACATCCCCTTTTGAAGTTTAAATACTTGCCGCTTTGTATAATTGTTAAAGTAGATTTATTGATTGTATTTAACCTTTTAATATAATAGACCGATGTACGCTTATTACATAATATCGAAGTATAATTCAAATCAACGTACTGAGTACTACTCATCTTTACATTCAATACATAATGTCTTGAAATTATTGAACAATTTCCATCGGAAAACACATTAATATTTAATGTAAAAACATATCAACAAGCAACATATTGATTCATCAACTTTATTAATATATCATATACATGTATGTAAAATAATGATAATATAAAGTTCTAGACTTAGATGTATAAATTCAATTTTATTAATTTCCAAAATTTTAAGTGTTTATAAGTTCACATAAATATATATACATATTTATGCTCTTGGGTTGAAATACATTTACATCATGCTGCATGTCGATCACAAACGCTGCGAAATAAAATAAAATGATGTAATTTCATAATTTCAATAATATAACGATTTATAATTTATTTTGTAGGCCTATTCCGGTTGATTACTCAACGGAGTTGTCGTTCTTATAACACCACACACATCAAATGAAGGCCTATTTCAAATGATCATACCCATCACATTGCGCGGTCCTGTAAAACATTGAATGATCATAAAATTGTCTTTTTCATTTTGTAGAAACATAGTTTGGTGACCTAACATTTTTCAAAGAGGGTTTGATCGACTTTTTTTTCAAATTTCAAGGAAGGTTTTGTTAATTTTTATCTCATAGCTCTACCACACACCTCTCACGAATAATACATACACATAATGTCACGATGAATTCATCCATCATCCTGTACCACAGACAACTAGTATTTTCCTTTCCATAACGTATGTTTAAATGTGTGATAAATGCTTCTTGAACTTGTAAACCAGTTTTTAACTTCTTTTATTCTAAGGACTGGCAAATATTTACCAAAAATGTACAAAGATATTTTTCTGTTTCAATACGAGATAATGTAAATGTTTTTATTTATTTTATTTGTATTAAAACTGTATATGAAATAATAGGCCCCTGGTTCGTGATCGCTTAAATGTCCTCTTGACAGGGGAGATAACAATGTGTTAAAACTTCCTCAACCGTCCGTTGTAGTTACGTCCCTTAGTCGCGAAAATTAATTTCATAGGCAATATTTTTTTTCAAGTGAACAAACAAGTTTGACTCAATCCTGTGAAAAGGAAAAGAGAATTATAGAAAAACAAACGAAAATTAAACTGACGCATGTAAGTATTTATCCATAACATTTTCAATTCTTCGAAAATAATAATGGATGATGAAGTGTACGTAATTCGGACAGGAAACGATTTCGGATTATTAATCTTGATTTGATACGTTGTTACATCTTGCGTCATTTTTACCCCGTGCATGACTGACAAGCGTCAATGGTCAAGTGTAATATTATTTTTTTAAAATATCATTTGAAGAACAAAGATAATAAAACTCACTAATTATTTTTTTTAGTCTTACAGTTTTTGCAAACTTCATTGTCACTGAGTTGTAGCTGATATTATATCCTAGTCTGTATATTTCATAAGAGTTTTTAGAATTATTCAATCATTGCTTAAAATTTTCTCAAGCACTAGCTCTATCTTTCATGTTTTATTGTAGAGCCTAACGGGCAAACTTATCAACTAGCCTGACTATGTAAAATAAGTAATTTTCTCTAGCCTGAAACAGTTTTCTCTTGCTCCTGGCTTGTGCCGTGATGGGTTAAGGCCAAGACTCATTAATTGATCTGATGAGGTTAGTAAAGGTGGTCACAGAATCTGTAGACATATTAGGGGCAGATCCAGGATTTTTTCTAAGGAGGTCCAAATTTTTTCTAAGGGGTCCAAAATTTTTCTAAGGGGGGGAGTCCAAACATTCAAACGAAAAGCACATTATACATTGTACACTGTTTGCAGATTAAGGCAAGATAAATCATGTTATAATATAAACTTAATAACCATCAGATCTTTGTTAAGGACCCTTCATGCTAGTTAAAAATGGTTTACAGTTAAAAAATACTCTTGTGAATGGGTACATTTTGGAAATTTCATGATGGGGTCCTAACTCCCCTGATCAGGTGAAATTTCCAGTCTCTGGTGATGATGAAGATATAAGTCAGTCCTTGCATAAATTTGATTACAATGTTCTTCATGGTGCAGCCGCCTAGCTAGCTCAGTTGGTAACACACAAGTCTACTGATGGAGGGGTCGTGGGTTCGATTCCCTGGCGGGGCATACTTTTGTGGAGCTTGGTCATGAAATAATTTCTACAGCCATTCTCCCTCCTACCAATGATTTTTAATTATGTAGGGCAGTTGTCAGTCACTGACAAAAGTATGTGCTTAATAGTTGGTTAAAAGCTAAATCCAGAGATTTGGCCTTTCCAGGAGGAGTGAGTAGGTTGACTGACTGCTGTTATATGACTTATACAAAGAGTTGCTACAGCGTTAAACCCAACAAAAACAAACAAACAAACAAACAAACAAATCTTCATGGTGCTTTTATTGAGACTCATTCATTCAAACATTTGTAAGTCCAGTTTTCTGTCCAATTTAATCCCTAGATAAAATGCATCAGTGAAGGAGTCTACTGAAATATTGTCCTACTATTGTAAGACCCTGAATTGCATCGATCATCTTAATACAGGTTGACTTGGTCTTTTTCATTTAAATAATTATCATTTTATAATGGGATTCTGTATTCAGAGATTAGTGTGTTAGTCAAGAACCCGTTAATCAAGCGTTATTTGTTGTTGTACTAAAATACATCCAGTAAACTCATTGATACTCATTTATAGGGGTGTAACAATACGGTGTAACAATACGGTGAAAACTGTATTGCAATATATTGCAATACATGAAACCCGTATTGCAATATATTGCAATACATATTGTTTTTTGCGCATGCATGCGTAGCATGAATTAATGCATGTGCATCGTCTTTATTTGATCAATATTGCACATCGATGTACTTTTAAATGATCTATACGTATTATGCAAATGTTTGAATAAGTTAGAAAAAAGGTTTTGGATGGACGTTCAAAGGTAATTATTCTCTCACTTTACGAAAAATATTTCAAGTTTCCGAACACATTTTTACATTTATTTAAACATTTAAATTTCAGACTCTGATAAAATAATCAGTACGAAACATTACTAAAAAAACCGGTTCAGAGAAAAACGAACTGGTTAAAAAACCGTCGGAAGTCGTATTGCAATATTAACCGGTATATCGGTTAACCGTTACACCCCTACTCATATAAAATCATGTGACATTGAATCCAGACGTCTTTGGTTTGATCTCAAAGTACTTATCTTGGTGGAATTCTGTAATGTAATATTTTCTATGGCAATTCTGTTACATACATTAGTATCAAATAGAGCAGATGTCAGTCACTGGCCAGAGTATGTTCTTAGTAATGAATTCAAGGTGTTTGGGAGATAATTCAGGGGAGGTAATCGTTATTGTAATATAGTAGATTAAATATCAGAACTTATTATTGACATAAATCAAGCATATCTTTTACCGCCTTACCCCTATGTTGCACTGGAAGAGAAGATGTCGAAATAAACTTGTGAAACGTTTTGTAGTGTTTTTTATCATTTAATAGTAGTTTTTAGACCTTTCGAGGTCTCTATTGAACACAAGGTTAAAAGTTTTGGGTCCTGAGATTTAATTCTGTCTGTGGTGCCTGGCTTCATATGTTTAAAGTTGTGGTACTAAAGACAGTGACTATAATGAGAGACTGTCACAATAAGACTGAACTCTTGTTTAATGTACTGGTACTGAAGTCCATAATTGATGATCATAAAATAATGCGTTCCTATACACATGTATAGTCCCTTGTATACATGTACTCTACCTTTTGTAGAATATCATAATTTTAGAATAGTTACAACTCATTCATGATAATATGTACGAGTTGTCGTTTATTTGTATGACAAATTATTATTATATATTATTACATATTTTTACGACTCTTGTGCCAGACAGGGAATATCCATGTTTTTTTCTAGGGGGTGGTCTAAACTTTCGAACCACAACCACATTATACACTGTTTGCAGAATAACTCAACATATTAATAACAAAAGTACATAAAATAATCATTAGATCTATGTTATGCATGGAGAAAAATTGCTTCATGCTACTATAAAATGGCTAACAGTTTAAAACACACACGTGCACGGGCACATTTTAGAAATTTCAGAGGGGGTCTAGAGCCCTCTGACCCCCCCCGACTAGATACGCCTTTGCGCGGGTTCACAGTAATTTGATTTTCATCATAACTATTCTCACATTTATCTGATCTAAATTTAGACATGGGAATTCAAAGCTGTTACTAAAATTATCTGTCTATGAATAGATTATACACATTTATCTGTGACGTACTGAAACTATTCAATATCATATGACTATACTCCACATAGTTACAGAAATGATATCCGTCTGCTTAACCCAGTATTAAATGTCACCGAGGTAAGTACAATATTTGTTAACTTATTTCAATATGCTATTGTTAAAGGATAGTTATGATATCTGCTTGACTACTTTAAGATGAATTATGTTTTGTTGAACAAAGTTTTATTTATTTATCTTAAAATTCAAGTAAAGAATGTACTTTGTAAATATCCAACAATATTTTTTGTTGCATAATATTATACGAGTTCAAATTAGAGACTTTAGTCAGTTATCTTTCCTTGATAAAATCTGAAGCAATCCAATTGGTAAGTAGGTCCTTACAGTTGGAATCCTCAGATTTTATCATTGAAGTCCTATATAAGGATAACAAAATATTTCATCTAATATCTTTCTTGTTAATGAAGATAATAACAGAACCGATTAAATTTGTATAGTTCTTGACCCTAAAAATACTTTGCTTTAATTTCAAACAATTTAAATGATTTATAAAAAAGTTATGTAAGATAAAATTTTGCAAATTGACATTGAAAAGTAAGGGTAAAATCCGAGTAATCCTACTAGTTAGACCTACCTATTTGAAGAGTATACAAGGGGAAATAACTGACTAAAGTCCCTAATTCCCTGCTGAGAGAATTTCCCTTTATTGAATTCAATTAAAATAGCCACGCCTTAAAATGACCCCGAATTGTGTTGACATGGCGTTAAATCCAGTAAAAAAAAATAAAAATAATGTAACCGCTGTGGAGAGTTAGATATGAATTAAAACTTTAGTTGGTGGCGAGTATTCTTGGATAGTAAAGAAATGTAAATATTTTTATGAGTTAGATTGTCAGACCGCCATGATTGTAAAGTTTATATGTTTAAGCCACTAATTGTATAGTAAAGTGTGTTTTATGGACTTAAATTTATCGACATTTGTTAACATAGGTCTAACTTTAGACTACAATGGATTTAAATTATTCATTAAAGGTAGGGTTAATTCTTTGTTCGTTTTGAAAACTGATAAATGTTACATTTCAACTGTTAGCGATAAGGCAAAAGTTGGGATCCCCCTAAAAAATCTAATATATGAGTCAATATCGTATGATCTGATTGACCAATGAAAATACTCGAAACATTAATGATTACATGTACTTAAAAATGTATATGAAGATTTTTGGAAACCCATCATATATGGCATGCTGCCAGATCTATAGAGGGCTCTGTAGTGGTTATTTGACCAATGAAAGCGTGACTGATCATCACGTGATAATTGTTCAAGCCCAGTGATTGGTTATCAATTTGATATGGCTGAATATGTGAGTTAAGATTGTAACCTAATTCATTTGAACGGAAGATATTCTTAATATATGTATGTTACTTTTTATTTATATTGTATTGTTGAAGGATAGATATAATATATGTGCTTGACTATTTTAAGATGATTTATGTTTTGTTGAACAAAGTTTTATTGAATAATCATAAAATTCAGGTAAAGAATGTACATATGTAAATATCTAACTTTATTTTTCATTCGTTGCATAATATCATATGAGTTCAAATTTCCTGCAGAGAGAATTTCCCTTTGTTGAATTTAATTAAAATAGTCACGCGTAATGTAACCGCAGTGGAGAGTTTGATATGAATTAAAACTTTAGTTAGTTAATGGTGGCCAGTATACCTGAATAGTAAAAGAGTTGTAAATATTTTGATGAGGTAGATTGTCAGACCGCCATTATTGTAAAGTTTATATGTTTAAGCCACTGATTGTATGTAAAGTGTGTCTTATGGACTTAAATTTATTGACATTTGTTAACATAGGTCTAACTTTAGACTAAAATAGATTTAATTTAGTCATGGAAGAAGGTAGGGTTAATTCTTTGTTTGTATTGAAAAAACAATAAATGTTACATTTCAACTGTAAGAGATAGGCAAACGTTGGGATCCCATTAAAATCTAATTTATGAGTCAACATCGTATGATTTGATTGACCAATGAAAATACTCGAAACATAAATGATATCAAGTACTTAACTATGTATATGTAGATTTTTGGGAAACCATCGTACTTTGAACATTATTTAGATGAGGAATTTCAAATCATATCATTCTGCAAATGTATCAGTGTTTGGTTAATAAATGAATTTATGAATTCTTGTTATTGTATACATTATGAATACATGTTGTTTACAATGGACTAAATAAAGTGATTTATTGAGACAGGTAACATTTTAATCTTGTAGTTACATGTTTAAATTTACTATCGGCTTACCTTAGACATTTTCGTATCCAGAGGTTATCAAGATTATTTGTAATAATCAAAACAAAGAGCATCAAAACAAAAAACTTTTACTTTTCACCTTCTCTCTTTTAACGTAAATGATGCTTAAGATATTAACTGAAATTTAAATAGATCTACTTAAATACTTTAACTTGTAATTTTCTCCTTTTGAATTCCTATCGTTATTACCAGAAGTATTCATAATGATGGGACAGGTCTCGACATTACTGTCCATTTTGTCCTAGTCCTATATATAAGACCCTTCTGTAACTCATTTCACATTAGGACATTATTCTGTTACGGCAGGATCTTATCGGCTTCCATAAAGTTAATTGTAGCAAAACACGCACGGATTTTAGTGCGCGATTTAAACAAGTGTAATTAGTTACTATTAAGCAATTTTCATAACAAACTCTATTAGACCGCTAGTATATACAATAATTAATCACATTATAATTTAAGAATTACAATAGGTCATCTCAGCAAGTAGAAATATACCATTGTTTCCGTTAATCAGGCCCGTAGGAACAGGGGGGATAGGGGGGGCTTAGCCCCCCCAATACTTTCAGCAGTTATAGTGATTGAGGATCTTTATTTAATCTGTCACACTAAATTGATTGATACATGTGTGCTTTTTCGGCAAAATCAATATTGCAAACACTTATTATGGAACAAGATGCTCAAATGCAGTGTAAAATTGAACTTAATCATATGTGCTGTAACATTAGGTAACGTTTTCTTTTTCTTAAAATAAATCTCAACAAGTTAGCCTCCCCTCCCAATCTGAAAATGCTTCCTATGTGCTTGGTTAAGTCCATAAAATCTTTCGTCTTAATAACAATGCTAAATTCCAGTCACATGGTACCATTTCCCGAATCGTTACTGATAAACGCCAAATTAAATCCGGATTACAAATGCGATTATTTTTAACTTTCGGGAGACAAAAATATAGCTAAATGTAACTATTGTGTTAATTGAATTGTTAGAAAGTAATTTTGTTTCAACGACGATGGGAGTTTAGTGTTAGAAGTATTCAAATCGAAAGTGTAGATTTTTGAGTTACGGAAAAAAATGAATTAATTCTACAAAATAAGGTTTTTTTTATATCTTATGTTATAATATGATAGATAAATGTGTCTGTTAGTGTTAGTAACGTGTAAAAAAAATTATTTTTTGAAAATATTGAATTACAGTGAACTTGACAGTTCCAAGCCAGTAACGAAACAAACGATGCGTGTCTCTTCAAAGAGAAAGTTGTGGAAATCAAACCTGCATAAAATGATTAACAAAAACTTCAACCTTATCATGCTATAATAAATAAATAGTGTTTATTTGCTTTTAATTTTCTACAATTTTCGAAATTGCATGTTGCAAACTCGATAGTTACGGGTCGCACTTGCCAATGGGTGCCAATTTATACCATAATTAGACTTTAAACAGGTAAACAATCGAAAATAAGCCTCATATCATGTTATACAAAGTGGTACTTGTGGTGTGTGTGTGGTGTGTGGTTTTTCGTGAGGCCGCTTGCCAATTCCGTGTCACATGACAGATGCTTGTCTCTTTAATCAGGAGTGGTCTCAACAGTATGGTGGCTGATTTATGCCATGTCGTATTTTCGTTTCTTCGCCGCAAAGAAACGAAAAAAACATACAACAGGGTTAAAATCAATAAAACTGCCGACCTTTTGTCAATAAAGACTTTATCTCCAGGGCTTTTTCTCCTTATATAACAGGGGCCGTTTACAGGCGCCTTCCCTTTCTGAAATTTCTTTAAAATCTTGCAATTTTCCCCAAATTTGGATTTTTCATTCCCCAATCAATGAAATTGCAATAAAATTTCCCCCTTGTTCTATACAAAGCAATGCTCCAGGCCTTTTCCCCACATACTGAGAAAAAGCCCTGATCTCATATTTTCTTCCAAGTTAAACAAAAATAAAGCTCGTTAATGAAAGATCTAATCATGTCACTTGCAATTACCTATTGCAAATAAAAACAAGTACTGTACCATAAATACAATTTGTTGCGTGTTAAAAGTAAAACTCAAAATATCAAACAATAATTGTATTTAATTGACAAATATTTTACATATGGGATAAAATCATTTATTAAATCAATTTTAAATGTTAAAAAATACTTTTTAATTAAAATAAATGATTGTATATAATATAACTTAAGTTTTGACCCGAAATTGTCACGTGCTTACCAGGTCAAATTGTTTGCATAATTGTCGATGAAACAAATCTATGAGTTTAATCGTTTTCACCGATAAATTTCCGGCAAAATGATGTGCAAAAAGGACTTATTTTATCTAAATTGTGGATATAAATCGCTGGACGCATGGACGAAATGTTCACGTACTATCGCATAGGTTAGAAAAGATGCTGTTTTGTGTTTCATGACTATGACTTCCGGTAGAGAAATGTCAACATTGAAAGTTTGTGTAAAAGTAGCTAAGTGGTTGGAGTACATGACTTAACTTTCATATAATCAAAATATTGCATTTTTAAGGAATCATCTGTACTATTATAAAAAAGTGACCCGGAATCGTCAATGACCCGGAACTGTCGAGTTCACTGTATGCTCACTTTTGTTGCGCAACGGAATCCGTGCGCATTTTGCTACATCAACCTGTATGGAAGTCGATAAGACCCTATGTTACAGAAGCAATGTCTAAATGAAAAATAAGTTACGGAGGGTTATATATATAGGACTAATTTTGTCCCTGACAACCAATATTTTGGTTTTTCTGCTATTTAACATAGAGTAAGTTAGAAATATTACAGCTTGTTGTCCATTCGGGCAACTGGATGAAAAATTAATGTCAAGCCCTGTGATAACATAAAACAGTGTAGTATATAGTGCTATCATTGGAATTAAGATTTCTGTGTGACTTTGAGTTTAGTGGAAATTCCCAATTTTGTCATCTATTTTTGCGACCGTCAAAACAAAGAATTAAATGCCCCTCAGGCAGACAAGTTTGTTTCAATCATGTGTATTTTTATTTATTGAGGAACATATATTCATGCTAATTTTGAAAATCATTTGTTTCAGGTGTGTGGTAACAGGCTAGTGTGTGAGCTTTTCATTGTGTGGCGGGGTGTTTTCAGGCGAGAAGCCGAGGAAACTGTGTAGCGCCCCCATAGGCAGAGAGGTAACATTTTAATCTTGTAGACATTTTCGTATCCAGAGGTTATCAAGATTATCTGTAATAAAACAAAGAACGTCTGCAACTTTTACTTTTCATCCCTCTCTCTCACTTTAAACGTAAGTGATGCTTTAGATATTAACTGAAATTTAATAAAACTTACATACATAGAGGGCAAATAGATTTTGCTATAGTATGATACCAAACATACCTACATTGAATGTAACTTTGTATGTGAAATTTGTCTTTTACTGAGTGTATAGTTTTTTGCGTGTCAGTATATTTGTTTACTAAATTAAACTCGACATTTATATTCTTTCAGATACTAATGTTAAACAAGATGATAAAACAGTATTATAAGATAGTTAGTACATTGTGATAGAAACAAGATGATAAAAAAGTATTATAAGATAGTCAGTACATTGTGACAGAAACAAGATGATAAAACAGTATTATAAGATAGTCAGTACATTGTGACAGAAACAAGATGATAAAACAGTATTATAAGATAGTCAGTACATTGTGATAGAAACAAGATGATAAAAAAGTATTATAAGATAGTCAGTACATTGTGATAGAAACAAGATGATAAAACAGTATTATAAGATAGTCAGTACATTGTGACAGAAACAAGATGATAAAACAGTATTATAAGATAGTTAGTACATTGTGATAGAAACAAGATGATAAAAAAGTATTATAAGATAGTCAGTACATTGTGACAGAAACAAGATGATTTTATATATGAATATTAACTGTATGAAGATGAAGACTGTTGGAGCTGTTGTATTTATACGTCTTTTGTTATTGATTGCTGGTGTGGAGCCGAACCCTGGACCTTCTGGTAAAACTTTATTATTATATTGAAATTGCTTCATCCCATAGTCCCATGTGGTGTAAAGCGATATCATGCTCCTTGCTCATCTACTTCCTGTTTGTCGCATATTTTTAGATTTTGTTAAATGAAAGTTACATTATGATAGTCATATTTCTCACTGCGGGGGTATCACTAGTGAGCATTAGCTCACAGATTTACTTGTTATATTTCAAAGTGAAAGTAGATCAAAACCAAAAGTAAAATTGAGCTGTTGATACTTTAAACCACAGTTTAGATCGCAGTATGCTAAGAGAGAGAGTCTTGTTATAGTTAGCAATTTACCATATGTACTCAGTTGTGTGCCTTTCATGAAAATATTGCATCCTTAGCTCATTCGTGAAATAAAAATCGATCTTATGCCAAAATAAACAAATATCCTTTATTTCTCAATAGATAAGTCAAAATTGCCCATGTGACCACGTGTATTAAGTGAATTTTTTCTTGAGCGACCACTTTGGAATCCCCCCGAGGGTTTTCACACTGTTTTACTATTGCATTTAGGGACTTTTGTCTAACACAACCAGGGACCAGTAATTAGCGACCCATAAACGATCGTTTGTTTGTATTAGGGGACCATTGATGTGCAATCAGCGACCAGTAGTTAGCAACTGACAACCCATAGTTGCAGGATAATTGTTTTGCAAACTGACCGCTTTAAAGTTGCATTTCTGCTATCCGGTGTTGTCGCTGCTCTCCCCCATTTTAAACTGAATTGATGTCGGTAGATAATGTTTCGCTTCGCTCAAAAGAATTTTTTTCAACAAATGCCTTAACCCAATATGAATTGGATTGCCTTGGCGGTTATTGCATGGTCATTGTGGCAAACTGAAAGCACTCGTCAATGAAGGAGTTTAATTTGATTAATTGTCTGTCTAAGGGTAGAAATTGAATTTATTATACTTTTATCATGTGTATTTTTCATTTATCTTTCCATTGGTGTAAAGTTTTATTGTGAATTTTTTTTTTATTACAATGAGTAAAACATTCTGACCTTGATCTATGTCTGTACGCTATAATTCTATGCTATGCGTTATTAAGCAATCCGTTAAGACCCTACCCTAACAGAAAAATGTCCAAATGAAAAAAATAAGTTACGTAGGTTTTTATATTTAGGACTAATACAGTTTAGTCCATACAAGTCCTGATTCCTTTATGTAAAACAAGTTAGAAACTCAAAAGAAATTGATGTCATTTCCAGTGATGCTTTGTATTTAGAGACCGTTTCAATTAAGAGACCGGTTTTGGTCCTTCCCTTGGGTGGTCGCTTAATACAAGTTTGACTGTAATATTAGAGGTCATGTGAAAACATGGAAATAACAATGTTTGTATATGACTTTTTTATATATATTATATTATATGAGAATAATTATAAATACATATTATTTTCTTATTCATTGTTATGGTCTTTTCTTGGGCATTTTTGCATTAAAATATGCACCCCCTTCCTCTGTGTGTATCTTTGAACACAGTAAGTCAACATTTCAAACTTCTCTTAGTTTCTGACAATATTTCACAACTGACCAAGGAAACTTTACCATATTTCATAGTATATGAAAGATAGTGATCTGGTTCTGAACATTCCATGTCAGTTTCAAGGGTCAAAAGCCGTGGTGTAGTGGTTAGCATGTCTGACTTCGAATCTAGAGATTGCAAGTTCGAGCCTGGTCGCAGTTTGTCATACCCTATACATGAGTTGTCGGCCTCGTGGTAGGGTAAGTTAATACTGGTGATAGAAAAGTGTCCAGGGAACCTATAGTAGGAAGAGCTGGTCGTCGTGTATATGACCTATATATGTGTTGAATGCGACGTTGTATAAAAAAAATACAAATTCAAGGGTCAACTGAAGTTAGAATAAACAAACTGAAACCCTGCTCATGGAGTTAGGTGAATGGGTACACCGTTATAATTTTTCAAGAAGAGGTTTTGACTCTTATGTATAGGACTTTTTAAAATTAAACTCTGAAAAGATTAGATTTATATGAAATCAATGTTTACAAAACATGGAAAAAAATGGGACAAGTGTGTAAAGAAAAAGAAAGAAAAACCTTAATTCAGTTGCTTTATATAGCGGTTTGACCAATTTTTAAGAGCGTATGAGGAAATATTTGTTTTTGTAAAAACCGTCAAAATTAAGGTGCAAGTGAATCTATAGAACATATGTAACATAGAGCATTTAATGCAAAAAATTTTATTTTAAGGAAAACTTAATAATTCTGATATATTTAGTATCAATATTAAAATCTATATTTTCCTAGCCAAGCCAATTGTTTATGTTAATGATTTTGGTAGATAATTAAGTTCTCAAATAATCTTATCAACATAAGTAATCAGCATGTTTTTTTGTTTGTAACAAATAATCACAGTTTGAAACACCTTCTGGTGATGTCTATTGTTAGAAAAATTATTTAATCAAATTCTTGATCAGTCTCAAGTATTGACATATGCTAGTCTGTTTCTTTTATTATATTATTGATAAAGGTGTCAAACACTGACATTTCTTACTTAATTAATTTACAAGTAATTGTCAAAAAGTAATATTCTGATTGGCTGATTAATATTTTAGATTATTTTTATGTTACCCCGCCCCTAATTTTGACTTTCCCTATAAAACTTTTGAGATACAAAATTTAAAATATAGAATTGAATATGTAGGCAAACGTTATACTTAAGTTAATAAGTTTATACATAGGAAGTTTTAACTTTTAACATATTTTGGACACTTATTGAATACTTGCTTTATAATTAATACTGTTATTCTAATTGTTATTGATGATTTGAACTCATTAAAATTAATAGAAATTGGAAACAGTGTTGTGATTCATCATAGAACATTTATGTTTAGTTTCTTAAGCCGGTGTGTTGAATCGGCTGACCCTTCTGTTCGCCAAAGGTTATATGTGATTTGGTTCGAGTCGTGGTATTCCTGCTAATTCCCCATTTAAAAGGAACCCGACTCTAAGTTAACTGCAAAATCTTCAACTTCACTGGTGACACATATAATTTTCTTGTTGTGGCCTAAAGTTTGTTATTTAGAAAGCAATGTTGGTTGGAATTGTTTATTATGTCTCTAATGTATGTTTTAATTTGATATCTTCACGCTTGTAAACAGTTTTCATGTCTGCTCTAAATGAAAGTATCTCTGGCAGTAGGTTTAAACTACAAGCATATTTTCCATTAGGTGCAAGAAAACTAACCTGGTGACCAAGGCTCAAATTTAACGAAAAATCGACTCACAAGAATTTTGCTAGTTCATTTTACTTCAACTCGGAAAATGAAAAAAATCATGTGCATTTTTTTTTCTCCAAATTTTAATAGCATGCATTGTAACTGTTCGTATATATGTAATATGAAAGCAACTTAGTACTTTACTTAATTAACTACAGACAGAACAAGCGCGTTACTGTCGAATTAGCAGAGATATCAAATATGTTTTAACAGTGAATCTTTAATTATATTATACCATCAATCTATCTGGCTGTTTCAATGCTGATTACAGTCTCATTAGGTTAGACAGTAATATTTTTGCAGTGATTTCAACTTGCGAAAATTTGCTAGTTAAAATAAAAGTTACTCGCAATTATCAAAATCCACTCGCATTTTGAAAGTATGCGAGCTTAAATTCGAGCCCTGGTGGTGACATTAGGCTGTTTTTGTTATAAACAATCAGTTATGTAAATTAGAAATATGTATATATTACATATGTAATGTGCATGAACTCCAAATCGTATATTAGATAAGTGTAAATAAATCATTTATATCTTGTGATCTCTTTTTAAAAATTGTACTTGATTAAAATCTCCCTGCAGAAACATTAATTAACATGATATAAAGTAAATATAATTTCTATGATGAATATATAACTACAGTATGACTTCTCTTGAACAACACCCTCTGGGACAGATTAAAGTATGTTGCTGTTTAGAGGTTGTTGCTCTGCAAAGGTTAAATTGAATCAAACAAACACCTAAGGGCTAAGGGCTGTTGTTGTATAGAGGATTTGTTCTGTAGAGGGCCACTCTGTGGAGGTTGCACTGAATATAAATAATACATAAACTTCCTTTTTAGCTTGACTATTGGTAGAATAGTGGGGCTATCCTACTCAGCTGTGCGTCGGAATCAGCGAAACACTTCTTGATTAAGTTTTAGATACAATTTTTGTATCTTTATATCTTTGCATGTACTGGAGGGATTCACTTAAAACTTTATTTGTGTTTACGGGGTTACCATTGGAGATTTAATACCAAGTTACATAACTCTAGGATGAATTTGGACTGAATTATGGCCCTTATATACTTAGAAATTTCTTTGTTAAGTTTTTTAGATGAAACATTTTATCTTTGCAACTACTGAAGGGACTTACAGGGGTACTAAGTGACGTCAAACACCAGGTTGCATAACTCTAGCAAGAATTTTTGGTTAAAATTTTTGGTGCAACATTTTATTTTTGAACCTACTGAAGGGGTTTACTTGAAACTTCACACATGTCAATGGGGTTAGGAATGAAGGTCCAATACTAAGTTGCATAACTCCAGCATGAGTTTTGATTGGTTGTTGCTGTTGTTTACACAAATACCCGTAATAGTCGAGCGCGCTGTCCGTGGACTGCTCTTGTTATACCCCCGCTTCGAAGAAGAGGGGGGTATACTGTTTTACCCTTGTCCGTGCGTGTGTTCGTGCGTGCGTTCGTCCGTTACAAAATTTCGGTTGCAGTTTTCTCAGCAACTATATCATGCAGCAGCCTAATACTTTGCATATTGCTTCATCCCATAGTCCCATGCGGTGTAAAGCGATTTCATGCTCCTTGCTCATCTACTTCCTGTTTGTCGCATATTTTTAGATTTTTGCGGGGGTATCACTAGTGAGCATTAGCTCACAGATTTACTTGTTACTCATGGAATTCTGTTAAAACTTTATACAAATGTTCTTACCCACCAAATGATATGTGCCATCACGACCGTACTTGTAGGTCAAAGATCAATGTCATGTTGACAGTCAAACATGAAGTTGTCCTGACTTCATGTGTCAGCCACCACTTTTTTTAGCTGAATTTTTCAACAAAAAAGTTAGGCTAAAAATTTGGCGAAACACAGGTGTGCAGTCAGGCAGGCAGGTGTGCCCTCGGAAGGATGGGTGTCCAGTGTTGTTAACAATTGTGTTAAAGTTTTCAATTTAGCATATATCTCTGCCATTTATTGTCAGATCTTTATGAAACTTCAGACAATGATAACATACTCTGTGATGAACAAAATTAGACAGTTACCACAACTCTACCTGGCTTTATTATGGATTATTTTCCTTTGAATTTTTTGCGTTAAAGTTTTTAAATCCAGCTTTAATGAGGTTTCCACATTAGATTTCTTGAATGAATTTCAAAAAAGACTTCATACAAATGTACCACCTAACAATCTTTCCTGTGCAAGACTCTAGATTGAAGGTCAAAGCTCAAGGTCATATTTTGGGTCAAATATATATACTTGTCCACTTGATCTTGTGTCTCAGTGTGTCTAATATACCTGAATGTAGCTACGTATTTGCATCATTTTTATTAGCTTGACTTTAAGAAGTAAATGGAGAGCTCTGCTACTCGTCCAATCGTCAGCATCCATTTTTCTGATTAAAATTTTGTGCAGTAAAATATAACTTTTATTTTATATTTAATTTTTATTTCTTAACGTATTAACTTAATAACCACATCTCATGTGACAAGGATCATAATTCCAAATACATTTTTTTCAAAAGTACTCCCCCCCTTTGAACTTAGAGTTTTCTTTTAAAAGAAGGTGTAGCATTCATGACAAATATACATCTTATTATAAGCTTTCCAGTGGAATACCAGATTATTTTGGTAAAATAAAAATCTATATTTCACTGGTTTGAAAATAAAATTTTTTATACCCCCGCTTCGAAGAATTCGAATATTTAATTCAATATGTAATTCAATATTTTCATCTACTTCCTGTTTGTCGCATATTTTTAGAATTTTGCGGGGGTATCACTAGTGAGCATTAGCTCACAGATTTACTTGTTTTCACTGTTTAGATGTGCCGTTCTGATAACCTAAAAAGTCAATTAGAAGCAAATAATAAACAGAAAATTTGTTTATTTCTGTGTAAGATCTATTTATTTCACTCGTGAGCTAATGATATTATATTTTTGTGAAATAAAAAACAATCTTACGCCGAATAAACAAATATCCTCTATATATAATGAGTTTATGACAAGGTAAATGGTATGTATAGTACTGCAGTGAAGGTATCGATATATATCAGTGTATCGTCGATATTTACTTCTCGATATATCAATATCGTCAATATGCTTCTAGCCCAATCAATGACAGCTTTTTTTTTTCACCTTTGGTCTACAGTGTAACCTCTGCAGAGCGACTTTTGGCGGAGTTTGAAAAAGTTGCCGCTCTGCAGAGGTGTCGCTCTGCAGAGGTAGACATTTTCTACCGATCACGAAAACGGCCGTTTTTGGTCCGGAAAAGTGGCCTTTATCCGTTCCGTCAAGTAAATACAGTTTTTAGCGAGCGCTGATCGACGAAAGTAAAAAAAGTTTTAATATGATTACGAAGTTTTTAAATAAATAATTATAACAGTTGACAATTCGTAGACTGAAGGTTAGTTTTATGCTAAAGAAAGCAATACACTCTAGAGAAATTGATTCTGTTACTGTCAAATGTTTTTATACTTGTCTAATGGCGAGTACTATTTAGCATGAATTATCGTCGTCTTTACGGGAGTAAATATCTGATTTTATCTTAAAGCTCAAATAATCTTAAAACAGAATTTATTTCATCGAAGCTTTTAATAATAAGAACTATAACAAATAAGTTTCATTTATTATCGTCAACTAGCTAGACGTATGTGCATCTGATACTTGATGACGTCAGCCTACCAAACAAAGCGCTCCTCATCTAAGGTCCGTTCGTTTGTGTCATAGAAACCATATGTCATTAGTTTATTAACCCCTGTAAGTCAAATGATATAGCAACATGACACTTGAGGGTAGTGTTATACGATTAAGGGGTTCGCTAATTGTTTAAATCATCCGGTTATAGATAATTATCGATTTTTGATGTAAACCTTGCTAGACTTAGTGTCGCTGTATAGAGGTAAAGATTAACTTTGGGAATTTATTTGAACGGTCGTTTACCGCTCTGCGGAGGTGTCGTTCATTAGAGGTAAATCATAGAGTAAAATCGACGGGGGTAATTCTAATATGCCGCTCGTCGGAGGTTGCCGCTCGTTAGAGGTGCCGTTAGCAGAGGTTATACTGTACTTCTCTTTCTTTGGTTACCATTTTAAACCACAATGTTGTTTTCATACACCTGTCAACAAAATTTGCTTTCATGGCTTGTGTGCTTTTTCTTGTTTATTTTTTGTGTAAAGCGTTGTAATTAGGGACTTTAGTCAATTACCTTTCCCTAAAATAATCTGAAGCAATCCAATTGGTAAGTAGGTCCTTACTGTTGAAATCCTTGGATTTTATCATTGAAGTCCTGTGTAAGGATAACAAAATATTTCATCTAATATCTTTTTTGTTAATGAAGATATTAACATAAGTAATGAAATTTTAATAGTTCTTTACCCCAAAATACTTTGCTTGAATTTCAAATAAATTAAATGATATACAAATAAGTTATTTACTATTACTTTTGGCAAATTGATAATGAAAAGTAAAATCCGAGTAATCCAAATAATTGGACCTACCTATTTGAAGAGCATACAAGGGGAGATAACTGATTAAAGTCCCTTATTGTGCATTCTAGTTACTTTGAGTAATTGTTTGTTTTTAAGATTTTAATTACCTTTATTTTACAGATGTGTTGGTGTTTCGCTACCAGTACCTACTAATTAAAGTAGGAACACATTTATTAAGGAAGTTGTTCAATAATAAAGTCAGCAATGACTTTATGCAGTACCTCAAGACAAATAAGAAGGCTGCCAAACAATTTCAGTTTCTGCTAGGTAGCGATGTTATCACTGACCATCAGAAGAATTTTTTGCCACCTCTGGACAACAGTCCTGATACTGAAAACTTTGATATTACTCTGCTGGTATGTTTCTTAAGAAACATATGCGGCTTGAAACAGTTCAAAGATCCGGTGTGGAAATGTCCAGCCAGTAGAGATCGGACTGTTGAGGCCGAAATAACGCGGCTTAAAGAATGTAGGAATTTTGTAAGTATGATTAGCTCGTTTAGAATGGCATTTTGGTTTTAGACCTTAAGGTTTGGGTTAAATTCTCAGATAACAACAACTAAGCTTTGTAGAGTTTATTCATGAGATATTATAACTGTGACCATTCTGTATCATGTAAGATAGTTGTTATCTACTTGCATAGATAAGTGGTAATAAATGACAAAGCTGCCTGGCTAGCTCTGTTGGGTTCAATTTCTGGATGGGGTATACTTTGGTGGAGCTTGGTCATGAAATTGTTTCTATGGCCATTCTTCCTCCTACCAATGATTCTTAATCATGTTGAGCAGTTGTTTTTCACTGACAACAGCATATACCTAGTAGTTGGTTAACTGCTAAATCATGAGATTTAGCCTTTCCAGGAACAGTGAGTATGTTGATTGATCTTCAGTATATGACCTACACAATGTGTTGCTATGGCGTTAAACCCAACCAACCAAACAAACACTAAATGACAGACTTGAAGCATCAATGATAGTATTATTTAACAAAACCTTCATGTCTTTGATAATATAATTCTTTGATGTGATTGTTTATCATGACAACAAAAGAGTTTTAATACTCGTATTTATAATTTAGACATTACTTCTGTTATATCATTCTATAATCTATATAAAGCTGATTTTTATTTTATGTATTGAACTTATATTACACTTAATGAATAAAATGTAAATAATTTATATATTTGTAGGTTGCACATACAGGTACAGTGTCCATTTCTGAATCAGACTTTAAACAGAAGTGGTCTGAACTGTGTCAGGTAAATAACTTATGTATGACGATTAAACTGTTCACCTTTAATGATAATTGTGAATTTCTGACAGTATGACAAAACATTGATGTTTATATTCTAAATATGTTATCGTGTAATTGTTGCTTTGTAACAAAAAGTTAAAGCCTATATATTAAGACTTACACATTCCAAGAACTGCACAGAAAATACTAATTCACTCAGTACAAATATTATTTCAAACGATTCTAATGAAAACAAAACTGAAACAAGTAATATATAAATAACACATGGCAGTGAGGGTGACGGTACTGATAATCAGCCCTTGGAAAATAGCTAGCGTCAAGGTGAATATTATTTTCCAAGGGCTGATAATCTGTACCATCACCCTCACTGTCATGTGTTATTTGTTTTATTATACCGAACAAAACTGTAACATGTAAATTTTTTTTTTAAAACAAATAACAACACAGTAAAGGCAACTATCAGTACAATAAAAAAAAACTGAATTATTTATAAACAAAGGGAAGTTACTTGTAAATCATGGCTACTTATCGTTAATAAGTGGTCTCCCTTAGATAGCGGGTAATATAACAATGTGATCGAACAAAATAACACCAGCTCCAGTATAGGGCTTTAGCATAGGGAAATTCCAGTGAGGTATAATGATATCCTTTATTATTACCTGATAGCTTGTATAAGTGTAATTCAATATTTTAACTGTTTTCTGAGTGAACTGTTTACCGTGCCATAGTTTTGACTGTTTCCCATGTGTGCTATGATGTCATTCAATCTGTTACCGTACTGATGTAAGGGGGAGTAACTGTTACATGATTTAAGGCTTTACCAGATAAGATAGTAATTAATCAGGTAATAAAACAGTTATTTTATAAGTGATTTGGGAACGGCCAAACAGTGCATTTGAACATACCCGTATATTCTATATGAAAAGAGCGCTATACAAATCCGGTATATGATAATAATAATAAAACTGTCCCTCGGTGTCTGGAATAGTGTTTTAAACTGTTCAAAACACTATTCCCTCCACATCGGGCCAACAGTTTGACTGTTATCAAATCACATATGAAATAACTGTATAATAATTTTACAGTTTTAAGACAGTTTTTATGCCTGCTGTATATTGAGGATCTATATTATTAGTATTTCAAAACATATATTTATCGCAGTAAAGTAAAGAACTCTTCATTTCAATTCTGGTCATTAAGTAAGGAATCTAGACAAACTATGGACATGTATTTGATTTATATACACTATTGTAACCATTCAAATACCTGGGATTTAATGATTTAATATCATAAACTTAAACTTGTATGTGTGGACTTTATTTAATATCTTCAATGAAGCATTCACTCATGTCTAAATAAAACTCATTATAATTATATCTTTCTACAGATACTGCAAAGATTAAATTACTACTGTGGTGTTACTAACTTATCTGAGATGATTGAAGATGCTAACAACAAACCATTAGATGACAAATTAAAACAACAACATGATAACATTCTTAAAGCGTGGCATGAAGCAGAAAGTTTGTTTGAAAAAGGAATTGACCAAATCAAAATTGGTCAATCTAAAATAAAACAAACACAGTCTGAATTGAAGGCTGGTCAGTCTGAAATAAAACAAAGTCTTAAAAATGTGCACAAAAAGCAAAAAGATCAAACTAAACTGCTGAAAAGTGTTCAAGATTTACAACAACAAACTAAAAGAAGATTAGACAATTCTGAACAGTCTTGCAATACAACCAAACGTGTCAAATCCTTGACAAATGATGGTAAGCATTGAATGTATTTTTTTTTTGTTCACATTTTTTTATTCTTCTAGGAAAAGAATAGATAACTTCATCAAAACAAATTAGTAGTACTTTCGATAAATCTGGTTTTATCCTTGAGAGATTACATGTTATATGCAAATATTTAAGTTATTATTTAATTCAGTATAATGGTAGTAAAGAAATATAATGTTCAATGTTTTGAAATACTTGGTAAAATTTTGTTAATGAAAGTGGTTTTGTAACATTGCAATGATACAATCTTTCTATTACACTAAAAACCTGGCCTAATGCCTACAGTACCCTAATTTTTAGTACCTTCATTTTAAATAGTAATTTAAAAATAGATTTTTGAATATATGGGCAAAAGTCGGTTAAAACATTTTATTTGTAAAAAACCGACGGTTAAATAAACACACTCACTTCACACTACAGTACCCTGATGAATGCTTTCTTAGAAACTAGAATGTTATGTATCATTTTAAAGTAACCATGACTGTATTCACGACGGCCGACAATCATGGTGTATTACACCCTTACACACAATTGATGCAATGTCTAACTAACTTTCATAATTTAAAATGTGTTATTTAAACATATTAGTTTGAATTTAAACCACTCAATGTGTTACTCCAATCTTTTACAAACATGCTATTGTTCACAGAACAATTGTACAAATGTAAAACTGAAACTAATAACTTATCAACTATTGAATGGCAATGAAACTTTATAATTGTTTTTCTTTTTTAGACTTTTCGGCGATTTTGCTGAAAGGCTTAATTTATACCACAAATGGAAAACTATAGAAAAAAATGTCTGACCAGTTTAACCTGCGGAGTGATACACTTTGTATTTACAATGCAGTCAATCTGTAGGTGATAAAAGTAGTTCTGTCATCTGACTTGTCTTTGTTTCACTGATCAGTGACAAGTGTTTACTTATATTGATATGCGAAATAATATGTCCGAGTTGTCTGAGTCGTACATTTTGAGGCCCGGACAAGTCCTTTTTTCAATTTGAGTTGTCCGTGGACAAGTGAAAAATCAAAAACAAAATAATCTTAGACTATCTTAATTTATCAACTGTAGTCATTTTTTAATTTGAATTTAACCGTGGACAAGATGAAATGGAATTACAATTTCTTAAAAAAACATAAAACTAAATTTGTCAGCCGCAATTGCAAGACGGCCATGTTGACAAATCAGGGTAATGGCTAAATATCGTTCGTATTCGTTTCCGGAAATTAAAAGGGACAGAACTCTTGATGCAACTATGACATCGTAAAACAGCAAGAGTTTTCGTGCTTACTCTCCGTGCACCAGATTTAGACAAATGTTTAACTGGTTATAATTGAAAATGATGCCTCGAAAAAATTCAAAATTACAGACATTGTTATCATTACTGAATAGTATAAGCATTATTTAGTACATGCATTGGTTTGAAACATATATCGTACTGAAGTTTTGTGACAGCAGGAACGACTACTCTGTTTGAATATTCATCCGCGCTTTAGTTTTTCAGCTAAAGTAACATGTTTTCGCGATCTAAATTGCAGATGATGGATTGTTTTGTCATAAAATCGTCTTCTTCAAGAAAATCAAGAAAGTAGATTATGATCGTAAATATGATTGGGGTAAACGCAAAAGAGAGTTCCAATCCAGTTGGTTAAATGATTTTTCTTGGTTATGCTTTCATATTAAATACAGTACAGTTATAACAACCCATTGATTTTTGTTTTTTATGTTGAATACATAATAAATAACACTTAAGTTGATGTACAAATATTTTCAATCAATCAAAGAACTGACAAGTGGTAATTAGGTACGGACAAGTCATTTTTGCAAGTCACTTGTCTGTGGACAAGTCAAATTTTTGGAGATTTCGCCACCCCTGGTGTGGAAGAGGCTTAGTCAAATCTCGTTAATACACTAAGCAGTATATATAGTGATCAATGTAGTGCTATACTGACCTTTTGATAATAACCACAGCAAATCAAAGGTTAACATTCCATGTTGATACGTTTAATAAGTAAGAGGAATAATACAATTAATATTAATAGTGTCTGTAGTTGTTTTATGTAATGAAACTGTGGTCACTCATTGTATTACTTGAAGTTTAAGATGTTTTACAATATTGTAGCATATTTATCATATTTAACAACACTAATGAACCAACAGAATTTGTATGCAAAGTATACAGGGGAAACTTCAAGATTTTGTAAGGCAAGAAGAGAAAAATAAAATCTTCATAATATTTGCCAGTAATACAGGGTAGAATTAACACTTTGTCTGCATTTTTGCTCTAAATCTAATGTGTAAGGAGTAATCATTAGTATGAATTTGTTAGGTTTCAATGTGCACTAAAGTTTTTCTGTATTTCAGTACTTTGGTTACATACATGTGTGTACTCAAAAACTGAGCAAAGTTGCAGCTACAGTATGTATGTTTTATTATTGTTGATAAAAATGTTCAGAGAATGAAACCATAACCTACTGTTGTTGAAGCGAATACTCTACAACTAAGCTTTTTTGTCAGTTGTATAGATCTTTGAACTATATTTAATGTACAATTTTATACTTTCAGACATTCAGAAAGAACTTATTGATACTTACCAGAATGATATTTGTTCAAGTTTACCTTTGTGTCCACTACTAGAAGGTGAAAAAGGTGGTTTATTAGAATTGTATCAAGTACCAACAATGTATGTTGTAAACTATCACAAAGTTGAAAAACAACAAACCGATAAATCTTCTGACAGTTTAGAGAAAGTTAAAACTTGTTCTGATTTGTTTCATGTTAAAGACAAAGATTGTAAGAATATATACTTGACAGGAGACGCAGGTGTCGGTAAAACATCTTTTTGTAAGTTTTTATCTTTGTTATGGTGCAAATCAAAGTTAGGTGAGAAATTGGAAAAAGTTGGTATGCAGGAGTACATTGATTATCTTGATAGGTTTGAGTTTGTATTTTATGTTAATTTAAGAGATACTGGTTCTACAGATTTAAAGGCAATTGTAGTCAATCAGTTGTTATATCGTGAAAACAAAGATAGCGCAAACAGAATGTATGATATTGTTGAGGATATTTTCGGTAATCATGACTCACTTGTTATTATTGACGGACTGGATGAATGGACTCCTGTACTTACTGACCCTACTGACAAACGAAGGCATGAAATACCAGTTAAGCCTAAATCACTAAAATGTGTTTATCTTACAACTTGTAGGCCTTACAAAATAGAAAATGTTAGATTATGTGAAACAAACTTAGATCACCAAGTTAAAATGACTGGTCTGGGTAATATAGAAATAGAATCCTATGTTTGTAAATTAATCAATATTATAAACACTAAGTATGATGAAAACAAAATGCAATGGGAGTTTATGATGGCAGTTGAGGAAGTCAATCTTGAAGATATGTTACATATTCCCATGACTACATCTCATTTGGTTATGTTATGGTTTTACCGTCCATTAACATCTATGTCAAAATCTTTGATATATGGAAATATAATGGACATGCTTTTCAAAATAGCTCATAAGAAAGGGATTGTCATTCAACAATCTAAGCCCTCTAAATTAAAACTTCCTGATAGGTTGTCTGAGCTGAAGCATTTTAAAGATCATTTCTCACAAATAGAGCAACTATGTTTGCTGTCATTCAGATTATTATTTGAACATGATACTGATATAACAAGTCTTGTATTTACTAGGGATCTACTGGCCTCAGAACCTTATTGTTTGTCTGAAGAAGAAACAAACCTTTTCTGTACAATTGGAATATTATCTAAGAATAAAGTAAAAAGAAAGTTTGGTAAACAAGAACACAAACTTAGCTTTTTACATAAAAGTTATCTTGAGTTTTTTGCAGCCGTATATGTATCTACCCTTGATACCAGTGATGTGTTAGAAGTTTTCAGCCAATGTAGAACTATAAATGATGTATTAAAGTATAAAAATTTCCTCATATTCTATGCTGGATTATCTATAGACAATCTTGTATCATTGATGACTAGAATTTACTCATTGATCTCAAAAGATTTAGATTTAACTAGAGAATTGTCAATTTTCTCTGTAGATATGTACATTGGGAATAACAGGAAATCATTGTTATCTTTACAAGATTTGATTCTAAAATGTAATATTGAAGGATCTTATCAGATTGAAAACTCATTACCACTTGAAGATTTTATATTTGATAAAGATGAATATATAACTATATATACTAAAAACAAGTATTTGAGGAAGTTGATTTTATCAAATATAAATAATGTTAGACTATTAAGTTCAGAAACTGGAGAATATTTTGATGAATTTTATCATATAACTAGTTTGAAAGGGTTGCAGATTGATAAATATGGTGGCAAATATAAAAGAGAATTCAACAAACTGATCAAACAAAATAAATCATCATTACAAATTATTAGTATTTTAGGTACACTTGATACAATACCTATTTTACCTTTAGATGATCTCCATTATCTGACATCATTGTCTCTTGCAGGCACTAGAATGTCACATGAAGAATTACAATATCTTACCAAGTTCCTTTCAAATAATAGTCTACTAAAACATTTAAGATTGTGTTATGTAAGATGTATTGAACATAAGTGGGACAGTGGTGTCTGTGGTTCATTTGAATTAGTTCAATGTAATAAGCTTGTATTTTTACATATAGAAAATAACCATATTTTATGTACCAATATAAATACTTCATCTCTAGAGTACTTTATATTCGAGCAAGATCGAGGGACTAAGAGTACTGCTGTGAGATATGATAATATATTCAAGTCTATTCAGTATGCATTAGAACTAAAATATCTAAAATTATATGGTGAGTATAGTTTAGATGATCATATGGAAGAAACATTGATAATTAATGTTCAATATCTATCTAAAATAGAATGTATAAAACTGGGGTTTTTTACAATAAGATACAATGTTATTTTCTTACTTCATCCTGGTGTTAAACATGTATCAATTGAACTGTTGGGGGTAAGCATGACAGCTAGATGTTTTCAAACATTTATAGAAAGTGTTATAAATAAACACTGTTGTATTAAATTTGATATGTCGCACTGTATTATTAGACAAGATAATGGAGATACTGAAGGAGGTATGTCAGAGAAAGAATCTCTTGATTACATATATGATTATATAAAGTCTATACCTGCAATAAAATTAGTGGACTTCAATAGATACAGTTCTCATCATATAAAATTTGTTATAAATAACAATCCGTAAAACTGTTCATATCTATGATATAATCATACATTAATAGTAGGACTTAAGTTTTAACATTACAAGGGTCGGTTTTAAAACTAAGTACCGCCACAATCTCTGTCTGTTGACCTCACATGTGACAGTTTATAGAAATCAGTGACAATAGAAACATAATGTAGAATATTTTCATGTACAAAATGTACTTTTCTACTTGTGTGTTAACAAATACTATTAGTCAATTTGATACACATGGAAACTCAATATTTCATATAGAAGAAACTGTTTTAAATTTTGGTTTAAATATTTCAATACAAATATGTTACACAAGTCATAAAACTTGATTCTTACATTTTTTGGTATTCTTTAATCACATGACCCATGTTCTGTGGAATACAACTAGTAAGTGTAAATTAAACAGCCCCCCTATATATACATACACACAGTTTTAATCACTTCCTGTTTATCCTTTACTAGTTGCGACATGGACAAAATTTGGACATTTTTTCACATTCAATCAATTTGACTATTTAAAGATGTTCGCAATTTGATTTTGATGTTTTGACTGACTATGCAACTTGGCCAACTTATTTCCTAGGTTATTGTCTTTCAGAAAATGCCAGTTGAACCCTGATTACAATTACCATGGCAATGCTGGAGTGGAGAGAAAATGGCAAAAAATGCAATTTATGCTATTTTAAAACCCCAAACTTGAATTTCATTCTGTTATATTTTCTCGAAATGGGGTCTAAAATGCTGATACATTACAAAGACTGAAAATTTGTTTCCTAATCACTGTTTGGCACAATTCTTCTGCGCTCAGTAAGGATGCATATCCCTTTGGAACCCCCTGAGCTGAGACATCTGTTGATGGGTGAAGTACATTTTGTATGCGAAAACTGTGGGGTTTTTTTCAATCAACTTTCCTCCAGTGAAATTCATTAAATCTGGTAAAAAACAATAATTTCAAGACTTGTTGTGGCCATTTTGAGGGGAGTCAAGACATGTAAAAATGCGTGATTGACTAGTTTAGGGTTAAACTGTAAATATGACGTTTAGTTCATGATTGTGTCAAATTATCTCATTACAATTAAGTAAATGGTTGTAGCTATTGATCTTTGTTACTTTTTGATATTCTGTAAGGATCTTATCCGACAGCAGACGGACAGACGGTTGATTGTTAAATGACATATTTTAGTGTTTTTAATTTTCGGTGTTTTTTTTTTAAGTTTTGGTTGTCAACAAAGTTTTTTTACAATTGATTGAGATATTTTTGTACTTTATGTGTAGCAAACGTAGTATATCATACTTTAAGAAATGTAGATATTGTAACATGAGTATCACAGCTATGAGTTGTTTAATGTATATTGTTTAGATCTTACCTTCATTTACTGTATTATCAATGTAATATATTGAACATCTATGTTGTCATTGTTACTGAGATATGAAAATATCTTATTGTTGTATAATTTGGACTTGTATAGTCCATTATTTCTCGACTGTCAAAGCTTAAATAATTTCGCGTTGACTGAATGCGATATATTTAGCCTTGGATGTTACTGAAATATCTTGACTGAAAACTTATTATACAACTCAAACAGTTCTATCTGATTATAAAATACACAATCAGAAAAACCTGAATGTAAGACGACAATTATTTTAACACATGTAGTCACTGTGAAATTTTTCATGTTTTGACAGTTGAGAAAAAATGAACAATACTCTGGGATCCATAAGTTTCTTTACACGAGTAATTTCCTTTATTTTGTTTTGCAAAAATTATTGCAAACACATTTAGTTTTATATTTTTATTGTATCTTAATAATATATGAAAGAACTTGATTAACAGTTCATGATAAATTGTATATTTAAGTTATGAAACTAATAACTACATGTAAAGTATATCTAGGAATATTTCAAAACTTCAAAATCTAAAACGTGTAAATAAACTTTTGGACCCCAGTATATATAAACATATTACATGTATGTAGTTTTATTGTCTAACTTGTATATTGTTACATTTACTTTTATATCAAATACCCCACAGCAGTTATTTCCGTTTATTAAATCAAATACCACTTGTCACCACAAGTAAATTTGTCCCTCAAGAGAGCTTAATATTTTTTCCATCTTTTCTGTTACAATTCAATATTTTCTACAAATTGAGTCTTCTTGTAGTAAATAACGATGTTCAAAGTACATAAAGATAAAAAATAGTTTTAATGATTTAGTTTCAATGCATAGCTTTCATCCAGATTTATAGCTTCATTTTGTAATTTCTTTTTTTAAGACCCAAATTTTGCGAGCTAATTTGAAAGGGGTATTAATCACAGTCTGTGATTGGATGGCTTGTTTTTAATTGTGTAACGTAGACGATGTAAAAACAGGTTACTTAACATAACAATTTTGTCATGAATATTATAATGAAAAAATGTCACCTGAATGTGTACCTAGTAAGAAAACTGTCAGATCTACAATTTTAGAAATTTTAGATCAGGTTTTAATCAGATTGGTCTACTTACTTTGTCAATCTAACTCTTTGATGATTATGTATTGCACAAATCAAAGAATTGACATCATTTGTTTTATCATTGTTTATAAGATCATTGATATTATTTACAGTCATTTAAGTATTTTTAGCAGGATTTTTCATCGAAAAAATTCAGCCATTAGTTTTGTGAAACAAGGGCATGCAGCCTGGCTGTCAGGCGGTCATCCAGCGTCGTTAAAATTTGAGTTAAAGTTTTTCATGACCATATATTTCTGCAATTTATTGTCAGATCTTTTTGAAATTTTATACAATGATAACATACCATGTGATGAACAGAATTAGAAAGTGACCTCTACTCTACTTGGCTTAATTATGGATTATTTCCCTTTGTAATGATTGTGTTCAAGTTTTTTAATCCGGCTTTAATGTGGTTTTATTACATTGCTTTTTATTGTTAGATCTTGTGTAAACATTTTTTGGCAGACATATATTTCAGTGATAGATGTTTCTGTCAAACTGTGATTGGTTAATTTGACGTCACATGGCAATGTCTTGGTTTTATCAGTTTTGTATCAAACCTGCTCACCGTTGAAGTTCTCACAGCAGTTATGTCACATGTTGCTACTGCTGTTGATCACTGCCTTTACATAAATCATGTGACCCTAGTAGAACCATGTGACTAGTGTTTACATTTAAATGTGTAACATTGGTTGTCTAATGTATGTTAGTTTACAACGGTTGTCATAGAAATAATACTAGTTAGTGTGCAAGGTGGGGAATGAGCCGCATAGTTCAATTTATGTAACATAATATGATGCTATTGGTGATACATCTTAACTATTCATAACAATAACAATAAATGTAATGTGGAAACTACATTAAAGTCAGATTTAATATTTCTTTGTAATTAATCAACTAACTTAATGAAACATGAAACTGAAAACCTTGTTAAATCTGCTAGACTTGTTTACCTTTATGTTCTTTATAAGCTTACTGAGAGAATGATATAATTCTTACAACAAAGAAATGTTTTCATATTAAATATATGTTCAAAAGCGCTTGAATAGTAAAAACTTACTGAAACTGTGACAGGGTAGTACTTTAGTCAAGATTTATTTATGTTATTATAAATGTTTATTTGTTGAAAGTTTACAGCTCCTTAACTTGTACATGTCAATTGTAAGATTATCATATTCTGTGTCATTGTAATTTAAGCTACAACTGATATTTCACTCAAATCTGCTTATTCCAGACTATACATTTTGTTTATCAAACCATAGATATGTAACTGACAGGAATGTATTGTTTGTGGGTTTTTTTTACTACCTATTTACTAATCTGTAGCGTGTTCAATTACACAAAACGTTACAGAACATTACATAACGATACATTCGGAACTCCTCGGCCATTCGCTGCAAATAATCTAATCTTATACACAAATATGGGATCCTTAAGATAATGAGTGATGTTTCAAAATTTACGGACTGAAAACAAAACATCACCCAATGCCTAAACGACCATGTATTTGTTTACTTCAACACTGGCAGTTTCAAAATAGCTTCTAAATATGTCCGAGATTATTTGCAGCAAATGGCCGAGGAGTTCTGAATGTATCGTTATGGAACGTTCTGTAACGTTCGCGGTAACTGAACTCCCTTCAGTTCATTCATCATTTTGTCATACATATATATGTTTATATAATGTAGTCTCTAATAATTTATCATATACTTGCATATACAATTTACTTACATACCGCTTCCTTTGTTTAACAAAACAATCATACTTAATCATATATATGTATGCAACGTTTTAACCAACCGTTTGAAAAGAAGTTGTGAATTAATTATGAACATTTATAATTTGTTTTTCATGTATATCCTAATGTACAGGGTGTCCCTATAAAAATGCAACCCATACAATTCCACATTTCTCCGAAACCGCTCATAATATTTTAAATTGCTTTATTTCGTTGTGTAGATAATACATTTTCCTACAGGCATGTGAAATATTGTGAAGGTATGTGAAACCGTTTTTGAGAAATATCCAATTAAGTAACGCACTCCTAATTGCCCTAATTTTAGAATTTGAATTCACTCATATTTAACACAGAGCAAGGGCTGTCTGGGACCGACTAAATTAACTGTTCTCACAGAGACTCATCAGCTTGGGAGAAGCACATATGTAGCCTCCATGAACCTCATGACCGTACTCCACTGGATTTTTACCTGCGGTGGTTCCTGAAAGACAAGGTCTACACCACCGCACACGCTAATATCGATGATCTGCACCGAAGGAGCAGGACATAGATCGACGCCTTGCGTTGCACAAGGACAGCGCGAGAAGCGGTCAGTACCATGTGGACCAGAGCCTTTCGCTGCCTGGCTGTGAATGACGCACAGATCGAGTGAAGAGGTGGTGTGTGTTTTTCATAATTAACTATTTTAAAATATAGCCACAGGCAGCCTTGTGCTTTTATGTTTCTTCGTTCATTGTGGATGTCATGCGCTGTATGTGCTCACACAGACATGACCATGTCATGCAAATTCTTGTTGGATTTGTTTCATACATGCAGAAATTTGTGATTTATTAATTTATTTATCATCTCCAAACACACTGATGTGTGTTATGTATACCATATTTGTTATTATTTGTTTATACATGTATAACGTTTAATGACGATATTAGTGTGTTGAATGCACTATTGGTATTCCCACATATTAATTATTTCGAAAAAGGTGCGTTTAGGGGTGTGTTCGTTAATTGGCTATAACTCAGTAACGATTATATATTTTCTCACTACATTTTGCATTCTTGTAGAAAATTGAATTATCTAGACAACAATTATAGCAATTGAAAATATATGGTTTAGGAGATATTAGGAATTATTTTGTTTTTATTTTTATTGGAACACCCTGTATGTTAATGAATGTGATATTGTCAGTTATTTTCTGTTTCTGTTATGCTCTTATTGTCTTATATATACATTGTATTTATGTTTACATTTATATTACATTATCTTTGTGCAATATGTTTACTCTTGACTCATCGTCTTGGAGAAAATAAAGAAATTTTTATATGCTCTCCAGTAGAATACCGGGATTTATAGGTGAAATAAAAATATTCCACGGTGTTGAAACAATGAAAATAAATTTGTGATTTCCACTGTTTGGATATGCCGTTCTGATGACATGTCATACTTAAACTTTACAAAGTCAGTTTAAACATATTATAAACAGAAAATGTGTTTTTTTAGGTGTGTTATCTATTTATTTCACTCGTGAGCTAATGATATTTAAAAAATAACTTACAGTTTTCTATATTTTGTTGTCTAATAAAATATAGGCACGAGTTGTGATGTGCGTATGATTAAATCACGAGTGCTTTAGCACGAGTGATTTAATAAGCGCATCAAACGAGTGCCTATATTTTATTAGACAACAAAATATAGACAACTGTAAGTTATTTCGATTCTAACATCGTAAAATACATCCGTAGAAAAGATATATTTATAGAACTATTTTTAACTGTCAGAAACGTCATGCTGTTGAAATCCACCCCTGTGCAAAGGCCGAAAATAGCATTTATTTACACAATTCTCACAGATAGGTGTTTATTATTCCGAACAAAAACTATTAAAATCTTAATTATAGAATAGAAACCAAATTGTAGAAGTCAACCCATATAAACTCGGGCGCCATTTACAGCTTTGCACATTTAACGTGGGGAGTAAAATTTCAACAGCCGTCACGAGCTATATTTTGTTGAATAATAAAGCATAGATGACGTCACATTAAATAAAGAGTGAAAACGCACGTGCCTATGTTAGAATATATTATCACTCATGGCTATGCCACTCATGAAAATATTACATCGTAAGTTCACTCGGGAAATAAAAGTTGATTTTACACTGAAATCAACAATATTCTATATATATATCATGAGTCTTCATGATTGTTGACTGTTGTACGTTTTTTCTAACGACATTAAACACAATTTATTTTTATGTGAACATTATTTAAATAAAAGTTTTTAGTACAAGATTTGTTTTGTTATTGTTTTCTACATTGCCAGAAATGAATAAATCATTTATAGTTTTATTCTTGTTGTTCTTCATGTTTGCTAATTATCAACCTTAAGCATGACAATACATTAGTGTGCAGATTTTTTGATAGCTAATGCATTGTAAGGCTGTAGAGTGATATATACAGAAAAATAACAACTTTCCATGACTGTAGTTCAACACTGTATCCTAGGATAAAAATCCTTATTAGTAAGATTGTGATCACAGCATAATTGTAACATTTTATATTGAAGAAAACAATTATCATGACATTTACCTCAATCTGAGTATTCAGCTTTGAATTTTACAATTGTCTTTGCTACCATTCTTGTTTGTTTATGTCAAAGGGTGACAAAAATATGCATTGTGACCAAAAGCTCAATCAAGAACCCGTTTGTCAGGCAGAAGTATGCCTGAGCTTACAAGAAGGCTGCTAAACCCTTGGTGTGAACCTGTAAGTATTGAGATATATTTCCCCTCAAACTGGAACTTATACCAAAATATCATAACTAAAGAATGTATAAGATATAGTCATTTATTATGAATGATTCATAACTGACGGTGTAAATAAGTCGCAGATCAATGTTGGTGCCAGATGAAGTTGCAGTCCTATAACGGGCTCCTAATGTCACAACTAGAGAAAACTAAACAGCCCGGCCAGGACCTAAGCTTGGAACTCTTCATTTACATTGGAGTATATTGCTATACAGCTGTTGATATATCCTCCCTGTAATGTGATCAGGTAAGTACCACGTACAATTTCTATCTGTATGAAAAACAACATTTAAACAAAAAATACTCCAAGGGAAGTAATTTGAAATAAACAAAAATAACAAACTATTATGTTATCTCCCTTGGTTTCTATATGTCAATGAATTTTATTATAATACTGAAATTGTTATTCTTGCCAGATAAACAAACGCGTGTCTTCGACTTATAAAAATGTATTAAAGTATTATTTCTAGCATTTATTTTTCAATAATAGGAAAATAAAACCAGAGATATAGATTGATACCACGTGATGTAAGATTGGTCACATGGTTGTCACGTGATCTCACGTGGTCAGTTTGTTTACATTTTGTTTACATTTTGTGTGGATTATCATTTGTGCTATTTAGGATTGTTATTTGTTTATTAAAATGACTTCAGTTTTTCTTGGATTGTTTAAATTTGTGTTTAGTGTTAGTGTATTCATATAAGTAGGATAATTCTGGATAATTTTGTATTTGGAACAAAATTTCGTGAGTGCATTGCATGTTTTGTATTTTTTTGGTTAAATTTTCTATTATTTGGTTGTTTATGATTTATAGTCAATATATGTTATCATTAAATAACTACCTTAGTGGCTGTAGTGCTAATAAATTACTCAATTGTTAATTGATTTTGGTACGAATCTCAATCATGGGCGAAACATAGTGTGTACGAAAGAAATATTTTGTTTTTATAAAATTACAGACATATGAGTCAATATTTATTTTAGATGTAATCTTTCGTGTTTATAAAGACATTTGTTGTGTTAAAATAAATTAATATCGTGATTCTGGATGATTTAAATTATTAAAAGGGAATTAACTCAAATAATTGGACGATATTTTCAATAAGTGAGTTGTCTCCCTTGTTAGTCACGTCTGTTGAAAGCACTGCATGACTGAGGTCTATTACATTTTTCTTTGTTGTTGAGATTTTATTGACCTTACTCGTTCTAGAGTTTTATTTATAATTTTCCTGGGTTTAAATTCATCAAAGATTCACATTGTGTTCATTTTCCAACGTTTTTGATAGATATGCAATCAAAAGATATAAGAGGTTTTAAAAAAATCGGTCGAGATTCCTGAACGACTTTCCTCTAAATGTCCTATCATTGATAGAATAAATGTTATACAACCTGTCAAGTCACACACATTGAAACATTGATCACGCTAACACGCTGAGTTGTCTAGATCGTCCGTTCCTTTAGATTTTAATTGTTCTCAAAAATGAATAGCAAGTTGCATATATTTTTAACATAAGTGTAGAAACACTTATCTCGCAGTCACTTATCAAATGCATCAAAATGTCACATTACGTGTCACCATGGAAACTTGTCAAACTATAATATGTTAGAACAGATTTAGGGATGTAACAAATGGCTTCATTCAAGCAGCTACAGATGGCCTCTGGTCTTCTGGACACCTTGACAACAGCGTTATGTTTGACATTCCGCACAGCTCGGAGCCCTAGCGGACCTGATTTTGGTCACTAGATTTCAGATTTCACACATGAAACTATCGGAACTTAGACGGTAATTTGATATATGATATCAAGTGGTATGTTATAATTGTTAAGACAGTCGATTGATTGTATTTATTGGTTGTTTCATTTGTATTTTGTAAAGTTATACGTGAAATTCGTCTGCTAAAAGCGACTGTTAGGTCTATTTTTTCATTCCGCTTGTAAGTTATCATATTTATTTATAACACAATGATTGAATTTTGATTAAAAAAATCTTCATAATCTTCCGACTTTATCATTTTAAAATATTTTCTGGTAAGGGACGGGGATATGTTTTTTTCTGGGAATTTGTTCTTACATGCGACAACATTTTTTTTATCAAACGTTCATCATTTATGTATTTTGAAGTCCGTAGATCTAAGGTCGGGATTCCATTAATGCGGGAGCGTGACGCAAACGTTTAGCTGGGCGTGAAACGTGAACGTGAGGTGTGGGTTTTCACGTTAACACCATTCCTTTCATCTCGTTAACGTGATCCTTAATTTTAGTAAAGTGTACCATTCAAGTCAGAAATGTTGAGAGAGTACCCCTTTAGGGACTAGTCGTACAGAATATGGAATTTTCTAATTGCTTCAATAAGTTTTTTTCTGTTGCATCTGGCATAGACAGAGGACCTTTCATGGTGGCTTTCCTCGTCCGTGAATGCCGTGTGTGAACGTGAAAAATCACGACATGTAGTTACCGTTTCATGCTCAATGTTGCGCTCACGCCGACAAGGTATACATACAATAGAAAATCGTTTGTTTGATTTTTCACGTTCGCGATTCATGTTCGCGCTGCACGCTCTCGTATTTATGGAATACCGGCCTATAAGCGTCTTGAGAAAATTGAACACGAGGTTTCTGTCCGACTTTTCTATAGAACAACGGCTGTGATGTTACATAAAATAAGAAAAATATGTGTTTTTTTAATGTCGTTAAGGTAGATCCTCACAATTTAAATAAACTCATGTTTTCGCCCAGCCCAAAAACTCGGAAAATTCTCAATAGTGTATAAACTTACTGTATTGTATAACATTTTTTTATTCAAAAATACCCACATTCGCCTGTAAATTGTATTTGTTTTTATGAATCTTCAGCACTAATACTTTTTGTGCAAATAACCTACATGACTTTATAGTCTACAGCTCGATAAAATTTTTGTTCAAAGAATTAGAAGCTAATGGACAAACCACACGCTAGATCAATTAGTATTACGTCAGGTAAAAAAAACCCGTACATACAGTTATTTTATACGCTTCTTGAAGTCATACAAACTATTTGTTCACAGAGCGATCGTCCTGACTAGGGATGGATACCGCCAGGTTCGAAACGATACCGGTACCAATGAAACGATACGGTATTTTTAATGATACCGATACCGATACCAATATGCGGGTCTCCCTAATTACCGACAAGAAACGTCAAGAACCGTCAAGAAGAGAAATTTATTAAAATAGCACAATAAAATCATTATAATGTTATTATTGTTATAATATTTGTCAAAACAATGTAATTTGAATGATGTAGATGTTATTTTCATGAGGAAAAATGAATTTATGGCCACCGACAAGAAATTTATATCGACAGCCGAATACGCGAAAAACCGTCAAGAGGATTTACATACTAAATAGTAGACTATACTATGAGACAAGTCATTATTGCTTATAAGTATGTAAATATTACTTTGTAATAGGTTAAGATACCTAAAATTATCATTTATACAAAATATATTTTAATCATTGTAAATACATAATGATAGAGGCTATTAAGCGTTGATTGCGATTTGCCGTCAAGAAGTCATAGATCGGGAATTACCGACAAGAAACGATCGAGTGGTTAAAATGATATAATGTATATAATGATATAGTGTACAGTGCGTCAAGATATCATACTTTTAATGCGCTTAACACAAGAATCAGTCTATGGAGAATGTTGAGATATTTAGTGATTTTAAGAAAATTAAACCTATTTCGACTCCTCATTGAGTCTTACCAGGTGGTGGCTCATAACTTCATACACAGAATAAACAGATATCCCCACTATAGGTTTTATTAGTTGTTGGTGATCTTTTACAAGCTATATTTCTGAATTTAATCCTATGCATCTTCAAACAAATAAACATAGATGTTCGTCAGAAAAATAACTCAATGTTCATGAGACAGTTTACTCATGCAGACTTAACTATCGAAAGACAATAATACAGAACAACAAATATGACTGTGCGTGTTAATGTAATCGTGCATGTGAGGCATGTGTTACAATTTTGAGAGACCCTTCAGACATTGACATCGTCGGAAACTAGGGCACGTTCCGCAGGGCGAGCGCTTTGTATCGCTACCTAGCGACTTCCTATGGAACGGTCTGCTGCGATCTTGAGAATTGAAACGCTAGCTAGCGACACGACAAGTTTTTCTTGCTAGCCGTATGATTCTGAAAACTTCTGCATTTTTTCATAATGACTGCCCTTGTGGAAACGTGTTTCTTTTTTAGAATACTGATATTGGTTTCATTCAAGTCATATATTTCACTAAAGCGATTAAAAGCATAATCACGGTGATAATTGATTTAAATATTTTTCATTTGTTATAATTTCGAACATTTTGTTTGAGAAAGCTGCCATCTTGGATTTGCTAGCTTGAAGCACACCGTTCCGTAGACCTTTTACGCTACAAAAATCGCTTGTTAAAAGGGCTAGCTAGCGATCGCTTTGCGAAACGTGTCCCTAGACCTTAAATGTAGCATGCTAATATCCTGCAACACTGTGTCATTATTTAAGGAATGAATTCATAGAAACTGACCTTCATCGAAAAATAAATGTCACTTTTGGTGGTCACCAAAATGACATTTATTTTCGATGAAAGTCAGTTTCTATGAATTCATTCCTTATGATTACAACCTTTCTGGAGGAAATTTGTCGACTGAACCATTATTAATAGCGTTGATATCAAGAACTATATTTTAGTGCGTAAGAGCCGAATGCATTGTAGTGCGGAATAATCTTGGTCGTACACGGGTCTTTCATGCCAGCCGTCGGCCATTTTGTTCTCCGCTTCGATGCAATATTTCAAGGGTTTAATGTCATAACAGAACCAATTATACAAAGAAATGTAAGTAAATGGATTTTAATTTGTATAAAAAGAACACTCAAAGGGAAAACCAAGATTGTGTAGTTTTAAAAAACGTGTAAACAAGTTGAAAGTTTTACGCTTTTCCCGTGCGTTTATCAAGGTCGAGGTCAACTAGCTATTTATAGTGAGATAAAAGTGAAACTGAAATGTTTATTTCGGTTAACATTTATTTCTCAGCAGTATTTTATTTTCAATATGATATTATTGGACTATTTTTCATGTTTTCGATGATTTACTTCTTTTATTGACATGCATAGCTTTTGTTTTGCGTGTGACAGCGCTAAAATAGATTTTTCATTCATGGAATTAGTACCGGCATGGCGTATTTAAAGTCATGAATATTAATGATTTCTTGTTGGCAACTGCGTTTATACGGAAATATTTTTTTCAAGTCACGTGTTCACTTTTGACCAATCAGATTGTTTTATTTCGTTTAGGTTATTATTATTTAAATAATGATTTCAATCAATATAGATCTACACGGAAAACTGGACGGTAATAAATGATATAATATACTTAACCAAAGTTTAGATCGAGTAAAATCCCTTTAAAGTAGGATAAATACACAGAAGTCTTGAGAATAAATCATTGAAGATTTCGTATTTGGTTATTTTAAATCTGCTCTATTTTGTTCAAAGTACCGAATTGAGTACCGGTACCAAAACGAAACGGTATTTACCGGAAATTTTCGAAACGATACCGATACTGGTACCGGTACTTGGTACGGGTATACATCCCTAGTAGTATGGGGGCCAGAGGGGTCCACCGTGCACCCCCCTCTAGACTTTTTGCCACCTATGCTAAATTGTTCCTTATGGTCCACTGAATCAGAATCGGCTTTGTCCTCAAAAATTAACTCTTGCGCACTACCTGAAATTTCACTGTTTCCATGGCAACCCCTTGTTTTTTGTGGAAATTGTCGGTGTTTGTAAAATCATTAATAACTTGAACACGCATTAAGCTAGAATAATATAATTAGTGTCAAATTAAAGCTGAGACACTGAACGTTAGAATTATATGTAAAACTGTTCACTAAAATACAGTAAAATTCGTTAAATTAACCGTAAAACATAAAAAAATGCGGAAAAATATCGATTTTTTTCAATTACATGCATATCTTTTAATTTCCAAACCCTATTTTGGAGAAATAATACATTTATTTTCTACAGAATACTTCAGGAAGGACCACTCTATCAGATTGAAAATTATTTTTATGACAGCAGTACTATTTGTGTATGTAAAAACCGTTTCCATAGCAACCGCCATTTTCAAGAAAGAACAACTATTTGGTGATTAAACTTGAAATTTGTGGTCAAATCTAACGGTAGGATTGCAATATTGATATTATATTATATCTGAGACTCGTATCTTTGATATTATTGCAGTTATCACTAAATTCAGTATCGATACCTTCATAAATATTGTCACGAACTCTAAATCAAAGCGCTGAAAGCACTGATTGTTTTTCTGTTGACAGTATTAAATCGTCTGAATGTATGAAGACGATGGTCATTGTGCAGTGATAGTCTGTTGAATAAAGTAATAATATAATAAGACTAAAGAGACTTTTGTTGTTTTGTTTTTGCTTAACTGAAAAATAATTATGCAGGAATATGATTATGTAACTTAGGTTTTTCGTTGTTTATCATTATAAATCAATTTTCGAGGAAGTCATCACCAACCAAAACCGGAGCTAAACCTTGAACCGCCAATTCGACAAACGCCAAACCAATCGAAATTACAAAACCTATTATTTTATATATGTTCATATACATGTCCAATATCTTAACAATGTTTTATGCATCTATCCATTCCATGATTTTATCTAATTCAATATCTATAGATATATCCTCATCTTGCTCTTCATCAGCATTAGCGTTATCTATGGTATCGAACAGCTGAGATGGAAGAACGTCACCTTCAAACCATTAAGACTCAAGATATCCATCATTATTCGTCCGACAAAATTGTGCTGAAACGGGAGGTATGTTAGGATCAGCTACATAGACATTTTTCCGAATGGCTACATGGTTATTACAACCCTTGATATGCTGTACTAAACACTTGTTACAAGGTTGTAACGCTCCCATATCAGCATTACAAAACGCATCATCTGGTTTAACAATTTAGCTATTATACAATTGAATAGTAATAATCCAGATGGTCCTGATATGTGCTGTATGCAGGGAAGGCATAATTTGTATATATATTTATATTATCTCTTTTTGATAAAAGTTTTGAAGTTTGATATTTTCCTAGAAGTTTGTCTGTTTTGTTGTACCTCTACACAAACGTGGTAGTCTAAATGAAGTTAACAATTTTAGGAGTGAAACTTTATTGAGTATGTTACGAAAACTATTTACAAGATTGACTTGGACAAAAATTAGGAACAGATGATGATATCTTTGTTTAACATTGGATTATACATCACATGCTTAATACTGACAAACAGTTATTTTGTGCATTTATTGACTTCACAAAAGCTGTTGATTTATCAAACTGGGTATTTTAGATATAATAATTTTTATGTATGTATTCATCGGTGAAATCTATTGTTAACGTACATAGTCAAGTAAGTAACGAGTTTGATTGCACGTTAGGTGTTAGACAAGGGGACTATATTTCGCCTATCTTATTTGCAATGTACTTTTAATGAAATCGTGGATATGCTAATTAGTAATGGTCTTACTGGTATAAAAGTTGATATGTTTAACATATGTTTGATTTTATATGCTGACGACAAAGTTATTTCTGCTAGTAGTACAGACGAGTCACAACTAAGTATAAACGTTTTTGCAGATTATTGTAAGTTATGGAAATCAGTTGTAGACACTAGTAAAACTAATAGAGAATACTACATTCTATTAAAATGCTATGAACTAGGTATTGTTGAACAATTAACATACATTTGTGCATTCTCTAATGCTAAAATTGTTTTGTTGGCCAAGCTTTGAAATGTATTTCAAAGTTAACAATTTATTTTATAGATTTACAGGTATTTCTTAAAAAACATAAAATAGATCTGTTAGATAAATTGATATCATCAATGCACGCCAAGTTTGGTGATTCGTCCAAGGAAACACTATAGAACGAGTTCACTGTGAAAGGTTACTCAGGATAAAACATAATACTCAAAATGATTTTAATCACAGTGAGTTAGGGAGGTTGAATTTTCAAACTACATTGTATTCGCTACTTTAACATTATAGAAAACTATTGGGTAAAATTATTGCAAACTGATGAAAATTGGAATAATAGAAAAGTACAATTGGATAGAGACTTGTACCCTAATAAACCCAGTTGTTGTTTTGGGTTGAATTCATTTTTGTCCTACCTTGGTTTTTATGATGCATTTACTTTTCAAGATATTGGTAATGTTGATAAATTTTAAGCAATGTTAAACTCAGACTAAATGATAATTTCATGCAAAATTTGAACATCGGTTAGCTAATTAAAGTTAAGCATTATTTTACAAGAATATACCAAGTTTTAGTTTCACCCATATTCAAAAACATTTCAAGATTTAGATATTGTATGGCTATAGTCTTAAACTGTGTTCCCATCGATTACATATTGCAACCGGAAGATGAAACAACCAAGATCCACACCTACGTGTCTGTATAAATTGCCATTTATTAGGAGACGAGTTTCATTTCATTAAAGAATGAAAATTATATTCAGAATTAAAGAAATATTACAATCACTACATATTTTCGTTGTCGATCCTTGTATATTTAAATTCATTGAACTTATTGTTACTGAAAAAAAGCTTTAACAATTCAGCTTGGTACTTATTGTAACCAGTTTTCCCTAATCATGATGAAATAATTTGCAATCCCTCCGTTGTCACCAATGTTACCTATTTTCTACATTCATCCTCGAGGTTTTTATTTGTCCGATGCCACCATTATATACATATACACTCACATAAATCCAGTTATAGTGATAGACTACAATAACAAAAGTCATAACCAAAGAAAAATAACAACCAGAGCTAGAGAGAACCCCGATAGTAAGTATCCTCCTGTGTATATACCCTATTGACCTTAAAATTAAGGTATAGTAACTGTAAAATTCTAGCTATGTACCTCAACTTTTGAGGTTCATATCCAATTTCTAACCGTAAAAATAAGATATATGAGTCATACATTCTATCACATATTTTAAGGTAGAATAGATACTTACAATTTTTTTAGCCCAAATATAAATTTGCAACATTATATACAAAAAGCCTTCGAATTTGAACATATAAGCTTAAGATGCATTAAACTGTGATACACGTGTACTATTAACTTACTATTATATCAAGTTTGATAGTAATATTTTATGTTCATTTTTATTGAACTGACATGTCAATGAACAGGTAGTTTTCACGTAGGTCGAAGACTTGCCTGTGCTTATATGAACAATTCTAACATAGGCACGTGCGTTTTCACGCTTTATTTAATGTGACGTCATCTATGCTTTATTATTCAACAAAATATAGCTCGTGGCGGCTGTTGAAATTTTACTCCCCACGTTAAATGCGCAAAGCCGAAAATGGCGCCCTAGTTTATAAGGGTTGACTTTTACAATTTAGTTTCTATTCTATAATTAAGATTTTAATATTTTTTGTTAGGAATAAGAAACGCTTATCCGTGAGAATTGTGTAAATAAATGCTATTTTCGGCCTTTGCACTGGGGTGGATTTCAACAGCATGACGTTTCTGACAGTTAAAAATAGTTCTATAAATATATCTTTTCTACGGATGTATTTTACGATGTTAGAATCGAAATAACCTACAGTTGTCTATACTTTGTTGTCTAATAAAATATAGGCACTCGTTTGATGCGCTTATTAAATCACTCGTGCTAAAGCACTCGTGATTTAATCATACGCGCATCACAACTCGTGCCTATATTTTATTAGACAACAAAATATAGACAACTGTAAGTTATTTCTTAAACAAAGTAAGGATAAATGTGTAGAAGTTAAACCGATTAACTTGCCTGGGAAAGTTGATTAAAATAGTCGGCCGCCGACCATAACCATTTAAAAAGTAATGATAAACAGCATTAAATCTAAGTTACAAAATCATATTCTTGCATATTTCTATTTCAGTAAAACAAAAACAAAACAACAAATGTATCTTTAGTTTTATTATATTATTGTTTTCATTCAACAGACCACCACCGCACAAAGACCATCGTCTTCATACGTTCTGACACATTAATACTGTCAAACCGAAAAACAACCAGTGCTTTCAGCGCTTTGATATTATACTTTAACAGTCATTGAGTGAATAAAGGCAGCATATTTTGACAGTACTATGCAAGTAATATGATAGGATAAGACATTAAACCAATTAATGTAAAAATAACATGTCCGGGAAAGTTGATTTGTCGGCCGCCGTACATAACCTTTTAAATAGTAATGATAAACAACGTAAAACCTAAGTGACAAAATCATATTCCTGCATAATTATTTTTCAGTTAAGCAAAAACAAAACAACAAAAGTCTCTTTAGTCTTATTATATTATTACTTTATTGTACAGACCACCACTGCACAATGACCATCGTCTTCATACTTTCAGACGATTTAATACTGTCAACCGAAAAACAATCAGTGCTTTCAGCGCTTTGATTTAGAGTTCGTGACATTATTCATGAAGGTATCGATACTGAATTTAGTGATAACTGCAATAATATCAAAGATACGAGTCTCAGATATAATATAATATCAATATTGCAATCCTACCGTTAGATTTGACCACAAATTTCAAGTTTAATCACCAAATAGTTGTTCTTTCTTGAAAATGGCGGTTGCTATGGAAACGGTTTTTACATACACAAATAGTACTTCTGTCATAAAAATAATTTTCCATCTGATCGAGTAGTCCTTCCTGAAGTATTTTGTAGAAAATAAATGTATCATTTCTCCAAAATAGGGTTTGGAAATTAAAATATGTGCATGTAATTGAAAAAAAATCGATATTTTCCCGCATTTTTTTATGTTTTACGGTTAATTTTACTAATTTTACTGTATTTTATTGAACAGTTTTACATATATTTCTAACGTTTAGTGTCTCAGCTTTAATTTGACACTAATTATATTATTCTAGCTTAATGCGTGTTCAAGTTATTAATGATTTTACAAACACCGACAATTTCCACAAAAAACAAGGGGTTGCCATGGAAACAGTGAAATTTCAGGTAGTGCGCAAGAGTTAATTTTTGAGGACAAAGCCGATTCTGATTCAGTGGACCATAAGGAACAATTTAGCATAGGTGGCAAAAAGTCTAGAGGGGGGTGCACGGTGGACCCCTCTGGCCCCCGTACTATAGTCCTGACGCATTTTTTTTTCATCTCATAAGTTGTTGATAGACACTGATAATAGAAAACAGACAGGAGGGTATTTCCAGGCTGTTTAATTCTAAAAAGTGTAAATTTATTTGACAAAACAAGTTGCTATATACGTCAAATTCAAGCTCGATTGTGAAACAAGTTACGACAACTTAGATTTATCAATTTCGGATCTGCTTCCTTGTCCCCCAGTACCTGAGCTAGAAGAATAAAGTTTCTTGCTCAAGGACACGGGTAGGTTTTGGATGGGTTTCAAACCAACGCGGGGCTGGCGATCAAATGATTACTAGTCAAACGTCGTAACCACTCGACCACGTCCGCTCTTTTTTAATTTATGAACTTGTTTAATTATTTAATGTTTATTCAATGTAGAATTCCGTGACCTAATGGGAAAATGTTCCCGCATCTTCGACACTCTGTTTTCTTGTCAACATGGACTTTCGGGAGCATGTCCCAGACCCCTAAGACCTTGGTCTAAAACATTTATTTTCGGTCAAGCAACTTGCTTAGCCTAGCGGAATGTTCGAAGTCTATTCAATCAGGGCTTTTTCGGGGAGAGGCCCAAGCCCAAATTGGGAATTTTTAATGCTGTTAATAGTCCGATTTGGGGAAAAAATATCGACCAATCAACCCATTTGGAAAATTTCATTATTAATTTTTCTGCATTAATTATTTATATGCTTTGCTTTGGTGTCTCTTAAAGTGTTGTTCTGACAGGTCAGTGAGGCATTCAATGCAAATTCTCATGTATTTATTATTTTTACATGAAATCTTGGTTTCTTTTTTTTTAGAGGCAAAATACATCCTGTTCAAAGGCAATTATTTAACAAGATTGTGAATATTTTTCATGAAATTGGGGAAAATGGTCGTTATTTGGCATTGGGAATGGGGCTCATATTCGGTCCCGTGAGATAGACTGAAAAAGCCCTGGCAATAAAATAAATGTTAACCATATTTGCGTCAGTTTGCGCGACATTACGAAAATTCGAGAGCGTCGATTTATATTATGTGCAGCAGTAGTTTTACAAATATACATGCACGTAATTCATGTTCTAAAAATAGAAACAAAACACGTGATTCCCGCGTTTTAAATATTTAAGGAATGTAGTTGAAGTTTGCAAACTGGTGCGGATCTAGGACGTTAAAATTAGGGGATGTGTGTTGTTTAAAATGATCGGATACCTAGATCTATGTTTCTAAAATGATAGATTCCGTAGTTTTGTGTTACTTTTGGTGTATTATTTTGGTTTAGAATTTCATTGTTTTACGAGTCATGTTTCTTTAAGCCTAGTTACCGGTCAAATCTATAAGCTCAAGTTAGATGGGAGCTTAATACGAGGAACGAGAATTTAGTTCTGGTTAATATATAAGGTGACATTGTCTGGTGAACTGTACGTCGTATGTTACTCTGACTGTTGATAAAATGTTTCTTTTTGGGGGATTGCGTGCATTTAGAATAATTCTTGGGGGACGGGGTGATATTCGCGTTTTATGTCAAATTTGAAAGTCAAATTCTGTGTTGTTTTTTATTCTAAAATGTAAGAGTATAATTATTGAGAGCCCGAGCTGTAAAGATACATTATAGGCAGGATCTTGAATACAAATGTACTTACCTTGCTGTCGATCTTTTTTTCCTTTTTAAGCTGACCAGTCAATAATTAATTTATCAGTCTATACATTGTAAACTTGTGATGTTGTGTCCCAGGGCTCGAATTTAAGCTCGCATACTCGCAAAATGCGAGTTGGTTTTGAAAATTGCGAGTAACTTATATTTCAACTCGCAAATGTTTGCAAGTTAGAATCGAAGCATTATTACCGTCAAAACTATTGAGGCCTAGATCAGCATTGAAACAGCCAGATAGATAAATAGATTAAGTAAAGATTCATCCTAAAAAAGTCTCAAATCTTGGTCTATCTCGCAATAACACCCTTGTTCTATCTACAGTTAGATATAGCACTGTGTGGTTTTATATAGCATATGAGAGTAGCAATTATGTATGCTATTAAAATTTTGAATAAAAAAATGCAAGTGATTTTTTTCAAATTGCAAGTCCAAAATTTTGTTAAATTCGAGCCCTGTTGTGACCATTACTAGCAAACTTGTCGATCATGGTCTTGTGGGATGAGAGTGGCATGATGAAATGTTTGTTCTTTGATTAATTGAGCACATGTGAGCTGTGAACGTGGTGTCGTGATAGTCTGATGAAATGTCTTCTGGAGAAGATGCCCGCCATTCGTCATTCTCGCTGCCAGGGTCAAGTAGGATTCTCAATACTAGCTAATATTGAGAATCCTACTAGACTCTGGGAACGAGAATGGCCATTCGTTGAACTGATAATATTCTCGTTTCTATGGTTCTAGATCTGATCTTGACCTCTTCTTTAAAAATATTGGAATAACCCGAGAATGATAGAATTGATGTCTTGTACATTGGTTACTGTCCACACCATATAGCTACATTATTTGTAGACCCCTGTTTAAATGATAGAAATATATAACGTCAAACTTGTGTTAATGGATGTTTTTGATTAGCGTAGCCTGTGGACAGCGGCCATTTGTATTTCTTTCGACCAAAAATGCTCTAAACAGGTCGAGAATTACGAACACCTGTCGACAGTGCCAAGTCAAAAAACATTACGCTTGGGGGCCAAGATCCATGAACAACGGGCAATGAATTGTTAGATGACGGCAGGATCGTAGTTATGAATAATTGGGTATAGTCAGATCAGAAGTTGTCTCCGGAGACCGGTACTAAAACATGCTCTTTGTTAATTGGTTTGACTACATGCGAGAACGCTTGCATGGTTGTTTTATTGCATGTAGGAGAGGGTTACAATTTGATAATTAGACTGTTTGTTCACGGACGATTGGGGTCTAGAACTTGTGAACCAGGGGGTGAGAGAGAAAGAGAACAGTTGTCAGATTCAATGTCCGTAGATATATAGTGTATGAATTACATGTATATATATATTATATTGAACTGGGTCTGAGACCTTCCCGTGTTAATATGAATAAACTTGAAATATATTTTCTTCGGTGGGGGGGGGGGGCATGCATGTAGTAGAAGCCGCGTGGGTTGGTAACCGACTTTTTGTGCTTTATAGCTAAATTATGATAAGATTGTGGGATATCCCGACATGATCTCTTGTTTTTAACAATCGTCTCCGTCACAGGACAAAAATGTACATTTATAAAATAATGTCAGTTCAAGTCGTTCATATTTAATTTTTAATCAAAAATAATGCGTGGTTGTTTCACTTGTTTGTAACGTTTCGGGTCTGTTTTTAGGATGCTATGATCACTGCTGACTTGTTGAGTTGACATGAAGAGAGACTCGCTCCGTGATTATCTATGACCTTGGAGAGCGGGTTTGACCCCCTCCTCTGTCTCAGCGCATGTGAGCCGGTGTGGCGGTATAATACATGATAGTACTTATGGTTTCGATACTCGGTCATGCTACGTCCATGATAAATCTGTAGAAATGTCGGTTCAAGTTTTTCAAGCTCGATCTTTCTAAACAGATATCACATAGACCTCGGGTTTTATAGCTTAAATAAGCGAGTACGCGAGTGGCGATTTTAATTAGATTGGGTTCGAGCTATAAATGCATATTCTTGTGTTTTTATTATTTCTATTTTTAAGTGAAATCAATCCATTGGTGTCAGATTTGATCCTTGCTGATATTAAAAGACGAAATCCCCGCGGAACAATGTTATAGGAGGAAGGGAGGGAGGTTAGGCTATTTTAGTTAGTAGTGTACTTTATATATCGTTGAACGTTTCTAGGAGATCTCAGTGTAGACGTCCTCTTTGTTTGAATCTTAATTTTTCAACTCTATATGTTGACCTGCTTCTAATATTCGCTCTGTTAAAATTCAAAAGACTTGACTTGTGCCAAACGGAAATGTTTTAATGATAAGTAATTCACGGATACATTAGAGGACGATCATTGTGTTTTAATTAATGAATAAGTTTTAATTTAAAGCATTTAGTAAGGATTGAAACTGTACACTGGATTGATAGAATAGAACAGAATAGAGAAAACGTCTATGTTTTATTTTATACAAAAGTAAAATGACTCTAAAATGGAATAATATGCACGGGAGAGAGAGAGGGGGGGAGAGAGAGGGAGGGAGGGGGAGAGAGGGAGGGAGTGAGAGAGAGAGAGAGAGAGAGAGAGAGAGAGAGAGGGGGGGGGGAGGGAGAGAGAGAGAGAGAGAGGGGGGGGGGGAGAGGGAGAGAGAGAGAGAAACTTTGAGACACTGAAATACCAACTTAGTATTTATCTACACATTTTAACCAGCGTCATATATTCTTGATGGCGATTGTAAATTGTACTTAGAGTTTATTTAGGTGTGTATATGTTTTAGTCAAGGTGGAAATAAGACGAGGGGTGTTCTTATTAATTGATATTAGGTAGCTGGGAGATGTTATCAATGTTTTCTAGGGCCGTACGAATAGCGAGGATCAGGTGATTACACCTTTATTTTTATAAATGATGAGCCTTTGTTTAGACCCTACATAGGTTGGACTTACTGATATATGAGAGGTGATAATGTACGGTGGTTCCCCCGATCTTTAAATGGTTCGTACGAGCCTGAAATCAATGTTAGTAAGTTTTACGCAATACAACTGTTGTGATAGCCATGTATATTTTTAAAGTCGGGGCGTGTCGTATTGTATACGGAATTTGCCGATGTTCCGAGATTAGTATTATAATTGACTCATCGTAAAACTTCGGCAATTTGCGTGACTATTTAGCAAAGATTGATTATGAACGTAGCTGGTTAATTTCTCGCTTTACTGACATTTAAGTTATAAAATATTTTCTTTTTGAATTTTTATTTTTGCGTATCTGACTTTGTGGTGTAGCGAAGAGTATTTTTGAGTGTTCTATTAAATAAAAATTGTATGGAGCCGGTGGGATTTGAACCAGCACCCTTTATTCTGCATCTAAAATGTCACGTGATGTCATACTTTATGACTTATTTTGTTGGATTTATTGTCATTTGTGGACACGAAAATATGTGATTATTGTTTAATTGGAGTGTTTTTAATTAATTTCAGTGTTAATTGGATGTTAATTGGAACTGGATATATACATAGGAAACATATTGTTAGCTCCTGAGAGCTGGAATGACTTAGAAATGGATTTTAAAGTTTGACATTTCCTGATATGGTCCGAGTAAGTTTACTTTCGTTTTATGTATAGAAGTGTTTACTCTGTATTTTGTGTCTTTTAAACTTAAAATTAATTTGTATTTAGCTTTGCTTTTCATTATTTAATCATGTTTATGCTGATAGAGTAGGAAAAAATCATGTTGGTGTCAAAATTCTTTACGAATGCTCTCTGTTCACTGTTAACTGTACCGAATGTTTTCTTTTATTTTGATGTTGTTTTACGTTTGATGCATTTTTCTTCATTTCTAAGGCTAAATTAAATCATTTATGCTTCATTTCTAGCCATTTCGACTAAATTATAGCCGATTTAGGCCAAATTTCTAAACTTCTGAAGTTTTCGGGCTTGAAATTCGTCAAATTTCGTCATTTTTTTTCAATTTTGTTAGAAATAGCTTGTTTTTTGTGTAGAAATGCTTATTTTAACTAGAAATGCTCTCAGAAGACGTCTGGAATGCTTATTTTGCCGTTTAAAGCTCCAAAATCCGTAAAAACCCGAATTTTTGTAAATTTGTTATTTGTTTACATTCAAAGGGAGGTAATTTTTGTGAATTTTCGTTGAAATCCCATACAATAGTTACCTCCCTTTGACTGGTAAAATTGAAAAATTCGCATTTTAACGTATTATAGCTGAATTTTATTTATTTAATGGTTAGAAATGATTTTATACAACGTTTTCAGGGTTTTTTTATTTAAAAAAAAATTAAAAAAAAAATTTTTGGAAAATTAAATTTTGAACTGTCTTCCCACTCTCACTCTCTCTCTCTCTCTCCCCTCTCTCTCTCTCCCCTCTGCACTTCCGGTCCCTTTTGCACTTCCGGTCCCTTGCCTGGCTACCTGCGGACATGTTACATATATATTAGTACAAACATAATTAACTATCTAACTAATTAACCTTGGTTTTCGTCTTGCCCAGCTGTAGTCTGTCACCATTCCGCCATCTTGGACTTGACAAGTATAATGTTCTCGGTTTTGACCACTTGAATAACTACGATTTTTTCTATTTATAGTAACATATTGGGTGACCGGAAGTGACGTCACTTCCGGTCACGTGATGCATAAAAATGATCACATGACTGCCATGTGACTCGAGGGGTTTTCCCATTTTTTGGTCACGTGACTCCATTACGTAGTTCCGGTTAGGGTTGTAGCAAATTTTTATTTTTTCAAATTTTGATCAATCTTGAATTTGTAATAGTTTATTTTCTTTATTTTTTAATTTTGTTTTTATTCTCTATAGACTTGTTTTTGTATTCATTGTGTTAACAATGAATACTCTGTTATGAAAAGATTAATAGTAGTATTCCGATCGGAGTCCAATTTTAATCGCCTATACCTAACAACACCAAGCCAGAATATTCCGAGACAAAGTAGTTCATGATTTGCAACATCATACTGAAACTGGTACTTTATGTATTTCTGCGCGAGAAATTGACCAGACGCTCAATATGACGTCACAGAATATACTTGAAGCGAATAACTTGTAACAGAGATAAGACTGCCCATAATACTCGTGAGAGGTGTGTGGCAGTACTATGAGATTGATGTACACTCGACGGCCTTCGCGATCTATTTATGGACAGTCACAGTCTAAACCACTGACGAAGACACTGTGACTGGCACCGTAATCAGAGAAGGATTATCAGACCATCACTGATAATGATCCTTTTATATATTGTACATTTATTTATTAAATTATCAAACATGATTGGTTTAATTAACGGTTAATAAACATTTTTTAAAGAATTTTAATCCCTCACTTATAGAGATCACAGGCGTAAGCAGCATTTCGTGCTATTAATTGTTTGGGGACCTTTGATGTTTTGCATCAATATTTTCTTGTAAAGAAATATAATCTACGTTCGATTAGCCGTCGGAATATGGGACAGAACATGTTTTTGAATCGAATAATCTGGATTGGTTATCAATAAATATAATTTCTTGCCAAATGAACAGATGAATTATAAAGTATACCATAAAAATGAGTTTGTACGTGCTCGGTCGGAACATGACGAAATTGTTAAACTCTGACACATATATTGCTTTCAAGAATGCTTTACTAAAGGAGATGTCATACATGGCTAACCAACGATTTCAAGCATTTTTGGACACGCTAATACTTGTACTGTATACATTATTTTAAGTGCTGATTCCCGCGTATTGGGTTTGTTTTAAAGATAATTATTTCCGGACTGTAACTGGTCGGGTCGTGTGCAATTAAACCTGAATTTTACGGCGCATTGGATGCAAGTCCTTAAGTGAAATAAATTTAACAAGGATAAAATCATCAATATATATTTTGTCAATGAGTATCACAATGGATAAAATACTTGCAATAAAATCCATCCATGATTATATCGGGTTTAAATACTTACAAGTCAGTAAGTTTGGAAAATCCTCTGTTTTGAAGGGGTTTTTTTTTTTTGGGGGGGGGGGGTCTTTTGAAAATCTTGTGCAATAAAATTGTGTGAATTATCATTGGTAAAGTCACACTATTAGTGTAGACTATGATACATTAAGTAGCACCCTGATACTGGAGTATCAAACCCTTTCAAGAAAATAAAAATTGATGTATTGATTTTTTTCTCTGTGAATATATAGTTTGAAGTACTGTGAGAGCTAAGGGAATATAAAAACTATAAAATCTATTCAATAAAGAATAAAGGCTTATGATGGAAAAGTTTCATTTCACCAATGCGTAATCTGACAAGAACTGGAGAGATAAAGGAAACATTCCTGAATAAAAAATGTTAATACAACATACTCATTTAAAAATACAATAACTGCATTTAACTTAAGTATATTAATAATATAAATGATAATTATTATACTATCAATTAATGTATTGAATATATTATTTGTACTTGTTGAAGTCATCAACATAATTAATGTTTGGAACATATATCACTTTTACTTCAAAATGACTAGTTTGTGTGTAATAATGAACTCTGGTATTTAGATAAATCTTAATAACACTTTGAATCTTAACATTTGTTTATTTTCTTACAAGATATAGATAATTTGTGCATATAAAACACTTTCAACTATTTTCCAAAAAATAATCCCATTCACTTGACTACATTAACTTCTTTGTTAAATCAGGTAACCAAATGAAAAAAAAAGAAATATAATTTATTATTAATTAATTCTTAATTATATCTGTAAATTTTAACCTTCATCATTAAACACCATCGGTGCAGGTAAAATTAATTTCTAAGACATTTATGATAAGCAGAAATGGGGTTTAAATACATTATTTTCTGTTCAGTTACTATATAAATCATAGAATAGCAGCAGAGTGTTAGTCCAACTTTACTCAAAAATGTGTACTACGTAGCACACATAACAGATAACAATGACATAGTTTTAAATCTCTCCTATATTAGAGGGTTTTTTTACACACAGACTAATTAAACAATGTGATAGTCATATTGTAACAGTTAATAGCTTTGACTAATTACAACAGTAATCATAGTAATACGTAAATTCAATCGTTCAATATTGTAAATGACTCAAGCAGATTTTTATTGTGAAGAGAGTATGAAAAAAAACATGTAATCGACACCATTAATAATATCTACGGCCATTCTGCCTCCTTCCCCTGATTCTAAATCATGTAGGACAGTCATCAGTCACTGACGAAGTATGCACCTAGTAGTTTGTTAACAGCTAAATCCAGAGATAAAGCCTCTCCAGGAACAGTGAGTAGGTGGACTGACCGCTGTGATATAATCTTTATAAGGTGTTGCTACAGCATAAAACCCAACAAAAATTGAATAAATCTAAACACAATGAATACCCCAGTACTTTCAGTGCTTTGATTGAAGTCACTGTTGTTTTCAACCACATGATTACACAAAGGCTGACCAATGTCAAGGTCGAGATTTCTTTGTGTAGAATGGATTTTGTGTAATTTTAAATCCAATGCAAACAGTCCAAACAAAGAAGCAACATTTAGATATTCTTTTAATTTTATTTTATAAATATTTTATACATGGTCAATATAAATTTGTTACATTATGAAAATAAATATACAATGCAGGGGGTGGGGGCTCCAGGGGGAACCTAACCCCCTAAAGATTTTTAAAATACTTGAACTAACAAAATATTTATATACAATGCAGTGGTGGATCTAGAGAAGGGCAAAGGGGCCAGGGTAGCATATTATCAAAAATCTTACGATAATTTAACAATACAATATAGAAGGATTTACGACTATAGTCAGTCATAAGACGCTTGATAATACTGGCCCCTGGTCCTTAGACTTTTGAAAATAAATGTTCTTGCAATTGAGTGGTTATAGGGGTGATCAATGGGACAAGTCCATACAATGTTAAAATAGATGTCCAGGGGTGGGGTCAAGGGGTATGGGCCCCTAATAAATACATATACATTTATATGCAAAAAATATTTGAGTCCTTATTTAATTTTATATCTTTCTCTCCGTAGTGGTACAAATTTAGTGGTTTGAAATTGAAAACATGCCTGGTTGTGTCATTGCTATGTAAGCAGACGACACAAATTGAAAACAATAACTGTAATCAATGTCTAATGGAAATCAGTATTTTCATATTTCAGATTGTGAATACACAGAAGTTTTTAAAGAGAGTATCAACTTCAAGATTGGCTTGGAGAACCTTGGGTAGGGATTGAAATGTTGTAACATTTATTAGAATTAAAATTGCATTAATCAATTTGGTTTGTTTTTGTTTAATGCTCCTTTGGCTTTAACCAGTTTGAGTCATATGTGGTGGAAAGTTAACCTAACAATGCATTGTAAGCTATCACCTTTTTACTTTTTTCATGAGAGAAGAATTTTGACTTCACCAGAGAACCCCATAACAACAGTCCCAGTAATATGTGGTGGACAGTTTACCCAACCATTGTTTCCTGGTGACAACATTACTACATTGCCCTGTAAGCTACTGTCTTTGAACTTTTTTTATGAAAGTAGCCATAGAAGAAATATTGGTTTGACCAAAGGACCCTATATCAACTGTCTGAGTCATAGGTGGTGGACAGTTCACCTCACTGCTCTGTAAGCAAAGCCATGACTTTAAAATCACAAGAAATATTTAAACACCTAGATGGAGAGTAGGTTACATCAAAACGGTGAGAGGAGGGGTGAATTATTGGAAACGTAATTAGTCACTCAGGATTGATATCATGAATCAGGGAGCGTAGTCTAAACTACTTAACCTATCTTGGAACATACAAATCATGCTAAAGAGATTCAAATATCAAAAACCTAAGCTCCGCCCCTGAGGTAAAAGGATGTAGTCATATTGCCCCTTGTGGATGAAAAAAATCAGGTTGTTGGTTGAATTTTTAAACTGCCCTCAAATAGTGAATGGAGAATTTTTACACCACTGGATTGTATAATGAATGTACATCTAATACAAAAACATTTAAAACAAAATACAAAAAAATCAATACAAAACAAAAACAATAAAAACAAACAATACAATACCCCCAAAAAACATTGCAATACAAAAAATAATGTAAAAAACAATAAAAAACAAACAATACAATAGAAAAACAATGCAATTCAAATAATAATGTAAAAAACAAACAATACAATACAATACAAATGTGTTTTGTAAATTCAGTCATTTGACCAACCATGGCAAACCTTACATCTTTAGACTTAAGATTTGAACCAGTACTAACAATATGGTAATATAACCCTTGCCCTACTTGACAGCAAGAAAAAGAATGAGAGTTCGAAGTAGTTGACAAGCAAATCAATTAAGTGTATGTTAATATATAGGTAGATTGTGTTAAACCTCGACCCATATAAACCGTAATTATCTATAAAACTACCACGCCCATTTTGCTATGATTTTGTTTGAACACGAGTATTTTTCCAACTTTTCCTTCTTGGATATATATATTTAGAATTTCTAAGGAAGGAATAAAATCTTTTCCCTATGGTGTAATGCAAAATACTTGGCATTTTTACATAAAAAATCTGGCTGGAGGGGTCCAGGTTTAATGCAAACTACCTATATAAACTAACATTTGACGCGCAGTACAAACATACAGAACAAGATCTATTCAACAAGTGAGTTACGACTTTTAAGTATAATATATTTCAAGAATTTAGAATCCAGTGTAATGGACAGTTCACCTAACCAACATTCCTGTAATGCACCAGTACTAGACCTCATTCTTTAAATGTTTAACTTTCTTATATAAAAATGTCACAGCTGATGGCTGACTTGAATCCATGGTCAGCAAAGAAGTTACAGTGACTTATAAAGATTGTGATACTTGATCACTTACAGGTAAATGGTTTCTTTTTATACATGCCTTCTTTAACATAAGACCACACAAACTGGATTTTATGCTTAGCATTCCTGACTGAGTAGGTTTCATTTCAAACCAAAAAATTTAATGAGTGTCTAAAACTTTAACACAGGAGCATAAACAGTAACAATAACTTCGCAATTTTAAATAAAAAATATAAGATTCCATGAGGTTTAAAATAGAGTTCAAGATTACAGAACAGTAATAGAAGATTATGGAGAAGTTTTCTTGTCTGGTAAGTAAGTTTGAAAATTTAACCAAATGTTAAACATAGAATTCATTTGATATGAACAACATGTACAACAATTTCTTTACACAAAAAAAATCACAAAAATTATAATAAACAATAACAAAAACATAACAAAAATATATGATATACAATTTGATATTCCGTGAAACGTTAACAATTTCTTTAACAAAAATATAAAATACAATATACTAAAAAGTCAAATATTTCTTTCTTGTCGGTAAGAATATATCAATAATACAAAAACATATAGCTTTTGACCGACATACAGTATATAAGTGACATACATAAGAACAATAGTTAAATTATAATAGATGTAAGTATCAAAATTGGATAAAACGAATAAATTAAATTGTATAAGAGGCAAATGATTTAGCAGGCTATGCTTAAATATGTACATAAACTAGAAAGACAGCAACTATAAAACATTGGAACAGTATACAGAATACTATACATACAGTTTATACATTGAACATTTGTAACAAATAATCAGAAAGTATATAACACAGTTTGTTTTCATGACCTGAGATAATACTTCATCCACACTTTTAGTAAAAAAATAAATGTTTTAAATATTAAATTAATGAAAAATTGTTCATTTGAATTGGTCAAAAACTCAGGAAATACTTAGCAAATTACAGTGCCATCCAAAATTATGTTTACGCTAATAAAAAGCTGGTTTTTCATTGCTACAAATACATATTATTTTACATGTATTTATGCATTGGGAAAAGTAGAATTGACTGAAACGTTTGAAAGAAGAGTAATTTTACTTTATACAACTGTAATTGTAATACATGTACTGGTATGTAAAGATGATGTTTTTAATTTTCTAAGCATTTGTAAAATTTGAAAATCTAATCGAACATTTACTAAAGTGTAAAGGTTATTATGGACGGCATTGTACATGTATATACCTTTGTTCTCTGTATCTATGTTCACTGACTAAATCTAAAATGTATTATGAACCACAGGGATTCCTAACAATAACCATTTATACCTATATAGGAATCCCTGTGTTATGAACTGCACATCAAGTAAATTTTGTGTAAACTTTAAAGTATTTACAACACCTATCTACATAACCAGCTTTCCTGGACTATGTTCTGTAACCAAAACTTGCTTACTATTTCTCCAAGAGCAAACATTTTCTCTAACAACAAACGAAAATCAACTAAAATGTAAGTTTTAAATGAACAAAGGGAAATAACTGTGTCAACAATGTTATATGGTAATATCAAGAGTTATCTCCCTTGTATAAAATAATCAGAAATATGGAATATAAATCTTCAATGTAATTTGGTTTTATGATTAAATGATCAAATTAAAGAATATAAAGCTATACATGACAGCTTATATTTAATATCAAGATATTGAAAAACAAGTTTTTCAGGGAATAAAATTATTACTGAAGGAATATGCCACAAAAATTTCATAATGTATAAATCTATACTGATCTGGAAGCATCTTGGTATGAGAATGACATTCTAATGACCACAGCGTAAAGAAATAAAGTATAAATTATATCAAGCTTCATGTTTGAAACACCCAGTTGATTGTCTCAAAATAATACATTGAACAACAGAAATTTGAAAGTGAATAGAAAAACTTAAAATATGATAAACATTTAGAATGTTTGAATTTCAAAGTTACAGTAAACAGAATATATTAAATTGTACTTGCCTTAGTTTTAAACTTTTGAAATGATTCTTATTGGTAATTTTTATTCAACTGTCAATGTCACATATATTAGAACCTCTGATTTCAATACTCAACAGTCTTTGATATTCTCCAAACTAAATAATTTGATCTATTTTTATTGATAATGAGTTAAAAATTCAAGAATTTAAATCAACAGGGTTAATGTATGTACCACTAACAGTTGAATGAAATTTACCAATATCCATAAATAAATAACTATTTTGTCTTATAATACATCATTTGATATAACTTTATACACTTAAATATTTGAATCTCAGGTCAACATTAACAAGTTATAATTTATATAATAGGGTTGTGGACTTTCTTTAGTTTAAATTGAGAAACTTATTGTTACAACATAAATGTGTTTTGCTTGCCATAAAATTAAAAACAAACAATTTAAAATTCAGTTATCAATTCATTAACAAAACAAACCTGTTTCAAACAAGTTTACTTCATACAGAGATTAGTCAAAGAAAGGCTGTATGAAATATTTTATGACCAAACTCTTCTACGATATATACATGTAGGTCTAGAAATGAACCAAAGACTCAAAGTCGTGTAGTCCGACACTACTGATTGGGTTAACTGAGAGGATGCCCTTAAATTCAATGACAGGAATAGTCCAACAATATCAACCTGAGCTTGAACTACCTAAATATAATAATTACAGGCATCACTTACATTAATTTCCGTATGTGTGTATACGATTATACAAACCTATGTGGCTGTACATCATTTTTTTGAACAGGCATGTTATTGTACTTTTAATATTAGACTCATTTGTTTTTGGGGAAACACATTAGTTCACAATATTGTAGCACAAGTTCAAAGTATTCTTCATTTGATCAGTATTATATTTTGCCAAAAGCATCTGATAATGTGCAATGTATAAACAAAGACAAAAATAGACATCATATACTGAGTTTTATATATTCATGCATAAAGGTTAAGCTCAGGTTAATATTGTCAGACTATAAATATTTTAGACATAAGACTAATAATTTTTTTCTTTAGACAAGTAGTATATCTAATAGTATTGTGATAAAAGTTTGACCCTGACCTGACCTTAATGCAAGAAAATTCATTACATTTAATACGAATGTAGTTTAAATGCTCAATTACACCATGGGCGCGAGGATTATGTGTTGAAATGTAACAAATATACATACTTCTTTAATTTTACAATCCTTGCCGAAGTGTAGAATAGGCGTGGTACTGACTTTTGTCGGATTAGGCGTAGATAATTATTAGATGCAAATGTGAAAGGTCAGGTCGGGGTCAAACTTTACGAACGAACAATACACAAAATATAAGGATTTCCACAACCCTGTTATAACATTTCAATGGATTAGTTCAACACTAGTCTTACTTCATGTAAATAATGAAGAAAGAAGACTTGTTTTGATCATCAACTGTAATGTTCTAACTACTTACTAAATCTACTACAAATAAAAGCTTAATCAACCTTATCTAAAAACACATTTCTGAGTTTAAAGTATGGAGTCTTGTAATCTCAGTGCTGACTTCATTGTCTAATACAATACAAAGTTTTCAAATCTTATGTAATGACAAATTTTAATATTTTTAAGTAAACAATTTTTTTTGTAAATTTTGAATAAAGATATTTTTGAAAGATATTTAATCATATGTTCTGGTAACAAATACAAACAAAAACACATTGCTAACTCTGAATTTATATGAAAACTATTTGATTAATTTTTAAACACAAACATTTGTCTTGTAAATATTGCCTTAGAAATAATTTATAAAACTCCATAAATAAGTTGCTAGCAACAAAAAATATTACATTAATAAGTAAAAAGTTAAAAATCTTAAATAGACAATCAATTATAACAATATGAATTAAATCAGCCAAAAGCACTTTAATTTCCTAAAACAGGCATTCAGAACTACCTAGGCAATCTTCTATGCAGATATCATAAGGTGAGAAAGTAAATCTAACATAGATTATGTAGAAAACATGAATTTGGTTTCTGTAGTAATATAGTCTGTATTACAAAGACATATGACGTATGAGATATTGTGATTATGAAATATTTTGATAAAGCCTGTAAAAGTGCTGTACATGAAAATGAGAGGTGGCCGTGTTTCTATCCATGACTTTCTGCTATGATTAAGACTTCTGAATATTGTTTTGTAGCCGATTAGCAGAATAGCAGGCGAATTGTAAACAGACTTTACACATCCATGTATAAACAATACTAGAACTACTTGTCAGGGAGTTATTTGCCAGGACTTATAACATGTTGTATTCCTACACATCCATGTATAAACAATACTAGAACTACTTGCCAGGGAGTTATTTGCCAGGACTTATAACATGCTGTATTCCTACACATCCATGTATAAACAATACTAGAACTACTTGTCAGGGAGTTATTTGCCAGGACTTATAACTTGTTGTATTCCTACACATCCTTGTATAAACAATACTAGAACTACTTGTCAGGGAGTTATTTGCCAGGACTTATAACTTGTTGTATTCCTACACATCCTTGTATAAACAATACTAGAACTACTTGTCAGGGAGTTTTTTGCCAGGACTTATAACTTGTTGTATCCCAATCTGATTAAAACCCGATCTAAAATTTTACCGCTTGCATACTCGCTAATTTTGATCTGGCCTTTTCCAAACGAAGGTCGCGATCAGGTGACCTTTTCTCATCATAATATTCATGACGAAATTGTTATGATATGTAACTTGTTTACATCATCTATGTCACGCAATTTGAAATGAGCCACCCAATCGCAGACTGTGAATAATACCGCAGTTAAATTAGCATGCAAACATAGGTCTAAAAATAGAAATTACGAAATCAAAATGTTATTAATATTGTTTTCGTCTAGATGAAAGCTACGCATCGATTGGTCGACACAAAGTTCATCTCGACGTGACCTTGCATTGACTAAGTAGAGATCCAGTACGACAACGCTCTACAGGATCTCTGTTTACGGAGATTGGTTGTAATCCTACCATTTCTGATATCTGAGGTTTATCTCCGTAAAAGATCCCCGGGGTTGTTCTGAATGTAAGACAGGTTGACCTTATGATGACTAACTCTTAATTAACTTATAAAAGTGTTTAAGTTAACCAATCTGAAGTTTGCTTTCACATCTTTAAAACTGATGAACTTTGTAAAAAGTTAGGATTCCAAAATATTTGAAAGCTAACTAAGTGATTTTTATATTTTCAACACTGCCAGAAAGTGTAAAAAGGGAGTTTCTTTAAAAATAAGATTTATAACAGCCTGATCTACCAGTGGTGGGGAAGATCAAGTTTAATAAAAATCTAAAACACAAGCACAATGAGATAAGTCTTCAGTAACTATTATATATTGTCAGATATTAAAACATTTTTCCTGAGATACCCAGTGCTAGACTCATACTCTCTCTGAACAACTACAAACTTTTCTTTCATACACAGTACCCACTAAAAGTTTGGAGACTTTCTCTACACAGGTTTTATTAAAATTTATTTACCATTTATTTTAAAATGCATTTTTGTGTTGCTAATTTATTATCATGTTACTTTTTGTAGTTTAGACTATTAATGTTATATAATAGAATTACATGTATATTGAATTTGGTTTTTAAGGCTTTGGGATATCAGATGCTGAATCTTATAAATCTTATTCATTCACAAAGTTAGTTTTTATTCTATCACCAACCATATCAAATATATTAAAATTAATGGTTCTACCAAAACAATCATTGAAATATAAGAATTTTATTAAATTTCCATTGTCTCCAAACTTTTGGTGGGCTCTTATAGTCTAGGTTTCAAAAGAATAATCTCACTTAAAATACAACCAAATGATAAAATATAAAAATTATGTAATAATTTGTGGGAAAGTTCCAAAATAGAAAAATAATGTATCATAGTATAATACTGAACAAAAATGTTGCAAAATAAAAATCTGGATAACAAACAAAATTACTAAAAAACACTGAGCTAGAAAAGTCAGTACAATTTCGAAGTCCAACACAATAAATATAAAATCAAAGACAGCCAGCATGGTCCCTTTTCAAATACATTATAAATATACATATAAGATATATAACTTTTATAATAATAGTTTTTTCTATAAATGATCCATTTTTTACAGTAAATAAGTCAAATTGGTTTATCAAAATATGTATGAATAGTTAAGACTTCGCTCTTTTAAATGATAACATCTTGCAACAGTCAAAATAATGAGAAAAAGACAAATGTCAACCCTGCAATTTAAGTTGGTTTCTTTGGTCAAACAAAAAGTTTATATATCTAATACGTATATATACATGTATATATATATATATATATATCGTGTCTTAAGACAGAAATAGTGTCAGCTGCCTTTACTTAAACAATAGTTTTAGAAACTAGAAAATAAACTCAAGAGTCAAAATACGATTTAGATCTCGTTTGATATTTGACAATACAAGTTCATAAGTTAAGTTTAGCATGTTTACTATGACCTGAGAAATAAGTAACAATTACAAATCAATAAGAGTTGAAAAATGTATTCTAATTCATCTGCCTCAGATCAAGCTATAATATTGATATTGACATGAATACAAATATACATATAATTATGGCAGTGGCTAGAGTTAGGGAAGTGTAATAATGCAAGTTTGTGTCAATTTTTAAACATAAAAAACTTGTTAATATTCATAATTACTGAGTAGGATAAGTCATGACTGTAAATATTTGTTTATTTTGAGTAATAATGAACATAAACAAGTTTTTTTATGTTTAAAATGTGAAACATACGCATGTTATTAGACTTTCGTAACGCTAGTCTACTCTAACAAGGATTGCCTACAGTTACGGAATTTCCGTAACCCTAGACTCTTATTCACAGTTACGGTACCGTCACTCTAGCCACTGCCTATAATTATTGGACAATTTGATATCGGACAATACAGTTAGGATATATAGATTATGAACAGCATGTTAGACAAACAGAACAGTTTTAATATTATTGACATTTCGATGGTTAGGCCTTACAACCAAATAAAAAAATACAATTTAGACATCAATAAGCTGTTGAGTTTAAAATATATTCATCTGTCTCAGGTCATTGTGAACAAGTTATAATACATTTGTACATGTATATAGTGTGTAAAGTTTGATCCCAATCTGACCTTTCACATATGCATCTAATAATTATCTACACATATCCTGACCAAAATCAGTACCACGCCTATTCTATACTTCTGCAGGAATTGTAAAATTATTTAAGTATGTTTATGCGATAAATTTTAACACATAATACCCATGGCCACGATGTAATTGAGTATTCATACTACATTCGTATTCAATGTTATGAATATTCTTGCATAAAGGTCAAGTCGGGGTCAAACTTTAGGCACAATACATATTATTTACACTAAAACACTGGAAGACAGTTTTTAAATTCCTTCACTAAGTTAAGAAATCTAACTCAAATTCTTTGTCTTTCCCTACCACAGGTAGATCTGAAGTAAACCTATATAAATAGTTATTTAGATTCTTGCTTTCAGAAAAAACACTCCTATGAAATTTCAGCCAATCAGAGATCTTGTTTTATTAGGTATTAGGTTCAGTTTTTAAAATGGTAATGTGTATGATAAAAATAGCCATATTTTTCACTTTCAAATATGTGACGAAAGGCTTTGATTGGTCAACAGAAAATCATTTAAAAGTAGATCTAAACTTGTTTGTTTTCAGATCTAGACATGGTAGAGAAGATCAAATATTTTAGCTAGATTGTAAGTCAAGTAGATTTCATGTTTCACCAGTAATAAAGACATGAGTTTATTCACAATATTGTAGTTGTTGTTGCTAGAGTGAAAGTCAAGTAGATTTCATGTTCCACGAGTAATAAAGACATGAGTTTATTAAAAATATTATGTATTATGTTCTAAAAACTTCATTCACAATGTTGTTGTTGTCACAAGTTGACTAAACAGTCATTGGTTTTCCAATTATCATCTATCATAAGTTTAATTTAGTCAGAATTTCTTGAACCTGAAAAAATATATTATAACATCAGATTAGCTATATATGTAAGAGATACAGTATTCTTCAAAAGTTCTTGGATGAATGAAATTTTGAGACAAAAATGACCATGCATACCAGATTTCTAAAAATAGTAACAAGTTTCTAAAAATAGTAACAAGATTAAAAAATAGTAATAAGTTTCTAAAAATAGTAACACATTTCTAAAAAAATAGTAACAAGTTTCTAAAAATAGTAACACATTTCTAAAAAATAGTAACAAGTTTCTAGAAATAGTAACAAGTTACTTGGATGAATGAAATTTTGAGAAAAAACTGATCATGTGTACCACAAAAAGTTTTACTATAATTATAGCTCACTCATGTACACATAGTTTAAGTCATAATACAATGCATTGATAAACTAATGAATGCTGATCTTAAAATGTACTTAGATGACTATTTGTTTTCTACGTGTAAATGTTGATTAGTTTATTTCAAAAATATTGTCTCTTCCATGAAAGATAAAATATCTCAGTGCCAGAGAAAACATTCAAAACATTCAATTAGTGGTTGGTCCTTCAAATTATAATTTTGTACTAATAACAGTGTCTATTCAAAACTTGAAATCAAGCTGTAAACTAGGTCATGCACAAAATAATTAGAGCAGAGGATACAGCATCAACAGTTGCAACTCTAAGGCTAATATAGGTATTTTTGGACAAAGAAATATCAGTTATTTTTCCAACTGATTGAATTTCTGCTGTAACTTGGCTGCTGCAATAATTTGACTAAAACAAATGTTTTGTTTACAAACTGAAGATCACATAACTATATACTCTGAACCAGCTAGGTTTTAATCTTTGACCAACAGTCAGTGCTAGGTAAAAATCATTTTATAAACTAGCAATCTTCATAATGAATCTGGTAGGATTAACTATATTTCAATGTATGGTCCAATTATTTGTTCGGCCAAAATTAGATCGGTCGGCAAAACGTCATAGGTTCAAATCTCAGTTCAGATCACAGATTTTTTATCAAGTTACATGTATATATAGTGTTTTAGATTCTGATGATAAAATCTTACTTACATGTAAAGTTTATAATGTGTTACTGTACCATTGCAGAGAATCAATTTACCAATATCATATTCTAATACCTAAAATATATAAATATAACATTTAAATAAAATGTTTAGTATCCCAAGGAGGGTACAGGTTTCAAACCACATCAAATTCTGTTAAGGCAGCGGTAAATGTAGTGGAGATATAATGTGACACTCGTACTCCCTTGCCATGGTAATGTACCTTAATGACACAAAAGGTCATAGGTTCAAATCTCAGATCAGATCACATATTTTTATCAGGTTACATTAATACATAGTTTTTTTGATTCAGATGATGGAAGTTTACTTACGTTCAAAGTCCATAATGTGTTACTGTATGGCTGAGTATCAATGTACCAACATTATACTTTAATACCTAGAATATATACATGTATAAATATAACATAGTGTTACAACATTTGTAAATATAACAAACGTAAAATTTGGGTAGGACTAAACAGAGAATATGACTCCTATATATGAGATAAAGTGCAAATAAGACTAAGTTTTCAAATAACTTGAAATATGCTAGTCATGTTGACCAAAGATCTTGTTTTTATTTTGAATTAATTTATAGTAATAGTTCAACTTTTCAGCGATTTTATCCAAGATAATAAGGTATTTTTGAGTCATATTCGCTTTCCACCTATGTAATCTAGACTTTTATGTTGTACTTAAACTTTAAAAATTTAGACTTGAAATGACATACAGTCTCGATTTGATGTTAGACAAATTTTGACTCAATACAATTAAATATTTGAGCAAATTGACATTTTTTGTAGAAAATTTAATTTGAACATACACTTTCAAATTTTTTAAATTAATAGAATAATAGTGTAATTAAATACTAAGCTGTAATAAGAAAAAACAAGAGACATTAGTGAACTTAAATACTAAGCTGTAATAATAGAATACAAGAGACATTAGTGTACACAAATACTAAGCTGTAATAAGAGAAAACAAGAGTCATTAGTGAACTTAAATACTAAGCTGTAATAAAAGAAAACAGAAACATTAGTGAACTTAAATACAAAGCTGTAATAAGACGAAACAGAAACAATAGTGAACTCAAATACTAAGCTGTAATAAGACAAAACAGAAACATTAGTGAACTTAAATACTAAGCTGTTATAAGAGAAAACAAGAGACATTAGTGTACTTAAATACTAAGCTGTAATAAGAGAAAACAAGAAACATTAGTGTACTTAAATACTAAGCTCTAATTAGACACAACAGAGACATTAGTGTACTTAAATACTAAGCTGTAATAAGACAAAACAGAGACATTAGTAAACTTAAATACTAAGCTGTAATAAGAAAAAAAAAGACATTAGTGTACTAAAATACTAAGCTATATTAAGAGAAAACAGAAACATTAGTAAACTTAATATACTAAGCTGGAATAAGACAAAACAGAGACATTAGTGTACTTAAATACTAAGCTGTAATAAGCAAAAATAAGTGACATAAGTGAACTTAATTACTAAGCTGTAATAAAAGAAAACAAGAGACATAAGTGTGCTTAAATACTAAGCTGTAATAAGCAAAAATAAGTGACATAAGTGAACTTAAATACTAAGCTGTAATAAGAGAAAACAAGAGACATAAGTGAACTTAAATACTAAGCTGTAATAAAAGAAAACAAGAGACTATTTATTTATTTATTTATTTATTTATTGGATTTAACGCCGTATCAACACAATTTAGGTCATTTCACGGCGTCCAGCACACCTAACCTAGCTTTCCTGGACCATTGTCTATAACCAGTACTCACCTACCCTTCCATAAGGCCGGAAACTTCTCCATATTATCTAACCAATGGAGGAAAATCGACATTATTGTCAAATTTTCATGGAAGGGTATAACCTCCCCGGGTGGGATTCGAACCCGCACCCCCTCGGGCACGAGTATCCAAATCCCGGCGCGCTACCAACTGCGCTATCGACCCGGGTGAAACAAGAGACATAAGTGAACTTAAATACTAAGCTGTAATAAGAGAAAACAGAAACATTAGTGAACTTAAATACTAAGCTGTAATCAGAGAAAACAGAAACATTAGTGAACTTAAATACTAAGCTGTAATAAGACAAAACAGAGTCATTAGTGTACTTAAATACTAAGCTGTAATAAGAGAAAACGGAAACATTAGTGAACTTAAATACTAAGCTCTAATTAGACACAACAGAGACTTTAGTGTACTTAAATACTAAGCTGTAATAAGACAAAACAGAGACATTAGTAAACTTAAATACTAAGCTGTAATAAAAGAAAACAGAGACATAAGTGAACTTAAATACTAAGCTGTAATAAAAGAAAACAAGAGACATAAGTGTGCTTAAATACTAAGCTGTAATAAGAGAAAACAGAAACGTTAGTGAACTTAAATACTAAGCTGTAATAAAAGAAAACAAGAGACATTAGTGAACTTAAATACTAAGCTGTAATAAGAGAAAACAGAAACATTAGTGTACTTAAATACTAAACTGTAATAAGACAAAACAGAAACATTAGTGAACTTAAATACTAAGCTGTAATAAGAGAAAACAGAAACATTAGTGAACTTAAATACTAAGCTGTAATAAGAGAAAACAAGAGACATAAGTGAACTTAAATACTAAGCTGTAATAAGAGAAAACAAGAGACATAAGTGAACTTAAATACTAAGCTGTAATAAGAGAAAACAGAAACATTAGTAAACTCAATATACTAAGCTGGAATAAGAGAAAACAAGAAACATTAGTGTACTTAAATACTAAGCTCTAATTAGACACAACAGAGACATTAGTGTACTTAAATACTAAGCTGTAATAAGACAAAACAGAGACATTAGTAAACTTAAATACTAAGCTGTAATAAGACGAAACAGAAACATTAGTGAACTTAAATACTAAGCTCTAATTAGACACAACAGAGACATTAGTGTACTTAAATACTAAGCTGTAATAAGAAAAAAAGAGACATTAGTGTACTTAAATACTAAGCTGTAATAAGCAAAAATAAGTGACATAAGTGAACTTAAATACTAAGCTGTTATAAAAGAAAACAAGAGACATAAGTGAACTTAAATACTAAGCTGTAATAAGAGAAAACAGAAACATTAGTGAACTTAAATACTAAGCTGTAATCAGAGAAAACAGAAACATTAGTGAACTTAAATACTAAGCTGTAATAAGACAAAACAGAGTCATTAGTGTACTTAAATACTAAGCTGTAATAAGAGAAAACAGAAACATTAGTGAACTTAAATACTAAGCTCTAATTAGACACAACAGAGACATTAGTGTACTTAAATACTAAGCTGTAATAAGACAAAACAGAGACATTAGTAAACTTAAATACTAAGCTGTAATAAAAGAAAACAGAGACATAAGTGAACTTAAATACTAAGCTGTAACAAAAGAAAACAAGAGACATAAGTGTGCTTAAATACTAACCTGTAATAAGAGAAAACAGAAACATTAGTGAACTTAAATACTAAGCTGTAATAAAAGAAAACAAGAGACATTAGTGAACTTAAATACTAAGCTGTAATAAGAGAAAACAGAAACATTAGTGTACTTAAATACTAAGCTGTAATAAGACAAAACAGAGACATTAGTGAACTTAAATACTAAGCTGTAATAAGAGAAAACAGAAACATTAGTGAACTTAAATACTAAGCTGTAATAAGAGAAAACAAGAGACATTAGTGAACTTAAATACTAAGCTGTAATAAGACAAAACAGAGTCATTAGTGTACTTAAATACTAAGCTGTAATTAGAGAAAACAGAAACATTAGTGAACTTAAATACTAAGCTGTAATAAGAGAAAACAAGAGACATTAGTGAACTTAAATACTAAGCTCTAATTAGACACAACAGAGACATTAGTGTACTTAAATACTAAGCTGTAATAAGACAAAACAGAGACACTAGTAAACTTAAATACTAAGCTGTAATAAAAGAAAACAGAAACATTAGTGAACTTAAATACTAAGCTGTAATAATAGAAAACAAGAGACATTAGTGTACTTAAATACTAAGCTGTAATAAGACGAAACAGAAACATTAGTGAACTTAAATACTAAGCTGTAATAAGAGAAAACAAGAGACATTAGTGAACATAAATATTAAGTTGTAATAAGACAAAACAGAAACATTAGTGAACTTAAATACTAAGCTGTAATAAGAGAAAACAGAAACATTAGTGAACTTAAATACTAAGCTGTAAAAGAGGAAAACAAGAGACATTAGTGTACACAAATACTAAGCTGTAATAAGAGAAAACAAGAGTCATTAGTGAACTTAAATACTAAGCTGTAATAAAAGAAAACAGAAACATTAGTGAACTTAAATACTAAGCTGTAATAATAGAAAACAAGAGTCATTAGTGTACTTAAATACTAAGCTGTAATAATAGAAAACAAGAGTCATTAGTGTACTTAAATACTAAGCTGTAATAAGACAGAACAGAAACATAAGTGAACTTTAATACTAAGCTGTAATAAGACAAAACAGAGTCATTAGTGAACTTAAATACTAAGCTGTAATAAGAGAAAACAGAGTCATTAGTGAACTTAAATACTAAGCTGTAATAAGAGAAAACAAGAGACATTAGTGAACTTAAATACTAAGCTGTAATAATAGAAAACAAGAGTCATTAGTGTACTTAAATACTAAGCTGTAATAAGAGAAAACAGAAACATTAGTGAACTTAAATACTAAGCTGTAATAAGAGAAAACAAGAGACATAAGTGAACTTAAATACTAAGCTGTAATAAGAGAAAACAAGAGACATAAGTGAACTTAAATACTAAGCTGTAATAAGAGAAAACAGAAACATTAGTAAACTTAATATACTAAGCTGGAATAAGAGAAAACAAGAAACATTAGTGTACTTAAATACTAAGCTCTAATTAGACACAACAGAGACATTAGTGTACTTAAATACTAAGCTGTAATAAGACAAAACAGAGACATTAGTAAACTTAAATACTAAGCTGTAATAAGACGAAACAGAAACATTAGTGAACTTAAATACTAAGCTCTAATTAGACACAACAGAGACATTAGTGTACTTAAATACTAAGCTGTAATAAGCAAAAATAAGTGACATAAGTGAACTTAAATACTAAGCTGTTATAAAAGAAAACAAGAGACATAAGTGAACTTAAATACTAAGCTGTAATAAGAGAAAACAGAAACATTAGTGAACTTAAATACTAAGCTGTAATCAGAGAAAACAGAAACATTAGTGAACTTAAATACTAAGCTGTAATAAGACAAAACAGAGTCATTAGTGTACTTAAATACTAAGCTGTAATAAGAGAAAACAGAAACATTAGTGAACTTAAATACTAAGCTCTAATTAGACACAACAGAGACATTAGTGTACTTAAATACTAAGCTGTAATAAGACAAAACAGAGACATTAGTAAACTTAAATACTAAGCTGTAATAAAAGAAAACAGAGACATAAGTGAACTTAAATACTAAGCTGTAACAAAAGAAAACAAGAGACATAAGTGTGCTTAAATACTAACCTGTAATAAGAGAAAACAGAAACATTAGTGAACTTAAATACTAAGCTGTAATAAAAGAAAACAAGAGACATTAGTGAACTTAAATACTAAGCTGTAATAAGAGAAAACAGAAACATTAGTGTACTTAAATACTAAGCTGTAATAAGACAAAACAGAGACATTAGTGAACTTAAATACTAAGCTGTAATAAGAGAAAACAGAAACATTAGTGAACTTAAATACTAAGCTGTAATAAGAGAAAACAAGAGACATTAGTGAACTTAAATACTAAGCTGTAATCAGACAAAACAGAGACATTAGTGACTTAAATACATTGTACTTAGCTTTAATTAAAAAACTAAAAACATGAGAGTACTTTTAATTCAGCACTTAACAGTTTTTAGAGAAAACATGTAATATGTGTTCTGAATACTTAATTAAGTTTATACAACGATTCTTAACTGTTAAAACATGGTTAAAGACAAATCGGTAAATTTTATTTTTATACATATCAAAAAGTTTAAAGGAGCAGCTGTAACAAGCATCACACATCAGAAGAATAACAAGAGCTGTCAGAGGAGACAGTATGCTCGACTAAGTAAGTATTTGACACAGGAGATGTGGTTTATGATAAGGAACAAACATATTTTAAAATTTGAAAATACAATGGTAAAACTTAACAAATTTAAAGTGAAAAAAAATAAAGAAAATTCATGGGATTTCATGGGAGTCAATTTTGAAAAAAATGTTTTTGGAGTTATGAACCTTGTCGCATGAGATGTAATCGATAATAAGAAACATACATTTAAAGTTTGAAGTGAATACCAAAAGAAATAAAACAGTTGCAGTAAAAACAATCATTTTTCAAAGAAATTCCTAATTTCAAGGGGAGATAATTCTGAAAAAAATGTTTTTGGAGTTATGAACCTTGTCACATGAGATGTAGTTGACAATAAGAAACATACATTTGAAGTTTGAAGTTGATACATTAAGAAATAAAAAAGTTATGGAAAAAAATATTTTACTGCACAAAAACTTTAATCAGAAATGTGGACGCGGACACCGACGCTAGGGCGAGTAGGAGAGCTCTCAATTTACTTCGTAAAGTCAAGCTAATAAACAAGAGCTGTCAGAGGAGACAGCATGCTCGACTTAGTAAGTGTTTGTCACAGGAGATGTGGTTGATGATAAGGAACATACATATTTTAAAATTTGAAAATATAACCTTAACAAATTCAAAGAAAAAAAAAGCAATAAATAGAAAACTATAAGTTCAAGGGGGATAACTCTGAAAAAATGTATAAGGAGTTATGAATCTTGTCACATGAGATGTGGTTGATAATAAGGAACATATATCTAAAGTTTGAAGTCAATACCTGAAGAAATAAAACAGTTGCAGTAAAAACAAACATTTTTTAAAGAAAACTCTAATTTCAAGGGAAGATAATTCTGAAAAAAATATATTTGGAGTTATGAACCTTGTCACATGAGATGTGGTTGATAATAAGGAACATATATTTAAAGTCAATACCTAAAGAAATAAAACAGTTGCAGTAAAAACAAATATTTATTAAAGAAAACTATAAGTTCAAGGGGGATAACTTTGAAAATAATGTATACGGAGTTATGAACCTTGTCACATGAGATGTGGTTGATAATAAGGAACATATATTTAAAGTTTGAAATCAATACCTAAGGAAATAAAACAGTTGCAGTAAAGACAAACATTTTTTAAAGAAAACTCTAAGTTCAAGGGGAGATAATTCTGAAAAAAATGCATTCGGAGTTATGGACCATGTCACATGAGATGTGGTTGATAGAAAGGAACATATATTTAAAGTTTGAAGTTAATATCTTAAGAAATAACAAAGATACAGAAGAAAGTATTTTACTGCACAAAAACTTTAATCTGTGCACAAAAACTTCAATCAGTTCAAGGGGAGATAATTCTTGAAAAAATGTGTTTGGAGTTATGGACCTTGTCACATGAGATGTGGTTGATAGTAAGGAACATATATTTAAAGTTTGAAGTTAATATCTTAAGAAATAACAAAGATATAGAAGAAAGTATTTTACTGCACAAAAACTTTAATCAGAAGTGTGGACGCGGATGCGGACGCCGACGCCGGGGCGAGTAGGAGAGCTCTACATTACTTCGTAAAGTCGAGCTAAAAATGTAAAAATAGACGTAACTATTTTAATACCCGAACCAGTTTCACAATTATCAAGGATCTAACAACAATTGAATAATAATTGATAATTGTGAAAGTGGTTGGTAATTAAAAATGTTAAGTCTATTTGGATGATGTTTTTTATTTTTTTTAAATATGAAAATATTAAGAACCAAACTAGCGTTTTGTTTGTTTTGTTTGTTTTGGTTTTACGGCACACCAACACAGAAAGGTCATATCGCGCCAAAGGCAATTAATGATGCTATACCAATCTTGCACTTTTGGGAGAACAGATATATATGAAGGTAATCTGTCTTAGGTATAAATACAACAGAAGGCACATAAATTGCTCTTAAAATGACAATGCAGTTTGATAAAAACTTTTGGCTGTTGAAATATCAAGTGCAACAAATATTAAGATATGATTTACCTCTGATTTTAGCTTTCATCATGTTGCCAATAACAAAAGTTACCTGAAATAGAGTCAGATTTCACTGTAGGTGTCAGATTTCACTGTAGGTGTCAGATTTCACTGTAGGTGTCACATTTCACTGTAGGTGTCAGATTTCACTGTAGGTAACTTTGTCTCCTGTTTTACATCATTCATTATGTAATGAACTATGGCCACATCTGAAACAATACACAAGAAGGCGGTGATGGATTTTCTTTAAGATTTAGATTTAAGACAACCCAGAACTCTCCATGAGACTTAAAATAAAAAGTACCCTAACCCTGGATGCATTCACTAGCGTGACATATCTTCAAGCAAGAACTTGACCAAGATAAGTCAATCTATTCAGTTAAGGTTAAATCTCTAGATTTAGCTGTTAACCAGTTACAAGGCACATCTTTCCGTCAGTGACTGACAGCTACCCAGACATGATTTAGAGTCAGTGTTAGGAGAGAGAATGGCTGTAGAAAATAGTTTATGTCAGACCAAATTTCAAGAAAGATTGCCCCACTGGGAATTAAACCCATGACCCCTGTGAATACAGTATTAGGTTAAAACTATCACTTTTTACAATCAAGTTTGTTAAAGGGTTCTAACCCCACCAGAGGCACTGCTAATTTCCTTGAGCAAGAAATTTACTTGCGATTGCTTCACTTCACCCAGGTGAAAATGGGTACCTGCAAGGGTGGTATAATTTCATTGCGCCTAAGTGTCGGCTGCACTAAGCAGATTTAAAAGACTCCACAGGGAGATAGATTCCAGTAGCCCGATGACCAGGGGTAACAGCTGTAAAGTCGGTGAACGTGCATAAGCATAAAACTATAAAATGCTATTACTAACTTTTTTTAGCTCATTATATTTTAGCTAATACCTCTAAGATAATAATTTTATTGTAGGGTAAAGAAAATTTATAAATTAAGCTATTCAGTATTTATGCTTGCAGTAGGCATGTTTAACATTTTGCCTTATATATTTATCTGTCTATAAAGCTCAGATGGTATCTGACTTGCAAACAGGAGATCAAGCCCCACAATAAGGTCAAGACATTCTGTATCCAGATTGAGTCCAAGGACAGGCACTTAACTCTATCTTCTTCTGGTACACACTAACACATTGTATCAATTTGAAATTAAAATAACTGAAAATATTTCATTAAAATCAAACTTACCTTTAAGCTTTTCCAAAGTTGTAAGTCAGAAATAACCATCTTTGATCAAATATTGCTGTATCATTTATGTTTTGAGTGCTATTTGTCTTTTCTCTTCATATCTAATACTATTCTTCCTCTTAAAAAATATAAACACAGTTATTATCATAGGTAAGAAGTTTTTACTTGCAAATGCAAGCTAGCCCCACACAACCCTGTTCAGGGGCCAAACTTAAGGGTTACAAATCATTTCATTGAATAATCTATTCTAAAATAAAGAAAATTGAACAAGGAACTCTGAGTTTTTACTACCAAAATATACTATAAACGATAAAACTATCTACCTGATCGAATTACAGGTGCAGTGATTTAATTATCCGAAATAATTTCTTGTCCGAATTATGTACACTTGATTGAGCATGTCTTTGTCAAAACTTTAAAAACACCATAAATAAATACTTACATGCGTCCGTTAATTTCTCGTTACATTTCTAACAATTTGCAATTCATGTTTACAGGATAAATACAAAAATTGTTTGTTTAAATGTATTTTTTTATAAAAATACTGTTTACAAATTTTCGCGGCTAAGGGAAATAACTTCCGTGGACGATTGACCGAATTTTGCAGAGTTTTCTCCCCTGTCAAAGGGACATTTTGGCAATCACGAAACAGGGGCCTAATATATTATGTATAGTTTTGACACAAATCAAGTTACTCTACACGTTAAGATTATCTTAAAACGGCATAGAAAAATATTGTTTATGTTCTGTTTTACCAATTTGCATGCATTTGAAGTAAAAAAGTTTTAAAAAAAATTCAAGCAACCATTACTTGTGTATTATATCTTTTCTATGTTTTTGGCAATGTTAGACCCAGCCTAGGTCTACATTTACATATATATATGGAACACTAGGTGTTTTATACATAATTGAGATATATAGTGAAATTTTTATGTATTAACAGTCCTTTTATTGAAGAAAAGGACAAAAACTTGTTTCATCACCCGTGTGTTTATGACATCAAGTGAACCATGTTTTCAAGACTGGGTGTTTTTTGTACAACATTATTATCTTACTTTTTATTTTAATCTATTGTTGATAAATAAAGAGATAATACAATACATACCTTGTATGTTATCTAGATCACTGATATCACCAATGTTTGTGTTACATCTATGTGTTTAAACCTTACAAATACACAGCTACTTGGCAAGGTTCATTTTATGCTTCTTCCCTTTCTTAGATATATATTCTTTTACGAGTGATATGAAACTGGTTGAGATTTGTGATCATCTAGATTTTGTTTAAGAATACTACATGCAAGGATAAACTGCTAGCACAGAAAATATAGCAATGATATAAGAAACGGAAGGTATCCACGGCCACTCTGTTTTGTGTTATATATTATCATTCTTATCTATTTTACATTCAGTGATACATAATTACATTTGATAGTTTCAGTTCCCTACTCTTTCCTGCTCATTGACAAAACTTTTGTTACTTCTGGTCATCAGGCTACTTGTATCTATCAATCAATATTTACTCTGTTAATCTGAAAAATTGGTGCAGCTGTCAATTGTACTTTTCTAGAAATAACCCGATTACATCTGGGTCAAGTGAAACAAACAGGTAGATTTCTTGCTCTAGGAAACTCCCTACATGGGGCTCAAGCCCAGGATCTCTTAACTGTGAACTCCCAAGCACATTACAGGAACCCCTGCTCCTGTAGATTAAATATAATATATACTAAGCAAAAGTTATAACGCAAATACATGCAAAAGCGTTAATATTTTCAAAAGTTTAAAAGATAATGATGTGAAATTCTTCATGAATATAAATCAACCATTTGCCATGAGTATTCAATAGCAAAACAATATGTAACGATTTTAGGAAAAAAATATTCACAAAATCAAAAGCCCAGTAGGAGAAAAAAAGTTAACAAGATTTGATAATGAGCGAGCCTCTAATTTGAATTCACGTCTGCTGAAAGCCTGAGTCTTTAAGACCCATTAGGATGTCGTAAAACGTTGCGGGTTGCTTGTCCATTCCTTATGTCTAGCAATGTTGAGTTTCTGTATCATCATATACTGTTCAAGACGTTGACATATGCGTCTGTCAAATACGTCCCAAACACGTTCTATTGGATTCTTGTCTACTGAAAATAACAACAAGTCTAAAATCTTAATGTAAAAAGCCCTGAGAAATTGAACTGTTGGCCAGGCGGAATGTTGTCTGGCGTTAACTTGTTAGAGAAAAAGACATGGACATCCGATGGCGTATTAAACCGTGACGTTATTAAAAATTTCACCCTGGTATCGTTGGGCGTTAATGTTCCCATTTATCACTTCTAAACCCAGCATGGCAGAATGGTCAATATCTCTACACAATTAACTGCTTGAATAAATTTTCTCCATGACCTGTAGCCTGCTCAATAACCCTTTACGTTCTGTAACGTTCCATAACGTCAGGGTCAGAACAACGTAACCCAAAGACAACTCATCCAATGAAAACTTAACCTCCAACTAACGGACTGAGTTGTGACAACTTTAGTAGAGTTATCCGCGGGTTGAGTTGTCTTCGGATTGAATTTCCCGTATCTGAACGTCTGCTAACAGTAGTAACTGAACACGCTGATGGTAATTGTTAATGGGGTATCCGTCAAATGGCTTATCCACGTTTTTCAATGCTCAATCTTAGCATATTTACTGACTTGTTTTCAAGAGGACGAGTGCTACAATGTCACGCGGTCTCTTGAGTTCTCAGCAAGCTTATTTGTTTGTGTACACACTAACGTGCTGCACAGGATTCGTGAAACTCAGTGAAAAAGGATTTACGGAATCTGTTTACCCAAGCGTGACAGCACATGGAATTTTATCACACAATCATGTGTGAACATACCGAGAGACTAAATGATGGCAAATATACTAATGTATGATATAAAATAAAAATTTTATCAAGAAAATTACCGTTTGCATTATATCTTTTGCTTAGTATATATTTATCACAGTAGTAAAATTTATTCAACTCCCAGTAGTGCATACATAAACCCACTGATTTAAATACTCACTACTATCTTTGTTCTCATGACAAATAAAAAAGTTTTTAAAACAATTATCAACTATTTAAATCAGCAGGGAAAATGAATGCCCCAAACACAATTGATTTAAATTTGCCAATACCAGAGTAAAGGTAATGTCGGATGGCACTGTATTAGTACACTTTATAAACATAATACAACAACTAACTTAGTAAAATAAGTTTATTTCAAGATATTAGGTCATTAACTGATACAGTTACATAAATATAATTACATGATATTGGTACATTCATATACATTATAAAGGAATAGAGGATATTAGTCAACTTTGGTGTTAGATCAATCTTTATTTCACCAAGTGAGTTCAGAAAACACATTTTCACAGTCACAAGTGAAAATATTCCTTACTGTAAATACGAAAGATCTTACACAAAAGTTCACGAATATTCTATTTCTTTATGGTTAGTTTTGTGTTTTATTAGATGTATTTTACACAAATTATAACGTGCTGTCATTTCTTTTCAAAAATAACGTCATTTATCAAGTAAGGTAATGACATTGACAATGAAATTATATTTTATTCGAATGAAATTATAAGATTTATGTTTTTATCGAATAACATGATGGTTCACTGTAAAGCATGAAAGAAAGATACAAAATAATATTTAACAAATAATGATATATTATACATTAATCTCTCATTCACAGATGATGGTATAGTTTGTAAAATATGAAATCACCGAAAGTCAAAAAATTATAATAGCCTGGATTACCTCCCCTTTCAAAATAGATAGAAATATGTATTATTCGAGAATGGGCCCGGAACTAAGATTCTAAAAATAAGAAAACAACAAGCTGGTTATTGTTGTTGCTTAGTGGAAAAATAAGAGATTGTTTTCATAGTAGATTTAGTGCTCCAACATCGTCTGTTACTTTCCTTTGCATCCCTCAAAAAGTTCATGATCACATTCACTTTTTCACTTTGCTAAAAGACTAAGAGCAAACTGATACGTCTATTTTTAGACAGAGACTAAACTACATTTTAATTGCCTGTCACATAGATTTAGAAATAGACATGTGATCGACTGCTAAAAATGTGAAAAATTTTCACTCCTATCATTCCAAAATGTCGATATGAAAAGATGTTGGACAATATTGCATTAATAAGAAAAATAGAAAATTAACCAAATTGAAAGTAAAAAAAGAACTCCTTACATGTGTATCTCTGATCTTTTAACTGTAAGCATAGATAGCATACTTAAATTAAATACGAAGTTAAGCCACGCTATATATGTCATACTCAGTAGCATTCATGACTAGTATGATCAAACTGTATATTGCATGGTTTACCAGTCTATTTATGAATATTGTAGTCAGATGATTGTTTCAACCAAAGAAAATGCGTATGAAGTTTTTCAATCAGATTGATCAAATAGTAAGCCAAATATTTTGTACTGGTTTTTACTCAAACTAATAGTAAGAGCTTTAGAAATTAGTTATAGATTGAATGGCTGACTTTGAATGGTCTCAGATCACAGCAACAACAGCTGACTTTGAATGGTCTCAGATCACAGCAACAACAGCTGACGGCAACACAAGATTCCACTGTATGTATCTATCTACATAATCAAGGTTTTTGTAGCAGTATGTTATGTTATGATCAATTGTGTGAATTAATTAGAGACATATTTTTACAAAATATAATATGGTCTAAAACAAATGAGACCCATTTGTAGAATACTTGTGGCATGTTCCGTTAGATTAAAGTATATAATCTGGCATTTATGAGCAAAGGTGGCCAGCAGTGTTTCAGTTTGAAACACTATATACCATAGACATATTAATATATATATTTTCTACTCTTACTGGCGCTGGCATAGAGGATTCTCAATATTTATGCATGAATTTCAAAACAAGGTTAAGATGGGTCAGATGTAAACAACTCACCTAGTAGTATAAATGGCAGGAGGAGGTTAGAGGTATCAGTCAGTAGATTCATAAGAAAATACTAGGTTAACAATTAATGTTGATGTGTTTATGACTGTACCTTAAACAGAAGATATTTCATGTTGATACTCATGTTTAATCTTCTACATATATTCAAAATACAAAAACTATTAACAAGTGTTTCCAGTTGATATTTAGTGTTATCTTCTCGTTAGACAATACTTTTGAAAACATATTAAGCTTATTAAATTGTCTTCTTCAACACATATAATATCTTAAGCTTTTTTATGATTTCCCAGTTAATACAGTTGATACATTTGTAAAAGTAAAAAATACAGTTAAATGTAGATTTTTATCACTGAAAAAAATACAAACCCTGTTCCGATATTACCGTAAACATTCATGTAATTAATATTCAGAATCTAGAATCAACTAATGTGTTCAAATCAATTCATGTGTGTCAGGAACACACTAAATGGACCCAAAAAAGACAATTAATACTTTCCAAAATGTGTTAGACTGGTCCATAGCCAAGAATACTATAAAAACATAAGAATAGAAATGATGTAGCAATATCAGGTCACGCTTCACAACTGTGTGAGCATCTTCGTTTATACAAGTCAAAATAAAGCATTTTCAGTAATTTGGAATAATCAAGATTCCACTGAAGAGAGGCAAAATATTAATAAACCTAAGCAATGTCTATTCCAAAACAAAACAACTTTATGATTTAGTTTGAAACTATTTTGGAAAGGAATGATAGATGCAGGGATACAAATGTCTTTCATGATAACGAAGTCAACAACAATAATGTATAATCTAAATTTTATTGCTACATAATTATAGTCTCTACCTAATTATTGGTTCTGTTTTTTTAGATTAAAAACATTTATGTTTTTAAAGGAACTGATGAAATTTCAAATAGCGTATAAACATTGACGTCATCAGAAGGGCAAAAGAATTATTAGTTATCTATTAGTGAAGGGAAATAAATGACTCAAGTCCCTAATTTACTTAATGTATACTTATACTATCAAAGACAAAAAATCAATTATGATTTCCAAAGAATTTCAAAAATCTTAATACTACAAATTGTTTTATTCATTTTTTGTTATATATGAATTCTTGAGTATGTATTACATTGTATTTTCATTATGAAAGTCAATAGCTACACACAATATTATAATTTTTCATTTGTATTTAAGTACATTAATATATAAATAGCAAGAAAGGTTCAACAAATATTTTCTATGGTGTCTTTTAAAAAAATAAAAAATGTTAATGATTGTTGAAAGAGTTTATTTTATCACTTACAATTTTAATTTTTTAAAAATCCAATTTTTTTAGGTTTTGAACGTGGCAAGATTTTGTATTTAATTTCAGCATTCAATTTCAAATATTTTTTTCTTTAATTTAATCAATGTTCAATAAATTCAAAATTGTTGATCGTTCACAAAATAGCTCCATAAGTGTCACAAAATAAAGTTTCTTTTAACAAATAAAAGTAAACATCATCTTCAATTTCAGTAGTAGAGTATGAATGCAAAATATTTTTTTAGTGTGTTCAAACTTTATAATTAAGTATATTATTGGGTTTTTTGTGTGAATTATAATAATATCTATATTCAAATTTTACACTTTCCCTATTCATTAATGAAATAAAACTGTTAATACCATTTCTTAAAATGTCTTTGACAATTTGAGGCATATACCATTAAATAAGTTCTGCTTAATTTTTAATTACAAGGGAAGTAACTCTGTATTTACTAAAATTCATTTTTTGGATTTAATAAATCTTGAATAAAACACAAACCTGAATTCAGAATATTTTGAAACTTTTCCTTCTTATAATTCTGGATCCTATCTTTCAATTCATTACCAATCCAGGGCAAGTTCCCACTAAACAAATCTGGAATTCCAGTTTTAGAAATTTCGACTTTTTTTAAAACGTTATAATTTCTTTAAAATGAGTCATTCCTACAATTTATGTTTTGTATTTTTATTGTTAAAGTTACAAAAACTAAAATATAAAGTCATTTTTTTAATTTATACAATTTAGAAAATTTGAGACTTGAAATTCAAAAATGTGACTTTTTTCCAGGAAACGTTCTCCTAATATGAATGTGTAGAGACAGAAATATATTTTATATCATTAAAATATTTGACTTTATAAGTAAATTTTGTCTTATATTTCACAAAATATCAACACTGTAACAAAATATAAGATGTCAGAATGAACAAATGAAACTAAGCCAAGTTGCAGTGTTTCAAGCATCATGAATACCAAGGGAGGTAATAATGCAATATACATAGAGAACACATCTACAGAGTTAACTCCCTTGAATAAGCTTCCATAGCCTCAAAATAATAAGTAACAAAATTTACTACACTAAATAGCATTGATAAGTATAGTTCGTACAAAATAACATTATGAGTTAAGTGTTAACATTAAAAAAAACATTCTATTCCAAAGGTAAGGCTGAATTGAAAATGCAGGTTGTAAAGTTTATTTTAACAACCAAATTAGTGTGGTGAATAAACCACCTCCCCCTTTGTCAATCATGCTTGTAATGGTAGAACGCTTTACAATTACACCAACAAGAACTAATAAAGAAAAATTAACATTAATACTATATAATATTTTATCATCATCCTGAGCATCCCCTGTCCTAGTTCATTGTATTGTTTACATAAACAGTTTTTTTTGTACAAACTGTAGATATACACTTAAAGAAACTTCTAAGTAGCTCTACCCCAATTTCAATGATGTAGGAAATTTTTATTACGCAACATTTATGTTCGATCGTTAATGGAAACGTATATAGGATAATACTTTCGTCTGCTTGCAAGGTTTTCATGGTTTATAATTGATGCACAGGAGCTTGACATTTTGTATCGTAGTTTGAAAGATTATCTCCTTCTTATAATAAAAACTATAAGAATGGAATGCTTCAATCGTCCTACTGTGGTAGTAGTCATCAAACTCCCTCCTAAACACCAACGAAAAACAGACTAATCACAAAAACCATTTAGCTATTTGATATACAAGACATTTATGTACGTGTAACAATAGACAATTCTCAATGGACTTTTCCATGAAGAAGAAAATCGTAAATTTGAGAAATTTTTGTTTTGTTTTTTGGCACTCTGTTCAGGAAACTTTATGACGTCACAATTTTCACACTGAACTGAATATTTCAAACTTGCTTAAAATGCTGCTCAAAATTAAAATTAACGGCTCGATCCTGGATGTAAATTGGAATAACTATACCGCTAAATCCGACAAGTTTTTTTAATTCTATTTAAATATATATTTATGTATACTAAATGTCACAATATTAAACATTATAATTATGACTTAGAAGAAATAAACCTATAAAAATTAAAGTTTTTTTCAAAAACTCCTTGTAAGATTTGAAAAGTAAAAATTATATATAACTACATTTATCAAAGTGACTAAACAAATATTATGTATTTTATTTTGCAAATAGAATCCTTAAATAAGCAAGGACTTAAATATCGTCCATGCTTTCTTTGTTTTCATTTTCGCCCGCAAAAAAGCACTATAACCATTATGTACACAAGCGGTTTTCACCATCTATGTATAGAATGACATTATCACTGATTATCAAGGAGATGTAGACCTAATATATTTAAACTTCAAAATGATGAGCTGCTTCAAGGAAAAACAACGTTAAAAATTCAAATTTTCAGTTAACTTTAACGGGAGGTAACTGTAAAATGTGTTTACATTCAACAATTTTGTAGAGTTACTTCCCTTTAAATGGGGTTTACCAATATCCGTAATCAAACATCTTTTTTGTGAATTATACCATCAGCAAATACTTAGTAAAATATTTTATAAAGAAATATCAAAATCACCAAGTTTTAAAAAGGAAAATAAATATTTAATATTCACCTCGACCTGAAAAACAGCGATCATACAGAATGGACTCTGTGTTACAACAAAACGCTAGACAAAATTTCACATTTTGACGATTATCTGCTTCATATAAAAGTTCATTTGAGAGAATTACCATATGCTATTTGTACATTAATGTCTTGTTTATTAGATGGCTAATTGGTTCTGTGATTAGTCTTTGTTTTGTTAGTTTGTTTAAGCATTGTAATCCTGTAGTATTTATTGTAAGAAGGAGGGAATTTTCAAACTACAATACACAATGTCAAGCTCCTGTAATTGATGCAAAATTGGCTTTGTCATGCATGTGCTGAAAAGCACAAATTGGCACATGGTTCTTATGAAAAAATCCCATGTGATCAGTTAAAAAAAAGTAACAACGGTAAAGGTCGTCCACATAAACATTTCTTATATGAACATAGCCAGTTAAATAACAAACCAATATTTAGGTGTCAATTATTTTTTACAATTACGTTCCGCAAGACAATCCCTATCTAGCGCTTTTTGAAAGCGATTTTTTGTAGCATAAGAGGTCTACAGAATGGTTTGCTTCAAGCTAGCAAACCCAAGATGGCGACTTTCTCATACAAAAAGTGCAGAATTGTAACAAATGAAAAATATTTAAATCAATTATCACCATGGTTGTTCTATTAAATGCTTTGAAGAAATATATGCATTGAATGAAATATTTATTAGTATTCTTGAAAAAGAAACACAACCGAACAGGGGGGCAACCATTTTGAAAAATGAGAAATGTAAAAAATCGCTACATAGTGCTAGCTAGTAATCGCCTTGCGGAACCTGCCCATAGTCTGAAGGAATATTTTCTAGACAGGTCCATGGGACTCAGATATTTTGAAACAATTTAATGAGTCTCTACCAAAAAACAATGAGACCAGAGAATGTGTTCACTTAAACATCAAGAACTGTAGTTTTACATGTGAGAAAAATAAATAAACAAACAGTTGTCTTGTCTAGTTCCCATTATCACAAATAGCGAGAACAAGGATACACTGTACGTAACAAAGATCGTCTATATATAGTATCATGTCTTGTCATTGCATTCTGTATTGTGTCATCGTGGACAAGGAATGAAGGCAAAGTGAATGTTACTTAGTAACTTACGATGATTTTTATCGTAAGATTTTTTGTGAAAATGACAACTGGTTGACTTTATATGGTTTGACTATTCTTAACTGTGACAGCTTCTTCTGTATGATATCCAATAAATACAATAATAATCAAATTTATAGCATGGGGATTATTCTGCCCCTTAAACACACAGCTATAATTTTACAAGAACAAATCTTTCTTATTCTTGCAATCTTCTTCTGTAACAATAAATGTCAATGTTCAAGTGTTTAGTAAGACAGTATAATACTTCTGTTTGACACTGCAATATATAGTACCCACCAAAAGTTTGGAGACATTTTCACTTCCTATGCCTACTGAATAGTTTTTATCTAAAATTTGATAATTGTTTATTTTGAAAAGCTTTTATTTTCTGCTTTATATTTTGTAGCTTTTGTAAATTTTTAAAGTTACAACTATGAAATAAGCTAAACTATGTTATAGAAAAATAGGGAAAATTTAGATCAAGTTAATGTTGTGACAAAAGAAAGTCATATTTAATAAACTGCTTATAAATGGTATACCAAGGGCAATTATTTATCATGAAGGAAGAAAGTTTCATAAAGATCTGACTATAAATGGCAGAAATAAATGGTAAATTAAAAATTTTAACCTGATTGTTTACGACACCGGACCCCCGCTGCCTGCCAACCCACTCGCCAGGGTTACACCAAAGTATTAGCCTATTTTTTTTGTTGAAAAGTCCGACTAATAAAAGCTATTCAGTAGACCTACAAAGTGAAAATGTCTCCAAACTTTTGGTGGGGGTACTGTAGTATAAATGATATCACCAAACAATCAATCTCTTCCTACAAGTCATTCTGTAGATTGTTCTCATACAGTTTTCTTACATCAAGAGGGTAAAACCATTACAGAGATATTTTCAGCATTTCTGTCGAATGTCTGACTAGATTTACAACTGTCATTATCCTGAAATAAACAATTATAAATATACATGTATATATATAATCCTGGAAAGGCTAAATCTCTGGAATTAGTTGTTAACCAACTACTAAGCACATACTTTCTTCAGTGACTGACAACTGACCTACATAATTAAAAATCGTTATATTATATATTACAAACTGGTTGGTCAGACCTCGAAAGCTGTATGGCCCTCAGCTGCACTTCGGGGGCCATATACCTTCCTCAGTCTGACCAACCAGTCTGTAAACTTGCATATTGCCCTCAAGACCATGTATCATTTGTTAAATATTGTGACAGCCAAACAAATAACCCCCTCATCTGAGAACTAGATTCATAGGACATCAATCACAAAATCTTTGTACACTTTCATACTTAACTGTATAAAAACTGTGGTCTTGAGGTCACAATCCAACAAGAGCTGTCAGAGGAGACAGCATGCTCGACTTAGTAAGTGTTTGTCACAGGAGATGTGGTTGATGATAAGGAACATACATATTTTAAAATTTGAAAATATGACCTTAACAAATTCAAAGAAAAAAAAAAGAAAAAAAATAGAAAACTATAAGTTCAAGGGAGATAACTCTGAAAAAATGAATAAGGAGTTAAGAATCTTGTCACATGAGATGTGGTTGATAATAAGGAACATATATCTTAAGTTTGAAGTCAATACCTAAAGAAAAAAAACAGTTGCAGTAAAAACAAACATTTTTTTAAAAAAACTCTAATTTCAAGGGGAGATAATTCTGAAAAAATATATTTGGAGTTATGAACCTTGTCACATGAGATGTGGTTGATAAAAAGGAACATATATTTAAACTTTGAAATCAATACCTAAAGAAATAAAACAGTTGAAGTAAAACAAACATTTTTTAAAGAAAATTCTAAGTTCAAGGGGAGATAATTCTGAAAAAAATGCATTCGGAGTTATATACCATGTCACATGAGATGTGGTTGATAGAAAGGAACATATATTTAAAGTTTGAAGTCAATATCTTAAGAAATAACAAAGATACAGAAGAAAGTATTTTACTGCACAAAAACTTTAATCTGTGCACAAAAACTTCAATCAGTTCAAGGGGAGATAATTCTGAAAAAAATGTGTTTGGAGTTATGGACCTTGTCACATGAGATGTGGTTGATAGTAAGGAACATATATTTAAAGTTTGAAGTTAATATCTTAAGAAATAAGATATAGAAGAAAGTATTTTACTGCACAAAAACTTTAATCAGAAATGTGGACGCGGAAGCGGACGCCGACGCCGGGGCGAGTAGGAGAGCTCTACATTACTTCGTAAAGTCGAGCTAAAAATGAAAGCTTGAGAAGATGTTTCAGGAAATTGTTGACACACGGCACCTGATGGCCAAATTATGATCACAATAGCTCACCTAGAGTACTTTGTGTTCAGGTAAGATAAAAACATTGTTAACTTCCCAGATGTACTGTAAGGTGAATCAAGCTATGACTGTAACCTGCATGAAATCTCGGTAGATAGCGCATCTGGCTGTGAATCTGGTGCGTCTAACATACATGTACTTTTGTTGATTAAGTTCATAAATATTTCAACCGCCTACTTCAAATTTTTAAATACTTACATACATTTATATACAAGTACATGTAATGTGACGCACTCCCTTTTGTGATGAAAATCACTTTTCAGGGAAAATGTCAGCTTTTCAATTTTCTTTGAAAGAGCCATACTTGATACACACTTATAGTTATGTACATGAATAGATAATAACAGTTTCAAATTGATTTCCACGTAAACCAATTGACCTGATTTCTCAAGGTTGTTTCGGATGAATATTTTCAATAAATTGATCTTGGCTCTTAAGCTATTTGTGCAAAATTTTAGTGAAAAGCTGGATGACCAGAAGTAATGGCTGCAAAATGTAGCAGTAAGGAACATAGTAATATAAAATGAAATTATTGTTTTTTAAAACACTAAAACATATACAGTCTAGACTACGGGAGTGACCATCTGTTTTAAGGGCTATTAAATTTTGTCATATGTGACTGTGTTTCAGACTTCTAAAACATTTTACTCTATAAATCAGCTGAATTAAAATACACCCTATCTGATGCAACAAGTCCAGTATATCAGTAGCCCAGGCGAGCGACTTTGATCTGTTTTCAAAGACTATAAACAATTGATTTGATTTCAAAACAAACTATGCAATGACACTGAAAGCATTGTTGCATCGAACATATTACAAAACAAGAGCTGTCCATGGCTTGATTATTTCGGGTGCTCGAGTAAAAAATATATGATAAGTAACAAACATTTCGAGGGTTGCCCGCAAGACTGTAGTACATGTAACTCGCTCTTTTAAGCATGCACTTTCTTTGTGCATTCCATTTATAAGTAACAAGGGGGGATAAAATAACTTATTGCATCCATAAAAAATAAATTAGGACCTTACTATTTTTGTTTTTAACTTGGTTTAACGCTGTGTCAACACAATTTATGTCATTTTACGGTGTCCAGCACACCTAACCTAGCTTTCCTAGGCCCTTTTCTATATGATCTAATCAATGGAGGAAAATTGACCTTATTGTCACATTTTCATGGAAGAGTATAACCTCCCGTGTGGGTTTTAAACCCGTACCTCCTTCAGGACACGAGATTCTAAATCCTGGCTCTCTACCAACTTTGTATCGACCTGGGTTTAGGATCTTATACAATGTAATTATGTCTCAATGATTATAAAAAAAATGAAAATATGTTCCATGAACCATGTTAAATGACGGCATGTTACATAAAGACTCGCTAAACTTGCATCAACATAATCATTGTTTACAAGGGGAGAGCATTTATTTTAAAAACTAGGAGTGTAATGGTATACAGTATGGGTTAATATTACAATACCAATTCAGGCGGTTTTAACTGGTTTGTTTTATCCTGAATCGGTTTTTGTAGTTATGTGCATACTGTTTGTTTTCATCAGAATCTGAAATTTAAGTTTTGAATGAATGTTAAAATGTGTTGAACACTTAAAATAATTTTATTGTAATTTAAAATTAGAGAATAATTCTCTTTGAAAATCTGTTTCAAAATACAACACATGTATGCATTTTTCTAACAAATAATCAAAAGTCATTCAAATATTTGGATAACAGATCATTTGAAAATACACATATATGTTTTATGAATGCATTGCACATGCATTGATTCAAGCTTGGTATGTCCACTAACTAAATCTATAAATATAGCAATAAATTGCAATACTGGTTTTGGATACTGCAATAAATTGCAATACGATTTTACCATAATGTTTTGCCACAATCCCATGATTATTAAAATAGCCGTGAGGGCACCGTAAGGGCCCCGTGCAATCAAGCTTTGCAAGGACCCGTACAAACTCTTGCGTACATGCACGGACTGTTACCTTTTTACCAGGGTCCTCGAGATGAACCCATGATACACGTATCAGTTTCTAAGTCAAATCGCGAAAAAAAAAAATCATGGCCGAGTATGGATTAAACTTGCATATCTTCCAGCTACGGCTCCGTAGGGGCGAGTTGTTTTGAGCCATGTGCGTACCGTCACCTTAATATGCAAGGCTTCTCACAGCCTACGGCTGTCTGCACCTACGGGTCCACAACAAGCCACAATTTTATGGGACTGAGGCATTACTCCCCAGGGTTTACTAGTCTTCGAACCAAGTCTTTCAAAATCGTTGTTGTTTCAGTAACATATAGAAAATGAGTTGTCCAAAGGTCTACCAACTTTTTACAATCACCAATTTCCATCTTCAATAAAAATTAGTTATTTGATGTTACATTATTTATATAATTTTAGGTAATGTGATGCAAAATCATAACAAGAAAGATAATGTGGGAGCCACATTAAAGCCGGATTTTTCTGAATATGGTAACATTGAGAACAAGATTACCTTGTTACAAAAGAAAGTCATTTGATATATTGCTTATCTGAAGGTATACAAAGGGCGATAATGAATCTTGAAGGAAAAAAGAGTTTCAGTAACTATATATATGTCCTATTGTATCTTTTCTGAGTATTTTGTTGGTATTTGACTAAGATGGCATAAGACATGAAAACTATCAATGAAAATAAAGCAAAACTAATGGTATGAAATTAGTCAGAGAATTTTTTTCTAAATCTTATATGGCAAATGGTAAAATTGTTGAAACAAAATGGCGGGAAAATATGACAGGAAAATGCCAGAATACTTGCTACTGGAGAGATCGAAACATGACCGGAAAATGCCAGAATACTTGCTATTGGAGAGATCCAACATACTGAAAACTTCACCATAAAATACAAAGGGAAATAATCCATATTTAAGCCAGGTAGAATTGCCATTACTGTCTAATTCTTTCAACAAATGGTATGTAATCATTGTATGAAATTTCATAAACATCTAACCATAAATGGCAGAGATATCCAAATATTTGAAAATGTTAATGCAAAAATAACAAAGGGAAATACTCCATTATTGGGCCAGGTAGAGTTGTGGTTACTGTCTAATTATTTTCAACAGATCATATGTAATCATTGTATGAAATTTCGTAAACATCAAACCATAAATAGCAGAGGTATCCAACAATTTGAAAACTTTAATGCAATAAAAACCAAAGGGAAATAATCTATTATTAAGCCAGGTGGAGTTACTGTTACAGTCCAATTCTTTTCAACAGATGGTATGTAATCATTGTATGAAATTTCGTAAACATCTAACCCGAAATAGCAGAGATATCTAACAATTTGAAAACTTTAACGCAAAATTAACAAAGGGAAATAATCCATTTTGAAGCCAGATAGAGTTGTGGTTACTGTCTAATTCTTTGCAACAGATGGTAATTTATCATTTTATGGAATTTTTATAAACATCTAACCATAAATAGCAGAGATATCCAACAATTTGAAAACTTTAACGCAAAAAAACAAAGGGATATTATCCATTATTAAGCCAAGTAGAGTTAAGGTTACTGTCTTAATCAGTCCATCACATGGTATGTTATCATTGCATGAAGTTTCGTAAAGATCTGACAATAAATGGCAGAAAAATATGCCAAATTAAAAACTTTAACGCAATTGTCAACGACACAAGACACCCGAAATTCCAAAGGGCAATTATCCATAATTAAGCCAGGTAGAGTTGCAGTTACTGTCTTATTCTGTTCATCACATGGTATGTTATCATCGTATAAAATTTTGTAGAAATCCGACTATAAATGGCAGAAATATAAGGTACATTTAAAACTTTAACGCAATTGTTAACGACACCGGATGCCCGCCCGCATACCCACCCGCCCATCCACCCGCCTGCGTTCTCCAAACTATAAGCCGAATTTTTTCGTTGAAAAATCCGGCTAAAAATGAACTGCATTTCTTCACATTATTGCTCATGTTTATTTTTGTCCAGTAAACTTTCATTTGGTCTGGTAAAATATTTCATTTTGCTAGATGAAATGTCCGATGTGGATGAAAGTTTGTCGTGAAGACTGAAAGTAATGCTACGAAAAATACCTGAATTAAAATTGTTATTTTTTTTTTGACAACAAAAAATAAGATAGTCATGAAGTAAAGATGCTATAAAAGTGACATTTGGGTTAATGGACATACTGACTTAATCGTTTATGTGCAACTAATTGAACCCCATTCAAACTTTGGATCTGTAATTTAAGACTCATTTTTGACATTTTTTGCAAGTCTGTTTGAGGGTCATATTTGACAGACTCGACTGTACCATTATGCACTCCTTTCAGGACAGAAATTACATGTACTTTTCTTGGAAACGGTCAACTTTTCCGTTAGTTTCAAACGGTGACCTCAGTCACGTAGGAGGAAACTTTAACTTATGTACATGTACATGAATAGATAACAATAGTTTCAGTTTGATATTGACCGATACGGATCCATTTAGTTCCTCCAGAGATTGTATCACGGGTGTAACTCAAGTACTATAATGACTTTAACTTAAGAATCAAAACTGTTTACTTCAAAACTACTTAAATCATAATGACAGTTTCGATAAATTAATGTCCACCTTGATAATTATATTCAAGTGACTGATGATTGATCAAATTGTGCTAAGTTAGATACATTACACTCTTGACATGTGAAGGATTGTCATTGAATTAGTCAACATTTTGAGGTGCATATATCTATACAACATAGATAATCATCTTTGCCTAGGGCTCGACAAATTTTCTGGAAGCAACTGGTCCTGCAGGACAAGCAATTTAGAATTTTCACTCGTCCTGTGCATCACAAAAGGAAATTGTTAACTTGAATGAATCAGTAACTAAAGTAACTAAAGCTACAGTCCCTTAAACATAAAAATAGCCGTGAGGGCACCGTACGGGCGACGTGCGATCAAGCTCCGCAAGGACCCGTACGAAGTCTTGTGTACCCTTATACGGACTGTTACGTTATTACCAGGGTCCATGAGATGAGTCCAGGATACACGTATCAGTTTCAAAGTCAAATCTTGAACACAATCGTGACCGAGTATGGATTAAACATGCATAACTTCCAACTACGGCTCTGTACGGGTGTGTTGTTTTGAACCATATGCGTACCATCACCTTGATACACAAGGCTTTCCACGGCCTACGACTGTCTGCACGTACGGGTCCGTAACAAGCCACAATTTTATGGGACCAAGGCATTACATGGAATTTGTAATACAGTGATTCTGAAATTATTATCTTAATAATATTATCTTATTTTAGCATTTCATGTGATAAATCATTGCCTGACAGTGACAGTTCTGTTTTATATGAGTTTAAAACTTAAAATTTGATAATTTGCTGCTAAACGTTTCACTTGTCCTGCAGGACAAGTTCTGCCAGAAGATTAACTCATCCTGAGTCAATTTCTACTCGTAACCACGAGCGGACAAGTGGATTTATTGAGCCATCTTTGCCCTAATAAACAATTCCTTCTGTTGGATCATACTTTAATGAGAAGTTTGAAGCAGACTCTATGGTTCTGTTTGGTTTTGGAATAGTCTTCTACAGAGTCAGCAATAATTTGTCAGTTTTAGAGCCTTAAGCTGCGGTAAAAAAATGCCCTTTTTTGGAAGGTCAAAAAAATTCTAAAAAATCAGTGAACTTTATGATATGACACTATTTAGAATCATTTAATGGGCACAAAGAGTAGATCCAGATCTTGTTATATATTGCTCTTTGTATAGACATGTAAAATGCACACTTGGATCGGACATCCAAGAAGAACTATTTTCTCATTTTGACTAAATGTTTAACATATGATTGCCTAATAAGATTATTTCAAGTTTTCAACATACTTTAACAATTATTCAAACATTTCAATTTCAGGTTCTGATAAAAACAATCAGTATGATACATAACTACAAAACGGTTAAAGGGATATACAGGCAAATGACTGTGCCAAAAGTATAGAACCAAATTTAGTATTAAGAACGTAAGAAATCACTTACTAATAACATTTGTCCCTTATAACATTCAACTGAATGAATTAAAACATGTGGCATACAGATTGTTGAAAACCAAAGTAGGATACTGAGGGAATCACCAAGATATTTAAAGATTTGTTGTATGTCGTACTTGCTGAAATTTTACATTTTCATTGTTCGCTTCTTGTCTTTTCAACGCTCTAAGGCGGTTGGGATATATTTTTAATAGAATTATACTAATGTTGCACAATAATAAGCTTTCGTATCTTCTCATCAGTAAATGCATATTTTACACTAATCTATTCTTAGCTAACTTGGCCCACGTGGGTCTAGTTAGGAAACACCCCGAGAGAGAATATAGAAATATTTTGCCAAGTAATACCCTGTTTCAATCACAATTTTAAAAATACATGTATAATGCAGAACCAGGAAAATTGGAACTGAAAATTTTGCCCACTAATCCCTTTAAAGATAAAACAATCTCTTTCAAAACTGTAAGAATTGGTATTGCAATATTAATTGGTATTACTGTTACATCCCTTGAAACACACAATGATAGATATTGACGAGGGCTGTTGCCAGTATCCCATTTATTCGGGATTCCAACTAGAAAATCAAGTTTGAATATTTGTCTGATTGCGATGTATTTTTACAAGAAAAGCTGCACTACAATTAAAAACATAATTAAACATACTTTGTGCACCACTATAATTTTGAAAATCGGCGCAAAGTCCTATTCGCAATATCTTACATGACTATCCATGTACTAAAAGCTTTTGTAATTCTCAACTTATTTTTGCTATCTCTATATAATATATGTGTGTCTTATATTTATGATTTCCTGTATGCTTTTTCATCAACTAGTGATTCGTGGTTCGATTTGAGAATCATTACACATAAATTGTGGTTCGGATCAGCTCGCCACTGGCTCAATGATCCACAGCTCTAATATTGACAGATTTTGTTATAACTTACATTTTATCATTTTCTTCAAGGAAACAGTCAAGCATCCCCAACGATGAAATCAGAACTACATCAAACTTCAACTATCTTTCAACGTCCAAACTGATTCACCATCATATTACATGTATTTCTGATAAAATGTTAAACTTTGTATTGTAATATTTTTACTAATTCATTTAAATTCTTCATATTTTCATTCTTGTAATGGTAGCCAATGTTACCAGAATATATTGTCTGAAAAGAGAACAATGAAAATACAGTAAAATTCTGTTAGTATGACCATGTGGTGTTCTAACAAAAAGTGGTCTTAACAGCGATAGGTATATGATCATACCTATTATGTATATATGATAATCAAAGTATTGAAATACAGAAAGACTTTCATGCACATTGAATCCACACTAATAATTACTCCTTACACTTAAGATTCAAGTACGAACCGAGCAGGGCAAAAATGTGGGCGAAGTGTTTATTCTATCCTGTATAACTGGCAAATACTACTGCTTAGTGTATTATTGAGATTTGACTCCGCCCATTCACGCCCTTATGAATATAAGTAAATACCTGTTACTGGCACTTAATTATTGACACGTTAGTTTATTGACAGAACTACTTTTATCTCCTAGAAATAAACTGTGTATTAATCAGAGACACATGTATTAATCCGCAGGTTTAACTGGTCAGGCATTTGAATCGTCAATAGTTTTCGATTTGTGGTATAACTTAAGCCTTTTTGCGAAATCGCCAAAAGTCTAAAAATCAATTTATTAGTATATACTTACTAATAAGTTGTCATGCACAACGTCTCAATGACTGGTGTAGACTGGTCGGAATAATAGACCTGAAATTAGAACATTTAGATTGATTGGTTCTAAAATAGTGATGGTCATTTTATCAGACCATACAACCATTGAAATATAGAGAAAATATTTCTGTTCTTTAAAAAACTTCCTGTTATTTGAAGGAGATCTTTTATTCGGATGGGTTGTTAGGTGAGACTTTACTGTAGTCGCCATTTGTCTAAAGGACACAGAAATTTTTGTTAAAGACATTGAAGCATCTTGTTCACTGAAATCAACCCAACAGAACGGAACAGAATTTTATTTGATAAACGTTAACTTATTACATAGTTATCATTTTATAATATATACATATAAGGTTACATACCACTAAATGGTAACCGGAAGTGAGCATTTACCGGAAGTAGAAAGTGTGACATAGTGTTTATTTATTTTTTGAGAGTGCATGGATACCTCATTTGTGGTGCTTTTTAATATTGAAGAATATGTATGTCTTTGACAATGCTTTTCCTATGAAAGCATGCAAAAATTCAATGGATCTGGTTAGTTTAGTCGCGAAAACTGGTTAAAAGGGGAGATGACTCTCAACGGCTGGTGAAGAGTTAAAAACCAGGACATTTTCAGGGTAGTAACTTTCAATCGAAATTTATTTTCTTATAAGTAACGTAGCTTTTTTTCTAATACTGATCATTTTGAGGGGAATAGATAGATCTTTCAGCCTATATATGGTTTGGGGTATCTTACGTACCTTGGTCATAGTGTAATTTGTCATTGAAAATGAGACTTTTTATATACAACAAAGAAGGATTTTATTTAGTAGTATGTAACCTTTAAGAGAGTACATCGTCTGCCAAATTTTAGATTTTTGATGGATTATATTTAAAGATTATGAACAAAATCATTAATATATGTCATTAAGATGCAGAAAATGGATGTTTGGTGTTGGATGGTGCATGTAGTGGTGCTGGACTGTACAAATATGGGAGAATTAGGGTAAAATGCCCATCCGAGACCCCATCCGCAACCAGTTTGCACACAGATTGCAGTATCAATTGCCATGCAATGTAATTTTTTGATCATGATGCATGCCTATCACATCTGTGTTATAAGAGTTTATGTTGTAATGTTCTCAATTGTATTTCTAAGCCTCTAATTGTCAATGATGAAGGGAAAACTGGTGTCGGAGTTGGGCTGTAGGCCGGTCATGGAGATCAGCAGAACTGCATTCTCATCCGATTCATTGTCATATGATGTATAAATGGTATTATATTTAGATATTTTCTTGTAAGAGCACTAATTTTTGTCATATTTATCAATTCAAACTCAATACATTCTCATATGACCTCAACAAAAGATATACAAAAGCAAGAAAATATGAATGAATTGCTCAAAACTCACTTCCGCGGTATCATCACTTGTCATACACACCATCAAGATGACTGTTAGAGGGCTGTATTAGCATTTCTTATTTACATGAACTCATAAAATCACACAAAGTTGTGACCTAGCACTTGTTTTTGCCTATTTTAATAAGGGGGCAATGTGTCAGATTTGTTGAATAGAGCTTCTTTTCATGAAGCTAATAGCTTTGTCTCCGTTAGGCGGTAGGGCACAAATCTCCTTTTGGCCGCAAACTGGGAGTCCCGCTTTTTGCAATTTATTTTGTCAGTTGAGTGAATCTGATTAATAATTTAGACCGCCAAGAATGGGAGGTTCCAGAAATTGAATTTTGAAAGAAAAAGGATCCTGTGAGCCCATTATTTAGGTTGTGGATCTGGAAGTGAACACAGCTCCATACCATACCCATTTGTTTGAGAATTTTCTGAGTCAAAAGTGAATTAACCATCACATTTTTTATCATAAAACCTTTTTTTTCTGTTGCAACTGACACTAAAATCCTCAATTTTTGTGGTATTCATTATTTTACTGGTTTGCCTTTCAGGCTTTGAGTTACTTAGGGACAGTTAGGGATCATTGATATCATCATCCGACTAAGGTCTGAAAAGGCCGTGAATTAGTAGTGAACCCATCCCCATTACCGAAGGTCAGGTTACCATTATGTTCACTTATTCTATTGTCAAAGACTGTTTTTTTTCAGTCTAGGATATTTTGCATCCTCAGAACATCAATTTATGTAATTTTTATGCCCTTAAATGGGCATTTTACACCTTTTTTGAAATTCCACCCACCTACTCAGTGCTTTTCTGCTCCGAAGGGTCATGATCATTACATGCAGTCAAATTATCAGCAAGTGTGATATAAAAAAAATTGGAAAAACAAGAAATATACATTCACAGACTCAAAATATTCTCATATAGACACCACTGGTGAGAACATTTTTCTCAGGAAGTGAGATCAGTGGTCTTCCAGAGGGGTGGGGGATAATCCAGATTTTGAAGAGCCCCCCTTAGGCCAGCTGATTGATAAGTCATAAAGTCACCTTGATGACATCCATGTTTAAAAAATCTGGTTTGATTCAGTTTAATTGACTGTGGCCTGCATAGAAACATGTCATCTGGTTATCTGATGTGACATTAAAATGTTTTTTAACCAGAAAAAGTTTGAAAATTGGTTCATTTTTTGCTATTTTTGGTCATTTTTTCTCTAAAAATCACTATACAAACATAGAAAAGGTGAAAATAAAGTTTGAAAAATGTTGCATTTGTCTTTTCTATCATAAATATACAGAAAAACATTAATATATTGTCAGTTATAACACTAATTAATGTGAAAAAGCTTTAATTTCAAGGATATGTAATTTAAAAAAAAATGTCTAAAATTTGACCAATTTCTTGAGAATGGTTGATGTCAGCTGAAATGCTCTAACTGCTTAGATAATCAATATTTTTTTATGAAACTGCACATAATTGCTCAGAAGTGATTGGTCTTTCACTTTATGAATTGATTTTTAAGAGCCAAAAAACTTTTTGTCCCTTAAAGGTTACATACCACTAAATGGTAACCGGAAGTGAGCATTTACCGGAAGTAGAAAGTGTGACATAGTGTTTATTTATTTTTTGAGAGTGCATGGATACCTCATTTGTGGTGCTTTTTAATATTGAAGAGTATGTATGTCTTTGACAATGCTTTTCCTACGAAAGCATGCAAAAATTCAATGGATCTGGTAAGTTTAGTCGCGAAAACTGGTTAAAAGGGGAGATGACTCTCAACGGCTGGTGAAGAGTTAAAAACCAGGACATTTTCAGGGTAGTAACTTTCAATCGAAATTTATTTTCTTATAAGTAACGTAACTTTTTTTCTAATACTGATCATTTTGAGGGGAATAGATAGATCTTTTAGCCTATATATGGTTTGTGGTATCTTACGTACCTTGGTCATAGTGTAATTTGTCATTGAAAATGAGACTTTTTATATACAACAAAGAAAGATTTTATTTAGTGGTATGTAACCTATAAACATAAATTACAATGTCAATGTGTGTATTTAAAATCAGGAATGGGTCTGTATGTAAGGCAATTAACATAACTAGCTGTTGGTAGCACTAAAGTCTACTGTTTGAAGGGTCAAAGTTCAACCTTAAAGACTAAACTTGGTTTTATACGTTTGTCACAGTCATTTGCCAGTATATCCCTTTAATATTATAAAGTAAACAAATATTTAAATATGCAGGACAGGTAACGACAAAATGGTATTCAACCTAAATATCAACATTTCTAAAACTCAAGAATCTTTTTGAAAGTAGTATGCAGCGTTCTGATAATGATAAATGTAAAAGAGTGTGATTTTATTGATAAAATCCTTTTAGAGCCATATAGACAATTTTTATTCTAAAACCCATGATAAAAAGAAACAAATAGTGAACCCAAAATTAGTACAATTATATCTTTGTGAAGGTGTAGTAGCCAAATTTTCATACCCAAAAGTGCAATTTATACCCAACATTTAAAGTTGCAATTTATGTTTGAATTTATCTTTTTCATTCATTTTTATGGGTCAAAAATAGTTTTTTCCATGACAAAAACTTTTTGCATGATGTTTCCTAATTTTCCATGATTTTTCTAGTATTTATAAACCATGAAACCCAAAATATAGACCAAACCAGAAAATAACAAAATGGTTGAGCCAGTACCCAAAACATATGAGTATTCAAGAAGTAGACAATAAAAAGCGAAACTAGTTATATTTTACACAATTATAAGTCAATTTTGTTACAAACTTAGTAGCTCAATGGGATTTTGAATATGGTGTCCCGAGGGAGGTACGAGTTTGAATCCCAACAGGGGAGGTTATACCATGAAAATTTGACAATCATTAAAGAAAAAGGCGCAAAATAGATACTATTAAAGAGATACAACATGACTTATAGATCAATGGACTGGTAATCATTGGATAGCCAGCAATGCAGTTTAGTTCAAATCCCATCTAAAACCTACACAATTATTTCCTTGAACATAAAACTTTATCCTACCATCTCAGTACTGGGGGACCAGGAAGATTTAATCTAAGGATTGCATCCTTGTTTCAACCTCTTCAGAAATCAAATTGATCAGTATCATTCAATATCAAACTGAAACTATTGTTATCTATTCATGTATATAACTTTAACTTTCTGTATACGTGACTGGTATGACAGTTTGAAATAACAGGAACATTTAAATTGACTGTTTCCAAGAAAAGATATTTGCGCCCCAAAAGGAGTGGATCAAGTGCGTCTCCTTGAAAATTAGACATTTTCCTAGAAAAATACTTTTATTGTGAAAGGAGTGCAACGCATTATAAATCCAAGTATATAAAAATTTGAAGAAGATGGTTGAAATATTCATGAACATACTTAACAAATGTACGTTAGTCGTGAAAGATTAAGGCCAGATGCAGGTTACAGCCATAGCTAGGTTCAACAACCTACGACTGGGAGTCTGGGACATTAACAATGTTATTTGGCTGTACCAAGGACCCTATATAAACATGTAAGGAGAGTCCTTGGCTATACAGATAATAATATACTTATGCTTTGTCTTGTTTCATTTTAGGTGATTTATAACTTTAAATTACTTTAAATAGTATATAGTAACACTGGCCACGTTTTCATTTTCCCCCAGATATTATGTGAACAGTTTTATTTGCTCGGGACTTCAGAACAAATATATTTACCATAATTTAGACCCTTGACGATTTTGTAAGTTACTAAATCCCCCAAAAAGTCACTCAGTATATGAGTACATGTATATAGCAATTCAAAAAGATTGCCAGCTATGACTGGCGCAATAAACTTAAAAATCAAACTACTTGTTTACTCCTTATAGACATCTGAATTTTAAACTATGTCTTGCCCAGACAAATCACAATAAACACCATGAATTGTGCCTCTCAGTAGAGACGTTTACACTATCTTATGTTCTTGAATGGTTTAAATGATATGTTCGGACTGGAAAAAGTTAAATATCTTTTTTGGAAAGTAACAATCTATGTCAGAGTAGATGATTTTATGAGGTCATCTAAATAGGTGTTTTTTGTTGTTATTTTATACCAGCATGTAGATAAAGTAGAATACATGTACATAAATGGTGATTTTAAACTTGGGTCACTGAATGGTACTAATTAAAGAATGACCCCTTCAGCTTTTGGTTACCAGGAATTAAATGTATGAGTAATTTCTTTTAAAATTATCAAAGAAAACGTTCCAATCCTATAAAATCACTAACTTTGTAACCCAAACAAATCTAGTTCTTGAGTGCTTTGATTTGATAAATTATCAACATAGAACACTTAACAAAGTTTATCACAGTAATCTCAATAAATTTCATAAAATTGATAAAAGTTTAGATAATTATAGTTTTGTCCTATCATGTGATCATACATCATCAAAAGTTGTGTATCATATGATCATACATCATCAAAAGTTGTGTATCATATGATCATACATCATCAAAAGTTGTGTATCATGTGATCATACATCATCAAAAGTTGGGTATCATGTGATCATACATCATCAAAAGTTGAGTATCATGTGACTTTGATATCAGTTTTAAATCAGGCCTGCACATCAGTCAGGTCTCAAACTAATTATGGTAATAAGTTAAACTACTAACAAAAACCAGCGTTCAAATTGATATGTTTCTTGTAGTGACACTATGGAAAGTTTTCATGTTTTAGAAGATTTTTTACCAGATCAGTCTCTCAGTTAAGATAGTGATATTTCATCATTCACAATGGACGAAAGAAGGAGTATAGTGAATATGTCAGAAGAAACTTTTGACTTCACATGTACCCTATGTGCAAAAGATAATTTAATAAAGGAAGCGTTAAAATATTGTTTAGACTGTCAGCAATATTGTTGTAAGGATTGCCTTACATATCATGGACGTATTCCCATGCTAAAGGGACATACTTTCTTGGAGAATACATCTGTCAAGCCACAAGGACAACAGAAGTCACTTCCAACTTTTCCAACAAAACAATGTGATCGCCATGTTGGGAAGATTATTGATGTGTTTTGTAAGACACATGACGTTGTGTGTTGTTATCTTTGTGTTGCAGAAGATCATAAGTAAGTACAAATTTGTTACATTCTAATTTTTTGAACCTATGTGAAACAAGGGCTGTCATGATTTACCAGTATTTTGCAAAAAAGAAGCTGAAGCAATACGTACTGCGATATTTATTTTTATTTCATTGGAAAATTCTTCCCTTCGGGGAATGAAAGTTGCGAAAAGTCAGTTCTTCTATGATTAATTCAATTAAAGCTTAATTTCAAAGAATTTAACATATTAAGGTGTGTTTGATTGGTTGTACAGGACTTGTGTAGAACATCTTCTTGGTGGAAATGAGTACTTTGGGACAAAAAATTGTGAAACAACCACGGTGTCCAGGAGCTTTCAAAGTCACTGTGAAATTATTCATGTTGACTGTTTAGAAAAAACGAACTATATCTGTCAATCACATCAATTTCACTTATAATATGTAATATACAATAGATTGGCAATCTATACATAGACAATGTAAACACTAGAGCTGTCATTGATTGAAAATGTTGTATATATACTAACCCTAACTCTAACCTTGGCGTATACGTGCATTTTAGTTGTCTAAACATCTCGTTTAATAAGAAATAAATAGTCAAGCATTGTTGACATTTCTAAAAAGATTCTTGTTAAATTCTGTTTTATTTTCAAAGTGAAATAAATAAAAACTTCACAAATCATTGTTTGCGCATGATAAAAATGTACTTTATAAACTTTTTTTTCAGGTCATGTAAAGGTATGATGTCTGTCCCAGATAATATTGATCAGTTGTACGACAAGACAGAAACATCTAAAGCTGCATCTGACCTTGGTGATACTCTAGATACCTTAAACAAAAGAAAGTCCAATGACGACACCCATATACAACAACTACAAGACTCCAAGAAAACTGCCATCAAAGCTGTCAGCGACTTTAAAGCTGAAATGGATCAATTCCTAATAAAGCTGGAAAAAGCCTCAATCAAGGAGATAGAAAAAATATATAAGAAGTTAGAATCAGACCTTCTTGAAGAGAAAAAGAGATATGATGACTTCATCAACAACTTGAAGAATCTAGAACAACTTATGTTACAAGCATCAATCAATATAGCCCAACTGTTTGTGTGCACCAAGCTTGTTGAGGAGAAATGTACAACTATAGCAGATGAAGAAATGAAGAGACAGAGATTCCACAAAGCAGAAGTCAAGTTTGTTCCATTTGAAGAAATAAAATCAAGAATAGAGAGGATGACAAGGTTAGGAGAAACGTCAGCCATTTCATTAAAAAGATACAACACATATAAAGCTACAAAAATATGTGACATGAATGTCAGACTGGCAGGAGATACATCAGATGTTAACATAACACTTGGATCATGTATCATAGATGATACTGTTATATTAACAGACGTAAATAATGACAAACTAAAACGTTTTGACATATCATCATTATCCCTTATAGATTTCTGTAAAGTACCAGAATGGCCACGTGGTGTTTGTAGAGTAGGGGATAAAGAACTTGCTGTAGCTTGTGATATGGGAGTAGTCCAGTTTATATCAGTTAGTGACAAGTTATCATTAACACATACTATTAAGATGAAACATGATTGTTGGGGTATAGCTTATAGTAATAATAAACTTTATATAACCGATTACGACAAATCATTATATATGTATAATATGAATAGTAAATTGTTGAAAACTGTTACAAGAGATACTAGAGGACAATCTCTATTTGATCGAAGTGGACATATCACATTGAATGATAAGAATGATAAATTATTTGTAGCTGATCAACGTAAAGGATTAGTTTGTTTCAATACCCAATGTGATTACATAGAAACAATTACAGATCCTGATATAAAACCATGTGGTGTTTGTATTGATGGTTATGATAATGTTGTTGTTGCCAATGAAGGATCGTCTACTATAGTTCAGTGTGATAGAGATGGACAGAAATGTGATATAATTGTCAATATAACCAGTGGACATCCACTATGTGTGTGTATCCATCATAGACTTAGTAAAATGTTTGTAGGTTTCTTAGAGTCAGACAAAGTAGAAGTTTACAACCTGACCTGGAAGAATGATTAGATTATGATTTTGTTCTATGATATACATATAGGAGAGACTCAAAGATATTTCATTAATATATTTTACTTTAAACTCAAAGTAAAAAAAATAGTGAATTGTATTGTATGGCATTCAATTGTATTGTAAAAATTGCATTGCACTGTATTGTTTTGTATTGTATTACATGTTGCATTGTGTCATAAGATTATCCTTAAAGATAATTAATTTAGTTAGTTAACAATAACAGTCAAATTTTGTATGGTAAATTTCATCAATTTACTTAATGTTAAGGAACAATTTACAAATTCAAACATACCTTCAATATTTTCATGTACTTGTTTGTGTGATTAAACAATTGTTTCATAGTTCCATTGTTTACCGATCGACTTCTTTAATACTCTATCAACAATATCAACTATTTATAATATTGAACATCTAGATTCTGAAATGAAATAAAATATGTAAGAAAATTAGAAATAATAAAATTATTAATAAATACATTGGAGAAAAATAAGTAAGTTAAGAAGAAATGATTTTAAAGTTTCAATGTGTTGATAGAAATTATTTCAAAGTATTTAAAATACCCAAATATTGAATCAAATCAAAGTGTATTCAAGCTTTAATTGTTTTGTAGTTATCTGTAATTTATATGGTCAAAAATTTAAAAGTTCATTTTAGAAAGAGAGTTTGTCTGGGCCCGCCACTGTCGTTAAATTTGTTTAGGCCCGCCACTGGTGTTTAGTTTGTCTGGACATGCCACAGTCGTTTAGTTAGTCTGGGCACACCGCTGTTGTTTAGTTTGTCTGGGCACGTCACTGCGGTTTAGTTTGTCTGGACATGCCACTGTTGTTTAGTTTGTCTAGCCACGTCACTTCATTTAGTTTGTATTGGCACGTCACTGCCCTTTAGTTTGTCTGGGCATGCTACTGTTGTTTAGTTTGTCTGGGCATGCCACTGTCATTTAGTTTGTCTGGGCACGTCACTGCCCTTTAGTTTGTCTGGGCATGCTACTGTTGTTTAGTTTGTCTGGGCATGCCACTGTCATTTAGTTTGTCTGGGCACGTCACTGCCCTTTAGTTTGTCTGGGCATGCTACTGTTTTTTAGTTTGTCTGGGCATGCCACTATCGTTTAGTTTGTCTGGGCACGTCACTGCCCTTTAGTTTGTCTGGGCATGCTACTGTTGTTTAGTTTGTCTGGGCATGCCACTGTCATTTAGTTTGTCTGGGCATGTCACTGCCCTTTAGTTTGTCTGGGCATGCCACTGTTGTTTAGTTTTTCTGGGCATGCCACTGTTGTTTAGTTTGTCTAGCTACGCCACAGTTGTTAAGCGTGTCTAGACACGCCACTGTCATTAAGTTTGTCTGGGCACGCCACTGTCATTTAGTTTGTCTGGGCACACCACTGTCGTTTAGTTTGTCTAGGCACGCCACTGTCATTTAGTTTGTCTGGGCACGTCACTGCCCTTTAGTTTGTCTGGGCATGCCACTGTTGTTTAGTTTGTCCGGGCACGTCACTGCCCTTTAGTTTGTCTGGGCATGCCACTGTTGTTTAGTTTGTCTGGGCACGTCACTGCCCTTTAGTTTGTCTGGGCACACCACTGTGGTTTAGTTTGTCTGGGCACGCCACTGTTGTTAAGTTTGTCTGGGCACACCACTGTCGTTTAGTTTGTCTGGGCATGCCACTGTCGTTTAGTTTGTCTAGGCACACCACTGTCTTTTAGTTTGTCTGGGCACACCACTGTCGTTTAGTTTGTCTGGGCATGTCACTGCCCTTTAGTTTGTCTGGGCATGCCACTGTTGTTTAGTTTTTCTGGGCATGCCACTGTTGTTTAGTTTGTCTAGCTACGCCACAGTTGTTAAGCGTGTCTAGACACGCCACTATCATTAAGTTTGTCTGGGCACGCCACTGTCATTTAGTTTGTCTGGGCACGTCACTGCCCTTTAGTTTGTCTAGGCACGCCACTGTCATTTAGTTTGTCTGTGCACGTCACTGCCCTTTAGTTTGTCTGGGCATGCCACTGTTGTTCAGTTTGTCCGGGCACGTCACTGCCCTTTAGTTTGTCTGGGCATGCCACTGTTGTTTAGTTTGTCTAGGCACGTCACTGCCCTTTAGTTTGTCTGGGCACACCACTGTGGTTTAGTTTGTCTGGGCACGCCACTGTTGTTAAGTTTGTCTGGGCACACCACTGTCGTTTAGTCTGTCTGGGCATGCCACTGTCGTTTAGTTTGTCCAGGCACACCACTGTCTTTTAGTTTGTCTGGGCACACCACTGTCGTTTAGTTTGTCTGGGCATGCCACTGTTGTTTAGTTTGTCTGGGCACGTCACTGCCCTTTAGTTTGTCTGGGCACACCACTGTCGTTTAGTTTGTCTAGGCATGTCACTGCCCTTTAGTTTGTCTAGGCACGCCACTGTCATTAAGTTTGTCTGGGCATGCCACTGTTGTTTAGTTTGTCTGGGCACGTCACGCCCCTTTAGTTTGTCTGGGCACACCACTGTCGTTTAGTTTGTCTGGGCATGTCACTGCCCTTTAGTTTGTCTAGGCACACCACTGTCATTTAGTTTGTCTGGGCACGCCATTGTTATCTAGTTTGTCTGGGCACACCATTGCCGTTTAGTTTGTCTGGGCACGCCACTGTCGTTAAGTTTGTCTGAGCACGCCACTGTTGTAATTTGTTTAGTTTTTCTGGGAATGCCACTGTTGTTTAGTTTGTCTGGGATAGCTACTGTTGTTTAGTCAGTGAGAGTAGTCAGTCTTTGTTTTAGAAAATTTGAAAATCCAACCCTTCCAACCCTATAAAAATCAGAAAAATAATAACTTTTAATTTGCTTATTTAATTTGATGAGTTGATGTTTCCATAAATAATTGAGAGTACGAGAGATGTTCAACTTGTTATTGAACTAATTAAAAATCCGATTCTGAAGCCTATTACCAGTTTGTTTCCTCTAGAAATTGCTGTAATATGTATTGTGATGTAATTAATCATGTTTACTTTAACAAAAATGTCTCAACTTACTTTATCAAACATTTTTGAACATTTTAGTTTGTATTTAAATTTTTGTATCCAAGTAGCATGATTGTGTGATTTGATAAACAAAATAACTTAAATAGAAAAATATACATTTTGTCATGTTTTAGAATTTAGTCCGAAATCAGTGTTTAAGAGCCAATTTAATGCATTTACTTATTTTACATTATATACCTTGAACTTATTTGTTTTAACATTTTTTATCGAAACTTGAATGTTCAATATGTGTAAAACGTTAAGAATGGGATAATCAATGAAGTATTAGGGGTCAAAAAGGGATCCTTTTATGGGTAATTTAAAGACAAATTTATAACATAAAAAAATTATTTTAACTTTTTTTAATTGAAGTTTTTACATAGTATAGCCATACACAAATTTTATAGACATGATTTGATTAACACTTCTTGTTACTTTGATATGACCATATTTAGAAATATTTACTTTAGCTTTCATTGCTTGATATGACGTTACTATGCATACAATTAAAAACCCCATTCAAAGCCTGTAGAGAAGTTTCCAACATGTGTGTTTCTATCACATCAACTTTTCATATATATGTAGCAAACGAATAAGTAGTTGCAGAAACATTAAAAAATGTTTGTTATTAATTCTGTACTTGATCCAGTACTTAAGACAATGTTGTTATAAGACAAATAAATACAAGTTTTCACACATTTTTGTTTAGCTATTTATACCAAAACACGTAAAATGAACATGAATAAAGCCGGTTTCACATCAGCCGTGTATTTTTTTTTGTCGTACGATTTTTACTGCGAAACAAATCGCAGCCGCCGCAGATTCATCACACTTTCCATGCAATCGTCGTGTGGTGGTCGTGCGACGCTCTCACAAGCTGTAAGTTGTGTTTACCCATGACTGCCGTGCGAAAATCACGAGGCTGTCGTACAAACACTAACGACTGTCGTGATATTTCGAAAAGTTTCGTACGTCAACCGTACATCAATCGCACGACAAACGCATACTTGTACGAGAGTCGCACGATATTCATGCGGACGCCTAATTCTTTAACGGACGTGCAAATGTCTCAAGAATGACGTTCGGTTGTCTTACGGCAGTCACACGACTGTCTTGCAGGCTCAAAAAATCGCAACGAGATTGCAAGAAAAAAAACATGTTGAAAATTTGACTATACCTGATTCTGGACTATCACCTGAAAAAACGCACGACTGTCTTGCGGCGTTTGTACAAAGTTCTGCGATTTTTCAGAAAATGTTGTCGTACGGCTGCCGCAAGCGTGATGTGAAATAGGCTTTAGGTGTACATATATGGTTACTGATTTTCAACAAGCTTTAGAATATATGTGAAAAAATCATATGTTGAACTGTTATAAACTGTTGGACTTTGTGATATTAACAACTTGACAATAAAATAAACAAGTAAATCTGTGAGCTAATGCTCACTAGTGATACCCCCGCTGTGAGAAATATGACTATCATAATGTAACTTTCATTTAACAAAATCTAAAAATATACGACAAACAGGAAGATGAGCAAGGAGCAAACCCGCACCCCCTCGGACACGAGATTCCAAATCCCGGCGTGCTACCAACTGCGCTATCGACCCGGGTTTACTGCATAAAGCCATCATAGAGAGCCATTAGAAACAACTGTGCTAAATATAGCCAAACAACAACAGCAAACTAGGAATGTGAGACTCCCCAACTAGTCCGTTCAATTTAACTTTTGACCTAGACAAAATTGTAACAGAAAATACCATAACACATACAAAAAAGTTGCACTCTAATAGTCCCGTATATAAACTACAAAAATCGACTGAACCGTGCATGGATTGATGTAGAAAATGTTTTTGCATTTTTTTGAAGCTAAGACACTGTAGTTTACGAAACTGGATGATGCCATTTCGGCACTCTTGGGCAACTCTCAAAATTCAAGATGGCGGACAAAATGGCGCATGAGTGCTGATTAATGTATAATATGTCCATTTTTATTACTATCTGATAATTAAAGGAGCTGAAATTAGTCTAACATTACCTGCAATTTTATTCCATGCAATTTTGGAACCCTTCATTATTTTCCAATCCAAGATGGCGAACCAAATGGCGGATAAAAGCTACGTTTGTCGGGAATATCAAACACAATGAGCAGAATCATACACTGAGTCATATCAAAAAAGTTTAATGCATTTTTGTAGTAATTACTATTTAGTTTAGTTTATAAAACTGGTTGATGCAACACTGGCATCATTTAGCAATTCCCAAAATCCAAGATGGCTGCTAGAATGGCGTAAATAACTAGCTGTCGGGTATATATCAACCACAATGAGCTAAGTCATAGACTGGGGTATACAAAATAATTTTATGCATTTTATTTTGTAGTTAATTTACTTTTGTTTAAGTAACCAATTGATGCCATGCTGGTATACTATGATAACTTCAAGAATCCAAGATGGTGGTCAAAATGACTTATAAGAGCTGGAAAGTTAATTTCAAGTCATATAAATAGACATTACTCCATACTAATGGGTATACAGCAACATGTTTAGGTGTTTTATATCTCTTGGTCTTGCAAATATTAAATCATTGATACTAAAGCTTGTCAGTTGACTCAAAAAGCAAACGATGGCAATTTAGAGGCACTATTCTGATTATACTTAATTCATTGAACGACATAGGTTGTAATACGATATTTGACTCAAAAAGCAAACGATGGCAATTTAGAGGCACTATTCTGATTATACTTAATTCATTGAACGACATAGGTTGTAATACGATATTTTAATATCCTTAAAATAACGACCACTTTTACATATATGTTTGCCACTTCAATAATCAATATGTACTAAAAAGAGGTTATAAACAAAGAAAAAGACAAATGATATTGAAAATATTGTGTGAATGTTCTATTATCTTTCAAGGTATTCTAAGAGTATATTAATGCCAAAGCAATTGATAGAAATCCTGTTGACATTGTAACACATTTTGATAGTTAATAAGAGAAATTGCAATAGTATTTAGAGCTCGATCTTGACATCAGATATCACAACTGTATCATAAGTGTTCGTTATTTCATTGTAAACGACTCTATCCACTGATCAAAAAGAAAAATACCTAAAGCAAATTTTCATCAAAAGTTTGTAGTATAATTTGTTTTTAACTACAAGGACAGAGATAAATTAAGTCGCGTAGATGCCAATTCTATAAGCGTATATACTGCTATTTGAACCCAGTGTCCAGCTCATGATTTAGCAAATAGTGTTACCCTGTGCAAGATGGTGGTTTTAAGGGATTCACCAATTACAAAGCATAGCCAAGTAGAAAAATTAGAAATGTCTTGTTTTACTTAAGTCTAAATATCTTGAAAGAGCACATAACAGATCTGATGCATCAGTGTCAAAAGTTCAAACAGGCCTGATAACTAAACACAATTGGAGTATATTCACTATCAACTGCAAAGTCTTACCAAAGAAGGATGGTACGCTGAGACAATTTGTCAATCTCGTACGTTATAGTCAAATATGTTTCACTCCAAACATTATAGACGATGCATTGCAAGATTCTCCATTTTTTAGGTAAAATTACAAATATGTTTAATCGCATTAACCTTAAGACTTGGTACGAAAAGCACAGACAACAAAATTGTACAACAAATGATCTATCTTTGTTGCTGCAATTTGCTGAGCACCAAACATATCTGACGACATTGGTGTACTAATACTCATTTTAGATATCTATCTTGTAAGAGTGACACTATAACAATGGGTTCAACTAACATTCGTTCAAGAAATAATGTTACAAGTGAGTCAGTTATTGACAATATAAAGAGAATACAATGCTAGCATGGATGAAAAATATGCTTTTAAAGCTGGTTCAACTATCCTACATCAAAAGTGAAGAAAGTTATGCTATCTTCTGGCCAAAAGTTATTACCCAATTGGATACTTTCTAAAGATAATAATCATTAATATGTTAAGTTTACCATTGCATGTGATGTGCTTAGGGTGTTGAGTGAAACATACTGTGTAAATAGTAATTTGTGTCGTCACTTGAACACGTTAATTGCTATCAACATACAAACATGACCAGAGAAATTGTGCAATCGTTATGTAATATTAGACTGAAGCAAACTTAAACACTTAAGCATAATGCTTATTCTAATTTAGTCTAGTTTAGTCAAGTCAAACTGTATTATTGTTTGTGTAATGGTACTAATAGAGCTCAATCAATTAGATTCTTCCTCTTATTTAAATACCACATGCTTATTTTGCAATTTATATGTTTCAGTTTATTTTTTACTGCATCAAAAATTTTCAACTAAAAGGATTATAAGCTTTTCAAATATTCACACATATAACAATCTTAAACAAAATGATAGCCCTTCATAAAGGTCCTATAATAAATTGTCTTATAAACTGTTAATTAAACCCCATTTTAATTTCCCGTTTTTCTGTATTTAAGTGGCATGCATTTTGGAAATTAAATTAGTTTGTCCAATTCAGTTATTTATTATGAAAACACTTCATTATTTACAATACACTATTGCTAAAAAATTGAATTGGTTGAATTTGCTTCGTAACCGTAATCTTGGTCTCCACCTTGAATCTTGAGTTGCTAATAAATGATTTGGTGGGTAGTTTTACAAACTGGAGAGTTTAAGATTTAAAAAAAACAAAAAACATTTAAACTTCAAACCACACGTGTTTGTTTCCGTCCATATATGTATATTATATACTAAACTATTAGATCATATCCGCCATTTTAGCCGCTATTTTGGATTTATAATTGTTTATAATAACTTTTAACTTAATGAAATTAATCGGTTTCTTTAATGACATGAACTATTCTATACGTAAATAAATTTCTACACCACTCAGACTCTTTCTGCAAGTTTGTTCTTTATATACTGGGCTAAAAGCCTTTGTCCGTCATTTTGGCGCCATTTCGACCGCCATTTTGAATTAAAAAAATTGTGTATGAATAACAAAATTTAACAAACTGGATCTACAAATGTTGAAATTACTTTTGTCCATCATTTTAAGAACATAACGTGTATAAATGCATTTTGCATGTATAATTTAGCCTCTAGCCGCCATATTGGTCGCCATCTTGGATTCTGGGAGTTGCCCAAGGATGACAAAGTGGCATCAATCGGATTTGGAACCAGTAAGACCATGTCTACCAATAAATTGAATAACATTTTCTACATCATTTCGTGCAAGGTCATCCTTGGTGTTGGCCGGACTATAAATAACGAGAGGAAAGTGATGAAAAATGAATTTGAAATAAATTAATGCATTCTCTACTTATATTAAAAGGCGCTGCAACGCTTCCGTACTACTTTCCCGCAGTAAATATAGGTGTAGGGTAACAAAAAGTAATGGATGCCCATAGTGTTTTGATTTTGCGTTGACTTACCAATGTGAATCTATATATCTACATTTAATTATTTTTATATATGGCAGTAAATTCATTGAAATACCGTTTTTTGGTGACAACCTTGAAAAATAGATTTTTTACTGTGGTAGCGCGTTAGGACCAAACTTGATCATGATTAGTGTTAAATTTCGTGTCACAATATTTTTGTTGTCTAAGCGCTGAGTACAAAAAAAATTAAACTCTCCAAATTTAAATAAGTGAGTAGAATTTTAGATCAAGGACAAGTTTTCTAAGCTACCTATCACTTTGGGTCCTGGTACCCTTTTTACACCAAAAGAAATAAGTATGTGATATCAAAGTAAGGGTACCAGGGGACAAAGTGATACATAGTGATATGCTTAGACAACTCGCCCCAGGTGTATATCAAATTTAATTGATGTTCAACAAAACAATGTTTTAATATATACAGTCATTTCTCATTATCTCGACTACGCTTAAGTCGACTTTTCGTTATCTTGATTGAAAATCAAAAGTCCCGATTTTTTCCCTTCTTTATCTTTATGAAAAATGCATGTTTATCTCGATTTTTCTCTCTCGACTTTTTCGATGTCTCGATCATAAATTTCAGACCAAAACGTGTGTTTCACATTATAATCATAATATTTATCTCGACTAGACAAAGATGTCATCGGAAATCCCAAGATGTGTAAAAAACAACACGCATCAATCAATTAGCGATCCCACAGTTCAACTAATACAAAAGGGTCATTAAAATAAATTTGTCATTTAACAAAAGTGAATAAACAAAGTGACAGCATTTTGATTGACAGGTGACATAGTTAATTACAAAAATAAAAATGACATAATCTTGTTTCATATTCCTATCTTTATTTAATTTCGGGTTTTAGTTGATTGAAATGTTTGAACTCAATTTTAAAGCATATTCTAAACTAAAGTTAGTCACTCCACTTGCTTAAAAAATGCCGGTTGGACATAAAGTTGTTAACAACTTCATAATATCTGTTACTACTCAATTTTACTTAGTGCTCATCTCAGTGTGTTGTTAGCAAGACACGTCATTGATATATTGCTATACATCAGAGGCATTGCGTGAGTTGTATTTCTGGCAATGACGTCACAACACGCATACACATCCAGGCTTTATACTTAATATAAAATTGTTGACTGGTTACAAACTGTCAAAAGAATAAATACTTGATAAGTTGTATCATCAAGACAAAGTATGTGTAAAATTGGAAACCAAAAGTAGATTTTCGGAAAAAACGCGAATTGTTTCTATGTCTCGTCGAAATGAAACAGCGTCAGTGTGAACGTACAACTTAACAAACTAGAGTATCATTTGTGATATAAATAGTAAAACTCTATTTAACCAGGTGTAATAAAGCAATTATTTTAAACTACACGCTCTGAACAGGTGAAGTGGCTACTGAAGACATCAGACTAACTCACTTTTGTAACTTTTGTTTACCTTGATTATTCGTTATCTCGACTATTTATCTACTGACCCAACAAAGTCAAGATAACAAGAAATGACTGTACATTGTTTTGTTTAACACTGAAAATACAACATACCTCAAAACCTTGACAATCTATCACAGATGTTGATCCTTAAACTATTTGTTTCTCTAGGATTCATGTTTTAATACTCTCAGTTCCAATGAACATTTAAACTGAAATACAAGAGAAAATACATTTAATTGATAATCAATCTAATTAATACCCGATCTAAAATTCTCTGCTAGCCTTCTCGCTAGCTGACCTTATCTCATTTTAAATACATGATGCTATCATCATGTTCAGTAACTTCTTAACATTGACTATGTCACGAAATATGAAATTTCTAACAATGTCAAGGGACATAAATGAGTTCCCACTCTAAGTGACGTCATGTTTTTTTTGACAGCGTTGTTGACATTTAACCTTGACATTTAAACTCAAAATCAAAACAAACTCGCATGAAACATCTAATACTTGGAGATATGACCCTTGGTCCTCAATACATCAATTAAATTCAGATGTTAACTCGGTTAAAGTCTGCTGACGATTAACTTTCACCATCAAGATAACGGGGCATCCGAACGTCTCGTAGTTTTTCGTCACCGTCCACTACGAGGAAGATTTTTAACATTACCTCGGTCAACAAACAGCTTCAAAAATTTGACACAGTCCTTCCATTGTATCCAGTTATGTCTTGAATGTTTCGGCTAAAAAATCTCTGTTTTGATAATCTAATTTTTATGGTTTTCGCCTCAGGGGTCAACTGTTTTCCGTGGCGTGCCATGTTAATTTTTTGCTGACGTAAACAATGAAAGGGAAATAATCGGTACTATTATTCGATCTAATTGATCTATTGGACATCACATTATTCTCCTTTGCATTTGAAAACTAATTAGATAAAATAAAAAGACAAAAAAAACGGTGATAATGTACGGAACTTCTTAGAAAGAAACAACGTCATGTAGCCTGGGAACTCATTTACGTCCCTACATCAGATATTTTCTCTAATATTGTTCTATACTGGGCATCATTGCCTACAGTAAAAGCGCATCTTCATTCAATAAAATGGTCGACTCGAGAGATAAATTAAACAATACCGATTCAAGAAAAATAGTTGGTACAGTCTTAGGAAAGGGAGCAAGAATTTTGATATTGATGATGGAAGTCCATTTTTAAATTATGTAACATGCCAGTTTTCGATTTTAGCGCTTAACCATTGGAAACGGGGCGTTTAGTCTTGGAAAGGTGACCTGTCACATCTCTTCCGAGTAAAATTTAGAACGATTTCATCGAGTTGGATACCTTATAATTCTTTACAAAACAAAATTTTGGCTTTTGGCTGGAACTTTTGTATTTGGTGTTTTTATAATAATTGGAGCATGTTTAAGTAAAAATTAACAATTATTTAGGGTTTTGTAATGCGATGGGTACCTGTGATACGAACTAGGCAGGGTACGAATCGGAACGTAAAGCGTGACGTTACCTATGCTCGGTCACTTTTGTATCAAAATCGAAGCGGGTTTACAGTATTCTGTCAATTCATGTAAAATTCATACTGCAATATGTCTATATGTCAACCTACTTCCGTTCACAGAAAAACAAGCGTCTGACTGTCCCGAATATTGGATATAATTGGCGCGGAGTATTATAAGTAAAACACGGTATATTTGGAAAATTTCGGATCAGTGCTCCGTCACCTTGTTTTTACAGAATATTAAAGATTTAAGTAAATCATGATACTTCTTAAATTATTATAATAATTATAAGTGAATAAGACAAGGCTGTTCAAATTCGATTTTCTAGCAATAACAGCAGGTGCTGTCAGTATCTTTCTTCTGCAAAAACAGTCAAGCATTTCAATGATCATGATTTTGGGTTTTCAGCGAGTGTTTGAAAGATGCGCGTGATCTGAAACTTTTGATTAAATTTTTTCAGTGATCCGAGTACTCCGATTACTCAGATATCGCAAATCAAACAAGCCCTTGGATGGGGTGACCGAGCATTGGTAGTGACCGAACATAGGTAGTTGACTCTATTTCTTTTAACCCATTGATCAACAAATCAATATTTGATCAACAATCAATATTTATATCATAAATTGACGTTCTGACTTTCAAAAACGCATTTGAAACTAATCATACGCCATAAATCTGAAAGCTGTAATTATTAGATAACATAAAAAAGAAGCATTGTTGCAATATAAATTCATACCCAAGGGGGCACACCACAGTTTCCTCGGCTTCTCGGCTGAAAATACCCGGCCACACAATGAAAAGCTCACACACTAGTCAGTAGTCACACACCTGAAACAAAAATGATTTTCAAAATTAGCATGAATATATGTTTCTCAATAAAAACAATAAGATAAACATGATCAAAACAAACTTTTCTGCCTGAGGGGCCTTTAATTCTTTGTTTTGATGGTCGCAAAAATAGGTGACAAAATGGCGAATATTCCCTATACGCCAAGTCCCACAGAATTCTTAATTCCAATGATAGCAATATATACTACACTGTTTCGTGTACCCTTAACACTGCACAATCAGAAAATAACAAGGAAATAGAGTGCCCACCATGACTTTATGGCTCTAATTTTCCAATTTCTGAGATACCTTGAACATGAACAGCTGATTTCTGTGCTAGCTCCGCAAAGCCATGCATTCGCATCTGACAGTAGTTTTTCGAAATACCTCGGTCAATACTGTTGAAACCTATTATACCTAATAACTAAAATGCAATACTAGCTGTTGAAACTTCAAATATAGCCATCAAAAATATTTTAAACCTCAAAAATGCAATCCAACTGCCAAAGTTTCTATTATTTAAAAATTTGACCCTGGCTTCTTCGGCAATGCGGCTCTGAAACTGTGGTGTGCCACCCAAATCAACTTTCTTTTTAACCACCATTTTGTTTTAAGAACGGTGCGCAAGTAACATTCACCACGTAAATAATATCCGGCAACAAGAAATGGAAAATAACTGACACAAAGATTTTTGAATGTACTGTTTATGAGTTAATTCCCTTATTGGAAGAAAAACTGCAAAATTAATAACACGGATTTGACGCGATTTTCTTGTCTTTCAGGTTGATAAATGATTGAAATTAAACATAACTTGTTTTATTGGATAAAAGTATACCTTAATTAGATAAATATTCAATATGAAGACCTAAATATCGTCGGCTTAATATCAAAACCTCGTATAGAGCAAATTTTCGGAAAATCACTTTTTGATACCAGGGGAGGCTATTCATACTAGCGCATATTCTGTCAAAATCTCGGGATGCGTTTTTTCGTAAAGGGTTGGTCCAAGTTGACTGGTAAAGAGTTGACGAAATGCAAGTAGTCCGGCATTAAGCTCCGCCTACAATCTGTTTACTTTTTTTTCAAACATACATGAACTCTACATGATATAGACAGACCTAGCAAAATGATAAAACGTGTATTCGGGTGGTCATTTATCTAGAGCCCCGGTGGGCCCCTGTTTATGTGGTCTACTAATAGCAAGGGACTCAGAGGACCCAACAACTAAATCAAAATCTGTTTTGTTTCGTGAGCAAAGTTGAAACGCATGCAAAAGCTCGATACAAAGTCGTACAGACATTGTGTTTGAAAGGACTACATAAAAAATTAATATCTAACAAAATATGTTTAATCGTTGGAGTTTTAAGTCTTTCTGGGTCGAAAAAATTGATATGAATGGTACACAGGTATTAAATAAAGTTTTAAGTATAAAAATCAGAATAAAGAACCCGAATGCAGTGTATACAAAAACTCTTTACGAACTTGAATGGAAAATTGCAAATCTGCAATATTTTAGTAAAATTGGTAAAGAGATTTCGTTTGGCATAAAATAGAATAATTATGGAACTCAGGTTCTAAAAAAACGATAAATATTAGAATAATGAGCTTGAATAAGTGTATACAAAAACTCTTTACAAACTTGAACGGAAAATTGCAAATCTGCAATATTTCTAGTAAAATCGGTAAAGAGTTTTTGAATGGCATAAAATGAAATAATTATGGAACTCAGGTACTAAAAGAAAAACTTTCTAGATGAATATCTATATATAATAAGAAACCAAACTGATGTGTGCATAAATCCAAACAAAATTCAACAAAAATTGCAAAAAACAACCCCTTTAAGGTTAAATCTTAAAGAGTTTTTGTTTGTGTATACAGTTTTTTAGTGGACATTTTTTAGTTAAATGTATGGAACACGGACACTATTTATGGTTTGTTCATAAAAATCTGAACTTTGAAACCTAATGAAGATGTATAAAAACTCTTTACCAATTTCAACTGAAATTGCAAAAAACGACCGCTTTAATGTTAAATATACAAAGAGTTTTTGTTCATGTCTATAGTTATTTCAGTGGACAAAAAACTTAGTCCTTGTGGGCCTTAAATTATGTGTTTTAGACACGGGCACTCAAAAAAGTGGTTTTTACATAAAAATCAGAACAAATGAATATGTATAAAAAATGTATAAAAAAAAGACCGCTTTAAGGTAAAATCTACAAAGAGTTTTTATTCATGTATAAAGTGTTTTTCAGTGGGCAAAAAGCTTTGAATCTTTTGAGTTTAATGTCTTTCTGGACCTGAAATGATGTGTTTTGGACACAGGTACTAAAAAAATTGTACTTAGAAACCTCAAGAAGATGTTTAAAAAAACTCTTTACAAATTTACACTGAAATGGCAAAAAACTACCGCCTTAAGGTTAAATCTGTACAGAGTTTTTGTTCATGTCTTTTCAGTGGACAAAAAACTTTAGATCCTTGAGTTTAATGTCTTTCTGGGCCTTAAATTATGTGTTTGGGACATGGGTTCTAAAACAATGTGCTTAGAAACCTGATGAAGATGTATAAAAAAACTCTTTATAAATTCCAACTGAAATTGCAAAAAACGACCACTCTAAGGTTAAATCTGTAAAGAGTTTGTGTTCATGCATTAAGTGTTTTCAGTGGACAAAAACTACAGGTCTTTTGAGTTTAATGTCTTTATGGGCCTTAAATGATTTGTATGGAAGACAGGTACCAAAAAAAGAAGTCTGTACATGAAAATCAGAAATTAGAACCCTTAATGACGAAGTGTAAGAAATACTTTACAATTTTTTACAGAAATTCCAAAAAAATGAGCCATATAAAGTAAAATCTATAAAGAGTAAAAAACCACTTATAAAGATATTTTGTCCACAAAATATCTTTACAAACGTGAACGAAAATTGCAAAAGATAGGCCTACGACGGCATTTTGAATTTTAAGCCTGTATAAAATCTAATATTTTGGTAAAATTCGTAAATGTATTCGTACATGAATAAAGTAAGTTCTCACTGAACAAAACAACATCTGATCGTAAGATTTTAAAGCATTTTAAGGGTCTTTTTAATCGATTTCAGTAAAAAAGGAACAATAATTCTCAAAAGGTGATTAATATAGAAGCGTACTTAGTAGCGCTAAACCGTAACCTTTTGTTGTGGCGTATTGATTTCTTGTGGGTGTTCACTAAGCCAAAGGACATTAAAAAGTTCTATTTTTGAGGATAAAACTTTTCCTGACAATAAAAATTTCCGGGTTTAAACCCACCATTTTATAATTTAATCTATATTTTCTTGCGAAAATCTATAATACAGCCTCTCATGCTAATATACACGAACTCTTTACGACTCGACTTGTACCAACTCTTTACGAAAAAACGCATCCCCAAAATCTCGTACACCGGTGCCAATGACAAATGATAAAAAAAGCCAAATGTTAAATTCTCGTACTTTGATTGACCAAATATCATTAAGATCAAAACATCGTATATCATCAATATACTGTGAGGGTTGTGAAAATCAAAGCACTGAAAGCACTGAATTTGTTGGGTTTTGAAGATGGAAAGAAGAATTAGTGGTGCAACAACGTATACATGCAAAGGACAGATAAATGACACTTGTTTGTAAAAGAAAAAATAATTTGCACAGATAATTGAAGTTGTGAGGACATATTTTGTACTGATTTTTACTCAAATAAAAAAGGGTTTTAGAGATGCGTTTTATATTGAATGACTAGCCTTGTATACAAAAAACTCCAAGAATACATCAATATATAGGTATTGAAGCGATGATTTTCTCATATGTAAAGTGAATTGAGTTACATACACTGTTATGACTATGCCTATTCCTACTTTTCTACTTATACATTTAAATGTATTGTACATGTTATGCAACTATCCATATTATCAGGTTTTTGTTGAGCAGTACTTAAAGTTAGTTTTCTTTATGTTATGATCAATTGTGCGTTTTAAATAAGGGACATATTTTGTAATAGTAAATACAGTTTTAAACAAATGAGAAGGATAATTGATTCTACATTTTGGTACACTTGGGTGACAAGTTCTGTTATCAAAGGGTTCATTATCTGGCGTTAAGAAAGTAGTTAACATTGCCCTGGTTCAAAAGACTATATACCAATGATATTAACACAGCAGTTAGGCTAAACAGGCGGACACTATAGATATTTTCTTGCATGAAAAAGGGGCAATTCCTGGTCAATCTTTGTAAACAAATATCCTGTAGAGCAATGGCGTACAAGAGCTCTTAAGTTTAAGTTGAGGGTCAAGTCAAGATTACCTTTATTTAGACCAATCAATGTGTAGTTTCCATCTAGACAAAACACTTATTATAGCATTTTGATTTCGTAATTTCTATTTTTAGACTACGGTCTGTGAGCTAATTTAACAGCGGTATATTTCACAGTCTGCGATTTGACTGCTAATTTCAAATTGCGCACTGTATACAATGTAAACAAGTTAATAAACTTAAAATTTCGTCATGAATATAACAATAAGAAAAGGTCTCTTGACAGTGACCCTCATTAGAAAACAGTCAGATCTAAATTGGCAACTAGACGAGCAGATTTTTAGAAAGTTTTTATCTGATAGGGTCCAATTCAATAACATTCTTACGTTAACTGTTTGTAAAATAACAAAAATCACTTAACCATTCATTAAATTCGATCTTTAAACTGATCCTACAACTACTTACACACACACACACACACCCACACGCACCCACTCACACACCACACAGACAAATTACTCGAACAATTAAATTTACATAAGACGTTGTAACATCTCTTCTGACTACAAGGACGCTTTTTGAAACGATACTATTACATAAGACTACGTAAAATATATACTTAGACGCATTACATATCAGTCGTAATATCTTTGATGGAGATGATATGTGTATGCCAGAGATTATTGCGCCAATCCTAGCAGACAATCTTTTTTGAATTTCTCTGTATTTATAACCAAAGGACTACTTCTGGATTCGGCAAATATCAAAATAGGCAAGGGTCTGGAATACGGTAAATATATTTGTTCAGGACTGAAGTCCCGAACAAATAAAAACTGCTTATTATCATGCCTATTATGACAGCTTTCTACATGATTACTTGTAACAGTTTTTATTTTCCAATAATTTATTAGTTCTTATCACATGGCAATACTTCCTGATTAGTCAAGATAGACAGCTTGGAGCATTTATGATAAGACGGTATCTGATTTGTCTAAGGTATTCCCTCATTTAGCTAAAAAAATAATTGTGTTGTATGTTGATAATGCTGTTATCAATGGGTATCATGGATTACAATGAGATTTTTAAATGATTATTTTCATGCCATACAATAGATATCAACATTACATGATTATAATTAGACTGTCCAACTTTTCACCCATTTTTGTCAGGCTAACAAATTTGTAATCCAATAATAAATTTCATTAAGCATGGCTTAAAGTCTTACCGTTTTGCAGAGTAGGTCACGCAATTAAGGTCATTCTTAAAGCGTAATGCTCTTGTTTATAATAAATGCATTTTGTTGCAAAGATTCTATCATAATTATATGGACATAACAAGTGTTTAAGACAACTTTTGTATTGTTGTTGTCATGTTGTTTAATGTTAAACGTAAAAGCGTTTTGGTTTATAAGTTTTTTGTTTGAAACTTTGGGCATTTTGAAAACGTTTGTCATATTGTAAGTTCAAGCAATGTTTCTTCAGAACCGTAAAGAACGTTATTTTCGTCTATAAAAGATTATAAATATTCTTCTTTTAAAATACGTTATCATCAATGTTACAATGTAGAGAAATTACCTCTTCAAAAATTATGATGGTAACTTGTATGAGAATTTCTTTTCGAATAGAACAAATTTTAATTACCAACGTCCAGTGTTGTATATCAAGTCATGACGTTTGAACACGAACTTTATTTAAATATATTGTCTTTCCTCTACAAAAAGCAGTTTTTAGTTACATTTGTCAAAATTTTGTCTTAATCCTACGTTAATTGTTTTTGCATTAAAAAAGAAAGTAAATCTGTTAATTGTGATTTTAATTTTCTATTAAATATCGAATATTTAAAAGTTTCCTTTTGTTGGTAAAATAATTTACAAGCTGGAATTGAATTAGATAGTTTTATGCGTGTAAATGGTTCAATTAGTATCATTGATCAATGTGCAAAAGGTCGTATATGATTTAAAAAATAGAAATAATCTGTCAAAAGATCGCATATCACAGAACTTCATTATAAAAATAAAATGTCAGGTTAAAACATGAAAAACAACATTTGAAATTATGTATTATGATATTTTATCTCTTCCTTGAAAGTTTGGAACCAATATATCAAAAATTGTTTTTTGTGGCCAAAAAAATGTTTCTCCTGTAAAATCTGAAAAAGTGTCCATACGAGGTTTTGATATTTAGCCGACGATATATTTGTTTTATAATAATTTATTTTACTCAGAAACAAGAAACTGTTTACAGTTAACATTAGGACATCTTATAGTTGTAAATATTATTATTTTATAACGCATTTGTACAGCGTTCTTTTCGCATTGAATATTAATGTTATTTTGTTACTTGTTACATTCCGACTTGAAATAAACTTTTGAATCTTGTATCTTGAATATATGTTCAAAAGCATGTTCAAAATACATTGATCTAACTTGTTTCTAATTTTCTAGAGTGTCGACTTGTCTTTAATGCTTAGTGCAACTTTTCTACAAATTTTTAGTCGTATTTCTACAGTCAATCAGCCAACACATAGTTCCTGGATATTCAAGTTTTTAATCATCAACAGTGGCTAGAAAATGATAGCAGAAAATATTAAACTGGAAAGATAAAACACAAGCCATTATGGGGAATCAGACCTGGTTCTCCTGGATAGTAGGCTAGACACTCAGCCTGTTGCTAAAGGTTCAACCCATCAGTAAGACTGTTGAAAGTGACTATATAGCAAACTATAATCACCACAATATTTTAATGATCAAACTACACAGATGTAGACTCAGGAAATATAAACATTAATTCCTTGTATAAACAGTCTGGCATTCAACATAGTCTTCATATCAAAAATAAGAGATTCATCATGGATTTTCATAACCCAGATCGGTAGCACAACAGGATTTCTAATCTAGTGTCTCTTCAGTTTGGGCTTAAATCCCATCAGGGGAGGATACACTCTTTCATAAAAATTTGACAATTATGTCAATTTTCTCATCTACATCTACATAAATACATTGAACTGTCACATATTGTCAATTCTTCAATGGTGTACAAGAGGAAAGATGGAAAAGATAGATGAAAGAGAGAAAATAGACCCACCCAGATAAAATGTTAAAGAAAAAGGTAGAAATAGTAGAAAAGATGCTCCAATTATGTGTCGTCCATCAGGTTAAAGGCGGAGCTGCCAATATACTGAAAAGAAAGGGTATAGGAGCCAAATTGTATGACATATAAAAAATTAAAACTACTTATGGCACAATAGAAAATAGTGAGACTATTTAAAAAAAACTCTAAGCTTATGAGCAGAAAGATAGTGAGTCGTTGTTAACTAACAGAATTAAGGAAGTATAGAAGTAGAGACTGTGGATTTAGTTGCTATAGATTACAATAGAGATTATGAATTAAAGAATGTCTTTTACAATGGTCTGAGACAAGCCTGCCAGCATCAATTTAACATTATTTCTGTTTACGATCATTTGAATGTTGAATGCAGAAAAGATCAATCTGATTAAAACCCGATCTAAAATTTTACCACTCGCATACTCGCTAATTTAGATCTGGCCTTTTCCAAACGAAGGTCACGTTCAGGTGACATTTTCTCATCATAACATTCATGACGAAATTGTTATGATACGTAACTTGTTTACATCGTCTACGTCACGCAATTTGAAATGAGCCACCCAATCACAGACTGTGAATAATACCGCTGTCAAATTAGCATGCAAACCTTGGTCTAAAAATAGAAATTACGAAATCAAAATGTGATTAATAGTGTTTTCGTCTAGATGAAAGCTACGCATTGATTGGTCGACACAAAGTTCATCTCGACATGACCTTGCATTGACTAAGTAGAGATCCTGTACGACAACGCTCTACAAGATCTCTGTTTACGGAGATTGAGAAAAGATGAAAATGAAATGCATGAAATGCTTAATAACAACTCTAAACTGCTACAATGCCAACCTATAAAAACTAACAATGACTTTAGTGAGCTTAAAGATATGATGTCACAAATCAAAGATAGAATCACATACAAGAAATGTAATGTGGAAACCACATTAAAGCCAGATTAAGAAACTTATACACAAAAATTACAAAGGGAATTATTCATTTATAAAGCCAGGTAGAGTTGTGGTAACTTTCAAATTCGGTTCATCATATGGCATTTTATAATTGAATTAAGATCTGACAATAAATTGCATAAAATATATGCTAAATTTAAAACTTTAACGCAATTGTTAACAAAACCGGACAAACGCAAACATTTTCTAAATATATCATTGCTTGGGTGGAAGTTGACTAATTTGAAATAACTAAAAACCTACTTTCAAAATACTGAAATCAGTAGTAAAACTGAAAGCGTTTACCCATGTCAATGGAAGTTAACATTTACATAACACTTAAAGTCAATCATTTGGAATAAAACATCAATTTGCTATTTACTAGACAAGTTTAGATCTGCATGGATTGTATAACCTTGGCTGTTTGGTTAACTTTTCTTATGTGGGAAATGAACAAACTTTATAAAAATGGAAACAGAAATAAGCTACAAGAAATCATAGAAAGAAAATCTTTGAAGAAATATTGAAAGGCAAGACAACAAAAATGTAAGAATTGTAGATTTGATAACTCAGTACCGTCATGAAGTTAGATTAAAACATTCGATAGAAAGTAAATCATGCTTTTTCTTTGACAAAGGAAACATTTTGACTGCTATGTTGGTCAGACACAAAACAAGCAAAGCCATGTATATGTGACCCAAAGAGGACAATAAAAGTGATTTGAGTAATTATATATTTGGTTTGCAGTGTTAAAACATAGATGTCAATGTGAAACTATTTGAATCAGACGAATAAACATCACATTTTAAGGCTTCTCTCCTGTATGTATTTTCATGTGAAAATTTAAATTTTCTTTCGTTGTAACGTCGTAAACTTAGACATTCAAACATTGCATTTATAATATTGCTCTCCTGAATGTATTCTCATGTGAATTTTTAAAGATCCTTTTCTTGAAAACACATTTATATGGCTTGCCTTCTGTATGTATTCTCATGTGTTTTCTTTAAGTTCCCTTTTCTGCAAACTCAGACATTCAAACATCGCATTTATAACCTTTCTCTCCTGATTGTATTCTCATGTGTCTTTTTAAAGATCCTTTTTTTGGAAAACTCAGATGTACATACAGTCCAACCCCTCTTAAGCAACCCCTCTTAAGACAATTTCGGGTCAAAACTCAACCCGTAATATATACATATCATTTATTTTAATTAAAAAGTATTTTTTTAACATTTACGAGGGGTGATTGGAAAGTTCGAGGAAATTATTTATTAATGCTACACGGGATAAAAATTGATTTGATACATAATTTTATCCCATATGTAAGATATTTGTCAATTAAATACAATTATTGTTTGATATTTTGAGTTTTTCTTTTTACACGCAACTAATGTATTTATGGTACTTGCTTTTATTTGCAATAGGTAATTGCAAGTGACATGATTAGATCTTTCATTTACGAGTTTTATTTTTGTTTAACTTGGAAGAAAATATGAGAGAAAGTCTTTATTGACAAAAAGTCTGCTGTTTTATTGATTTTAACCCTGTTGAGACCACTCCGGATTAAAGAGACAAGCATCTGTCACGTGACCCGAAATTGGCAAAAGTGACCCGTAACTATCGAGTTTGCAACATGCAATTTCAAAAATTGTAGAAAATAACAAGCAAATAAACACTATTGATTTATTATAGCATGGTAAGGTGGAAGTATTTGTTTATCATTTTATGCAGGTTTGATTCCCACAACTATGAATTGGAAGGGATACTCATCGTTTGTTTCGTTACTGACCCGGAACTGTCGAGTTCACTGTATAAATACTATATTAAGGAACAAGAGCAGTCCAAGGACAGCGCGCTCGACTTTTCGAGTGTTTTGTTCATGGCAAGGCTTATCTTTCAACAAAAATAATTTCAAGACAGGACCGAAGTTTTGAAAGGAAATAAATCAATCATACAATAATTACTAATTCATATTTGTAAAATATAAAGGGGCATAACTCCTAAAACATTCATCCATTGTTATGTCCCTTCAAAGTTAAGTATAAATAGAATCAATGAATAAGCTTATACCTACTTTCATTTAGATATCTTTATAAGGAACTATTGATATTTCAATTTAAACAAATTTCAATATTAAAGTAAAGGAGAATAACTCCAAAAAATTACCAAGAGTTATGTCCTTTTGTAGTTGTGTATATGTAGTTCAGATGAATAAGCATACTAATTGTCATTTAATTATCGTGATGAGTATTGAAAATATTTCAGTTTAAAGTACTTTAACCCTAATTTAAAAGTTGTAAAGGTGCACAACTAAAAAAAGTCATCAAAAGTTACATCCCTTTGTAGTCGAGTAGATGTAGTACTGATGAAAAAGCATACTAACTTTCGATCAAACAAAATATATTCAGTTTGAGCAAACTTTAATCTTAAATATTAAAGTATAAAGGGAGATAACCCAAAAAGTAATTCATCCAGAGTAATGTTCCTTTAGAGTCCGATAGATGAAGACCTGATGAAAAAGCATTTCAACTTTCATTTAGATATATTTGCTAGTAGTAAAAATATCCCATTAGAACAAATTTTAATCTAAATGTTCAAGTATAAAGGGGCATACCTCCAAAAATAATTCATCTACTGTTACCCCCCTCTATAGTTGTGTAGAAATAGTACTGATTATTAACTATACAAACTTTAAGTCAAATGTCTTGATCAGTATTGAAGATATTCTACATAGGAAAAACTTTAACCTCAAATTTTGCAATTTTTTAAGTATAAAAGGGCAATAACTTAAAAAATAACTCATCAAGAGTTATCCCTTTCACAGTATGGTTAATATAGCCCCACTAAATAATTATACCAACTTTCAATGAAATAACTTGGATAACTTTAACCTGAAAACCAACGCCAACGCCGACGCCAACGCAAAAGTGATAGCAATAACTCTCATTTTCTTCGAAAAGTCGAGTTAAAAATTGAGTCTGTCACCTGTGGCCATATATCGTACTGTAGCACGACAAAGAAACCAGTTTTGTGCGTCAGTTTATTACTTTAATCACACTTGTAAAAAACACTAAAAATATACAAACAAAACTATTCCTTAACAAAAAAATAAATCTTCTTATAATCGCGAAAACACATGACACTCTACTCCACAGAAACATCCCGACAAATTCAGACGCGACAACGTGAAAAATGGTATTCAATAACATTCAAACGATTAATAGATTTATATAAGTTTGTTCAAAACTCACCCTTATGCCTTCTGAAATACTTTAGTCCAGTCAATACAGCATTTGACCTAGACAATATTGCAACAGAATATATAATTATACTATGCGAAAGACCATCAATACAATAACACACACCAAAAAGTTGCACTCCAAATAAAGAGGGGAAAGTGATGAAAAATGAATTTTAAATAATGCATTTTCTACTTATATTACAAGGCGCTGCAACGCTTCCGTACTTCTGTCCCGCAGTGAATATAGCTTTTGGGTCACAAAAAGTAATGGATGCCGGTAGTATTTTGCTTCTGAGTTGACTTTCGGATGTGAACATATACACCTATATTTAATATATTTTATATATGACAATAAATTAATTAAAAATACCGTTTTTGGTGACGACCTTGACAAATAGAAATATTTTACTACGGTAGCGCATTAGGACCAAAATTGATCATGTTTAGTGTTAAATTTGTGTCACGATATTTTTGTTGTCTGAGTGCTGAGTACGAAACGTTAAACTCCACAAATTAATGTTATCTCATAAAATTGTTTTAAAAAACGAGATGATAACCAAGTTAAGCTTAATTCACTTGATATATTATTTGTTTCATTTACTCATGAAAATAGCATCACACTATATATTTGAGCTTAAACGATTTTTTACTTTTTCGTGTATGAGTTACGTATAGCTTTTCCTTCGTCATTATTTAAAATCATAAACTGTTGTTGGTTTTGTTGTGCCACCGTACTAACCTGTTTGACCAAAACATAGTCTTCAGGTCTTACAAAGTAAGGAAAGTCGAGAACGAGACTTGGCTAAATTAAAAAAACAAACACATTCTCAAACATATCCATCTGTAATATCTTCTTCATCTTCATTCTAAGTCCCTTGGTATCACCAACATATCTTGCACCTGAAAATTAAAAAATAAAGATAACAAAACTTGTATTTGGGAACAATTATACATGTACACCATCTTTTATTATAAAGAAGTCAACTAAACATAAAAAACTATGAGTAATATTCTAGCAATAATGTAGAATGCATAAAAATTAGTTTACAATAGTATATTTTCATAACAAATTAAGAAGCGATTATAGATAATGATTTAGATACAGCTTTGTTTTTAATACTGTACATAAATTCGGACACTATCTTTTCTGACAAACATTTGATTTTTCAGTTCAAATCAATAATTCAAATCCAAGATTTGCTCAAGCCTATGATATCTTCAAGTACTAAGCTCATGCTTTATTTTGCATAATAAGTGAAAAGACAGTGTAGTGATATTTAGGTAGAAAAACATATACAGATTGATCAAGTAGTGATCAAGCCCTTTATGTTGTACTGACTTTTAACAAAACATAAAAAAAGATGTAGATATTTGTTATAGATTGTACTATATGCCTTGGACATTATTTACTTTACTGAATTTCAAACCTATTCGCCTGTAGGGCTCATAAATGAATTTCTACAGAGACATCTATGAAACTACATTATAACTAGAAAATATATTAAGATACAAGGACATTCCTAGCACAATTCAGTGACCCCATGTTTGTAGTTATTATTCATCCACATTTATTCTAATTCAATTGTATATGAAATAACAGAGAAAATTCAACTATTTAGATATCTTTTGACATCATTTATTTACAGGATTTCTTCTTTCAGATATACTATCATTAAATTTTACCTATATGAACAAATGGTTTAATCCTTCTTTTACATAATAGTTAAGATCATGTATTTACATCCTTACCAACAGCTGAGACGCATAATGCATCATGACTGAATCAGTGAAACCATTATACTACATAAGACAAAGTGAATATCTCTACTGAGACGTGTCACTCATTGTGTATAAATAGCTGCACACAAGAAGTAGTCCGGATTTCAAGTGGATATGAATTATTGCACCTACCATAGCAGATTGGTTTGAATTGCTCTTTACTTGCTCTTGTAATTGCTATACTTCGCTTCAGTAAAGTTCAAAATCGGCAAGGGTCTAAATTATGGTAAATATATTTGCAAAAAACGAATGAAAATATTAAAAATTTATAATGGCTAATTAATTCATACCTGACACAGGCAAAAACTCAAATGACGAATAATCACCAAACGTTTCAGCAGACAAAATCCTATGAACATTGGAATCTCCTACAATCAGTGACTTTGGCCCTGAAAAATAAGAAAAGCAAAGCTCCCCCACAGCCATATCTGAGTTAAGGTTTATGATTATGATAGGATTATAATTCAACAATTATGATGTGAACAATGTATACACAAATATAATACAAAATCTGATATGAAAATATAAGTTATCACTATCAATTATCTTGTATATACAAAATACAACTAAATGAAATGCTAAAGTGAAACCTAATAGTAAAAATAGGTAAATCGACCTAAATGTAACTACTAAGACTGTGTCTAAAATCTACCAAGTGCAAACTAAAAGGAAACTATACAAAAAAAATCTACCCTAGAGTAAATAAGTGTAACTAGAGTATAAAATACAACTAAATACAAACTATACTAGGACGAAAAAGAAACGCCGGGTACATAAAATATGCAACACATGTCCGGCCGTGTTTCGCAAAACAAGAAGGGTCATCGTTAAAAGGGGGTATTTTTTCACATAATCAGCATCGGAAATCGATTGAAACTTCAACAGCTGGTTCCATACAGATGACATTTCATACAAAAATAAATATAATAATCCAATAATACAATTTATCCCTTAAAACAATCATTATAGGTTACCCGGCGTTTCTTTTCGTCCTAGTATATGATGAGCCTATGCCAAAAAAGTAAAAAATCTGTCCTAATAATAACTACAGTAAACAAGTGCTACTAGTGTATAAAATCTTACAACCAAGTGAAAACCAAAATGAAACCAATGCTAAATTCCACAAATGTCAATCTTAAAGTAACAAAAATCAATGAACTGTTAACAAAATAACATAACACTACGGTACACAAAACTAAACACTACTCAAACAGCCAGAAAACTTAATCAAGTTAATGGCTAACAAAAACTATTATCTAAAACGTCTCCCCAGTCAATCAAAATACAGTAGTCCGAATAAGTAGCACTAATAATTGGTAAGATATAAACAATAAAAAACAGAATACAAAATATAAATTCGAACTCCAAAGTACCCCTTACAACAAACTATTCACCCAGGCTCCCAGGGCCAGGCACGTGTAGACCTACGCAGCTAGTCGCGAAAACTAGTAAAACAAAAAATCTGCCTAGCTGTACGACAGTGGAATAAACTATACGCAAAAACACAACTGAATGAAACACTAGATGAGAAATATAAGCCAAAGTAATCAGAAACAACACTGGTCTATCACAATATTGCAAGACTCTCGAGTAAATATTAAGCAGAAGCAAAGCACATGTAAACTCTCTGGCAGTGGAGATCAGAAAGAACGTGAATAAAAACAATGCTAAAGTCCGTACGATTCCGTACGAATTACGGAAAATCTCCGTATCTTTCCGCCACAATGCCGCCATTTTGCCACTTCCAAATATGGTCTGCTCAAATTCTGCCAGCGCACCTCTCTTACATATAATGTCTATAAAAAACGGCTTAGAGTCTTATATAAACTATTATAAGTCATATTTTATGTATATAAAACGACTTGGAGTCTAATATCTACTCAAAGCCGTTTTTATATACTTTATATACATGTATATGACTTATAATAGTAGATATAACATGAAATTAATTTCTAAGTACGTGTAACAATAAAATACTTGAATTTTCAAAATCGTATATAAATATAGCACCAGACATACGCTTTAATAATGGATTGCCACGACTATTTATGTTTTTTGTCACGTAACTTTATTATTCACATATCAAATTGGGTCGCATATAAGTAATATAATGTATTATGAAGCATTATAATCAATATTTCAAAATTTAAACCCGTTTTAACAGCACTATACTAATTTTTCAACTGTATTTCGGGTGTATTTTCGGGAAATCCGCCGTATTTCGGTAGATACATGAGCCCCTAAATATTGGCAAAAACATTGTATTTCTCTTTCATTTAAGTTTTTTTTAACTCAATCTCATTTTAACAAGTAAACGTCTAGCGATCTAGACTTTCCCCGCGAATGGTAACGAAGAGAGAAAACTCGTACATATTTTAAACTGCATATTTTATGGTGCGGAGGAAATTCCCTAATAAAAAAAGTTGCGGAAATGCAACGCAACATTGTAGTGTTTTTTAAAGGGATATCGGTACGTGTACCTGATTGTAGTGTGTTATGTGTTTAAACATATGTTTTCGTAGTGTGTAACCTATCTGCACACATATCGTGGATTGTTAAGCTATTGTAACAAGTCGGAAGTTACAGCGCTTTGATTGCATACGTTAGTTTTCGAGGCGTAGTGCCGAACTGGCCAGGGTTAAATTTCGTAATAATAAAAAGTTTGGCAAATGAATTGCATATTTGAGGTTTAGAATATTTACAGTTGCTATATTAGAAAGCTCAACTGCCAATGTTGCGTTTCAATTATTACTTCAAACTGATTCCAACCGTATTGCCCGAGGTATAGCGAATGTAAATTCTTAGGAGCTAGCACAAACGGGTCCAGTTCAACTCAACCCATGAATAACTCAACCAATGACAACTCAATCCAAAATTAGGACAACTCAACCTGTGGACAATTTAACCCGTATAATATATTATGATATGATATCTAATCTAAATAGTTATTTATCTTATTTATAGGAGTTAACGCCGTGTCAACACAATTTAGATCATTTTACGGCGTCCAGCGCACCTAACCTAGCTTTCCTGGACCATTGGCTATAACCAGTACTCACCTACCCTTCCACAAGGCCGGAAACTTCTCCATATTATCTAATCAATGGAGGAAAATCGACATTGTTGTCAAATTTTCATAGAAAGGTACAACCTCCCCAGGTGGGATTCGAACCCGCACCCCCTCGGGCACAAGTATCCAAATCCCGGCGCGCTACCAACTGCGCTATCGACCCGGGTTATTTATCATAAAAATATGTATTAACAATAAAAAGTGTCAAATGTGATGTATTCATATAATTTAAAGATTGAGTATCTGCATTACCGATAATTGAAAACTATTTTGTAATTAATACTCATATTGCCAGTTGTCAAAGATCAGGCAACCCGGACCCACTTTGGGGCAGAGTTGCCGCCCTTGCCAGTCACTTGTATAGCAAACATCGGCCACACATCCTGGTGTCCCGAGATTTGCACGGGTATTCTCGGTACCTAAACGTGGTGGGTTGGGTGTTTAAACACGTTTTTCAGGTGCCCTAGATGGTTAGCAACCTAACTGCAAAAAATCACATTCGCACACCGAGGTGCGCCATGGCAACAGAGCCGCAAAGTATACCGTGCAATATGGCTATATGGGGCTATAGAACAGCAAAAATGGCCGCCTCATCCTGGTGTCCCGAGGTTTGCACGCGTTTTTTGCTACCTTAATGTAGTTAGTTACTTGTTTGAACACATTTTTTCGATGCCCTACGTAGTTAGCAACCCATTTGCACAAAAATCATACCTGCGCAGTGAGATGCGCAGTGGCTACAGAGCCACAAAGTCGCCCCTCATCCTGGTGTCCCGAGATTTGCACGGGTATTCTCGGTACCTAAACGTGGTGGGTTGGGTGTTTAAACACGTTTTTCAGGTGCCCTAGATGGTTAGCAACCTAACTGCAAAAAATCACATTCGCACACCGAGGTGCGCCATGGCAACAGAGCCGCAAAGTATACCGTGCAATATGGCTATATGGGGCTATAGAACAGCAAAAATGGCCGCCTCATCCTGGTGTCCCGAGGTTTGCACGCGTTTTTTGCTACCTTAATGTAGTTAGTTACTTGTTTGAACACATTTTTTCGATGCCCTACGTAGTTAGCAACCCATTTGCACAAAAATCATACCTGCGCAGTGAGATGCGCAGTGGCTACAGAGCCACAAAGTCGCCCCTCATCCTGGTGTCCCGAGATTTGCACGGGTATTCTCGGTACCTAAACGTGGTGGGTTGGGTGTTTAAACACGTTTTTCAGGTGCCCTAGATGGTTAGCAACCTAACTGCAAAAAATCACATTCGCACACCGAGGTGCGCCATGGCAACAGAGCCGCAAAGTATACCGTGCAATATGGCTATATGGGGCTATAGAACAGCAAAAATGGGCGCCTCATCCTGGTGTCCCGAGGTTTGCACGCGTTTTTTGCTACCTTAATGTAGTTAGTTACTTGTTTGAACACATTTTTTCGATGCCCTACGTAGTTAGCAACCCATTTGCACAAAAATCATACCTGCGCAGTGAGATGCGCAGTGGCTACAGAGCCACAAATTCGCCCCTCATCCTGGTGTCTCGAGATTTGCACGGGTATTCTCGGTACCTAAACGTGGTGGGTTGGGTGTTTAAACACGTTTTTCAGGTGCCCTAGATGGCTAGCAACCTAACTGCAAAAAATCACATTCGCACACCGAGATGCGCCATGGCAACAGAGCCGCAAAGTATACCGTGCAATATGGCTATATGGGGCTATAGAACAGCAAAAATGGCCGCCTCATCCTTGTGTCCCGAGGTTTGCACGCGTTTTTTGCTACCTTAATGTAGTTAGTTACTTGTTTGAACACATTTTTTCGATGCCCTACGTAGTTAGCAACCCATTTGCACAAACATCATACCTGCGCAGTGAGATGCGCAGTGGCTACAGAGCCACAAAGTCGCCCCTCATCCTGGTGTCCCGAGATTTGCACGGGTATTCTCGGTACCTAAACGTGGTGGGTTGGGTGTTTAAACACGTTTTTCAGGTGCCCTAGATGGTTAGCAACCTAACTGCAAAAAATCACATTAGCACACCGAGGTGCGCCATGGCAACAGAGCCGCAAAGTATACCGTGCAATATGGCTATATGGGGCTATAGAACAGCAAAAATGGCCGCCTCATCCTGGTGTCCCGAGGTTTGCACGCGTTTTTTGCTACCTTAATGTAGTTAGTTACTTGTTTGAACACATTTTTTCGATGCCCTACGTAGTTAGCAACCCATTTGCACAGAAATCGTACCTGCGCAGTGAGATGCGCAGTGGCTACAGAGCCACAAAGTCGCCCCTCATCCTGGTGTCCCGAGATTTGCACGGGTATTCTCGGTACCTAAACGTGGTGGGTTGGGTGTTTAAACACGTTTTTCAGGTGCCCTAGATGATTAGCAACCTAACTGCAAAAAATCACATTCGCACACCGAGGTGCGCCATGGCAACAGAGCCGCAAAGTATACCGTGCAATATGGCTATATTGGGCTATAGAACAGCAAAAATGGCCGCCTCATCCTGGTGTCCCGAGGTTTGCACGCGTTTTTTGCTACCTTAATGTAGTTAGTTACTTGTTTGAACACATTTTTTCGATGCCCTACGTAGTTAGCAACCCATTTGCACAAAAATCATACCTGCGCAGTGAGATGCGCAGTGGCTACAGAGCCACAAAGTCGCCCCTCATCCTGGTGTCTCGAGATTTGCACGGGTATTCTCGGTACCTAAACGTGGTGGGTTGGGTGTTTAAACACGTTTTTCAGGTGCCCTAGATAGCTAGCAACCTAACTGCAAAAAATCACATTCGCACACCGAGATGCGCCATGGCAACAGAGCCGCAAAGTATACCGTGCAATATGGCTATATGGGGCTATAGAACAGCAAAAATGGCCGCCTCATCCTGGTGTCCCGAGGTTTGCACGCGTTTTTTGCTACCTTAATGTAGTTAGTTACTTGTTTGAACACATTTTTTCGATGCCCTACGTAGTTAGCAACCCATTTGCACAAACATCATACCTGCGCAGTGAGATGCGCAGTGGCTACAGAGCCACAAAGTCGCCCCTCATCCTGGTGTCCCGAGATTTGCACGGGTATTCTCGGTACCTAAACGTGGTGGGTTGGGTGTTTAAACTCGTTTTTCAGGTTTCCTAGATGGTTAGCAACCTAACTGCAAAAAATCACATTAGCACACCGAGGTGCGCCATGGCAACAGAGCCGCAAAGTATACCGTGCAATATGGCTATATGGGGCTATAGAACAGCAAAAATGGCCGCCTCATCCTGGTGTCCCGAGGTTTGCACGCGTTTTTTGCTACCTTAATGTAGTTAGTTACTTGTTTGAACACATTTTTTCGATGCCCTACGTAGTTAGCAACCCATTTGCACAAAAATCATACCTGCGCAGTGAGATGCGCAGTGGCTACAGAGCCACAAAGTCGCCCCTCATCCTGGTGTCCCGAGATTTGCACGGGTATTCTCGGTACCTAAACGTGGTGGGTTGGGTGTTTAAACACGTTTTTCAGGTGCCCTAGATGGTTAGCAACCTAACTGCAAAAAATCACATTCGCACACCGAGGTGCGCCATGGCAACAGAGCCGCAAAGTATACCGTGCAATATGGCTATATGGGGCTATAGAACAGCAAAAATGGCCGCCTCATCCTGGTGTCCCGAGGTTTGCACGCGTTTTTTGCTACCTTAATGTAGTTAGTTACTTGTTTGAACACATTTTTTCGATGCCCTACGTAGTTAGCAACCCATTTGCACAAAAATCATACCTGCGCAGTGAGATGCGCAGTGGCTACAGAGCCACAAAGTCGCCCCTCATCCTGGTGTCCCGAGATTTGCACGGGTATTCTCGGTACCTAAACGTGGTGGGTTGGGTGTTTAAACACGTTTTTCAGGTGCCCTAGATGGTTAGCAACCTAACTGCAAAAAATCACATTAGCACACCGAGGTGCGCCATGGCAACAGAGCCGCAAAGTATACCGTGCAATATGGCTATATGGGGCTATAGAACAGCAAAAATGGCCGCCTCATCCTGGTGTCCCGAGGTTTGCACGCGTTTTTTGCTACCTTAATGTAGTTAGTTACTTGTTTGAACACATTTTTTCGATGCCCTACGTAGTTAGCAACCCATTTGCACAAAAATCATACCTGCGCAGTGAGATGCGCAGTGGCTACAGAGCCACAAAGTCGCCCCTCATCCTGGTGTCCCGAGATTTGCACGGGTATTCTCGGTACCTAAACGTGGTGGGTTGGGTGTTTAAACACGTTTTTCAGGTGCCCTAGATGGTTAGCAACCTAACTGCAAAAAATCACATTCGCACACCGAGGTGCGCCATGGCAACAGAGCCGCAAAGTATACCGTGCAATATGGCTATATGGGGCTATAGAACAGCAAAAATGGGCGCCTCATCCTGGTGTCCCGAGGTTTGCACGCGTTTTTTGCTACCTTAATGTAGTTAGTTACTTGTTTGAACACATTTTTTCGATGCCCTACGTAGTTAGCAACCCATTTGCACAAAAATCATACCTGCGCAGTGAGATGCGCAGTGGCTACAGAGCCACAAATTCGCCCCTCATCCTGGTGTCTCGAGATTTGCACGGGTATTCTCGGTACCTAAACGTGGTGGGTTGGGTGTTTAAACACGTTTTTCAGGTGCCCTAGATGGCTAGCAACCTAACTGCAAAAAATCACATTCGCACACCGAGATGCGCCATGGCAACAGAGCCGCAAAGTATACCGTGCAATATGGCTATATGGGGCTATAGAACAGCAAAAATGGCCGCCTCATCCTTGTGTCCCGAGGTTTGCACGCGTTTTTTGCTACCTTAATGTAGTTAGTTACTTGTTTGAACACATTTTTTCGATGCCCTACGTAGTTAGCAACCCATTTGCACAAACATCATACCTGCGCAGTGAGATGCGCAGTGGCTACAGAGCCACAAAGTCGCCCCTCATCCTGGTGTCCCGAGATTTGCACGGGTATTCTCGGTACCTAAACGTGGTGGGTTGGGTGTTTAAACACGTTTTTCAGGTGCCCTAGATGGTTAGCAACCTAACTGCAAAAAATCACATTAGCACACCGAGGTGCGCCATGGCAACAGAGCCGCAAAGTATACCGTGCAATATGGCTATATGGGGCTATAAAACAGCAAAAATGGCCGCCTCATCCTGGTGTCCCGAGGTTTGCACGCGTTTTTTGCTACCTTAATGTAGTTAGTTACTTGTTTGAACACATTTTTTCGATGCCCTACGTAGTTAGCAACCCATTTGCACAGAAATCGTACCTGCGCAGTGAGATGCGCAGTGGCTACAGAGCCACAAAGTCGCCCCTCATCCTGGTGTCCCGAGATTTGCACGGGTATTCTCGGTACCTAAACGTGGTGGGTTGGGTGTTTAAACACGTTTTTCAGGTGCCCTAGATGATTAGCAACCTAACTGCAAAAAAATCACATCCGCACACAGAGGTGCGCAATGGCAACAGAGCCGCAAAGTATACCGTGCAATATGGCTATATGGGGCTATAGAACAGCAAAAATGGCCGCCTCATCCTGGTGTCCCGAGGTTTGCACGCGTTTTTTGCTACCTAAATGTAGTTAGTTACTTGTTTGAACACATTTTTTCGATGCCCTACGTAGTTAGCAACCCATTTGCACAAAAATCATACCTGCGCAGTGAGATGCGCAGTGGCTACAGAGCCACAAAGTCGCCCCTCATCCTGGTGTCCCGAGATTTGCACGGGTATTCTCGGTACCTAAACGTGGTGGGTTGGGTGTTTAAACACGTTTTTCAGGTGCCCTAGATGGTTAGCAACCTAACTGCAAAAAATCACATTCGCACACCGAGGTGCGCCATGGCAACAGAGCCGCAAAGTATACCGTGCAATATGGCTATATGGGGCTATAGAACAGCAAAAATGGCCGCCTCATCCTGGTGTCCCGAGGTTTGCACGCGTTTTTTGCTACCTTAATGTAGTTAGTTACTTGTTTGAACACATTTTTTCGATGCCCTACGTAGTTAGCAACCCATTTGCACAAAAATCATACCTGCGCAGTGAGATGCGCAGTGGCTACAGAGCCACAAAGTCGCCCCTCATCCTGGTGTCCCGAGATTTGCACGGGTATTCTCGGTACGTAAACGTGGTGGGTTGGGTGTTTAAACACGTTTTTCAGGTTCCCTAGATGGTTAGCAACCTAACTGCAAAAAATCACATTCGCACACCGAGGTGCGCCATGGCAACAGAGCCGCAAAGTATACCGTGCAATATGGCTATATGGGGCTATAGAACAGCAAAAATGGCCGCCTCATCCTGGTGTCCCGAGGTTTGCACGCGTTTTTTGCTACCTTAATGTAGTTAGTTACTTGTTTGAACACATTTTTTAGATGCCCTACGTAGTTAGCAACCCATTTGCACAAAAATCATACCTGCGCAGTGAGATGCGCAGTGGCTACAGAGCCACAAAGTCGCCACTCATCCTGGTGTCCCGAGATTTGCACGGGTATTCTCGGTACCTAAACGTGGTGGGTTGGGTGTTTAAACACGTTTTTCAGGTGCCCTTGATGGTTAGCAACCTAACTGCAAAAAATCACATTCGCACACCGAGGTGCGCCATGGCAACAGAGCCGCAAAGTATACCGTGCAATATGGCTATATGGGGCTATAGAACAGCAAAAATGGCCGCCTCATCCTGGTGTCCCGAGGTTTGCACGCGTTTTTTGCTACCTTAATGTAGTTAGTTACTTGTTTGAACACATTTTTTCGATGCCCTACGTAGTTAGTAACCCATTTGCACAAAAATCATACCTGCGCAGTGAGATGCGCAGTGGCTACAGAGCCACAAAGTCGCCCCTCATCCTGGTGTCCCGAGATTTGCACGGGTATTCTCGGTACCTAAACGTGGTGGGTTGGGTGTTTAAACACGTTTTTCAGGTGCCCTAGATGGTTAGCAACCTAACTGCAAAAAATCACATTCGCACACCGAGGTGCGCCATGGCAACAGAGCCGCAAAGTATACCGTGCAATATGGCTATATGGGGCTATAGAACAGCAAAAATGGCCGCCTCATCCTGGTGTCCCGAGGTTTGCACGCGTTTTTTGCTACCTTAATGTAGTTAGTTACTTGTTTGAACACATTTTTTCGATGCCCTACGTAGTTAGCAACCCATTTGCACAAAAATCATACCTGCGCAGTGAGATGCGCAGTGGCTACAGAGCCACAAAGTCGCCACTCATCCTGGTGTCCCGAGATTTGCACGGGTATTCTCGGTACCTAAACGTGGTGGGTTGGGTGTTTAAACACGTTTTTCAGGTGCCCTTGATGGTTAGCAACCTAACTGCAAAAAATCACATTCGCACACCGAGGTGCGCCATGGCAACAGAGCCGCAAAGTATACCGTGCAATATGGCTATATGGGGCTATAGAACAGCAAAAATGGCCGCCTCATCCTGGTGTCCCGAGGTTTGCACGCGTTTTTTGCTACCTTAATGTAGTTAGTTACTTGTTTGAACACATTTTTTCGATGCCCTACGTAGTTAGCAACCCATTTGCACAAAAATCATACCTGCGCAGTGAGATGCGCAGTGGCTACAGAGCCACAAAGTCGCCCCTCATCCTGGTGTCCCGAGATTTGCACGGGTATTCTCGGTACCTAAACGTGGTGGGTTGGGTGTTTAAACACGTTTTTCAGGTGCCCTAGATGGTTAGCAACCTAACTGCAAAAAATCACATTCGCACACCGAGATGCGCCATGGCAACAGAGCCGCAAAGTATACCGTGCAATATGGCTATATGGGGCTATAGAACAGCAAAAATGGCCGCCTCATCCTGGTGTCCCGAGGTTTGCACGCGTTATTTGCTACCTTAATGTAGTTAGTTACTTGTTTGAACACATTTTTTCGATGCCCTACGTAGTAAGCAACCCATTTGCACAAAAATCATACCTGCGCAGTGAGACGCGCAGTGGCTACAGAGCCACAAAGTCGCCCCTCATCCTGGTGTCCCGAGATTTGCACGGGTATTCTCGGTACCTAAACGTGGTGGGTTGGGTGTTTAAACACGTTTTTCAGGTGCCCTAGATGGTTAGCAACCTAACTGCAAAAAATCACATTCGCACACCGAGGTGCGCCATGGCAACAGAGCCGCAAAGTATACCGTGCAATATGGCTATATGGGGCTATAGAACAGCAAAAATGGCCGCCTCATCCTGGTGTCCCGAGGTTTGCACGCGTTTTTTGCTACCTTAATGTAGTTAGTTACTTGTTTGAACACATTTTTTCGATGCCCTACGTAGTTAGCAACCCATTTGCACAAAAATCATACCTGCGCAGTGAGATGCGCAGTGGCTACAGAGCCACAAAGTCGCCCCTCATCCTGGTGTCCCGAGATTTGCACGGGTATTCTCGGTACCTAAACGTGGTGGGTTGGGTGTTTAAACACGTTTTTCAGGTGCCCTAGATGGTTAGCAACCTAACTGCAAAAAATCACATTCACACACCGAGGTGCGCCATGGCAACAGAGCCGAAAAGTATACCGTGCAATATGGTTATATGGGGCTATAGAACAGCAAAAATGGGCGCCTCATCCTGGTGTCCCGAGGTTTGCACGCGTTTTTTGCTACCTTAATGTAGTTAATTACTTGTTTGAACACATTTTTTCGATGCCCTACGTAGTTAGCAACCCATTTGCACAAAAATCATACCTGCGCAGTGAGATGCGCAGTGGCTACAGAGCCACAAAATCGCCCCTCATCCTGGTGTCCCGAGATTTGCACGGGTATTCTCGGTACCTAAACGTGGTGGGTTGGGTGTTTAAACACGTTTTTCAGGTGCCCTTGATGGTTAGCAACCTAACTGCAAAAAATCACATTCGCACACCGAGGTGCGCCATGGCAACAGAGCCGCAAAGTATACCGTGCAATATGGCTATATGGGGCTATAGAACAGCAAAAATGGCCGCCTCATCCTGGTGTCCCGAGGTTTGCACGCGTTTTTGCTACCTTAATGTAGTTAGTTACTTGTTTGAACACATTTTTTCGATGCCCTACGTAGTTAGCAACCCATTTGCACAAAAATCATACCTGCGCAGTGAGATGCGCAGTGGCTACAGAGCCACAAAATCGCCCCTCATCCTGGTGTCCCGAGATTTGCACGGGTATTCTCGGTACCTAAACGTGGTGGGTTGGGTGTTTAAACACGTTTTTCAGGTGCCCTAGATGGTTAGCTACCTAACTGCAAAAAATCACATCCGCACACCGAGGTGCGCCATGGCAACAGAGCCGCAAAGTATACCGTGCAATATGGCTATATGGGGCTATAGAACAGCAAAAATGGCCGCCTCATCCTGGTGTCCCGAGGTTTGCACGCGTTTTTTGCTACCTTAATGTAGTTAGTTACTTGTTTGAACACATTTTTTCTATGCCCTACGTAGTTAGCAACCCATTTGCACAAAAATCATACCTGCGCAGTGAGATGCGCAGTGGCTACAGAGCCACAAAGTCGCCCCTCATCCTGGTGTCCCGAGATTTGCACGGGTATTCTCGGTACCTAAATGTGGTGGGTTGGGTGTTTAAACACGTTTTTCAGGTGCCCTAGATGGTTAGCAACCTAACTGCAAAAAATCACATTCGCACACCGAGGTGCGCCATGGCAACAGAGCCGCTAAGTATACCGTGCAATATGGCTATATGGGGCTATAGAACAGCAAAAATGGGCGCCTCATCCTGGTGTCCCGAGGTTTGCATGCGTTTTTTGCTACCTTAATGTAGTTAGTTACTTGTTTGAACACATTTTGTCGATGCCCTACGTAGTTAGCAACCCATTTGCACAAAAATCATACCTGCGCAGTGAGATGCGCAGTGGCTACAGAGCCACAAATTCGCCCCTCATCCTGGTGTCCCGAGATTTGCACGGGTATTCTCGGTACCTAAACGTGGTGGGTTGGGTGTTTAAACACGTTTTTCAGGTGCCCTAGATGGTTAGCAACCTAACTGCAAAAAATCACATTCGCACACCGAGGTGCGCCATGGGAACAGAGCCGCAAAGTATACCGTGCAATATGGCTATATGGGGCTATAGAACAGCAAAAATGGCCGCCTCATCCTGGTGTCCCGAGGTTTGCACGCGTTTTTTGCTACCTTAATGTAGTTAGTTACTTGTTTGAACACATTTTTTCGATGCCCTACGTAGTTAGCAACCCATTTGCACAAAAATCATACCTGCGCAGTGAGATGCGCAGTGGCTACAGTGCCACAAATTCGCCCCTCATCCTGGTGTCCCGAGATTTGCACGGGTATTCTCGGTACCAAAACGTGGTGGGTTGGGTGTTTAAACACGTTTTTCAGGTGCCCTAGATGGTTAGCAACCTAACTGCAAAAAATCACATTCGCACACCGAGGTGCGCCATGGCAACAGAGCCGCAAAGTATACCGTGCAATATGGCTATATGGGGCTATAGAACAGCAAAAATGGCCGCCTCATCCTGGTGTCCCGAGGTTTGCACGCGTTTTTTGCTACCTTAATGTAGTTAGTTACTTGTTTGAACACATTTTTTCGATGCCCTACGTAGTTTGCAACCCATTTGCACAAAAATCATACCTGCCCAGTGAGATGCGCAGTGGCTACAGAGCCACAAATTCGCCCCTCATCCTGGTGTCCCGAGATTTGCACGGGTATTCTCGGTACCTAAACGTGGTGGGTTGGGTGTTTAAACACGTTTTTCAGGTGCCCTAGATGGTTAGCAACCTAACTGCAAAAAATCACATTCGCACACCGAGGTGCGCCATGGCAACAGAGCCGCAAAGTATACCGTGCAATATGGCTATATGGGGCTATAGAACAGCAAAAATGGCCGCCTCATCCTGGTGTCCCGAGGTTTGCACGCGTTTTTTGCTACCTTAATGTAGTTAGTTACTTGTTTGAACACATTTTTTCGTTGCCCTACGTAGTTAGCAACCCATTTGCACAAAAATCATACCTGCCCAGTGAGATGCGCAGTGGCTACAGAGCCACAAATTCGCCACTCATCCTGGTGTCCCGAGATTTGCACGGGTATTCTCGGTACCTAAACGTGGTGGGTTGGGTGTTTAAACACGTTTTTCAGGTGCCCTAGATGGTTAGCAACCTAACTTCAAAAAATCACATTCGCACACCGAGGTGCGCCATGGCAACAGAGCCGCAAAGTATACCGTGCAATATGGCTATATGGGGCTATAGAACAGCAAAAATGGCCGCCTCATCCTGGTGTCCCGAGGTTTGCACGCGTTTTTTGCTACCTTAATGTAGTTAGTTACTTGTTTGAACACATTTTTTCGATGCCCTACGTAGTTAGCAACCCATTTGCACAAAAATCATACCTGCGCAGTGAGATGCGCAGTGGCTACAGAGCCACAAAGTCGCCCCTCATCCTGGTGTCCCGAGATTTGCACGGTATTCTCGGTACCAAAACGTGGTGGGTTGGGTGTTTAAACACGTTTTTCAGGTGCCCTTGATGGTTAGCAACCTAACTGCAAAAAATCACATTCGCACACCGAGGTGCGCCATGGCAACAGAGCCGCAAAGTATACCGTGCAATATGGCTATATGGGGCTATAGAACAGCAAAAATGGCCGCCTCATCCTGGTGTCCCGAGGTTTGCACGCGTTTTTTGCTACCTTAATGTAGTTAGTTACTTGTTTGAACACATTTTTTCGATGCCCTACGTAGTTAGCAACCCATTTGCACAAAAATCATACCTGCGCAGTGAGATGCGCAGTGGCTACAGAGCCACAAAGTCGCCCCTCATCCTGGTGTCCCGAGATTTGCACGGGTATTCTCGGTACCTAAACGTGGTGGGTTGGGTGTTTAAACACGTTTTTCAGGTGCCCTAGATGGTTAGCAACCTAACTGCAAAAAATCACATTCGCACACCGAGGTGCGCCATGGCAACAGAGCCGCAAAGTATACCGTGCAATATGGCTATATGGGGCTATAGAACAGCAAAAATGGCCGCCTCATCCTGGTGTCCCGAGGTTTGCACGCGTTTTTTGCTACCTTAATGTAGTTAGTTACTTGTTTGAACACATTTTTTCGTTGCCCTACGTAGTTAGCAACCCATTTGCACAAAAATCATACCTGCCCAGTGAGATGCGCAGTGGCTACAGAGCCACAAATTCGCCACTCATCCTGGTGTCCCGAGATTTGCACGGGTATTCTCGGTACCTAAACGTGGTGGGTTGGGTGTTTAAACACGTTTTTCAGGTGCCCTAGATGGTTAGCAACCTAACTTCAAAAAATCACATTCGCACACCGAGGTGCGCCATGGCAACAGAGCCGCAAAGTATACCGTGCAATATGGCTATATGGGGCTATAGAACAGCAAAAATGGCCGCCTCATCCTGGTGTCCCGAGGTTTGCACGCGTTTTTTGCTACCTTAATGTAGTTAGTTACTTGTTTGAACACATTTTTTCGATGCCCTACGTAGTTAGCAACCCATTTGCACAAAAATCATACCTGCGCAGTGAGATGCGCAGTGGCTACAGAGCCACAAAGTCGCCCCTCATCCTGGTGTCCCGAGATTTGCACGGTATTCTCGGTACCAAAACGTGGTGGGTTGGGTGTTTAAACACGTTTTTCAGGTGCCCTTGATGGTTAGCAACCTAACTGCAAAAAATCACATTCGCACACCGAGGTGCGCCATGGCAACAGAGCCGCAAAGTATACCGTGCAATATGGCTATATGGGGCTATAGAACAGCAAAAATGGCCGCCTCATCCTGGTGTCCCGAGGTTTGCACGCGTTTTTTTGCTACCTTAATGTAGTTAGTTACTTGTTTGAACACATTTTTTCGATGCCCTACGTAGTTAGCAACCCATTTGCACAAAAATCATACCTGCGCAGTGAGATGCGCAGTGGCTACAGAGCCACAAAGTCGCCCCTCATCCTGGTGTCCCGAGATTTGCACGGGTATTCTCGGTACCTAAACGTGGTGGGTTGGGTGTTTAAACACGTTTTTCAGGTGCCCTAGATGGTTAGCAACCTAACTGCAAAAAATCACATTCGCACACCGAGGTGCGCCATGGCAACAGAGCCGCAAAGTATACCGTGCAATATGGCTATATGGGGCTATAGAACAGCAAAAATGGCCGCCTCATCCTGGTGTCCCGAGGTTTGCACGCGTTTTTGGCTACCTTAATGTAGTTAGTTACTTGTTTGAACACATTTTTTCGATGCCCTACGTAGTTAGCAACCCATTTGCACAAAAATCATACCTGCGCAGTGAGATGCGCAGTGGCTACAGAGCCACAAAGTCGCCCCCCACCCTGGTGTCCCGAGATTTGCACGGGTATTCTCGGTACCTAAACGTGGTGGGTTGGGTGTTTAAACACGTTTTTCAGGTGCCCTAGATGGTTAGCAACCTAACTGCAAAAAATCACATTCGCACACCGAGGTGCGCCATGGCAACAGAGCCGCAAAGTATACCGTGCAATATGGCTATATGGGGCTATAGAACAGCAAAAATGGCCGCCTAATCCTGGTGTCCCGCGTTTTGCACGCGTTTTTTGCTACCTAAATGTAGTTAGTTACTTGTTTGAACACATTTTTTCGATGCCCTACGTAGTTAGCAACCCATTTGCACAAAAATCATACCTGCGCAGTGAGATGCGCAGTGGCTACAGAGCCACAAAGTCGCCCTTCATCCTGGTGTCCCGAGATTTGCACGGGTATTCTCGGTACCTAAACGTGGTGGATCGGGTGTTTAAACACGTTTTTCAGGTGCCCTAGATGGTTAGCAACCTAACTGCAAAAAATCACATTCGCACACCGAGGTGCGCCATGGCAACAGAGCCGCAAAGTATACCGTGCAATATGGCTATATGGGGCTATAGAACAGCAAAAATGGGCGCCTCATCCTGGTGTCCCGAGGTTTGCACGCGTTTTTTGCTACCTTAATGTAGTTAGTTACTTGTTTGAACACATTTTTTCGATGCCCTACGTAGTTAGCAACCCATTTGCACAAAAATCATACCTGCGCAGTGAGATGCGCAGTGGCTACAGAGCCACAAAGTCGCCCCTCATCCTGGTGTCCCGAGATTTGCACGGGTATTCTCGGTACCTAAACGTGGTGGGTTGGGTGTTTAAACACGTTTTTCAGGTGCCCTAGATGGTTAGCAACCTAACTGCAAAAAATCACATTCGCACACCGAGGTGCGTCATGGCAACAGAGCCGCAAAGTATACCGTGCAATATGGCTATATGGGGCTATAGAACAGCAAAAATGGCCGCCTCATCCTGGTGTCCCGCGTTTTGCACGCGTTTTTTGCTACCTTAATGTAGTTAGTTACTTGTTTGAACACATATTTTCGATGCCCTACGTAGTTAGCAACCCATTTGCACAAAAATCATACCTGCGCAGTGAGATGCGCAGTGGCTACAGAGCCACAAAGTCGCCCCTCATCCTGGTGTCCCGAGATTTGCACGGGTATTCTCGGTACCTAAACGTGGTGGGTTGGGTGTTTAAACACGTTTTTCAGGTGCCCTAGATGGTTAGCAACCTAACTGCAAAACATCACATTCGCACACCGAGGTGCGCCATGGCAACAGAGCCGCAAAGTATACCGTGCAATATGGCTATATGGGGCTATAGAACAGCAAAAATGGCATCCTCATCCTGGTGTCCCGAGGTTTGCACGCGTTTTTTGCTACCTTAATGTAGTTAGTTACTTGTTTGAACACATTTTTTCGATGCCCTACGTAGTTAGCAACCCATTTGCACAAAAATCATACCTGCGCAGTAAGATGCGCAGTGGCTACAGAGCCACAAAATCGCCCCTCATCCTGGTGTCCCGAGATTTGCACGGGTATTCTCGGTACCTAAACGTGGTGTGTTGGGTGTTTAAACACGTTTTTCATGTGCCCTAGATGGTTAGCAATCTAACTGCAAAACATCACATTCGCACACCGAGGTGCGCCATGGCAACAGAGCCGCAAAGTATACAGTGCAATATGGCTATATGGGGCTATAGAACAGCAAAAATGGCCGCCTCATCCTGGTGTCCCGAGGTTTGCACGCGTTTTTTGCTACCTTAATGTAGTTAGTTACTTTTTTTAACACATTTTTTCGATGCCCTACGTAGTTAGCAACCCATTGCACAAAAATCATACCTGCGCAGTGAGATGCGCAGTGGCTACAGAGCCACAAAGTCGCCCCTCATACTGGTGTCCCGAGATTTGCACGGGTATTCTCGGTACCTAAACGTGGTGGGTTGGGTGTTTAAACACGTTTTTCAGGTGCCCTAGATGGTTAGCAACCTAACTGCAAAACATCACATTCGCACACCGAGGTGCGCCATGGCAACAGAGCCGCAAAGTATACCGTGCAATATGGCTATATGGGGCTATAGAACAGCAAAAATGGCATCCTCATCCTGGTGTCCCGAGGTTTGCACGCGTTTTTTGCTACCTTAATGTAGTTAGTTACTTGTTTGAACACATTTTTTCGATGCCCTACGTAGTTAGCAACCCATTTGCACAAAAATCATACCTGCGCAGTAAGATGCGCAGTGGCTACAGAGCCACAAAGTCGCCCCTCATCCTGGTGTCCCGAGATTTGCACGGGTATTCTCGGTACCTAAACGTGGTGTGTTGGGTGTTTAAACACGTTTTTCATGTGCCCTAGATGGTTAGCAATCTAACTGCAAAACATCACATTCGCACACCGAGGTGCGCCATGGCAACAGAGCCGCAAAGTATACAGTGCAATATGGCTATATGGGGCTATAGAACAGCAAAAATGGCCGCCTCATCCTGGTGTCCCGAGGTTTGCACGCGTTTTTTGCTACCTTAATGTAGTTAGTTACTTTTTTTAACACATTTTTTCGATGCCCTACGTAGTTAGCAACCCATTGCACAAAAATCATACCTGCGCAGTGAGATGCGCAGTGGCTACAGAGCCACAAAGTCGCCCCTCATACTGGTGTCCCGAGATTTGCACGGGTATTCTCGGTACCTAAACGTGGTGGGTTGGGTGTTTAAACACGTTTTTCAGGTGCCCTAGATGGTTAGCAACCTAACTGCAAAAAATCACATTCGCACACCGAGGTGCGCCATGGCAACAGAGCCGCAAAGTATACCGTGCAATATGGCTATATGGGGCTATAGAACAGCAAAAATGGCCGCCTCATCCTGGTGTCCCGAGGTTTGCACGCGTTTTTTGCTACCTTAATGTAGTTAGTTACTTGTTTGAACACATTTTTTCGATGCCCTACGTAGTTAGCAACCCATTTGCACAAAAATCATACCTGCCCAGTGAGATGCGCAGTGGCTACAGAGCCACAAAGTCGCCCCTCATCCTGGTGTCCCGAGATTTGCACGGGTATTCTCGGTACCTAAACGTGGTGGGTTGGGTGTTTAAACACGTTTTTCAGGTGCCCTAGATGGTTAGCAACCTAACTGCAAAACATCACATTCGCACATCGAGGTGCGCCATGGCAACAGAGCCGCAAAGTATACCGTGCAATATGGCTATATGGGGCTATAGAACAGCAAAAATGGCCGCCTCATCCTGGTGTGCCGAGGTTTACACGCGTTTTTTGCTACCTTAATGTAGTTAGTTACTTGTTTGAACACATTTTTTCGATGCCCTACGTAGTTAGCAACCCATTTGCACAAAAATCATACCTGCGCAGTGAGATGCGCAGTGGCTACAGAGCCACAAAGTCGCCCCTCATCCTGGTGTCCCGAGATTTGCACGGGTATTCTCGGTACCTAAACGTGGTGGGTTGGGTGTTTAAACACGTTTTTCAGGTGCCCTAGATGGTTAGCAACCTAACTGCAACACATCACATTCGCACACCGAGGTGCGCCATGGCAACAGAGCCGCAAAGTATACCGTGCAATATGGCTATATGGGGCTATAGAACAGCAAAAATGGCCGCCTCATCCTGGTGTCCCGAGGTTTGCACGCGTTTTTTGCTACCTTAATGTAGTTAGTTACTTGTTTTAACACATTTTTTCGATGCCCTACGTAGTTAGCAACCTGTTTGCACAAAAATCATACCTGCGCAGTGAGATGCGCAGTGGCTACAGAGCCACAAAGTCGCCCCTCATACTGGAGTCCCGAGATTTGCACGGGTATTCTCGGTACCTAAACGTGGTGGGTTGGGTGTTTAAACACGTTTTTCAGGTGCCCTAGATGGTTAGCAACCTAACTGCAAAAAATCACATTCGCACACCGAGGTGCGCCATGGCAACAGAGCCGCAAAGTATACCGTGCAATATGGCTATATGGGGCTATAGAACAGCAAAAATGGCCGGCTCATCCTGGTGTCCCGAGGTTTGCACGCGTTTTTTGCTACCTTAATGTAGTTAGTTACTTGTTTGAACACATTTTTTCGATGCCCTACGTAGTTAGCAACCCATTTGCACAAAAATCATACCTGCGCAGTGAGATGCGCAGTGGCTACAGAGCCACAAAGTCGCCCCTCATCCTGGTGTCCCGAGATTTGCACGGGTATTCTCGGTACCTAAACGTGGTGGGTTGGGTGTTTAAACACGTTTTTCAGGTGCCCTAGATGGTTAGCAACCTAACTGGAAAACATCACATTCGCACACTGAGGTGCGCCATGGCAACAGAGCCGCAAAGTATACCGTGCAAAATGGCGATATGGGGCTATAGAACAGCAAAAATGGCCGCCTCATCCTGGTGTCCCGAGGTTTGCACGGGTTTTTGCTACCTTAATGTAGTTAGTTACTTGTTTTAACACATTTTTTCGATGCCCTACATAGTTAGCAACCCATTTGCACAAAAATCATACCTGCGCAGTGAGATGCGCAGTGGCTACAGAGCCACAAAGTCGCCCCTCATACTGGTGTCCCGAGATTTGCACGGGTATTCTCGGTACCTAAACGAGGTGGGTTGCGTGTTTAAACACGTTTTTCAGGTGCCCTAGATGGTTAGCAACCTAACTGCAAAAAATCACATTCGCACACCGAGGTGCGCCATGGCAACAGAGCCGCAAAGTATACCGTGCAATATGGCTATAGGGGCTATAGAACAGCAAAAATGGCCGCCTCATCCTGGTGTCCCGAGGTTTGCACGCGTTTTTTGCTACCTTAATGTAGTTAGTTACTTGTTTGAACACATTTTTTCGATGCCCTACGTAGTTAGCAACCCATTTGCACAAAAATCATACCTGCGAAGTGAGATGCGCAGTGGCTACAGAGCCACAAAATCGCCCCTCATCCTGGTGTCCCGAGATTTGCACGGGTATTCTCGGTACCTAAACGTGGTGGGTTGGGTGTTTAAACACGTTTTTCAGGTGCCCTAGATGGTTAGCAACCTAACTGCAAAAAATCACATTCGCACACCGAGGTGCGCCATGGCAACAGAGCCGCAAAGTATACCGTGCAATATGGCTATATGGGGCTATAGAACAGCAAAAATGGCAGCCTCATCCTGGTGTCCCGAGGTTTGCACGCGTTTTTTGCTACCTTAATGTAGTTAGTTACTTGTTTGAACACATTTTTTTCGATGCCCTACGTAGTTAGCAACCCATTTGCACAAAAATCATACCTGCGCAGTGAGATGCGCAGTGGCTACAGAGCCACAATGTCGCCCCTCATCCTGGTGTCCCGAGATTTGCACGGGTATTCTCGGTACCTAAACGTGGTGGGTTGGGTGTTTAAACACGTTTTTCAGGTGCCCTAGATGGTTAGCAACCTAACTGCAAAAAATCACATTCGCACACCGAGGTGCGCCATGGCAACAGAGCCGCAAAGTATACCGTGCAATATGGCTATATGGGGCTATAGAACAGCAAAAATGGCCGCCTCATCCTGGTGTCCCGAGGTTTGCACGCGTTTTTTGCTATCTTAATGTAGTTAGTTACTTGTTTGAACACATTTTTTCGATGCCCTACGTAGTTAGCAACCCATTTGCACAAAAATCATACCTGCGCAGTGAGATGCGCAGTGGCTACAGAGCCACAAAGTCGCCCCTCATCCTGGTGTCCCGAGATTTGCACGGGTATTCTCGGTACCTAAACGTGGTGGGTTGGGTGTTTAAACACGTTTTTCAGGTGCCCTAGATGGTTAGCAACCTAACTGCAAAAAATCACATTCGCACACCGAGGTGCGCCATGGCAACAGAGCCGCAAAGTATACCGTCAAATATGGCTATATGGGGCTATAGAACAGCAAAATTGGCCGCCTCATCCTGGTGTCCCGAGGTTTGCACGCGTTTTTTGCTACCTTAATGTAGTTAGTTACTTGTTTGAACACATTTTTTCGATGCCCTACGTAGTTAGCAACCCATTTGCACAAAAATCATACCTGCGCAGTGAGATGCGCAGTGGCTACAGAGCCACAAAGTCGCCCCTCATCCTGGTGTCCCGAGATTTGCACGGGTATTCTCGGTACCTAAACGTGGTGGGTTGGGTGTTTAAACACGTTTTTCAGGTGCCCTAGATGGTTAGCAACCTAACTGCAAAAAATCACATTCGCACACCGAGGTGCGCCATGGCAACAGAGCCGCAAAGTATACCGTGCAATATGGCTATATGGGGCTATAGAACAGCAAAAATGGCCGCCTCATCCTGGTGTCCCGAGGTTTGCACGCGTTTTTTGCTACCTTAATGTAGTTAGTTACTTGTTTGAACACATTTTTTCGATGCCCTACGTAGTTAGCAACCCATTTGCACAAAAATCATACCTGCGCAGTGAGATGGGCAGTGGCTACAGAGCCACAAAGTCGCCCCTCATCCTGGTGTCCCGAGATTTGCACGGGTATTCTCGGTACCTAAACGTGGTGGGTTGGGTGTTTAAACACGTTTTTCAGGTGCCCTAGATGGTTAGCAACCTAACTGCAAAAAATCACATTCGCACACCGAGGTGCGCCATGGCAACAGAGCCGCAAAGTATACCGTGCAATATGGCTATATGGGGCTATAGAACAGCAAAAATGGCCGCCTCATCCTGGTGTCCCGAGGTTTGCACGCGTTTTTTGCTACCTTAATGTAGTTAGTTACTTGTTTGAACACATTTTTGCGATGCCCTACGTAGTTAGCAACCCATTTGCACAAAAATCATACCTGCGCAGTGGGATGCGCAGTGGCTACAGAGCCACAAAGTCGCCCCTCATCCTGGTGTCCCGAGATTTGCACGGGTATTCTCTGTACCTAAACGTGGTGGGTTGGGTGTTTAAACACGTTTTTCAGGTGCCCTAGATGGTTAGCAACCTAACTGCAAAAAATCACATTCGCACACCGAGGTGCGCCATGGCAACAGAGCCGCAAAGTATACCGTGCAATATGGCTATATGGGGCTATAGAACAGCAAAAATGGCCGCCTCATCCTGGTGTCCCGAGGTTTGCACGCGTTTTTTGCTACCTTAATGTAGTTAGTTACTTGTTTGAACACATTTTTTCGATGCCCTACGTAGTTAGCAACCCATTTGCACAAAAATCATACCTGCGCAGTGAGATGCGCAGTGGCTACAGAGCCACAAAGTCGCCCCTCATCCTGGTGTCCCGAGATTTGCACGGGTATTCTCGGTACCTAAACGTGGTGGGTTGGGTGTTTAAACACGTTTTTCAGGTGCCCTAGATGGTTAGCAACCTAACTGCAAAAAATCACATTCGCTCACCGAGGTGCGCCATGGCAACAGAGCCGCAAAGTATACCGTGCAATATGGCTATATGGGGCTATAGAACAGCAAAAATGGCCGCCTCATCCTGGTGTCCCGAGGTTTGCACGCGTTTTTTGCTACCTTAATGTAGTTAGTTACTTGTTTGAACACATTTTTTCGATGCCCTACTTAGTTAGCAACCCATTTGCACAAAAATCATACCTGCGCAGTGAGATGCGCAGTGGCTACAGAGCCACAAAGTCGCCCCTCATCCTGGTGTCCCGAGATTTGCACGGGTATTCTCGGTACCTAAACGTGGTGGGTTGGGTGTTTAAACACGTTTTTCAGGTGCCCTAGATGGTTAGCAACCTAACTGCAAAAAATCACATTCGCACACCGAGGTGCGCCATGGCAACAGAGCCGCAAAGTATACCGTGCAATATGGCTATATGGGGCTATAGAACAGCAAAAATGGCCGCCTCATCCTGGTGTCCCGAGGTTTGCGCGCGTTTTTTGCTACCTTAATGTAGTTAGTTACTTGTTTGAACACATTTTTTCGATGCCCTACGTAGTTAGCAACCCATTTGCACAAAAATCATACCTGCGCAGTGAGATGCGCAGTGGCTACAGAGCCACAAAGTCGCCCCTCATCCTGGTGTCCCGAGATTTGCACGGGTATTCTCGGTACCTAAACGTGGTGGGTTGGGTGTTTAAACACGTTTTTCAGGTGCCCTAGATGGTTAGCAACCTAACTGCAAAAAATCACATTCGCACACCGAGGTGCGCCATGGCAACAGAGCCGCAAAGTATACCGTGCAATATGGCTATATGGGGCTATAGAACAGCAAAAATGGCCGCCTCATCCTGGTGTCCCGAGGTTTGCACGCGTTTTTTGCTACCTTAATGTAGTTAGTTACTTGTTTGAACACATTTTTTCGATGCCCTACGTAGTTAGCAACCCATTTGCACAAAAATCATACCTGCGCAGTGAGATGCGCAGTGGCTACAGAGCCACAAAGTCGCCCCTCATCCTGGTGTCCCGAGATTTGCACGGGTATTCTCGGTACCTAAACGTGGTGGGTTGGGTGTTTAAACACGTTTTTCAGGTGCCCTAGATGGTTAGCAACCTAACTGCAAAAAATCACATTCGCACACCGAGGTGCGCCATGGCAACAGAGCCGCAAAGTATACCGTGCAATATGGCTATATGGGGCTATAGAACAGCAAAAATGGCCGCCTCATCCTGGTGTCCCGAGGTTTGCACGCGTTTTTTGCTACCTTAATGTAGTTAGTTACTTGTTTGAACACATTTTTTCGATGCCCTACGTAGTTAGCAACCCATTTGCACAAAAATCATACCTGCGCAGTGAGATGCGCAGTGGCTACAGAGCCACAAAGTCGCCCCTCATCCTGGTGTCCCGAGATTTGCACGGGTATTCTCGGTACCTAAACGTGGTGGGTTGGGTGTTTAAACACGTTTTTCAGGTGCCCTAGATGGTTAGCAACCTAACTGCAAAAAATCACATTCGCACACCGAGGTGCGCCATGGCAACAGAGCCGCAAAGTATACCGTGCAATATGGCTATATGGGGCTATAGAACAGCAAAAATGGCCGCCTCATCCTGGTGTCCCGAGGTTTGCACGCGTTTTTTGCTACCTTAATGTAGTTAGTTACTTGTTTGAACACATTTTTTCGATGCCCTACGTAGTTAGCAACCCATTTGCACAAAAATCATACCTGCGCAGTGAGATGCGCAGTGGCTACAGAGCCACAAAATCGCCCCTCATCCTGGTGTCCCGAGATTTGCACGGGTATTCTCGGTACCTAAACGTGGTGGGTTGGGTGTTTAAACACGTTTTTCAGGTGCCCTAGATGGTTAGCAACCTAACTGCAAAAAATCACATTCGCACACCGAGGTGCGCCATGGCAACAGAGCCGCAAAGTATACCGTGCAATATGGCTATATGGGGCTATAGAACAGCAAAAATGGCCGCCTCATCCTGGTGTCCCGAGGTTTGCACGCGTTTTTTGCTACCTTAATGTAGTTAGTTACTTGTTTGAACACATTTTTTCGATGCCCTACGTAGTTAGCAACCCATTTGCACAAAAATCATACCTGCGCAGTGAGATGCGCAGTGGCTACAGAGCCACAAAGTCGCCCCTCATCCTGGTGTCCCGAGATTTGCACGGGTATTCTCGGTACCTAAACGTGGTGGGTTGGGTGTTTAAACACGTTTTTCAGGTGCCCTAGATGGTTAGCAACCTAACTGCAAAAAATCACATTCGCACACCGAGGTGCGCCATGGCAACAGAGCCGCAAAGTATACCGTGCAATATGGCTATATGGGGCTATAGAACAGCAAAAATGGCCGCCTCATCCTGGTGTCCCGAGGTTTGCACGCGTTTTTTGCTACCTTAATGTAGTTAGTTACTTGTTTGAACACATTTTTTCGATGCCCTACGTAGTTAGCAACGCATTTGCACAAAAATCATACCTGCGCAGTGAGATGCGCAGTGGCTACAGAGCCACAAAGTCGCCCCTCATCCTGGTGTCCCGAGATTTGCACGGGTATTCTCGGTACCTAAACGTGGAGGGTTGGGTGTTTAAACACGTTTTTCAGGTGCCCTAGATGGTTAGCAACCTAACTGCAAAAAATCACATTCGCACACCGAGGTGCGCCATGGCAACAGAGCCGCAAAGTATACCGTGCAATATGGCTATATGGGGCTATAGAACAGCAAAAATGGCCGCCTCATCCTGGTGTCCCGAGGTTTGCACGCGTTTTTTGCTACCTTAGTGTAGTTAGTTACTTGTTTGAACACATTTTTTCGATGCCCTACGTAGTTAGCAACCCATTTGCACAAAAATCATACCTGCGCAGTGAGATGCGCAGTGGCTACAGAGCCACAAAGTCGCCCCTCATCCTGGTGTCCCGAGATTTGCACGGGTATTCTCGGTACCTAAACGTGGTGGGTTGGGTGTTTAAACACGTTTTTCAGGTGCCCTAGATGGTTAGCAACCTAACTGCAAAAAATCACATTCGCACACCGAGGTGCGCCATGGCAACAGAGCCGCAAAGTATACCGTGCAATATGGCTATATGGGGCTATAGAACAGCAAAAATGGCCGCCTCATCCTGGTGTCCCGAGGTTTGCGCGCGTTTTTTGCTACCTTAATGTAGTTAGTTACTTGTTTGAACACATTTTTTCGATGCCCTACGTAGTTAGCAACCCATTTGCACAAAAATCATACCTGCGCAGTGAGATGCGCAGTGGCTACAGAGCCACAAAGTCGCCCCTCATCCTGGTGTCCCGAGATTTGCACGGGTATTCTCGGTACCTAAACGTGGTGGGTTGGGTGTTTAAACACGTTTTTCAGGTGCCCTAGATGGTTAGCAACCTAACTGCAAAAAATCACATTCGCACACCGAGGTGCGCCATGGCAACAGAGCCGCAAAGTATACCGTGCAATATGGCTATATGGGGCTAAAGAACAGCAAAAATGGCCGCCTCATCCTGGTGTCCCGAGGTTTGCACGCGTTTTTTGCTACCTTAATGTAGTTAGTTACTTGTTTGAACACATTTTTTCGATGCCCTACGTAGTTAGCAACCCATTTGCACAAAAATCATACCTGCGCAGTGAGATGCGCAGTGGCTACAGAGCCACAAAGTCGCCCCTCATCCTGGTGTCCCGAGATTTGCACGGGTATTCTCGGTACCTAAACGTGGTGGGTTGGGTGTTTAAACACGTTTTTCAGGTGCCCTAGATGGTTAGCAACCTAACTGCAAAAAATCACATTCGCACACCGAGGTGCGCCATGGCAACAGAGCCGCAAAGTATACCGTGCAATATGGCTATATGGGGCTATAGAACAGCAAAAATGGCCGCCTCATCCTGGTGTCCCGAGGTTTGCACGCGTTTTTTGCTACCTTAATGTAGTTAGTTACTTGTTTGAACACATTTTTTCGATGCCCTACGTAGTTAGCAACCCATTTGCACAAAAATCATACCTGCGCAGTGAGATGCGCAGTGGCTACAGAGCCACAAAGTCGCCCCTCATCCTGGTGTCCCGAGATTTGCACGGGTATTCTCGGTACCTAAACGTGGTGGGTTGGGTGTTTAAACACGTTTTTCAGGTGCCCTAGATGGTTAGCAACCTAACTGCAAAAAATCACATTCGCACACCGAGGTGCGCCATGGCAACAGAGCCGCAAAGTATACCGTGCAATATGGCTATATGGGGCTATAGAACAGCAAAAATGGCCGCCTCATCCTGGTGTCCCGAGGTTTGCACGCGTTTTTTGCTACCTTAATGTAGTTAGTTACTTGTTTGAACACATTTTTTCGATGCCCTACGTAGTTAGCAACCCATTTGCACAAAAATCATACCTGCGCAGTGAGATGCGCAGTGGCTACAGAGCCACAAAATCGCCCCTCATCCTGGTGTCCCGAGATTTGCACGGGTATTCTCGGTACCTAAACGTGGTGGGTTGGGTGTTTAAACACGTTTTTCAGGTGCCCTAGATGGTTAGCAACCTAACTGCAAAAAATCACATTCGCACACCGAGGTGCGCCATGGCAACAGAGCCGCAAAGTATACCGTGCAATATGGCTATATGGGGCTATAGAACAGCAAAAATGGCCGCCTCATCCTGGTGTCCCGAGGTTTGCACGCGTTTTTTGCTACCTTAATGTAGTTAGTTACTTGTTTGAACACATTTTTTCGATGCCCTACGTAGTTAGCAACCCATTTGCACAAAAATCATACCTGCGCAGTGAGATGCGCAGTGGCTACAGAGCCACAAAATCGCCCCTCATCCTGGTGTCCCGAGATTTGCACGGGTATTCTCGGTACCTAAACGTGGTGGGTTGGGTGTTTAAACACGTTTTTCAGGTGCCCTAGATGGTTAGCAACCTAACTGCAAAAAATCACATTCGCACACCGAGGTGCGCCATGGCAACAGAGCCGCAAAGTATACCGTGCAATATGGCTATATGGGGCTATTGAACAGCAAAAATGGCCGCCTCATCCTAGTTTCCCGAGGTTTGCACGCGTTTTTTGCTACCTTAATGTAGTTAGTTACTTGTTTGAACACATTTTTTCGATGCCCTACGTAGTTAGCAACCCATTTGCACAAAAATCATACCTGCGCAGTGAGATGCGCAGTGGCTACAGAGCCACAAAGTCGCCCCTCATCCTGGTGTCCCGAGATTTTCACGGGTATTCTCGGTACCTAAACGTGGTGGGTTGGGTGTTTAAACACGTTTTTCAGGTGCCCTAGATGGTTAGCAACCTAACTGCAAAAAATCACATTCGCACACCGAGGTGCGCCATGGCAACCGAGCCGCAAATTATACCGTGCAATATGGCTATATGGGGCTATTGAACAGCAAAAATGGCCGCCTCATCCTGGTGTCCCGAGGTTTGCACGCGTTTTTTGCTACCTTAATGTAGTTAGTTACTTGTTTGAACACATTTTTTCGATGCCCTACGTAGTTAGCAACCCATTTGCACAAAAATCATACCTGCGCAGTGAGATGCGCAGTGGCTACAGAGCCACAAAGTCGCCCCTCATCCTGGTGTCCCGAGATTTGCACGGGTATTCTCGGTACCTAAACGTGGTGGGTTGGGTGTTTAAACACGTTTTTCAGGTGCCCTAGATGGTTAGCAACCTAACTGCAAAAAATCACATTCGCACACCGAGGTGCGCCATGGCAACAGAGCCGCAAAGTATACCGTGCAATATGGCTATATGGGGCTATAGAACAGCAAAAATGGCCGCCTCATCCTGGTGTCCCGAGGTTTGCACGCGTTTTTTGCTACCTTAATGTAGTTAGTTACTTGTTTGAACACATTTTTTCGATGCCCTACGTAGTTAGCAACCCATTTGCACAAAAATCATACCTGCGCAGTGAGATGCGCAGTGGCTACAGAGCCACAAAGTCGCCCCTCATCCTGGTGTCCCGAGATTTGCACGGGTATTCTCGGTACCTAAACGTGGTGGGTTGGGTGTTTAAACACGTTTTTCAGGTGCCCTAGATGGTTAGCAACCTAACTGCAAAAAATCACATTCGCACACCGAGGTGCGCCATGGCAACAGAGCCGCAAAGTATACCGTGCAATATGGCTATATGGGGCTATAGAACAGCAAAAATGGCCGCCTCATCCTGGTGTCCCGAGGTTTGCACGCGTTTTTTGCTACCTTAATGTAGTTAGTTACTTGTTTGAACACATTTTTTCGATGCCCTACGTAGTTAGCAACCCATTTGCACAAAAATCATACCTGCGCAGTGAGATGCGCAGTGGCTACAGAGCCACAAAATCGCCCCTCATCCTGGTGTCCCGAGATTTGCACGGGTATTCTCGGTACCTAAACGTGGTGGGTTGGGTGTTTAAACACGTTTTTCAGGTGCCCTAGATGGTTAGCAACCTAACTGCAAAAAATCACATTCGCACACCGAGGTGCGCCATGGCAACAGAGCCGCAAAGTATACCGTGCAATATGGCTATATGGGGCTATAGAACAGCAAAAATGGCCGCCTCATCCTGGTGTCCCGAGGTTTGCACGCGTTTTTTGCTACCTTAATGTAGTTAGTTACTTGTTTGAACACATTTTTTCGATGCCCTACGTAGTTAGCAACCCATTTGCACAAAAATCATACCTGCGCAGTGAGATGCGCAGTGGCTACAGAGCCACAAAGTCGCCCCTCATCCTGGTGTCCCGAGATTTGCACGGGTATTCTCGGTACCTAAACGTGGTGGGTTGGGTGTTTAAACACGTTTTTCAGGTGCCCTAGATGGTTAGCAACCTAACTGCAAAAAATCACATTCGCACACCGAGGTGCGCCATGGCAACAGAGCCGCAAAGTATACCGTCAAATATGGCTATATGGGGCTATAGAACAGCAAAATTGGCCGCCTCATCCTGGTGTCCCGAGGTTTGCACGCGTTTTTTGCTACCTTAATGTAGTTAGTTACTTGTTTGAACACATTTTTTCGATGCCCTACGTAGTTAGCAACCCATTTGCACAAAAATCATACCTGCGCAGTGAGATGCGCAGTGGCTACAGAGCCACAAAGTCGCCCCTCATCCTGGTGTCCCGAGATTTGCACGGGTATTCTCGGTACCTAAACGTGGTGGGTTGGGTGTTTAAACACGTTTTTCAGGTGCCCTAGATGGTTAGCAACCTAACTGCAAAAAATCACATTCGCACACCGAGGTGCGCCATGGCAACAGAGCCGCAAAGTATACCGTGCAATATGGCTATATGGGGCTATAGAACAGCAAAAATGGCCGCCTCATCCTGGTGTCCCGAGGTTTGCACGCGTTTTTTGCTTCCTTAATGTAGTTAGTTACTTGTTTGAACACATTTTTTCGATGCCCTACGTAGTTAGCAACCCATTTGCACAAAAATCATACCTGCGCAGTGAGATGCGCAGTGGCTACAGAGCCACAAAGTCGCCCCTCATCCTGGTGTCCCGAGATTTGCACGGGTATTCTCGGTACCTAAACGTGGTGGGTTGGGTGTTTAAACACGTTTTTCAGGTGCCCTAGATGGTTAGCAACCTAACTGCAAAAAATCACATTCGCACACCGAGGTGCGCCATGGCAACAGAGCCGCAAAGTATACCGTGCAATATGGCTATATGGGGCTATAGAACAGCAAAAATGGCCGCCTCATCCTGGTGTCCCGAGGTTTGCACGCGTTTTTTGCTACCTTAATGTAGTTAGTTACTTGTTTGAACACATTTTTGCGATGCCCTACGTAGTTAGCAACCCATTTGCACAAAAATCATACCTGCGCAGTGGGATGCGCAGTGGCTACAGAGCCACAAAGTCGCCCCTCATCCTGGTGTCCCGAGATTTGCACGGGTATTCTCGGTACCTAAACGTGGTGGGTTGGGTATTTAAACACGTTTTTCAGGTGCCCTAGATGGTTAGCAACCTAACTGCAAAAAATCACATTCGCACACCGAGGTGCGCCATGGCAACAGAGCCGCAAAGTATACCGTGCAATATGGCTATATGGGGCTATAGAACAGCAAAAATGGCCGCCTCATCCTGGTGTCCCGAGGTTTGCACGCGTTTTTTGCTACCTTAATGTAGTTAGTTACTTGTTTGAACACATTTTTTCGATGCCCTACGTAGTTAGCAACCCATTTGCACAAAAATCATACCTGCGCAGTGAGATGCGCAGTGGCTACAGAGCCACAAAGTCGCCCCTCATCCTGGTGTCCCGAGATTTGCACGGGTATTCTCGGTACCTAAACGTGGTGGGTTGGGTGTTTAAACACGTTTTTCAGGTGCCCTAGATGGTTAGCAACCTAACTGCAAAAAATCACATTCGCTCACCGAGGTGCGCCATGGCAACAGAGCCGCAAAGTATACCGTGCAATATGGCTATATGGGGCTATAGAACAGCAAAAATGGCCGCCTCATCCTGGTGTCCCGAGGTTTGCACGCGTTTTTTGCTACCTTAATGTAGTTAGTTACTTGTTTGAACACATTTTTTCGATGCCCTACTTAGTTAGCAACCCATTTGCACAAAAATCATACCTGCGCAGTGAGATGCGCAGTGGCTACAGAGCCACAAAGTCGCCCCTCATCCTGGTGTCCCGAGATTTGCACGGGTATTCTCGGTACCTAAACGTGGTGGGTTGGGTGTTTAAACACGTTTTTCAGGTGCCCTAGATGGTTAGCAACCTAACTGCAAAATATCACATTCGCACACCGAGGTGCGCCATGGCAACAGAGCCGCAAAGTATACCGTGCAATATGGCTATATGGGGCTATAGAACAGCAAAAATGGCCGCCTCATCCTGGTGTCCCGAGGTTTGCGCGCGTTTTTTGCTACCTTAATGTAGTTAGTTACTTGTTTGAACACATTTTTTCGATGCCCTACGTAGTTAGCAACCCATTTGCACAAAAATCATACCTGCGCAGTGAGATGCGCAGTGGCTACAGAGCCACAAAGTCGCCCCTCATCCTGGTGTCCCGAGATTTGCACGGGTATTCTCGGTACCTAAACGTGGTGGGTTGGGTGTTTAAACACGTTTTTCAGGTGCCCTAGATGGTTAGCAACCTAACTGCAAAAAATCACATTCGCACACCGAGGTGCGCCATGGCAACAGAGCCGCAAAGTATACCGTGCAATATGGCTATATGGGGCTATAGAACAGCAAAAATGGCCGCCTCATCCTGGTGTCCCGAGGTTTGCACGCGTTTTTTGCTACCTTAATGTAGTTAGTTACTTGTTTGAACACATTTTTTCGATGCCCTACGTAGTTAGCAACCCATTTGCACAAAAATCATACCTGCGCAGTGAGATGCGCAGTGGCTACAGAGCCACAAAGTCGCCCCTCATCCTGGTGTCCCGAGATTTGCACGGGTATTCTCGGTACCTAAACGTAGTGGGTTGGGTGTTTAAACACGTTTTTCAGGTGCCCTAGATGGTTAGCAACCTAACTGCAAAAAATCACATTCGCACACCGAGGTGCGCCATGGCAACAGAGCCGCAAAATATACCGTGCAATATGGCTATATGGGGCTATAGAACAGCAAAAATGGCCGCCTCATCCTGGTGTCCCGAGGTTTGCACGCGTTTTTTGCTACCTTAATGTAGTTAGTTACTTGTTTGAACATATTTTTTCGATGCCCTACGTAGTTAGCAACCCATTTGCACAAAAATCATACCTGCGCAGTGAGATGCGCAGTGGCTACAGAGCCACAAAGTCGCCCCTCATCCTGGTGTCCCGAGATTTGCACGGGTATTCTCGGTACCTAAACGTGGTGGGTTGGGTGTTTAAACACGTTTTTCAGGTGCCCTAGATGGTTAGCAACCTAACTGCAAAAAATCACATTCGCACACCGAGGTGCGCCATGGCAACAGAGCCGCAAATTATACCGTGCAATATGGCTATATGGGGCTATAGAACAGCAAAAATGGCCGCCTCATCCTGGTGTCCCGAGGTTTGCACGCGTTTTTTGCTACCTTAATGTAGTTAGTTACTTGTTTGAACACATTTTTTCGATGCCCTACGTAGTTAGCAACCCATTTGCACAAAAATCATACCTGCGCAGTGAGATGCGCAGTGGCTACAGAGCCACAAAATCGCCCCTCATCCTGGTGTCCCGAGATTTGCACGGGTATTCTCGGTACCTAAACGTGGTGGGTTGGGTGTTTAAACACGTTTTTCAGGTGCCCTAGATGGTTAGCAACCTAACTGCAAAAAATCACATTCGCACACCGAGGTGCGCCATGGCAACAGAGCCGCAAAGTATACCGTGCAATATGGCTATATGGGGCTATAGAACAGCAAAAATGGCCGCCTCATCCTGGTGTCCCGAGGTTTGCACGCGTTTTTTGCTACCTTAATGTAGTAAGTTACTTGTTTGAACACATTTTTTCGATGCCCTACGTAGTTAGCAACCCATTTGCATAAAAATCATACCTGCGCAGTGAGATGCGCAGTGGCTACAGAGCCACAAAGTCGCCCCTCATCCTGGTGTCCCGAGATTTGCACGGGTATTCTCGGTACCTAAACGTGGTGGGTTGGGTGTTTAAACACGTTTTTCAGGTGCCCTAGATGGTTAGCAACCTAACTGCAAAAAATCACATTCGCACACCGAGGTGCGCCATGGCAACAGAGCCGCAAAGTATACCGTGCAATATGGCTATATGGGGCTATAGAACAGCAAAAATGGCCGCCTCATCCTGGTGTCCCGAGGTTTGCACGCGTTTTTTGCTACCTTAATGTAGTTAGTTACTTGTTTGAACACATTTTTTCGATGCCCTATGTAGTTAGCAACCCATTTGCACAAAAATCATACCTGCGCAGTGAGATGCGCAGTGGCTACAGAGCCACAAAGTCGCCCCTCATCCTGGTGTCCCGAGATTTGCACGGGTATTCTCGGTACCTAAACGTGGTGGGTTGGGTGTTTAAACACGTTTTTCAGGTGCCCTAGATGGTTAGCAACCTAACTGCAAAAAATCACATTCGCACACCGAGGTGCGCCATGGCAACAGAGCCGCAAAGTATACCGTGCAATATGGCTATATGGGGCTATAGAACAGCAAAAATGGCCGCCTCATCCTGGTGTCCCGAGGTTTGCACGCGTTTTTTGCTACCTTAATGTAGTTAGTTACTTGTTTGAACACATTTTTTCGATGCCCTACGTAGTTAGCAACCCATTTGCACAAAAATCATACCTGCGCAGTGAGATGCGCAGTGGCTACAGAGCCACAAAGTCGCCCCTCATCCTGGTGTCCCGAGATTTGCACGGGTATTCTCGGTACCTAAACGTGGTGGGTTGGGTGTTTAAACACGTTTTTCAGGTGCCCTAGATGGTTAGCAACCTAACTGCAAAAAATCACATTCGCACACCGAGGTGCGCCATGGCAACAGAGCCGCAAATTATACCGTGCAATATGGCTATATGGGGCTATAGAACAGCAAAAATGGCCGCCTCATCCTGGTGTCCCGAGGTTTGCACGCGTTTTTTGCTACCTTAATGTAGTTAGTTACTTGTTTGAACACATTTTTTCGATGCCCTACGTAGTTAGCAACCCATTTGCACAAAAATCATACCTGCGCAGTGAGATGCGCAGTGGCTACAGAGCCACAAAGTCGCCCCTCATCCTGGTGTCCCGAGATTTGCACGGGTATTCTCGGTACCTAAACGTGGTGGGTTGGGTGTTTAAACACGTTTTTCAGGTGCCCTAGATGGTTAGCAACCTAACTGCAAAAAATCACATTCGCACACCGAGGTGCGCCATGGCAACCGAGCCGCAAAGTATACCGTGCAATATGGCTATATGGGGCTATAGAACAGCAAAATGGCCGCCTCATCCTGGTGTCCCGAGGTTTGCACGCGTTTTTTGCTACCTTAATGTAGTTAGTTACTTGTTTGAACACATTTTTTCGATGCCCTACGTAGTTAGCAACCCATTTGCACAAAAATCATACCTGCGCAGTGAGATGCGCAGTGGCTACAGAGCCACAAAGTCGCCCCTCATCCTGGTGTCCCGAGATTTGCACGGGTATTCTCGGTACCTAAACGTGGTGGGTTGGGTGTTTAAACACGTTTTTCAGGTGCCCTAGATGGTTAGCAACCTAACTGCAAAAAATCACATTCGCACACCGAGGTGCGCCATGGCAACAGAGCCGCAAAGTATACCGTGCAATATGGCTATATGGGGCTATAGAACAGCAAAAATGGCCGCCTCATCCTGGTGTCCCGAGGTTTGCACGCGTTTTTTGCTACCTTAATGTAGTTAGTTACTTGTTTGAACACATTTTTTCGATGCCCTACGTAGTTAGCAACCCATTTGCACAAAAATCATACCTGCGCAGTGAGATGCGCAGTGGCTACAGAGCCACAAAGTCGCCCCTCATCCTGGTGTCCCGAGATTTGCACGGGTATTCTCGGTACCTAAACGTGGTGGGTTGGGTGTTTAAACACGTTTTTCAGGTGCCCTAGATGGTTAGCAACCTAACTGCAAAAAATCACATTCGCACACCGAGTTGCGCCATGGCAACAGAGCCGCAAAGTATACCGTGCAATATGGCCATATCGCGCTTTGCAGCAGCAAAAATAGGCGTCGCCTCCTGGTGTCGGGAGGTTGGCACGCGTTTTTTGCTACCTTAATGTAGTTACTTACTTGTTTAAACACATTTTCTCGATGCCCTACGTAGTTAGCAACCCATTTGCACAAAAATCATACCTGCGCAGTGAGATGCGCGTGGGCTACAGAGCCCCAAAGTCGCGTCGCCCTGTAGTGTCGGGAGATTTGCACGGGATCTCTCGGTACCTGAACGTGGTGGGTTTGGTGTTTAAACACGTTTTTCAGGTGCCCTAGATGGTTAGCAACCTAACTGCAAAAAATCACATTCGCACACCGAGTTGCGCCATGGCAACAGAGCCGCAAAGTATACCGTGCAATATGGCCATATCGCGCTTTGCAGCAGCAAAAATAGGCGTCGCCTCCTGGTGTCGGGAGGTTGGCACGCGTTTTTTGCTACCTTAATGTAGTTACTTACTTGTTTAAACACATTTTCTCGATGCCCTACGTAGTTAGCAACCCATTTGCACAAAAATCATACCTGCGAAGTGAGATGCGCGTGGGCTACAGAGCCCCAAAGTCGCGTCGCCCTGTAGTGTCGGGAGATTTGCACGGGGTCTCTCGGTACCTGAACGTGGTGGGTTTGGTGTTTAAACACGTTTTTCAGGTGCCCTAGATGGTTAGCAACCTAACTGCAAAAAATCACATTCGCACACCGAGTTGCGCCATGGCAACAGAGCCGCAAAATATACCGTGCAATATGGCCATATCGCGCTTTGCAGCAGCTAAAATAGGCGTCGCCTCCTGGTGTCGGGAGGTTGGCACGCGTTTTTTGCTACCTTAATGTAGTTACTTACTTGTTTAAACATATTTTCTCGATGCCCTACGTAGTTAGCAACCCATTTGCACAAAAATCATACCTGCGCAGTGAGATGCGCGTGGGCTACAGAGCCCCAAAGTCGCGTCGCCCTGTAGTGTCGGGAGATTTGCACGGGGTCTCTCGGTACCTGAACGTGGTGGGTTTGGTGTTTAAACACGTTTTTCAGGTGCCCTAGATGGTTAGCAACCTAACTGCAAAAAATCACATTCGCACACCGAGTTGCGCCATGGCAACAGAGCCGCAAAGTATACCGTGCAATATGGCCATATCGCGCTTTGCAGCAGCAAAAATAGGCGTCGCCTCCTGGTGTCGGGAGGTTGGCACGCGTTTTTTGCTACCTTAATGTAGTTACTTACTTGTTTAAACACATTTTCTCGATGCCCTACGTAGTTAGCAACCCATTTGCACAAAAATCATACCTGCGCAGTGAGATGCGCGTGGGCTACAGAGCCCCAAAGTCGCGTCGCCCTGTAGTGTCGAGAATTTGCACGGGGTCTCTCGGTACCTGAACGTGGTGGGTTTGGTGTTTAAACACGTTTTTCAGGTGCCCTAGATGGTTAGCAACCTAACTGCAAAAAATCACATTCGCACACCGAGTTGCGCCATGGCAACAGAGCCGCAAAGTATACCGTGCAATATGGCCATATCGCGCATTGCAGCAGCAAAAATAGGCGTCGCCTCCTGGTGTCGGGAGGTTGGCACGCGTTTTTTGCTACCTTAATGTAGTTACTTACTTGTTTAAACACATTTTCTCGATGCCCTACGTAGTTAGCAACCCATTTGCACAAAAATCATACCTGCGCAGTGAGATGCGCGTGGGCTACAGAGCCCCAAAGTCGAGTCGCCCTGTAGTGTCGGGAGATTTGCACGGGGTCTCTCGGTACCTGAACGTGGTGGGTTTGGTGTTTAAACACGTTTTTCAGGTGCCCTAGATGGTTAACAACCTAACTGCAAAAAATCACATTCGCACACCGAGTTGCGCCATGGCAACAGAGCCGCAAAATATACCGTGCAATATGGCCATATCGCGCTTTGCAGCAGCAAAAATAGGCGTCGCCTCCTGGTGTCGGGAGGTTGGCACGCTTTTTTTTGCTACCTTAATGTAGTTACTTACTTGTTTAAACACATTTTCTCGATGCCCTACGTAGTTAGCAACCCATTTGCACAAAAATCATACCTGCGCAGTGAGATGCGCGTGGGCTACAGAGCCCCAAAGTCGCGTCGCCCTGTAGTGTCGGGAGATTTGCACGGGGTCTCTCGGTACCTGAACGTGGTGGGTTTGGTGTTTAAACACGTTTTTCAGGTGCCCTAGATGGTTAGCAACCTAACTGCAAAAAATCACATTCGCACACCGAGTTGCGCCATGGCAACAGAGCCGCAAAGTATACCGTGCAATATGGCCATATCGCGCTTTGCAGCAGCAAAAATAGGCGTCGCCTCCTGGTGTCGGGAGGTTGGCACGCGTTTTTTGCTACCTTAATGTAGTTACTTACTTGTTTAAACACATTTTCTCGATGCCCTACGTAGTTAGCAACCCATTTGCACAAAAATCATACCTGCGCCGTGAGATGCCCGTGGGCTACAGAGCCCCAAAGTCGCGTCGCCCTGTAGTGTCGGGAGATTTGCACGGGGTCTCTCGGTACCTGAACGTGGTGGGTTTGGTGTTTAAACACGTTTTTCAGGTGCCCTAGATGGTTAGCAACCTACCTGCAAAAAATCACATTCGCACACCGAGTTGCGCCATGGCAACAGAGCCGCAAAGTATACCGTGCAATATGGCCATATCGCGCTTTGCAGCAGCAAAAATAGGCGTCGCCTCCAGGTGTCGGGAGGTTGGCACGCGTTTTTTGCTACCTAAATGTAGTTACTTACTTGTTTAAACACATTTTCTCGATGCCCTACGTAGTTAGCAACCCATTTGCACAAAAATCATACCTGCGCAGTGAGATGCGCGTGGGCTACAGAGCCCCAAAGTCGCGTCGCCCTGTAGTGTCGGGAGATTTGCACGGGGTCTCTCGGTACCTGAACGTGGTGGGTTTGGTGTTTAAACACGTTTTTAAGGTGCCCTAGATGGTTAGCAACCTAACTGCAAAAAATCACATTCGCACACCGAGTTGCGCCATGGCAACAGAGCCGCAAAGTATACCGTGCAATATGGCCATATCGCGCTTTGAAGCAGAAAAAATAGGCGTCGCCTCCTGGTGTCGGGAGGTTGGCACGCGTTTTTTTGCTACCTTAATGTAGTTACTTACTTGTTTAAACACATTTTCTCGATGCCCTACGTAGTTAGCAACCCATTTGCACAAAAATCATACCTGCGCAGTGAGATGCCCGTGGGCTACAGAGCCCCAAAGTCGCGTCGCCCTGTAGTGTCGGGAGATTTGCACGGGGTCTCTCGGTACCTGAACGTGGTGGGTTTGGTGTTTAAACACGTTTTTCAGGTGCCCTAGATGGTTAGCAACCTAACTGCAAAAAATCACATTCGCACACCGAGTTGCGCCATGGCAACAGAGCCGCAAAGTATACCGTGCAATATGGCCATATCGCGCTTTGCAGCAGCAAAAATAGGCGTCGCCTCCTGGTGTCGGGAGGTTGGCACGCGTTTTTTGCTACCTTAATGTAGTTACTTACTTGTTTAAACACATTTTCTCGATGCCCTACGTAGTTAGCAACCCATTTGCACAAAAATCATACCTGCGCAGTGAGATGCGCGTGGGCTACAGAGCCCCAAAGTCGCGTCGCCCTGTAGTGTCGGGAGATTTGCACGGGGTCTCTCGGTACCTGAACGAGGTGGGTTTGGTGTTTAAACACGTTTTTCAGGTGCCCTAGATGGTTAGCAACCTAACTGCAAAAAATCACATTCGCACACCGAGTTGCGCCATGGCAACAGAGCCGCAAAGTATACCGTGCAATATGGCCATATCGCGCTTTGCAGCAGCAAAAATAGGCGTCGCCTCCTGGTGTCGGGAGGTTGGCACGCGTTTTTGCTACCTTAATGTAGTTACTTACTTGTTTAAACACATTTTCTCGATGCCCTACGTAGTTAGCAACCCATTTGCACAAAAATCATACCTGCGCAGTGAGATGCGCGTGGGCTACAGAGCCCCAAAGTCGCGTCGCCCTGTAGTGTCGGGAGATTTGCACGGGGTCTCTCGGTACCTGAACGTGGTGGGTTTGGTGTTTAAACACGTGTTTCAGGTGCCCTAGATGGTTAGCAACCTAACTGCAAAAAATCACATTCGCACACCGAGTTGCGCCATGGCAACAGAGCCGCAAAGTATACCGTGCAATATGGCCATATCGCGCTTTGCAGCAGCAAAAATAGGCGTCGCCTCCTGGTGTCGGGAGGTTGGCACGCGTTTTTTGCTACCTTAATGTAGTTACTTACTTGTTTAAACACATTTTCTCGATGCCCTACGTAGTTAGCAACCCATTTGCACAAAAATCATACATGCGCAGTGAGATGCGCGTGGGCTACAGAGCCCCAAAGTCGCGTCGCCCTGTAGTGTCGGGAGATTTGCACGGGGTCTCTCGGTACCTGAACGTGGTGGGTTTGGTGTTTAAACACGTTTTTCAGGTGCCCTAGATGGTTAGCAACCTAACTGCAAAAAATCACATTCGCACACCGAGTTGCGCCATGGCAACAGAGCCGCAAAGTATACCGTGCAATATGGCCATATCGCGCTTTGCAGCAGCAAAAATAGGCGTCGCCTCCTGGTGTCGGGAGGTTGGCACGCGTTTTTTGCTACCTTAATGTAGTTACTTACTTGTTTAAACACATTTTCTCGATGCCCTACGTAGTTAGCAACCCATTTGCACAAAAATCATACCTGCGCAGTGAGATGCGCGTGGGCTACAGAGCCCCAAAGTCGCGTCGCCCTGTAGTGTCGGGAGATTTGCACGGGATCTCTCGGTACCTGAACGTGGTGGGTTTGGTGTTTAAACACGTTTTTCAGGTGCCCTAGATGGTTAGCAACCTAACTGCAAAAAATCACATTCGCACACCGAGTTGCGCCATGGCAACAGAGCCGCAAATTATACCGTGCAATATGGCCATATCGCGCTTTGCAGCAGCAAAAATAGGCGTCGCCTCCTGGTGTCGGGAGGTTGGCACGCGTTTTTTTGCTACCTTAATGTAGTTACTTACTTGTTTAAACACATTTTCTCGATGCCCTACGTAGTTAGCAACCCATTTGCACAAAAATCATACCTGCGCAGTGAGATGCGCGTGGGCTACAGAGCCCCAAAGTCGCGTCGCCCTGTAGTGTCGGGAGATTTGCACGGGGTCTCTCGGTACCTGAACGTGGTGGGTTTGGTGTTTAAACACGTTTTTCAGGTGCCCTAGATGGTTAGCAACCTAACTGCAAAAAATCACATTCGCACACCGAGTTGCGCCATGGCAACAGAGCCGCAAAGTATACCGTGCAATATGGCCATATCGCGCTTTGCAGCAGCAAAAATAGGCGTCGCCTCATGGTGTCGGGAGGTTGGCACGCGTTTTTTGCTACCTCAATGTAGTTACTTACTTGTTTAAACACATTTTCTCGATGCCCTACGTAGTTAGCAACCCATTTGCACAAAAATCATACCTGCGCAGTGAGATGCGCGTGGGCTACAGAGCCCCAAAGTCGCGTCGCCCTGTAGTGTCTGGAGATTTGCACGAGGTCTCTCGGTACCTGAACGTGGTGGGTTTGGTGTTTAAACACGTTTTTCAGGTGCCCTAGATGGTTAGCAACCTAACTGCAAAAAATCACATTCGCACACCGAGTTGCGCCATGGCAACAGAGCCGCAAAGTATACCGTGCAATATGGCCATATCGCGCTTTGCAGCAGCAAAAATAGGCGTCGCCTCCTGGTGTCGGGAGGTTGGCACGCGTTTTTTGCTACCTTAATGTAGTTACTTACTTGTTTAAACACATTTTCTCGATGCCCTACGTAGTTAGCAACCCATTTGCACAAAAGTCATACCTGCGCAGTGAGATGCGCGTGGGCTACAGAGCCCCAAAGTCGCGTCGCCCTGTAGTGTCGGGAGATTTGCACGGGGTCTCTCGGTACCTGAACGTGGTGGGTTTGGTGTTTAAACACGTTTTTCAGGTGCCCTAGATGGTTAGCAACCTAACTGCAAAAAATCACATTCGCACACCGAGTTGCGCCATGGCAACAGAGCCGCAAAGTATACCGTGCAATATGGCCATATCGCGCTTTGCAGCAGCAAAAATAGGCGTCGCCTCCTGGTGTCGGGAGGTTGGCACGCGTTTTTTGCTACCTTAATGTAGTTACTTACTTGTTTAAACACATTTTCTCGATGCCCTACGTAGTTAGCAACCCATTTGCACAAAAATCATACCTGCGCAGTGAGATGCGCGTTGGTTACAGAGCCCCAAAGTCGCGTCGCCCTGTAGTGTCGGGAGATTTGCACGGGGTCTCTCGGTACCTGAACGTGGTGGGTTTGGTGTTTAAACACGTTTTTCAGGTGCCCTAGATGGTTAGCAACCTAACTGCAAAAAATCACATTCGCACACCGAGTTGCGCCATGGCAACAGAGCCGCAAAATATACAGTGCAATATGGCCATATCGCGCTTTCCAGCAGCAAAAATAGGCGTCGCCTCCTGGTGTCGGGAGGTTGGCACGCGTTTTTTGCTACCTTAATGTAGTTACTTACTTGTTTAAACACATTTTCTCGATGCCCTACGTAGTTAGCAACCCATTTGCACCAAAATCATACCTGCGCAGTGAGATGCGCGTGGGCTACAGAGCCCCAAAGTCGCGTCGCCCTGTAGTGTCGGGAGATTTGCACGGGGTCTCTCGGTACCTGAACGTGGTGGGTTTGGTGTTTAAACACGTTTTTCAGGTGCCCTAGATGGTTAGCAACCTAACTGCAAAAAATCACATTCGCACACCGAGTTGCGCCATGGCAACAGAGCCGCAAAGTATACCGTGCAATATGGCCATATCGCGCTTTGCAGCAGCAAATATAGGCGTCGCCTCCTGGTGTCGGGAGGTTGGCACGCGTTTTTTGCTACCTTAATGTAGTTACTTACTTGTTTAAACACATTTTCTCGATGCCCTACGTAGTTAGCAACCCATTTGCACAAAAATCATACCTGCGCAGTGAGATGCGCGTGGGCTACAGAGCCCCAAAGTCGCGTCGCCCTGTAGTGTCGGGAGATTTGCACGGGGTCTCTCGGTACCTGAACGTGGTGGGTTTGGTGTTTAAACACGTTTTTCAGGTGCCCTAGATGGTTAGCAACCTAACTGCAAAAAATCACATTCGCACACCGAGTTGCGCCATGGCAACAGAGCCGCAAATTATACCGTGCAATATGGCCATATCGCGCTTTGCAGCAGCAAAAATAGGCGTCGCCTCCTGGTGTCGGGAGGTTGGCACGCGTTTTTTGCTACCTTAATGTAGTTACTTACTTGTTTAAACACATTTTCTCGATGCCCTACGTAGTTAGCAACCCATTTGCACAAAAATCATACCTGCGCAGTGAGATGCGCGTGGGCTACAGGGCCCCAAAGTCGCGTCGCCCTGTAGTGTCGGGAGATTTGCACGGGGTCTCTCGGTACCTGAACGTGGTGGGTTTGGTGTTTAAACACGTTTTTCAGGTGCCCTAGATGGTTAGCAACCTAACTGCAAAAAATCACATTCGCACACCGAGTTGCGCCATGGCAACAGAGCCGCAAAGTATACCGTGCAATATGGCCATATCGCGCTTTGCAGCAGCAAAAATAGGCGTCGCCTCCTGGTGTCGGGAGGTTGGCACGCGTTTTTTGCTACCTTAATGTAGTTACTTACTTGTTTAAACACATTTTCTCGATGCCTTACGTAGTTAGCAACCCATTTGCACAAAAATCATACCTGCGCAGTGAGATGCGCGTGGGCTACAGAGCCCCAAAGTCGCGTCGCCCTGTAGTGTCGGGAGATTTGCACGGGGTCTCTCGGTACCTGAACGTGGTGGGTTTGGTGTTTAAACACGTTTTTCAGGTGCCCTAGATGGTTAGCAACCTAACTGCAAAAATCACATTCGCACACCGAGTTGCGCCATGGCAACAGAGCCGCAAAGTATACCGTGCAATATGGCCATATCGCGCTTTGCAGCAGCAAAAATAGGCGTCGCCTCCTGGTGTCGGGAGGTTGGCACGCGTTTTTTGCTACCTTAATGTAGTTACTTACTTGTTTAAACACATTTTCTCGATGCCCTACGTAGTTAGCAACCCATTTGCACAAAAATCATACCTGCGCAGTGAGATGCGCGTGGGCTACAGAGCCCCAAAGTCGCGTCGCCCTGTAGTGTCGGGAGATTTGCACGGGGTCTCTCGGTACCTGAACGTGGTGCCCTAGATGGTTAGCAACCTAACTGCAAAAAATTACATTCGCACACCGAGTTGCGCCATGGCAACAGAGCCGCAAAGTATACCGTGCAATATGGCCATATCGCGCTTTGCAGCAGCAAAAATAGGCGTCGCCTCCTGGTGTCGGGAGGTTGGCACGCTTTTTTTGCTACCTTAATGTAGTTACTTACTTGTTTAAACACATTTTCTCGATGCCCTACGTAGTTAGCAACCCATTTGCACAAAAATCATACCTGCGCAGTGAGATTCGCGTGGGCTACAGAGCCCCAAAGTCGCGTCGCCCTGTAGTGTCGGGAGATTTGCACGGGGTCTCTCGGTACCTGAACGTGGTGGGTTTGGTGTTTAAACACGTTTTTAAGGTGCCCTAGATGGTTAGCAACCTAACTGCAAAAAATCACATTCGCACACCGAGTTGCGCCATGGCAACAGAGCCGCAAAGTATACCGTGCAATATGGCCATATCGCGCTTTGCAGCAGCAAAAATAGGCGTCGCCTCCTGGTGTCGGGAGGTTGGCACGCGTTTTTTGCTACCTTAATGTAGTTACTTACTTGTTTAAACACATTTTCTCGATGCCCTACGTAGTTAGCAATCCATTTGCACAAAAATCATACCTGCGCAGTGAGATGCGCGTGGGCTACAGAGCCCCAAAGTCGCGTCGCCCTGTAGTGTCGAGAGATTTGCACGGGGTCTCTCGGTACCTGAACGTGGTGGGTTTGGTGTTTAAACACGTTTTTCAGGTGCCCTAGATGGTTAGCAACCTAACTGCAAAAAATCACATTCGCACACCGAGTTGCGCCATGGCAACAGAGCCGCAAAGTATACCGTGCAATATGGCCATATCGCGCATTGCAGCAGCAAAAATAGGCGTCGCCTCCTGGTGTCGGGAGGTTGGCACGCGTTTTTTGCTACCTTAATGTAGTTACTTACTTGTTTAAACACATTTTCTCGATGCCCTACGTAGTTAGCAACCCATTTGCACAAAAATCATACCTGCGCAGTGAGATGCGCGTGGGCTACAGAGCCCCAAAGTCGCGTCGCCCTGTAGTGTCGGGAGATTTGCACGGGGTCTCTCGGTACCTGAACGTGGTGGGTTTGGTGTTTAAACACGTTTTTAAGGTGCCCTAGATGGTTAGCAACCTAACTGCAAAAAATCACATTCGCACACCGAGTTGCGCCATGGCAACAGAGCCGCAAAGTATACCGTGCAATATGGCCATATCGCGCTTTGCAGCAGCAAAAATAGGCGTCGCCTCCTGGTGTCGGGAGGTTGGCACGCGTTTTTTGCTACCTTAATGTAGTTACTTACTTGTTTAAACACATTTTCTCGATGCCCTACGTAGTTAGCAACCCATTTGCACAAAAATCATACCTGCGCAGTGAGATGCGCGTGGGCTACAGAGCCCCAAAGTCGCGTCGCCCTGTAGTGTCGAGAATTTGCACGGGGTCTCTCGGTACCTGAACGTGGTGGGTTTGGTGTTTAAACACGTTTTTCAGGTGCCCTAGATGGTTAGCAACCTAACTGCAAAAAATCACATTCGCACAGCGAGTTGCGCCATGGCAACAGAGCCGCAAAGTATACCGTGCAATATGGCCATATCGCGCATTGCAGCAGCAAAAATAGGCGTCGCCTCCTGGTGTCGGGAGGTTGGCACGCGTTTTTTTGCTACCTTAATGTAGTTACTTACTTGTTTAAACACATTTTCTCGATGCCCTACGTAGTTAGCAACCCATTTGCACAAAAATCATACCTGCGCAGTGAGATGCGCGTGGGCTACAGAGCCCCAAAGTCGCGTCGCCCTGTAGTGTCGGGAGATTTGCACGGGGTCTCTCGGTACCTGAACGTGGTGGGTTTGGTGTTTAAACACGTTTTTCAGGTGCCCTAGATGGTTAACAACCTAACTGCAAAAAATCACATTCGCACACCGAGTTGCGCCATGGCAACAGAGCCGCAAAATATACCGTGCAATATGGCCATATCGCGCTTTGCAGCAGCAAAAATAGGCGTCGCCTCCTGGTGTCGGGAGGTTGGCACGCTTTTTTTTGCTACCTTAATGTAGTTACTTACTTGTTTAAACACATTTTCTCGATGCCCTACGTAGTTAGCAACCCATTTGCACAAAAATCATACCTGCGCAGTGAGATGCGCGTGGGCTACAGAGCCCCAAAGTCGCGTCGCCCTGTAGTGTCGGGAGATTTGCACGGGGTCTCTCGGTACCTGAACGTGGTGGGTTTGGTGTTTAAACACGTTTTTAAGGTGCCCTAGATGGTTAGCAACCTAACTGCAAAAAATCACATTCGCACACCGAGTTGCGCCATGGCAACAGAGCCGCAAAGTATACCGTGCAATATGGCCATATCGCGCTTTGCAGCAGAAAAAATAGGCGTCGCCTCCTGGTGTCGGGAGGTTGGCACGCGTTTTTTGCTACCTTAATGTAGTTACTTACTTGTTTAAACACATTTTCTCGATGCCCTACGTAGTTAGCAACCCATTTGCACAAAAATCATACCTGCGCAGTGAGATGCCCGTGGGCTACAGAGCCCCAAAGTCGCGTCGCCCTGTAGTGTCGGGAGATTTGCACGGGGTCTCTCGGTACCTGAACGTGGTGGGTTTGGTGTTTAAACACGTTTTTCAGGTGCCCTAGATGGTTAGCAACCTAACTGCAAAAAATCACATTCGCACACCGAGTTGCGCCATGGCAACAGAGCCGCAAAGTATACCGTGCAATATGGCCATATCGCGCTTTGCAGCAGCAAAAATAGGCGTCGCCTCCTGGTGTCGGGAGGTTGGCACGCGTTTTTTGCTACCTTAATGTAGTTACTTACTTGTTTAAACACATTTTCTCGATGCCCTACGTAGTTAGCAACCCATTTGCACAAAAATCATACCTGCGCAGTGAGATGCGCGTGGGCTACAGAGCCCCAAAGTCGCGTCGCCCTGTAGTGTCGGGAGATTTGCACGGGGTCTCTCGGTACCTGAATGAGGTGGGTTTGGTGTTTAAACACGTTTTTCAGGTGCCCTAGATGGTTAGCAACCTAACTGCAAAAATCACATTCGCACACCGAGTTGCGCCATGGCAACAGAGCCGCAAAGTATACCGTGCAATATGGCCATATCGCGCTTTGCAGCAGCAAAAATAGGCGTCGCCTCCTGGTGTCGGGAGGTTGGCACGCGTTTTTTGCTACCTTAATGTAGTTACTTACTTGTTTAAACACATTTTCTCGATGCCCTACGTAGTTAGCAACCCATTTGCACAAAAATCATACCTGCGCAGTGAGATGCGCGTGGGCTACAGAGCCCCAAAGTCGCGTCGCCCTGTAGTGTCGGGAGATTTGCACGGGGTCTCTCGGTACCTGAACGTGGTGGGTTTGGTTTTTAAACACGTTTTTCAGGTGCCCTAGATGGTTAGCAACCTAACTGCAAAAAATCACATTCGCACACCGAGTTGCGCCATGGCAACAGAGCCGCAAAGTATACCGTGCAATATGGCCATATCGCGCTTTCCAGCAGCAAAAATAGGCGTCGCCTCCTGGTGTCGGGAGGTTGGCACGCGTTTTTTGCTACCTTAATGTAGTTACTTACTTGTTTAAACATATTTTCTCGATGCCCTACGTAGTTAGCGACCCATTTGCATAAAAATCATACCTGCGCAGTGAGATGCGCGTGGGCTACAGAGCCCCAAAGTCGCGTCGCCCTGTAGTGTCGGGAGATTTGCACGGGGTCTCTCGGTACCTGAACGTGGTGGGTTTGGTGTTTAAACACGTTTTTCAGGTGCCCTAGATGGTTAGCAACCTAACTGCAAAAAATTACATTCGCACACCGAGTTGCGCCATGGCAACAGAGCCGCAAAGTATACCGTGCAATATGGCCATATCGCGCTTTGCAGCAGCAAAAATAGGCGTCGCCTCCTGGTGTCGGGAGGTTGGCACGCTTTTTTTGCTACCTTAATGTAGTTACTTACTTGTTTAAACACATTTTCTCGATGCCCTACGTAGTTAGCAACCCATTTGCACAAAAATCATACCTGCGCAGTGAGATGCGCGTGGCTACAGAGCCCCAAAGTCGCGTCGCCTTGTAGTGTCGGGAGATTTGCACGGGGTCTCTCGGTACCTGAACGTGGTGGGTTTGGTGTTTAGACACGTTTTTCAGGTGCCCTAGATGGTTAGCAACCTAACTGCAAAAAAATCACATTCGCACATCGAGTTGCGCCATGGCAACAGAGCCGCAAAGTATACCGTGCAATATGGCCATATCGCGCTTTGCAGCAGCAAAAATAGGCGTCGCCTCCTGGTGTCGGGAGGTTGGCACGCGTTTTTTTCTACCTTAATGTAGTTACTTACTTGTTTAAACACATTTTCTCGATGCCCTACGTAGTTAGCAACCCATTTGCACAAAAATCATACCTGCGCAGTGAGATGCGCGTGGGCTACAGAGCCCCAAAGTCGCGTCGCCTTGTAGTGTCGGGAGATTTGCACGGGGTCTCTCGGTACCTGAACGTGGTGGGTTTGGTGTTTAGACACGTTTTTCAGGTTATCTAGATGGTTAGCAACCTTACTGCAAAAAAATCACATTCGCACACCGAGTTGCGCCATGGCAACAGAGCCGCAACGTATACCGTGCAATATGGCCATATCGCGCTTTGCAGCAGCAAAAATAGGCGTCGCCTCCTGGTGTCGGGAGGTTGGCACGCGTTTTTTGCTACCTTAATGTAGTTACTTACTTGTTTAAAACACATTTTCTCGATGCCCTACGTAGTTAGCAACCCATTTGCACAAAAATCATACCTGCGCAGTGAGATGCGCGTGGGCTACAGAGCCCAAAAGTCGCGTCGCCTTGTAGTGTCGGGAGATTTTGCACGGGGTCTCTCGGTACCTGAACGTGGTGGGTTTGGTGTTTAGACACGTTTTTCAGGTGCCCTAGATGGTTAGCAACCTATCTGCAAAAAACACATTCGCACACCGAGTTGCGCCATGGCAACAGAGCCGCAAAGTATACCGTGCAATATGGCCATATCGCGCTTTGCAGCAGCAAAAATAGGCGTCGCCTCCTGGTGTCGGGAGGTTGGCACGCGTTTTTTTGCTACCTTAATGTAGTTACTTACTTGTTTAAACACATTTTTCTCGATGCCCTACGTAGTTAGCAACCCATTTGCACAAAAATCATACCTGCGCAGTGAGATGCGCGTGGGCTACAGAGCCCAAAAGTCGCGTCGCCTTGTAGTGTCGGGAGATTTGCACGGGGTCTCTCGGTACCTGAACGTGGTGGGTTTGGTGTTTAGACACGTTTTTTCAGGTGCCCTAGATGGTTAGCAACCTAACTGCAAAAAATCACATTCGCACACCGAGTTGCGCCATGGCAACAGAGCCGCAAAGTATACCGTGGCAATATGGCCATATCGCGCTTTGCAGCAGCAAAAATAGGCGTCGCCTCCTGGTGTCGGGAGGTTGGCACGCGTTTTTTTGCTACCTTAATGTAGGTTACTTACTTGTTTAAACACATTTTCTCGATGCCCTACGCAGTTAGCAACCCATTTGCACAAAAATCATACCTGCGCAGTGAGATGCGCGTGGGCTACAGAGCCCCAAAGTCGCGTCGCCTTGTAGTGTCGGGAGATTGCACGGGGTATCTCGGTACCTGAACGTGGTGGGTTTGGTGTTTAGACACGTTTTTCAGGTGCCCTAGATGGTTAGCAACCTAACTGCAAAAAATCACATTCGCACACCGAGTTGCGCCATGGCAACAGAGCCCCAAAGTATACAGTGCAATATGGCCATATCGCGCTTTGCAGCAGCAAAAATAGGCGTCGCCTCCTGGTGTCGGGAGGTTGGCACGCGTTTTTTGCTACCTTAATGCAGTTACTTACTTGTTTAAACACATTTTCTCGATGCACTACGTAGTTAGCAACCCATTTGCACAAAAATCATACCTGCGCAGTGGGATGCGCGTGGGCTACAGAGCCCCAAAGTCGCGTCGCCTTGTAGTGTCGGGAGATTTGCACGGGGTCTCTCGGTACCTGAACGTGGTGGGTTTGGTGTTTAGACACGTTTTTCAGGTGCCCTAGATGGTTAGCAACCTAACTGCAAAAAATCACATTCGCACACCGAATTGCGCCATGGCAACAGAGCCGCAAAGTATACCGTGCAATATGGCCATATCGCGCTTTGCAGCAGCAAAAATAGGCGTCGCTTCCTGGTGTCGGGAGGTTGGCACGCGTTTTTTGCTACCTTAATGTAGTTACTTACTTGTTTAAACACATTTTCTCGATGCCCTACGTAGTTAGCAACCCATTTGCACAAAAATCATACCTGCGCAGTGAGATGCGCGTGGGCTACAGAGCCCCAAAGTCGCGTCGCCTTGTAGTGTCGGGAGATTTGCACGGAGTCTCTCGGTACCTGAACGTGGTGGGTTTGGTGTTTAGACACGTTTTTCAGGTGCCCTAGATGGTTAGCAACCTAACTGCAAAAAATCACATTCGCACACCGAGTTGCGCCATGGCAACAGAGCCGCAAAGTATACCGTGCAATATGGCCATATCGCGCTTTGCAGCACCAAAAATAGGCGTCGCCTCCTGGTGTCGGGAGTTTGGCACGCGTTTTTTTGCTACCTTAATGTAGTTACTTACTTGTTTAAACACATTTTCTCGATGCCCTACGTAGTTAGCAACCCATTTGCACAAAAATCATACCTGCGCAGTGAGATGCGCGTGGGCTACAGAGCCCCAAAGTCGCGTCGCCTTGTAGTGTCGGGAGATTTGCACGGGGTCTCTCAGTACCTGAACGTGGTGGGTTTGGTGTTTAGACACGTTTTTCAGGTGCCCTAGATGGTTAGCAACCTAACTGCAAAATATCACATTCGCACACCGAGTTGCGCCATGGCAACAGAGCCGCAAAGAATACCGTGCAATATGGCCATATCGCGCTTTGCAGCAGCAAAAATAGGCGTCGCCTCCTGGTGTCGGGAGGTTGGCACGCGTTTTTTTGCTACCTTAATGTAGTTACTTACTTGTTTAAACACATTTTCTCGATGCCAGACGTAGTTAGCAACCCATTTGCACAAAAATCATACCTGCGCAGTGGGATGCGCGTGGGCTACAGAGCCCCAAAGTCGCGTCGCCTTGTAGTGTCGGGAGATTTGCAAGGGGCCTCTCGGTACCTGAACGTGGTGGGTTTGGTGTTAAGACACGTTTTTCAGGTGCCCTAGATGGTTAGCAACCTAACTGCAAAAAATCACATTCGCACACCGAGTTGCGCCGTGACAACAGAGCCGCAAAGTATACCGTGCAATATGGCCATATCGCGCTTTGCAGCAGCAAAAATAGGCGTCGCCTCCTGGTGTCGGGAGGTTGGCACGCGTTTTTTGCTACCTTAATGTAGTTACTTACTTGTTTAAACACATTTTCTCGATGCCCTACGTAGTTAGCAACCCATTTGCACAAAAATCATACCTGTGCAGTGAGATGCGCGTGGGCTACAGAGCCCCAAAGTCGCGTCGCCTTGTAGTGTCGGGAGATTTGCACGGGGTCTCTCGGTACCAGAACGAGGTGGGTTTGGTGTTTAGACACGTTTTTCAGGTTATCTAGATGGTTAGCAACCTAACTGCAAAAAATCACATTCGCACACCGAGTTGCGCCATGGCAACAGAGCCGCAACGTATACCGTGCAATATGGCCATATCGCGCTTTGCAGCAGCAAAAATAGGCGTCGCCTCCTGGTGTCGGGAGGTTGGCACGCGTTTTTTTGCTACCTTAATGTAGTTAGTTACTTGTTTAAACACATTTTCTCGATGCCCTATGTAGTTAGCAACCCATTTGCACAAAAATCATACCTGCGCAGTGAGATGCGCGTGGGCTACAGAGCCCCAAAGTCGCGTCGCCTTGTAGTGTCGGGAGATTTGCACGGGGTCTCTCGGTACCTGAACGTGGTGGGTTTGGTGTTTAGACACGTTTTTCAGGTGCCCTAGATGGTTAGCAACCTAACTGCAAAAAATCACATTCGCACACCGAGTTGCGCCATGGCAAATGAGCCGCAAAGTATACCATGCAATATGGCCATATCGCGCTTTGCAGCACCAAAAATAGGCGTCGCCTCCTGGTGTCGGGAGTTTGGCACGCGTTTTTTGCTACCTTAATGTAGTTACTTACTTGTTTAAACACATTTTTCTCGATGCCCTACGTAGTTAGCAACCCATTTGCACAAAAATCATACCTGCGCAGTGAGATGCGCGTGGGCTACAGAGCCCCAAAGTCGCGTCGCCTTGTAGTGTCGGGAGATTTGCACGGAGTCTCTCGGTACCTGAACGTGGTGGGTTTGGTGTTTAGACACGTTTTTCAGGTGCCCTAGATGGTTAGCAACCTAACTGCAAAAAATCACATTCGCACACCGAGTTGCGCCATGGCAACAGAGCCGCAAAGTATACCGTGCAATATGGCCATATCGCGCTTTGCAGCAGCAAAAATAGGCGTCGCCTCCTGGTGTCGGGAGGTTGGCACGCGTTTTTTGCTACCTTAATGTAGTTACTTACTTGTTTAAACACATTTTCTCGATGCCCTACGTAGTTAGCAACCCATTTGCACAAAAATCATACCTGCGCAGTGAGATGCGCGTGGGCTACAGAGCCCCAAAGTCGCGTCGCCTTGTAGTGTCGGGAGATTTGCACGGGGTCTCTCGGTACCTGAACGTGGTGGGTTTGGTGTTTAGACACGTTTTTCAGGTGCCCTAGATGGTTAGCAACCTAACTGCAAAAAATCACTTTCGCACACCGAGTTGCGCCATGGCAACAGAGCCGAAAAATATACCGTGCAATATGGCCATATCGCGCTTTGCAGCAGCAAAAATAGGCGTCGCCTCCTGGTGTCGGGAGGTTGGCACGCGTTTTTTGCTACCTTAATGTAGTTACTTACTTGTTTAAACACATTTTGTCGATGCCCTACGTAGTTAGCAACCCATTTGCACAAAAATCATACCTGCGCAGTGAGATGCGCGTGGGCTACAGAGCCCCAAAGTCGCGTCGCCTTGTAGTGTCGGGAGATTTGCACGGGGTCTCTCGGTACCTGAACGTGGTGGGTTTGGTGTTTAGACACTTTTTTCAGGTGCCCTAGATGGTTAGCAACCTAACTGCAAAAAAATCACATTCGCACACCGAGTTGCGCCATGGCAACAGAGCCGCAAAGTATACCGTGCAATATGGCCATATCGCGCTTTGCAGCAGCAAAAATAGGCGTCGCCTCCTGGTGTCGGGAGGTTGGCACGCGTTTTTTTGCTACCTTATTGTAGTTACTTACTTGTTTAAACACATTTTCTCGATGCCCTACGTAGTTAGCAACCCATTTGCACAAAAATCATACCTGCGCAGTGAGATGCGCGTGGGCTACAGAGCCCCAAAGTCGCGTCGCCTTGTAGTGTCGGGAGATTTGCACGGAGTCTCTCGGTACCTGAACGTGGTGGGTTTGGTGTTTAGACACGTTTTTCAGGTGCCCTAGATGGTTAGCAACCTAACTGCAAAAAATCAAATTCGCACACCGAGTTGCGCCATGGCAACAGAGCCGCAAAGAATACCGTGCAATATGGCCATATCGCGCTTTGCAGCAGCAAAAATAGGCGTCGCCTCCTGGTGTCGGGAGGTTGGCACGCGTTTTTTGCTACCTTAATGTAGTTACTTACTTGTTTAAACACATTTTCTCGATGCCAGACGTAGTTAGCAACCCATTTGCACAAAAATCATACCTGCGCAGTGGGATGCGCGTGGGCTACAAAGCCCCAAAATCGCGTCGCCTTGTAGTGTCGGGAGATTTGCAAGGGGTCTCTCGGTACCTGAACGTGGTGGGTTTGGTGTTTAGACACGTTTTTCAGGTGCCCTAGATGGTTAGCAACCTAACTGCAAAAAATCACATTCGCACACCGAGTTGCGCCGTGGCAACAGAGCCGCAAAGTATACCGTGCAATATGGCCATATCGCGCTTTGCAGCACCAAAAATAGGCGTCGCCTCCTGGTGTCGGGAGGTTGGCACGCGTTTTTTGCTACCTTAATGTAGTTACTTACTTGTTTAAACACATTTTCTCGATGCCCGACGTAGTTAGCAACCCATTTGCACAAAAATCATACCTGCGCAGTGGGATGCGCGTGGGCTACAGAGCCCCAATGTCGCGGCGCCTTGTAGTGTCGGGAGATTTGCACGGGGTCTCTCGGTACCTGAACGTGGTGGGTTTGGTGTTTAGACACGTTTTTCAGGTGCCCTAGATGGTTAGCAACCTTACTGCAAAAAATCACATTCGCACACCGAGTTGCGCCATGGCAACAGAGCCGCAAAGTATACCGTGCAATATGGCCATATCGGGCTTTGCAGCAGCAAAAATAGGCGTCGCCTCCTGGTGTCGGGAGGTTGGCACGCGTTTTTTGCTACCTTAGTGTAGTTACTTACTTGTTTAAACACATTTTCTCGATGCCCTACGTAGTTAGCAACCCATTTGCACAAAAATCATACCTGCGCAGTGAGATGCGCGTGGGCTACAGAGCCCCAAAGTCGCGTCGCCTTGTAGTGTCGGGAGATTTGCACGGGGTCTCTCGGTACCTGAACGTGGTGGGTTTGGTGTTTAGACACGTTTTTCAGGTGCCCTAGGTGGTTAGCAACCTAACTGCAAAAAATCACATTCGCACACCGAGTTGCGCCATGGCAACAGAGCCGCAAAGTATACCGTGCAATATGGCCATATCGCGCTTTGCAGCAGCAAAAATAGGCGTCGCCTCCTGGTGTCGGGAGGTTGGCACGCGTTTTTTGCTACCTTAATGTAGTTACTTACTTGTTTAAACACATTTTCTCGATGCCCTACGTAGTTAGCAACCCATTTGCACAAAAATCATACCTGCGCAGTGAGATGCGCGTGGGCTACAGAGCCCCAAAGCCGCGTCGCCTTGTAGTGTCGGGAGATTTGCACGGGGTCTCTCGGTATCTGAACGTGGTGGGTTTGGTGTTTAGACACGTTTTTCAGGTGCCCTAGATGGTTAGCAACCTAACTGCAAAAAAATCACATTCGCACACCGAGTTGCGCCATGGCAACAGAGCCGCAAAGTATACCGTGCAATATGGCCATATCGCGCTTTGCAGCAGCAAAAAAAGGCGTCGCCTCCTGGTGTCGGGAGTTTGGCACGCGTTTTTTGCTACCTTAATGTAGTTACTTACTTGTTTAAACACATTTTCTCGATGCCCTACGTAGTTAGCAACCCATTTGCACAAAAATCATACCTGCGCAGTGAGATGCGCGTGGGCTACAGAGCCCCAAAGTCGCGTCGCCTTGTAGTGTCGGGAGATTTGCACAAGGTCTCTCGGTACCTGAACGTGGCGGGTTTGGTGTTTAGACACGTTTTTCAGGTGCTCTAGATGGTTAGCAACCTAACTACAACAAATCACATTCGCACACCGAGTTGCGCCATGGCAACAGAGCCGCAATGTATACCGTGCAATATGGCCATATCGCGCTTTGCAGCAGCAAAAATAGGCGTCGCCTCCAGTTGTCGGGAGGTTGGCACGCGTTTTTTGCTACCTTAATGTAGTTACTTACTTGTTTAAACACATTTTCTCGATGCCCTACGTAGTTAGCAACCCATTTGCACAAAAATCATACCTGCGACGTGAGATGCGCGTGGGCTACAGAGCCCCAAAGTCGCGTCGCCTTGTAGTGTCGGGAGATTTGCACGGGGTCTCTCGGTACCTGTACGTGGTGGGTTTGGTGTTTAGACACGTTTTTCAGGTGCCCTAGATGGTTAGCAACCTAACTGCAAAAAAATCACATTCGCACACCGAGTTGCGCCATGGCAACAGAGCCGCAAAGTATACCGTGCAATATGGCCATATCGCGCTTTGCAGCAGCAAAAATAGGCGTCGCCTCCTGGTGTCGGGAGGTTGGCACGCGATTTTTGCTACCTTAATGTAGTTACTTACTTGTTTAAACACATTTTCTCGATGCCCTACGTAGTTAGCAACCCATTTGCACAAAAATCATACCTGCGCAGTGAGATGCGCGTGGGCTACAGAGCCCCAAAGTCGCGTCGCCTTGTAGTCTCGGGAGATTTGCACGGGGTCTCTCGGTACCTGAACGTGGTGGGTTTGGTGTTTAGACACGTTTTTCAGGTGCTCTAGATGGTTAGCAACCTAACTACAACAAATCTTAAAATTTCACGTTTTGGCGTAATTTCAGGCCGTCGTCATGGTAACTAATTATGCCGATCTTTGGTGGTAATAATTATGCCGATCTTTGGTGGTTAATTGTTTTGCATAATGGAATAATGCTTAAACAACTCATTGATATGTAAAAATATAGCACATTTGACAATTTCGCATTTTGTGATATCATGGTTACATATGAGGCCGAAATACGACCTTAAAGACCCCTAACCCCTTTGAAACACAAAATCCCCTTAAATTATGGAGGTAACATACAATGTAAAATAACGAACCAAAAACAAGTCACTTCCACTACCCGTACAGACGTCTAATGTCTTTCTGTTTTAGGATACAAAGTATGATTAAGTCATGGCAAGAACTATATACTCAAATTTTTGGATGAATACCTTTCATCTGATATCACTGTTAACGAACCAAAACAAGTCACTTCGACTACCCGTACAGACGTCTAATGTCTTTCTGTTTTAGGATACGAACTATGCTTAAGTCATGGCAAGAACTATATACACAAATTTTTGGATGAATACCTTTCATCTGATATCACTGTTTGGACTTTGAAGCACACATATAACCTAATACAAGGAATAAAAACAGATTAGGCCTATTACTTGTGGCGACTTCTAGTGTCTCTCATTTTACGTTTTTGGTACCTTTCCCTTTTTCCGGTATCCGTCCGTAAGGTCTGAGAGAGAAGCTTTTGCTTTCTTCTCATATTTAATCCGTCCTTCGAGGTATTCAGATAACGATTTATTCTCGTATACTTCGTCGCCAGTAAATATATGCTTTTCAATCCCAGAAAGAATTAGTTCTTTGGTAAAATACTGGAGCGACTTCTTTGGCTTGGCGTTATCAACCAAGTTTTTTGCAACATACCACTTTACAAACGCCCTTTGTACAGCATTCAAACGTGAATGTTTAGCCATGCTGAGATTTTTATTATATGGTAATATCATTGATTTGAGAGATGAAGGCACGTCCTTGAAATCTGTGAGGACTGAGGATCTGAAAAAAATTATAATCAGAATTAATCAATACAGTATACTCCATGATCCCAAAGGACCAGAAAATATAACAACACTAGAGGTTGGGGTATAGGTAGGGATAGGCGTAGGGGTACAGGTAGGATTGGGGTATAGGTAGAGGTAGAGATTATGGTAGATGTAGAGGTTGGATAGAGGTAGGGGTAGGGGTACAGGTAGGGGTAGGCGTAGGGGTACAGATAGGGGTAGGGGTAGAGGTACAGATAGGGGTAGGGGTACAGGTAGGGGTACAGGTAGGGGTAGGGGTAATGGTTGGGGTACAGGTACAGGTAGAGGTTGGGGTACAGGTAATGGTTGGGGTAGGGGTACAGGTAGGGATAGGGGTACAGGTAGAGGCAATGGTTTGGGTAGAGGTAAATGTTGGGTTACAGGTAGGGGTAGGGGTACAGGTAATGGTTGGGGTAGAGGTAGGGGTACAGTTACAGGTAGGGGTAGGGTTAGGGGTAGGATAGGTGTAGGGGTAGGGGTGGGGTGGGGGTAATGGTTGGAGTACAGGTAGAGGTAGAGACAAGGGTAGAGGTAGAGGTAGAGGTTGGGGTTGGGGTAGAGGTAGAGGTAGGGGTACAGGTAGAGGTAATGGTTTGGGTACAGATAGAGATAGAAGTTGGGGTACAGGTAGGGGTAGGGGTACAGGTGGAGGTAATGTTTGGAGTAGAGGTAGAGGTAGAGGTCTGCTGTTGTGACAGTTAATATACTGAAAGGATAAAGAAACGCAGGGTGACATTATTTTAATTTTCTTTTGAACGCGTTGATTAAACACATATAAAATCGGGCTAGGCACAATAGCTGACCCGGTTTGATTGGGTCTGTTCATGAGCGTCAATGGAAAGTGCAACGCCGCTCACGCACCCTAGCACAAGTTTGTTTACAGTACAATATATTGTCTCACCTCTTAGTCTTTTCTGTCCCCTTTTCTGGAGCATTTTCTGTGGATTCTCCGGAACCAACTTCATCAACCTTGGATTCGTTGACATCAGTGGATACTTCAACCTCAGACCCAAACCCAACCGCCATATGATCAACGCCATCAGGACAGGAAACGTCCAGCTCAATATTACTATTAACATCCAATCTGAAGTAAAAATCGAATAATTAACTTCTTTGAAACAGTTCTGCAAATCACATATATAGTAAACATGATACTTTTAATTGAGATTTGGCATATGAAGTTGTATTACATACCAGACTGTTTATTTACAAAGCGTGTAAATATAACATAAATAGTCCTGATTGCCGCGATATGACTAAAGATTGTTAAAAGCAGCGTAAAACAGCATGAAATCAAATCAAACCAGTATTAGGGACGGTAGTATGTCGTTATGAGTAATGATTAGATAGATAGACAGACAGACAGACAGACAGACAGACAGACAGACAGACAGACAGACAGACACACAGACAGACAGACACACAGACATAGTACTTACAGTGGATATGCTTCACACTGTTTCATCATGCTGCTGTTGGGTGTTACGTCATGGAATGAACTGCTACTGTTCGGTGTGGACGTAAAGTTCGCGCTGTTGTGTGGTACGTGATGGAATGAACTGCTACTGCTCGGTGTGCACGTATAGTTCGCGTTGTACACGTCCAAGGGAACAGTATCCAGATTGGCAATTAACCTTTCACACGTTGTTTCCGGGTTCTTTACATTGGCCAACCCAGCAAGTGCAAATGATTGTAAAGTACCTACAGCTGTGTTCCTAATTACATCCTGTAACTCATTTTCGAACTTATCAAAGCGTTCTTTTTTCAGATATCCCTGTACATTAGTTTCCAATTCAAGCATCTGCTTTCCGATTTTAGTAAAGTTATCATTTGCCACAGCAATCTCTTTTCTCAATTCAGCAAGCTTACGTTTCTGCTCTTCTCCTGTTACAGTTTCCTCCAGTTGCTTTAATTCATTTTCTTGCCTTTCGCTTTTACTCTGTAAGTTATCTAAATTATCCTTCATACTATTAACACTCGTTCTTACTTCATTTACTTCATTGTTCAATTTATCATTTTCATTTTTTACATTTATTAACAAAGTTTTATATCCTTCTTCCACAGACGACACTTTTTCTTCAAGTCCAGCAAACTTATCCAACACTTCGGCCATAGTTTGGGCCACATACTGCCTGCACTCATCGATCTCATTAGTCTCATCCTCTTCCTCAATTTCATAGACCCCATTCTTCTCATCCTGGATTTTCATTTCATTGACGTCATTCTGCTCATCCTGGTTTTCCATTTTGCCTCTTAATCTGCAATAGTAAACAGTACTAATTACATGTTTTTGCTGTTTCAGACTCAGTTAATATTTTCTTCATAGGGGTACAGGTATGGGTAAAGGGGTTAGGTTAGGGTTAGCCTAACTGCAGAAAACCACATTCGCACACCGAGTTGCGCCATGGCAACAGAGCCGCAAAGTATACCGTGCAATATGGCCATATCGCGCTTTGCAGCAGCAAAAATAGGCGTCGCCTCCTGGTGTCGGGAGGTTGGCACGCGTTTTTTGCTACCTTAATGTAGTTACTTACTTGTTTAAACACATTTTCTCGATGCCCTACGTAGTTAGCAACCCATTTGCACAAAAATCATACCTGCGCAGTGAGATGCGCGTGGGCTACAGAGCCCCAAAGCCACGTCGCCTTGTAGTGTCGGGAGATTTGCACGGGGTCTCTCGGTATCTGAACGTGGTGGGTTTGGTGTTTAGACACGTTTTTCAGGTGCCCTAGATGGTTAGCAACCTAACTGCAAAAAAATCACATTCGCACACCGAGTTGCGCCATGGCAACAGAGCCGCAAAGTATACCGTGCAATATGGCCATATCGCGCTTTGCAGCAGCAAAAAAAGGCGTCGCCTCCTGGTGTCGGGAGGTTGGCACGCGTTTTTTGCTACCTTAATGTAGTTACTTACTTGTTTAAACACATTTTCTCGATGCCCTACGTAGTTAGCAACCCATTTGCACAAAAATCATACCTGCGCAGTGAGATGCGCGTGGGCTACAGAGCCCCAAAGTCGCGTCGCCTTGTAGTGTCGGGAGATTTGCACAAGGTCTCTCGGTACCTGAACGTGGCGGGTTTGGTGTTTAGACACGTTTTTCAGGTGCTCTAGATGGTTAGCAACCTAACTACAACAAATCACATTCGCACACCGAGTTGCGCCATGGCAACAGAGCCGCAATGTATACCGTGCAATATGGCCATATCGCGCTTTGCAGCAGCAAAAATAGGCGTCGCCTCCAGTTGTCGGGAGGTTGGCACGCGTTTTTTGCTACCTTAATGTAGTTACTTACTTGTTTAAACACATTTTCTCGATGCCCTACGTAGTTAGCAACCCATTTGCACAAAAATCATACCTGCGACGTGAGATGCGCGTGGGCTACAGAGCCCCAAAGTCGCGGCGCCTTGTAGTGTCGGGAGATTTGCACGGGGTCTCTCGGTACCTGTACGTGGTGGGTTTGGTGTTTAGACACGTTTTTCAGGTGCCCTAGATGGTTAGCAACCTAACTGCAAAAAAATCACATTCGCACACCGAGTTGCGCCATGGCAACAGAGCCGCAAAGTATACCGTGCAATATGGCCATATCGCGCTTTGCAGCAGCAAAAATAGGCGTCGCCTCCTGGTGTCGGGAGGTTGGCACGCGATTTTTGCTACCTTAATGTAGTTACTTACTTGTTTAAACACATTTTCTCGATGCCCTACGTAGTTAGCAACCCATTTGCACAAAAATCATACCTGCGCAGTGAGATGCGCGTGGGCTACAGAGCCCCAAAGTCGCGTCGCCTTGTAGTCTCGGGAGATTTGCACGGGGTCTCTCGGTACCTGAACGTGGTGGGTTTGGTGTTTAGACACGTTTTTCAGGTGCTCTAGATGGTTAGCAACCTAACTACAACAAATCTTAAAATTTCACGTTTTGGCGTAATTTCAGGCCGTCGTCATGGTAACTAATTATGCCGATCTTTGGTGGTAATAATTATGCCGATCTTTGGTGGTTAATTGTTTTGCATAATGGAATAATGCTTAAACAACTCATTGATATGTAAAAATATAGCACATTTGACAATTTCGCATTTTGTGATATCATGGTTACATATGAGGCCGAAATACGACCTTAAAGACCCCTAACCCCTTTGAAACACAAAATCCCCTTAAATTATGGAGGTAACATACAATGTAAAATAACGAACCAAAAACAAGTCACTTCCACTACCCGTACAGACGTCTAATGTCTTTCTGTTTTAGGATACAAAGTATGATTAAGTCATGGCAAGAACTATATACTCAAATTTTTGGATGAATACCTTTCATCTGATATCACTGTTAACGAACCAAAACAAGTCACTTCGACTACCCGTACAGACGTCTAATGTCTTTCTGTTTTAGGATACGAACTATGCTTAAGTCATGGCAAGAACTATATACACAAATTTTTGGATGAATACCTTTCATCTGATATCACTGTTTGGACTTTGAAGCACACATATAACCTAATACAGGGCTGAAAATTAGCGGTCGCCCAGTCGCCCATGGCGACCTTATTTTCGTATGGACCACCTAAAATTTCGAAATGGTCGTCCAGCCGGCGACTGAAAACGGGCCGTAGATTAAACGCAATTATCCGCAATATTAACGCGTCAGATCCGAAAAGGACGCATAGGAACAGATAAGCTGCGTAAATACGCAATTAAAAATCTCAAAAACCCTATAAGAATTGCGTATCATAACCCAATTAAAAACTCCTTTACTCATAAAGTCTCGAAATCGCCGCGTATCGAACGTAAATAAGAAATCGAAACTGGTCAGATAAGAGATGCGAAAAATGATACTTCACGCGACAATTACATGCCAATTACATCTCATTAAAACCCAATTGTCGTTCACACGCTATGAGATTAACTCGCCGACATAAGTATGCACAAGGATGTCACAAAATCGATAATAAAGTCGCCGAGTTATGATTACACGCTCGATAACATCTGTATATACCTTTACCTATACACGTCAGAGTACATTGGAAATAGCGCATATATATATATTAATTGTTTGCAGCAATTAAATCAATATTAATCCTTTGTTTGAGGACAAATATGTGTTTGCAGTTTGAGCGGAAATTGAGGTAAACATTTTAAGATGTGTGTCGGCATTTTTTCACACTTTCTTTGTCGATGTTTGATAGCGTAACAATGACATAATTGCAATGTCTCATTATGTAATCATAGAGTCTAATATAAATTAATCGTCATGAAAAATGTATTCTTAAAACAAGCGTGACCTAATTTTTCAAATTGTATTATATATAAAACTTTATAAAATGATATCGGCGATCCCAGGAAGTCATTTTTTCTTTGTTAAAATTATCGCCGATAATTGTCAATAACACCGTCTTGTGTAATTTAATTTTATAGTGTTTTGTATTATTTTACAACAAAAATATTTTATTATATGTAATTTAGTATTGTATTTCATAAAAATAAAATCCCTTCAATCATGATGACTTATTGTCATATATTTTCACGACCCACGCTATCGCAAATTAAGTAACACATTCTTAAATCTTCATTATTAATGTAATAAGCTTATTATTTTTCATTTGTTTTTCTTAATTTAGCAAACAATGCCCCAGGAACCGACAAATTCGAACTTGCGTTCCCGTTTTCTGGTGTTCATTGTTGAAACAAATGTCAAAATGCCAGACATATTTTTACTTGCCAACATTAGTTTCGGTGTAATTTTAAAAATGAAGCATAATTATATGTTTTTTTTAAATTTAATTAAAATACTGAAGAAGCTATCATAACTATACTGTGTTTATCATAATCATTATGTAATTATGGTAATCAATGACAAAGAGTTAGAATAACCAAAAGTTAGTTGAATTAAACAGTTAGTTGATTAATCAGCATTTCAAATAACCAAATAACTGACAAATTGTTATTTGATACAGAAAAGTCATTTTCAAATCAAGTCATTATTTTGTAGATTTTTCCACTCCTTTGAACTATATTCTGGTGAGATCTTTGAAACATTTTCCTGCGATGTTCTCTGTCTGCTTGGTCAAAGCAAGATTCTTCCAAACAAAACAGCAAGCGTTGAAAGGGTTTTCAGCATTATGAATTCCATGTGAACTGTTTTATGCAATAGGATGGGACTGTCTCTTTTGGATCCTCTAAAGATGATATGTTGTCATTCTAAGTCATTAGACTATAACCAGCTTGAAGCTGTTGTTAATTGCTTAAAAAACATGCATCTAATAGTAAGAGTCTGGAAGATCTTGCTTTGTAAAGTTCTGACAATCAAATTTAATGGAGAATAAAAACTGAAGTCAAAGTTTTGAATGCTATTGTTACCGATTGGCTTGACATTATATTTTCCCAATTTAAAACCAAAATGCCGATAAAATTCCCAATTCTAGGGGTATGGGTCATATTCCCAAAATTGTGAAAAAGCACTGGTGTTTGCTGTCCTAGTTACAATATCTTCAATAAATATTTATAAGTATATTTGAGCATACCTAGTTCCATGTTTTTTATTAGTACTCAATTTATCGTCATATAAATGGAAAATACTCAATCCAGTGAAATATCTTGGAGTAAAAAAAAATTACGCACTCTATTGGAAATGGCATAACTCAATTGTCTGGAAAACTGGGAGTAAATACCCAATACACCCCAAACCTTATCTGTTCCTCTGCGGGACGGGTTTTAACACTAACAACATGGCGGCGCCCTTTTGTCAACTTTAAACGTAGAATATGTGGCATTTTATCGATGGTGTTAACGAGCCGAAGACAGTACAAATTGATCATATGTTCTATGGATTCGCTTGCACCTTAATTTTGACAGTTTTACAAAAAAAAAAATATTTTTATTCCCTCGCTCGCTCATAAAAATTTGGTCAAAGTGCTATTATAAAGCAACTGAATAAAGATTTTTTTGAATATTTTTCTTCGCTGGCTCGACCAATTTTTTTCTGAAAAAATCCGTAGAACACATCATCAACTTGTTGTGGCTTAACATACTTTCACAAAGGAATGTGTTTGGACAGTCCAAATGTTCAGTGGGTATTGTAAATCCGATTTTACATGGTTAGGGTAAATGGCAAGTTTTGAGTCTATAAATTCATGCAAGTACTCCTTTCGTTTGCATTTCACATAGAGGTTTTGATTTTCATTCATGATACTCATCATACTTTGCCTCAGTGTACTGAATATTTGTATGAAAGTCAATTTTAGGGAAAATGCATGTAAATCTGGAACATAATTTGCATGTTGTACTGCAAAAAGTGGTGGACCACTAAAAAAATTTCTGGGCCACCAAGATTTCACAGTCAGTGGTCCAGCTGGCCACCAAGCAAAACTGGTTAGTATTTAGCCCTGTAATACAAGGAATAAAAACAGATTAGGCCTATTACTTGTGGCGACTTCTAGTGTCTCTCATTTTACGTTTTTGGTACCTTTCCCTTTTTCCGGTATCCGTCCGTAAGGTCTGAGAGAGAAGCTTTTGCTTTCTTCTCATATTTAATCCGTCCTTCGAGGTATTCAGATAACGATTTATTCTCGTATACTTCGTCGCCAGTAAATATATGCTTTTCAATCCCAGAAAGAATTAGTTCTTTGGTAAAATACTGGAGCGACTTCTTTGGCTTGGCGTTATCAACCAAGTTTTTTGCAACATACCACTTTACAAACGCCCTTTGTACAGCATTCAAACGTGAATGTTTAGCCATGCTGAGATTTTTATTATATGGTAATATCATTGATTTGAGAGATGAAGGCACGTCCTTGAAATCTGTGAGGACTGAGGATCTGAAAAAAATTATAATCAGAATTAATCAATACAGTATACTCCATGATCCCAAAGGACCAGAAAATATAACAACACTAGAGGTTGGGGTATAGGTAGGGATAGGCGTAAGGGTACAGGTAGGATTGGGGTATAGGTAGAGGTAGAGATTATGGTAGATGTAGAGGTTGGATAGAGGTAGGGGTAGGGGTACAGGTAGGGGTAGGCGTAGGGGTACAGATAGGGGTAGGGGTAGAGGTACAGATAGGGGTAGGGGTACAGGTAGGGGTACAGGTAGGGGTAGGGGTAATGGTTGGGGTACAGGTACAGGTAGAGGTTGGGGTACAGGTAATGGTTGGGGTAGGGGTACAGGTAGGGATAGGGGTACAGGTAGAGGCAATGGTTTGGGTAGAGGTAAATGTTGGGTTACAGGTAGGGGTAGGGGTACAGGTAATGGTTGGGGTAGAGGTAGGGGTACAGTTACAGGTAGGGGTAGGGTTAGGGGTAGGATAGGTGTAGGGGTAGGGGTGGGGTGGGGGTAATGGTTGGAGTACAGGTAGAGGTAGAGACAAGGGTAGAGGTAGAGGTAGAGGTTGGGGTTGGGGTAGAGGTAGGGGTAGGGGTACAGGTAGAGGTAATGGTTTGGGTACAGATAGAGATAGAAGTTGGGGTACAGGTAGGGGTAGGGGTACAGGTGGAGGTAATGTTTGGAGTAGAGGTAGAGGTAGAGGTCTGCTGTTGTGACAGTTAATATACTGAAAGGATAAAGAAACGCAGGGTGACATTATTTTAATTTTCTTTTGAACGCGTTGATTAAACACATATAAAATCGGGCTAGGCACAATAGCTGACCCGGTTTGATTGGGTCTGTTCATGAGCGTCAATGGAAAGTGCAACGCCGCTCACGCACCCTAGCACAAGTTTGTTTACAGTACAATATATTGTCTCACCTCTTAGTCTTTTCTGTCCCCTTTTCTGGAGCCTTTTCTGTGGATTCTCCGGAACCAACTTCATCAACCTTGGATTCGTTGACATCAGTGGATACTTCAACCTCAGACCCAAACCCAACCGCCATATGATCAACGCCATCAGGACAGGAAACGTCCAGCTCAATATTACTATTAACATCCAATCTGAAGTAAAAATCGAATAATTAACTTCTTTGAAACAGTTCTGCAAATCACATATATAGTAAACATGATACTTTTAATTGAGATTTGGCATATGAAGTTGTATTACATACCAGACTGTTTATTTACAAAGCGTGTAAATATAACATAAATAGTCCTGATTGCCGCGATATGACTAAAGATTGTTAAAAGCAGCGTAAAACAGCATGAAATCAAATCAAACCAGTATTAGGGACGGTAGTATGTCGTTATGAGTAATGATTAGATAGATAGACAGACAGACAGACAGACAGACAGACAGACAGACAGACAGACAGGCAGACAGACAGACAGACACACAGACAGACACACAGACAGACACACAGACATAGTACTTACAGTGGATATGCTTCACACTGTTTCATCATGCTGCTGTTGGGTGTTACGTCATGGAATGAACTGCTACTGTTCGGTGTGGACGTAAAGTTCGCGCTGTTGTGTGGTACGTGATGGAATGAACTGCTACTGCTCGGTGTGCACGTATAGTTCGCGTTGTACACGTCCAAGGGAACAGTATCCAGATTGGCAATTAACCTTTCACACGTTGTTTCCGGGTTCTTTACATTGGCCAACCCAGCAAGTGCAAATGATTGTAAAGTACCTACAGCTGTGTTCCTAATTACATCCTGTAACTCATTTTCGAACTTATCAAAGCGTTCTTTTTTCAGATATCCCTGTACATTAGTTTCCAATTCAAGCATCTGCTTTCCGATTTTAGTAAAGTTATCATTTGCCACAGCAATCTCTTTTCTCAATTCAGCAAGCTTACGTTTCTGCTCTTCTCCTGTTACAGTTTCCTCCAGTTGCTTTAATTCATTTTCTTGCCTTTCGCTTTTACTCTGTAAGTTATCTAAATTATCCTTCATACTATTAACACTCGTTCTTACTTCATTTACTTCATTGTTCAATTTATCATTTTCATTTTTTACATTTATTAACAAAGTTTTATATCCTTCTTCCACAGACGACACTTTTTCTTCAAGTCCAGCAAACTTATCCAACACTTCGGCCATAGTTTGGGCCACATACTGCCTGCACTCATCGATCTCATTAGTCTCATCCTCTTCCTCAATTTCATAGACCCCATTCTTCTCATCCTGGATTTTCATTTCATTGACGTCATTCTGCTCATCCTGGTTTTCCATTTTGCCTCTTAATCTGCAATAGTAAACAGTACTAATTACATGTTTTTGCTGTTTCAGACTCAGTTAATATTTTCTTCATAGGGGTACAGGTATGGGTAAAGGGGTTAGGTTAGGGTTAGCCTAACTGCAGAAAACCACATTCGCACACCGAGTTGCGCCATGGCAACAGAGCCGCAAAGTATACCGTGCAATATGGCCATATCGCGCTTTGCAGCAGCAAAAATAGGCGTCGCCTCCTGGTGTCGGGAGGTTGGCACGCGTTTTTTGCTACCTTAATGTAGTTACTTACTTGTTTAAACACATTTTCTCGATGCCCTACGTAGTTAGCAACCCATTTGCACAAAAATCATACCTGCGCAGTGAGATGCGCGTGGGCTACAGAGCCCCAAAGCCGCGTCGCCTTGTAGTGTCGGGAGATTTGCACGGGGTCTCTCGGTATCTGAACGTGGTGGGTTTGGTGTTTAGACACGTTTTTCAGGTGCCCTAGATGGTTAGCAACCTAACTGCAAAAAAATCACATTCGCACACCGAGTTGCGCCATGGCAACAGAGCCGCAAAGTATACCGTGCAATATGGCCATATCGCGCTTTGCAGCAGCAAAAAAAGGCGTCGCCTCCTGGTGTCGGGAGGTTGGCACGCGTTTTTTGCTACCTTAATGTAGTTACTTACTTGTTTAAACACATTTTCTCGATGCCCTACGTAGTTAGCAACCCATTTGCACAAAAATCATACCTGCGCAGTGAGATGCGCGTGGGCTACAGAGCCCCAAAGTCGCGTCGCCTTGTAGTGTCGGGAGATTTGCACAAGGTCTCTCGGTACCTGAACGTGGCGGGTTTGGTGTTTAGACACGTTTTTCAGGTGCTCTAGATGGTTAGCAACCTAACTACAACAAATCACATTCGCACACCGAGTTGCGCCATGGCAACAGAGCCGCAATGTATACCGTGCAATATGGCCATATCGCGCTTTGCAGCAGCAAAAATAGGCGTCGCCTCCAGTTGTCGGGAGGTTGGCACGCGTTTTTTGCTACCTTAATGTAGTTACTTACTTGTTTAAACACATTTTCTCGATGCCCTACGTAGTTAGCAACCCATTTGCACAAAAATCATACCTGCGACGTGAGATGCGCGTGGGCTACAGAGCCCCAAAGTCGCGTCGCCTTGTAGTGTCGGGAGATTTGCACGGGGTCTCTCGGTACCTGTACGTGGTGGGTTTGGTGTTTAGACACGTTTTTCAGGTGCCCTAGATGGTTAGCAACCTAACTGCAAAAAAATCACATTCGCACACCGAGTTGCGCCATGGCAACAGAGCCGCAAAGTATACCGTGCAATATGGCCATATCGCGCTTTGCAGCAGCAAAAATAGGCGTCGCCTCCTGGTGTCGGGAGGTTGGCACGCGATTTTTGCTACCTTAATGTAGTTACTTACTTGTTTAAACACATTTTCTCGATGCCCTACGTAGTTAGCAACCCATTTGCACAAAAATCATACCTGCGCAGTGAGATGCGCGTGGGCTACAGAGCCCCAAAGTCGCGTCGCCTTGTAGTCTCGGGAGATTTGCACGGGGTCTCTCGGTACCTGAACGTGGTGGGTTTGGTGTTTAGACACGTTTTTCAGGTGCTCTAGATGGTTAGCAACCTAACTACAACAAATCTTAAAATTTCACGTTTTGGCGTAATTTCAGGCCGTCGTCATGGTAACTAATTATGCCGATCTTTGGTGGTAATAATTATGCCGATCTTTGGTGGTTAATTGTTTTGCATAATGGAATAATGCTTAAACAACTCATTGATATGTAAAAATATAGCACATTTGACAATTTCGCATTTTGTGATATCATGGTTACATATGAGGCCGAAATACGACCTTAAAGACCCCTAACCCCTTTGAAACACAAAATCCCCTTAAATTATGGAGGTAACATACAATGTAAAATAACGAACCAAAAACAAGTCACTTCCACTACCCGTACAGACGTCTAATGTCTTTCTGTTTTAGGATACAAAGTATGATTAAGTCATGGCAAGAACTATATACTCAAATTTTTGGATGAATACCTTTCATCTGATATCACTGTTAACGAACCAAAACAAGTCACTTCGACTACCCGTACAGACGTCTAATGTCTTTCTGTTTTAGGATACGAACTATGCTTAAGTCATGGCAAGAACTATATACACAAATTTTTGGATGAATACCTTTCATCTGATATCACTGTTTGGACTTTGAAGCACACATATAACCTAATACAAGGAATAAAAACAGATTAGGCCTATTACTTGTGGCGACTTCTAGTGTCTCTCATTTTACGTTTTTGGTACCTTTCCCTTTTTCCGGTATCCGTCCGTAAGGTCTGAGAGAGAAGCTTTTGCTTTCTTCTCATATTTAATCCGTCCTTCGAGGTATTCAGATAACGATTTATTCTCGTATACTTCGTCGCCAGTAAATATATGCTTTTCAATCCCAGAAAGAATTAGTTCTTTGGTAAAATACTGGAGCGACTTCTTTGGCTTGGCGTTATCAACCAAGTTTTTTGCAACATACCACTTTACAAACGCCCTTTGTACAGCATTCAAACGTGAATGTTTAGCCATGCTGAGATTTTTATTATATGGTAATATCATTGATTTGAGAGATGAAGGCACGTCCTTGAAATCTGTGAGGACTGAGGATCTGAAAAAAATTATAATCAGAATTAATCAATACAGTATACTCCATGATCCCAAAGGACCAGAAAATATAACAACACTAGAGGTTGGGGTATAGGTAGGGATAGGCGTAGGGGTACAGGTAGGATTGGGGTATAGGTAGAGGTAGAGATTATGGTAGATGTAGAGGTTGGATAGAGGTAGGGGTAGGGGTACAGGTAGGGGTAGGCGTAGGGGTACAGATAGGGGTAGGGGTAGAGGTACAGATAGGGGTAGGGGTACAGGTAGGGGTACAGGTAGGGGTAGGGGTAATGGTTGGGGTACAGGTACAGGTAGAGGTTGGGGTACAGGTAATGGTTGGGGTAGGGGTACAGGTAGGGATAGGGGTACAGGTAGAGGCAATGGTTTGGGTAGAGGTAAATGTTGGGTTACAGGTAGGGGTAGGGGTACAGGTAATGGTTGGGGTAGAGGTAGGGGTACAGTTACAGGTAGGGGTAGGGTTAGGGGTAGGATAGGTGTAGGGGTAGGGGTGGGGTGGGGGTAATGGTTGGAGTACAGGTAGAGGTAGAGACAAGGGTAGAGGTAGAGGTAGAGGTTGGGGTTGGGGTAGAGGTAGAGGTAGGGGTACAGGTAGAGGTAATGGTTTGGGTACAGATAGAGATAGAAGTTGGGGTACAGGTAGGGGTAGGGGTACAGGTGGAGGTAATGTTTGGAGTAGAGGTAGAGGTAGAGGTCTGCTGTTGTGACAGTTAATATACTGAAAGGATAAAGAAACGCAGGGTGACATTATTTTAATTTTCTTTTGAACGCGTTGATTAAACACATATAAAATCGGGCTAGGCACAATAGCTGACCCGGTTTGATTGGGTCTGTTCATGAGCGTCAATGGAAAGTGCAACGCCGCTCACGCACCCTAGCACAAGTTTGTTTACAGTACAATATATTGTCTCACCTCTTAGTCTTTTCTGTCCCCTTTTCTGGAGCCTTTTCTGTGGATTCTCCGGAACCAACTTCATCAACCTTGGATTCGTTGACATCAGTGGATACTTCAACCTCAGACCCAAACCCAACCGCCATATGATCAACGCCATCAGGACAGGAAACGTCCAGCTCAATATTACTATTAACATCCAATCTGAAGTAAAAATCGAATAATTAACTTCTTTGAAACAGTTCTGCAAATCACATATATAGTAAACATGATACTTTTAATTGAGATTTGGCATATGAAGTTGTATTACATACCAGACTGTTTATTTACAAAGCGTGTAAATATAACATAAATAGTCCTGATTGCCGCGATATGACTAAAGATTGTTAAAAGCAGCGTAAAACAGCATGAAATCAAATCAAACCAGTATTAGGGACGGTAGTATGTCGTTATGAGTAATGATTAGATAGACAGACAGACAGACAGACAGACAGACAGACAGACAGACAGACAGACAGACAGACAGACAGACAGGCAGACACACAGACAGACACACAGACAGACACACAGACATAGTACTTACAGTGGATATGCTTCACACTGTTTCATCATGCTGCTGTTGGGTGTTACGTCATGGAATGAACTGCTACTGTTCGGTGTGGACGTAAAGTTCGCGCTGTTGTGTGGTACGTGATGGAATGAACTGCTACTGCTCGGTGTGCACGTATAGTTCGCGTTGTACACGTCCAAGGGAACAGTATCCAGATTGGCAATTAACCTTTCACACGTTGTTTCCGGGTTCTTTACATTGGCCAACCCAGCAAGTGCAAATGATTGTAAAGTACCTACAGCTGTGTTCCTAATTACATCCTGTAACTCATTTTCGAACTTATCAAAGCGTTCTTTTTTCAGATATCCCTGTACATTAGTTTCCAATTCAAGCATCTGCTTTCCGATTTTAGTAAAGTTATCATTTGCCACAGCAATCTCTTTTCTCAATTCAGCAAGCTTACGTTTCTGCTCTTCTCCTGTTACAGTTTCCTCCAGTTGCTTTAATTCATTTTCTTGCCTTTCGCTTTTACTCTGTAAGTTATCTAAATTATCCTTCATACTATTAACACTCGTTCTTACTTCATTTACTTCATTGTTCAATTTATCATTTTCATTTTTTACATTTATTAACAAAGTTTTATATCCTTCTTCCACAGACGACACTTTTTCTTCAAGTCCAGCAAACTTATCCAACACTTCGGCCATAGTTTGGGCCACATACTGCCTGCACTCATCGATCTCATTAGTCTCATCCTCTTCCTCAATTTCATAGACCCCATTCTTCTCATCCTGGATTTTCATTTCATTGACGTCATTCTGCTCATCCTGGTTTTCCATTTTGCCTCTTAATCTGCAATAGTAAACAGTACTAATTACATGTTTTTGCTGTTTCAGACTCAGTTAATATTTTCTTCATAGGGGTACAGGTATGGGTAAAGGGGTTAGGTTAGGGTTAGCCTAACTGCAGAAAACCACATTCGCACACCGAGTTGCGCCATGGCAACAGAGCCGCAAAGTATACCGTGCAATATGGCCATATCGCGCTTTGCAGCAGCAAAAATAGGCGTCGCCTCCTGGTGTCGGGAGGTTGGCACGCGTTTTTTGCTACCTTAATGTAGTTACTTACTTGTTTAAACACATTTTCTCGATGAGTTAGCAACCCATTTGCACAAAAATCATACCTGCGCAGTGAGATGCGCGTGGGCTACAGAGCCCCAAAGCCGCGTCGCCTTGTAGTGTCGGGAGATTTGCACGGGGTCTCTCGGTATCTGAACGTGGTGGGTTTGGTGTTTAGACACGTTTTTCAGGTGCCCTAGATGGTTAGCAACCTAACTGCAAAAAAATCACATTCGCACACCGAGTTGCGCCATGGCAACAGAGCCGCAAAGTATACCGTGCAATATGGCCATATCGCGCTTTGCAGCAGCAAAAAAAGGCGTCGCCTCCTGGTGTCGGGAGGTTGGCACGCGTTTTTTGCTACCTTAATGTAGTTACTTACTTGTTTAAACACATTTTCTCGATGCCCTACGTAGTTAGCAACCCATTTGCACAAAAATCATACCTGCGCAGTGAGATGCGCGTGGGCTACAGAGCCCCAAAGTCGCGTCGCCTTGTAGTGTCGGGAGATTTGCACAAGGTCTCTCGGTACCTGAACGTGGCGGGTTTGGTGTTTAGACACGTTTTTCAGGTGCTCTAGATGGTTAGCAACCTAACTACAACAAATCACATTCGCACACCGAGTTGCGCCATGGCAACAGAGCCGCAATGTATACCGTGCAATATGGCCATATCGCGCTTTGCAGCAGCAAAAATAGGCGTCGCCTCCAGTTGTCGGGAGGTTGGCACGCGTTTTTTGCTACCTTAATGTAGTTACTTACTTGTTTAAACACATTTTCTCGATGCCCTACGTAGTTAGCAACCCATTTGCACAAAAATCATACCTGCGACGTGAGATGCGCGTGGGCTACAGAGCCCCAAAGTCGCGGCGCCTTGTAGTGTCGGGAGATTTGCACGGGGTCTCTCGGTACCTGTACGTGGTGGGTTTGGTGTTTAGACACGTTTTTCAGGTGCCCTAGATGGTTAGCAACCTAACTGCAAAAAAATCACATTCGCACACCGAGTTGCGCCATGGCAACAGAGCCGCAAAGTATACCGTGCAATATGGCCATATCGCGCTTTGCAGCAGCAAAAATAGGCGTCGCCTCCTGGTGTCGGGAGGTTGGCACGCGATTTTTGCTACCTTAATGTAGTTACTTACTTGTTTAAACACATTTTCTCGATGCCCTACGTAGTTAGCAACCCATTTGCACAAAAATCATACCTGCGCAGTGAGATGCGCGTGGGCTACAGAGCCCCAAAGTCGCGTCGCCTTGTAGTCTCGGGAGATTTGCACGGGGTCTCTCGGTACCTGAACGTGGTGGGTTTGGTGTTTAGACACGTTTTTCAGGTGCTCTAGATGGTTAGCAACCTAACTACAACAAATCTTAAAATTTCACGTTTTGGCGTAATTTCAGGCCGTCGTCATGGTAACTAATTATGCCGATCTTTGGTGGTAATAATTATGCCGATCTTTGGTGGTTAATTGTTTTGCATAATGGAATAATGCTTAAACAACTCATTGATATGTAAAAATATAGCACATTTGACAATTTCGCATTTTGTGATATCATGGTTACATATGAGGCCGAAATACGACCTTAAAGACCCCTAACCCCTTTGAAACACAAAATCCCCTTAAATTATGGAGGTAACATACAATGTAAAATAACGAACCAAAAACAAGTCACTTCCACTACCCGTACAGACGTCTAATGTCTTTCTGTTTTAGGATACAAAGTATGATTAAGTCATGGCAAGAACTATATACTCAAATTTTTGGATGAATACCTTTCATCTGATATCACTGTTAACGAACCAAAACAAGTCACTTCGACTACCCGTACAGACGTCTAATGTCTTTCTGTTTTAGGATACGAACTATGCTTAAGTCATGGCAAGAACTATATACACAAATTTTTGGATGAATACCTTTCATCTGATATCACTGTTCGGACTTTGAAGCACACATATAACCTAATACAAGGAATAAAAACAGATTAGGCCTATTACTTGTGGCGACTTCTAGTGTCTCTCATTTTACGTTTTTGGTACCTTTCCCTTTTTCCGGTATCCGTCCGTAAGGTCTGAGAGAGAAGCTTTTGCTTTCTTCTCATATTTAATCCGTCCTTCGAGGTATTCAGATAACGATTTATTCTCGTATACTTCGTCGCCAGTAAATATATGCTTTTCAATCCCAGAAAGAATTAGTTCTTTGGTAAAATACTGGAGCGACTTCTTTGGCTTGGCGTTATCAACCAAGTTTTTTGCAACATACCACTTTACAAACGCCCTTTGTACAGCATTCAAACGTGAATGTTTAGCCATGCTGAGATTTTTATTATATGGTAATATCATTGATTTGAGAGATGAAGGCACGTCCTTGAAATCTGTGAGGACTGAGGATCTGAAAAAAATTATAATCAGAATTAATCAATACAGTATACTCCATGATCCCAAAGGACCAGAAAATATAACAACACTAGAGGTTGGGGTATAGGTAGGGATAGGCGTAGGGGTACAGGTAGGATTGGGGTATAGGTAGAGGTAGAGATTATGGTAGATGTAGAGGTTGGATAGAGGTAGGGGTAGGGGTACAGGTAGGGGTAGGCGTAGGGGTACAGATAGGGGTAGGGGTAGAGGTACAGATAGGGGTAGGGGTACAGGTAGGGGTACAGGTAGGGGTAGGGGTAATGGTTGGGGTACAGGTACAGGTAGAGGTTGGGGTACAGGTAATGGTTGGGGTAGGGGTACAGGTAGGGATAGGGGTACAGGTAGAGGCAATGGTTTGGGTAGAGGTAAATGTTGGGTTACAGGTAGGGGTAGGGGTACAGGTAATGGTTGGGGTAGAGGTAGGGGTACAGGTACAGGTAGGGGTAGGGTTAGGGGTAGGATAGGTGTAGGGGTAGGGGTGGGGTGGGGGTAATGGTTGGAGTACAGGTAGAGGTAGAGACAAGGGTAGAGGTAGAGGTAGAGGTTGGGGTTGGGGTAGAGGTAGAGGTAGGGGTACAGGTAGAGGTAATGGTTTGGGTACAGATAGAGATAGAAGTTGGGGTACAGGTAGGGGTAGGGGTACAGGTGGAGGTAATGTTTGGAGTAGAGGTAGAGGTAGAGGTCTGCTGTTGTGACAGTTAATATACTGAAAGGATAAAGAAACGCAGGGTGACATTATTTTAATTTTCTTTTGAACGCGTTGATTAAACACATATAAAATCGGGCTAGGCACAATAGCTGACCCGGTTTGATTGGGTCTGTTCATGAGCGTCAATGGAAAGTGCAACGCCGCTCACGCACCCTAGCACAAGTTTGTTTACAGTACAATATATTGTCTCACCTCTTAGTCTTTTCTGTCCCCTTTTCTGGAGCCTTTTCTGTGGATTCTCCGGAACCAACTTCATCAACCTTGGATTCGTTGACATCAGTGGATACTTCAACCTCAGACCCAAACCCAACCGCCATATGATCAACGCCATCAGGACAGGAAACGTCCAGCTCAATATTACTATTAACATCCAATCTGAAGTAAAAATCGAATAATTAACTTCTTTGAAACAGTTCTGCAAATCACATATATAGTAAACATGATACTTTTAATTGAGATTTGGCATATGAAGTTGTATTACATACCAGACTGTTTATTTACAAAGCGTGTAAATATAACATAAATAGTCCTGATTGCCGCGATATGACTAAAGATTGTTAAAAGCAGCGTAAAACAGCATGAAATCAAATCAAACCAGTATTAGGGACGGTAGTATGTCGTTATGAGTAATGATTAGATAGATAGACAGACAGACAGACAGACAGACAGACAGACAGACAGACAGACAGACAGACAGACAGACAGACAGACAGACAGACAGACAGGCAGGCAGACAGACAGACAGACACACAGACAGACACACAGACAGACACACAGACATAGTACTTACAGTGGATATGCTTCACACTGTTTCATCATGCTGCTGTTGGGTGTTACGTCATGGAATGAACTGCTACTGTTCGGTGTGGACGTAAAGTTCGCGCTGTTGTGTGGTACGTGATGGAATGAACTGCTACTGCTCGGTGTGCACGTATAGTTCGCGTTGTACACGTCCAAGGGAACAGTATCCAGATTGGCAATTAACCTTTCACACGTTGTTTCCGGGTTCTTTACATTGGCCAACCCAGCAAGTGCAAATGATTGTAAAGTACCTACAGCTGTGTTCCTAATTACATCCTGTAACTCATTTTCGAACTTATCAAAGCGTTCTTTTTTCAGATATCCCTGTACATTAGTTTCCAATTCAAGCATCTGCTTTCCGATTTTAGTAAAGTTATCATTTGCCACAGCAATCTCTTTTCTCAATTCAGCAAGCTTACGTTTCTGCTCTTCTCCTGTTACAGTTTCCTCCAGTTGCTTTAATTCATTTTCTTGCCTTTCGCTTTTACTCTGTAAGTTATCTAAATTATCCTTCATACTATTAACACTCGTTCTTACTTCATTTACTTCATTGTTCAATTTATCATTTTCATTTTTTACATTTATTAACAAAGTTTTATATCCTTCTTCCACAGACGACACTTTTTCTTCAAGTCCAGCAAACTTATCCAACACTTCGGCCATAGTTTGGGCCACATACTGCCTGCACTCATCGATCTCATTAGTCTAATCCTCTTCCTCAATTTCATAGACCCCATTCTTCTCATCCTGGATTTTCATTTCATTGACGTCATTCTGCTCATCCTGGTTTTCCATTTTGCCTCTTAATCTGCAATAGTAAACAGTACTAATTACATGTTTTTGCTGTTTCAGACTCAGTTAATATTTTCTTCATAGGGGTACAGGTATGGGTAAAGGGGTTAGGTTAGGGTTAGCCTAACTGCAGAAAACCACATTCGCACACCGAGTTGCGCCATGGCAACAGAGCCGCAAAGTATACCGTGCAATATGGCCATATCGCGCTTTGCAGCAGCAAAAATAGGCGTCGCCTCCTGGTGTCGGGAGGTTGGCACGCGTTTTTTGCTACCTTAATGTAGTTACTTACTTGTTTAAACACATTTTCTCGATGCCCTACGTAGTTAGCAACCCATTTGCACAAAAATCATACCTGCGCAGTGAGATGCGCGTGGGCTACAGAGCCCCAAAGCCGCGTCGCCTTGTAGTGTCGGGAGATTTGCACGGGGTCTCTCGGTATCTGAACGTGGTGGGTTTGGTGTTTAGACACGTTTTTCAGGTGCCCTAGATGGTTAGCAACCTAACTGCAAAAAAATCACATTCGCACACCGAGTTGCGCCATGGCAACAGAGCCGCAAAGTATACCGTGCAATATGGCCATATCGCGCTTTGCAGCAGCAAAAAAAGGCGTCGCCTCCTGGTGTCGGGAGGTTGGCACGCGTTTTTTGCTACCTTAATGTAGTTACTTACTTGTTTAAACACATTTTCTCGATGCCCTACGTAGTTAGCAACCCATTTGCACAAAAATCATACCTGCGCAGTGAGATGCGCGTGGGCTACAGAGCCCCAAAGTCGCGTCGCCTTGTAGTGTCGGGAGATTTGCACAAGGTCTCTCGGTACCTGAACGTGGCGGGTTTGGTGTTTAGACACGTTTTTCAGGTGCTCTAGATGGTTAGCAACCTAACTACAACAAATCACATTCGCACACCGAGTTGCGCCATGGCAACAGAGCCGCAATGTATACCGTGCAATATGGCCATATCGCGCTTTGCAGCAGCAAAAATAGGCGTCGCCTCAAGTTGTCGGGAGGTTGGCACGCGTTTTTTGCTACCTTAATGTAGTTACTTACTTGTTTAAACACATTTTCTCGATGCCCTACGTAGTTAGCAACCCATTTGCACAAAAATCATACCTGCGACGTGAGATGCGCGTGGGCTACAGAGCCCCAAAGTCGCGGCGCCTTGTAGTGTCGGGAGATTTCCACGGGGTCTCTCGGTACCTGTACGTGGTGGGTTTGGTGTTTAGACACGTTTTTCAGGTGCCCTAGATGGTTAGCAACCTAACTGCAAAAAAATCACATTCGCACACCGAGTTGCGCCATGGCAACAGAGCCGCAAAGTATACCGTGCAATATGGCCATATCGCGCTTTGCAGCAGCAAAAATAGGCGTAGCCTCCTGGTGTCGGGAGGTTGGCACGCGATTTTTGCTACCTTAATGTAGTTACTTACTTGTTTAAACACATTTTCTCGATGCCCTACGTAGTTAGCAACCCATTTGCACAAAAATCATACCTGCGCAGTGAGATGCGCGTGGGCTACAGAGCCCCAAAGTCGCGTCGCCTTGTAGTCTCGGGAGATTTGCACGGGGTCTCTCGGTACCTGAACGTGGTGGGTTTGGTGTTTAGACACGTTTTTCAGGTGCTCTAGATGGTTAGCAACCTAACTACAACAAATCTTAAAATTTCACGTTTTGGCGTAATTTCAGGCCGTCGTCATGGTAACTAATTATGCCGATCTTTGGTGGTAATATATATGCCGATCTTTGGTGGTTAATTGTTTTGCATAATGGAATAATGCTTAAACAACTCATTGATATGTAAAAATATAGCACATTTGACAATTTCGCATTTTGTGATATCATGGTTACATATGAGGCCGAAATACGACCTTAAAGACCCCTAACCCCTTTGAAACACAAAATCCCCTTAAATTATGGAGGTAACATACAATGTAAAATAACGAACCAAAAACAAGTCACTTCCACTACCCGTACAGACGTCTAATGTCTTTCTGTTTTAGGATACAAAGTATGATTAAGTCATGGCAAGAACTATATACTCAAATTTTTGGATGAATACCTTTCATCTGATATCACTGTTAACGAACCAAAACAAGTCACTTCGACTACCCGTACAGACGTCTAATGTCTTTCTGTTTTAGGATACGAACTATGCTTAAGTCATGGCAAGAACTATATACACAAATTTTTGGATGAATACCTTTCATCTGATATCACTGTTTGGACTTTGAAGCACACATATAACCTAATACAAGGAATAAAAACAGATTAGGCCTATTACTTGTGGCGACTTCTAGTGTCTCTCATTTTACGTTTTTGGTACCTTTCCCTTTTTCCGGTATCCGTCCGTAAGGTCTGAGAGAGAAGCTTTTGCTTTCTTCTCATATTTAATCCGTCCTTCGAGGTATTCAGATAACGATTTATTCTCGTATACTTCGTCGCCAGTAAATATATGCTTTTCAATCCCAGAAAGAATTAGTTCTTTGGTAAAATACTGGAGCGACTTCTTTGGCTTGGCGTTATCAACCAAGTTTTTTGCAACATACCACTTTACAAACGCCCTTTGTACAGCATTCAAACGTGAATGTTTAGCCATGCTGAGATTTTTATTATATGGTAATATCATTGATTTGAGAGATGAAGGCACGTCCTTGAAATCTGTGAGGACTGAGGATCTGAAAAAAATTATAATCAGAATTAATCAATACAGTATACTCCATGATCCCAAAGGACCAGAAAATATAACAACACTAGAGGTTGGGGTATAGGTAGGGATAGGCGTAGGGGTACAGGTAGGATTGGGGTATAGGTAGAGGTAGAGATTATGGTAGATGTAGAGGTTGGATAGAGGTAGGGGTAGGGGTACAGGTAGGGGTAGGCGTAGGGGTACAGATAGGGGTAGGGGTAGAGGTACAGATAGGGGTAGGGGTACAGGTAGGGGTACAGGTAGGGGTAGGGGTAATGGTTGGGGTACAGGTACAGGTAGAGGTTGGGGTACAGGTAATGGTTGGGGTAGGGGTACAGGTAGGGATAGGGGTACAGGTAGAGGCAATGGTTTGGGTAGAGGTAAATGTTGGGTTACAGGTAGGGGTAGGGGTACAGGTAATGGTTGGGGTAGAGGTAGGGGTACAGTTACAGGTAGGGGTAGGGTTAGGGGTAGGATAGGTGTAGGGGTAGGGGTGGGGTGGGGGTAATGGTTGGAGTACAGGTAGAGGTAGAGACAAGGGTAGAGGTAGAGGTAGAGGTTGGGGTTGGGGTAGAGGTAGAGGTAGGGGTACAGGTAGAGGTAATGGTTTGGGTACAGATAGAGATAGAAGTTGGGGTACAGGTAGGGGTAGGGGTACAGGTGGAGGTAATGTTTGGAGTAGAGGTAGAGGTAGAGGTCTGCTGTTGTGACAGTTAATATACTGAAAGGATAAAGAAACGCAGGGTGACATTATTTTAATTTTCTTTTGAACGCGTTGATTAAACACATATAAAATCGGGCTAGGCACAATAGCTGACCCGGTTTGATTGGGTCTGTTCATGAGCGTCAATGGAAAGTGCAACGCCGCTCACGCACCCTAGCACAAGTTTGTTTACAGTACAATATATTGTCTCACCTCTTAGTCTTTTCTGTCCCCTTTTCTGGAGCCTTTTCTGTGGATTCTCCGGAACCAACTTCATCAACCTTGGATTCGTTGACATCAGTGGATACTTCAACCTCAGACCCAAACCCAACCGCCATATGATCAACGCCATCAGGACAGGAAACGTCCAGCTCAATATTACTATTAACATCCAATCTGAAGTAAAAATCGAATAATTAACTTCTTTGAAACAGTTCTGCAAATCACATATATAGTAAACATGATACTTTTAATTGAGATTTGGCATATGAAGTTGTATTACATACCAGACTGTTTATTTACAAAGCGTGTAAATATAACATAAATAGTCCTGATTGCCGCGATATGACTAAAGATTGTTAAAAGCAGCGTAAAACAGCATGAAATCAAATCAAACCAGTATTAGGGACGGTAGTATGTCGTTATGAGTAATGATTAGATAGATAGACAGACAGACAGACAGACAGACAGACAGACAGACAGACAGACAGACAGACAGACAGACAGACAGACAGACAGACAGACAGACAGACAGACAGACAGACAGGCAGACACACAGACAGACACACAGACAGACACACAGACATAGTACTTACAGTGGATATGCTTCACACTGTTTCATCATGCTGCTGTTGGGTGTTACGTCATGGAATGAACTGCTACTGTTCGGTGTGGACGTAAAGTTCGCGCTGTTGTGTGGTACGTGATGGAATGAACTGCTACTGCTCGGTGTGCACGTATAGTTCGCGTTGTACACGTCCAAGGGAACAGTATCCAGATTGGCAATTAACCTTTCACACGTTGTTTCCGGGTTCTTTACATTGGCCAACCCAGCAAGTGCAAATGATTGTAAAGTACCTACAGCTGTGTTCCTAATTACATCCTGTAACTCATTTTCGAACTTATCAAAGCGTTCTTTTTTCAGATATCCCTGTACATTAGTTTCCAATTCAAGCATCTGCTTTCCGATTTTAGTAAAGTTATCATTTGCCACAGCAATCTCTTTTCTCAATTCAGCAAGCTTACGTTTCTGCTCTTCTCCTGTTACAGTTTCCTCCAGTTGCTTTAATTCATTTTCTTGCCTTTCGCTTTTACTCTGTAAGTTATCTAAATTATCCTTCATACTATTAACACTCGTTCTTACTTCATTTACTTCATTGTTCAATTTATCATTTTCATTTTTTACATTTATTAACAAAGTTTTATATCCTTCTTCCACAGACGACACTTTTTCTTCAAGTCCAGCAAACTTATCCAACACTTCGGCCATAGTTTGGGCCACATACTGCCTGCACTCATCGATCTCATTAGTCTCATCCTCTTCCTCAATTTCATAGACCCCATTCTTCTCATCCTGGATTTTCATTTCATTGACGTCATTCTGCTCATCCTGGTTTTCCATTTTGCCTCTTAATCTGCAATAGTAAACAGTACTAATTACATGTTTTTGCTGTTTCAGACTCAGTTAATATTTTCTTCATAGGGGTACAGGTATGGGTAAAGGGGTTAGGTTAGGGTTAGCCTAACTGCAGAAAACCACATTCGCACACCGAGTTGCGCCATGGCAACAGAGCCGCAAAGTATACCGTGCAATATGGCCATATCGCGCTTTGCAGCAGCAAAAATAGGCGTCGCCTCCTGGTGTCGGGAGGTTGGCACGCGTTTTTTGCTACCTTAATGTAGTTACTTACTTGTTTAAACACATTTTCTCGATGCCCTACGTAGTTAGCAACCCATTTGCACAAAAATCATACCTGCGCAGTGAGATGCGCGTGGGCTACAGAGCCCCAAAGCCGCGTCGCCTTGTAGTGTCGGGAGATTTGCACGGGGTCTCTCGGTATCTGAACCTGGTGGGTTTGGTGTTTAGACACGTTTTTCAGGTGCCCTAGATGGTTAGCAACCTAACTGCAAAAAAATCACATTCGCACACCGAGTTGCGCCATGGCAACAGAGCCGCAAAGTATACCGTGCAATATGGCCATATCGCGCTTTGCAGCAGCAAAAAAAGGCGTCGCCTCCTGGTGTCGGGAGGTTGGCACGCGTTTTTTGCTACCTTAATGTAGTTACTTACTTGTTTAAACACATTTTCTCGATGCCCTACGTAGTTAGCAACCCATTTGCACAAAAATCATACCTGCGCAGTGAGATGCGCGTGGGCTACAGAGCCCCAAAGTCGCGTCGCCTTGTAGTGTCGGGAGATTTGCACAAGGTCTCTCGGTACCTGAACGTGGCGGGTTTGGTGTTTAGACACGTTTTTCAGGTGCTCTAGATGGTTAGCAACCTAACTACAACAAATCACATTCGCACACCGAGTTGCGCCATGGCAACAGAGCCGCAATGTATACCGTGCAATATGGCCATATCGCGCTTTGCAGCAGCAAAAATAGGCGTCGCCTCCAGTTGTCGGGAGGTTGGCACGCGTTTTTTGCTACCTTAATGTAGTTACTTACTTGTTTAAACACATTTTCTCGATGCCCTACGTAGTTAGCAACCCATTTGCACAAAAATCATACCTGCGACGTGAGATGCGCGTGGGCTACAGAGCCCCAAAGTCGCGGCGCCTTGTAGTGTCGGGAGATTTGCACGGGGTCTCTCGGTACCTGAACGTGGTGGGTTTGGTGTTTAGACACGTTTTTCAGGTGCCCTAGATGGTTAGCAACCTAACTGCAAAAAAATCACATTCGCACACCGAGTTGCGCCATGGCAACAGAGCCGCAAAGTATACCGTGCAATATGGCCATATCGCGCTTTGCAGCAGCAAAAATAGGCGTCGCCTCCTGGTGTCGGGAGGTTGGCACGCGATTTTTGCTACCTTAATGTAGTTACTTACTTGTTTAAACACATTTTCTCGATGCCCTACGTAGTTAGCAACCCATTTGCACAAAAATCATACCTGCGCAGTGAGATGCGCGTGGGCTACAGAGCCCCAAAGTCGCGTCGCCTTGTAGTGTCGGGAGATTTGCACGGGGTCTCTCGGTACCTGAACGTGGTGGGTTTGGTGTTTAGTCACGTTTTTCAGGTGCTCTAGATGGTTAGCAACCTAACTGCAAAAAATCACATTCGCACACCGAGTTGCGCCATGGCAACAGAGCCGCAATGTATACCGTGCAATATGGCCATATCGCGCTTTGCAGCAGCAAAAATAGGCGTCGCCTCCAGTTGTCGGGAGGTTGGCACGCGTTTTTTGCTACCTTAATGTAGTTACTTACTTGTTTAAACACATTTTCTCGATGCCCTACGTAGTTAGCAACCCATTTGCACAAAAATCATACCTGCGCAGTGAGATGCGCGTGGGCTACAGAGCCCCAAAGTCGCGTCGCCTTGTAGTGTCGGGAGATTTGCACGGGGTCTCTCGGTACCTGAACGTGGTGGGTTTGGTGTTTAGTCACGTTTTTCAGGTGCTCTAGATGGTTAGCAACCTAACTGCAAAAAATCACATTCGCACACCGAGTTGCGCCATGGCAACAGAGCCGCAATGTATACCGTGCAATATGGCCATATCGCGCTTTGCAGCAGCAAAAATAGGCGTCGCCTCCAGTTGTCGGGAGGTTGGCACGCGTTTTTTGCTACCTTAATGTAGTTACTTACTTGTTTAAACACATTTTCTCGATGCCCTACGTAGTTAGCAACCCATTTGCACAAAAATCATACCTGCGCAGTGAGATGCGCGTGGGCTACAGAGCCCCAAAGTCGCGTCGCCTTGTAGTGTCGGGAGATTTGCACGGGGTCTCTCGGTATCTGAACGTGGTGGGTTTGGTGTTTAGACACGTTTTTCAGGTGCCCTAGATGGTTAGCAACCTAACTGCAAAAAAATCACATTCGCACACCGAGTTGCGCCATGGCAACAGAGCCGCTAAGTATACCGTGCAATATGGCCATATCGCGCTTTGCAGCAGCAAAAATAGGCGTCGCCTCCTGGTGTCGGGAGGTTGGCACGCGTTTTTTGCTACCTTAATGTAGTTACTTACTTGTTTAAACACATTTTCTCGATGCCCTACGTAGTTAGCAACCCATTTGCACAAAAATCATACCTGCGCAGTGAGATGCGCGTGGGCTACAGAGCCCCAAAGTCGCGTCGCCTTGTAGTGTCGGGAGATTTGCACGGGGTCTCTCGGTACCTGAACGTGGTGGGTTTGGTGTTTAGACACGTTTTTCAGGTGCCCTAGATGGTTAGCAACCTAACTGCAAAAAATCACATTCGCACACCGAGTTGCGCCATGGCAACAGAGCCGCAAAGTATACCGTGCAATATGGCCATATCGCGCTTTGCAGCAGCAAAAATAGGCGTCGCCTCCTGGTGTCGGGAGGTTGGCACGCGTTTTTTGCTACCTTAGTGTAGTTACTTACTTGTTTAAACACATTTTCTCGATGCCCTACGTAGTTAGCAACCCATTTGCACAAAAATCATACCTGCGCAGTGAGATGCGCGTGGGCTACAGAGCCCCAAAGTCGCGTCGCCTTGTAGTGTCGGGAGATTTGCACGGGGTCTCTCGGTACCTGAACGTGGTGGGTTTGGTGTTTAGACACGTTTTTCAGGTGCCCTAGATGGTAAGCAACCTAACTGCAAAAATCACATTCGCACACCGAGTTGCGCCATGGCAACAGAGCCGCAAAGTATACCGTGCAATATGGCCATATCGCGCTTTGCAGCAGCAAAAATAGGCGTCGCCTCCTGGTGTCGGGAGGTTGGCACGCGTTTTTTGCTACCTTAATGTAGTTACTTACTTGTTTAAACACATTTTCTCGATGCCCTACGTAGTTAGCAACCCATTTGCACAAACATCATACCTGCGCAGTGGGATGCGCGTGGGCAACAGAGCCCCAAAGTCGCGTCGCCTTGTAGTGTCGGGAGATTGGCACGGGGTCTCTCGGTACCTGGACGTGGTGGGTTTGGTGTTTAGACACGTTTTTCAGGTGCCCTAGATGGTTAGCAACCTAACTGCAAAAAATCACATTCGCACACCGAGTTGCGCCATGGCAACAGAGCCGCAAAGTATACCGTGCAATATGGCCATATCGCGCTTTGCAGCAGCAAAAATAGGCGTCGCCTCCTGGTGTCGGGAGGTTGGCACGCGTTTTTTGCTACCTTAATGTAGTTACTTACTTGTTTAAACACATTTTCTCGATGCCCTACGTAGTTAGCAACCCATTTGCACAAAAATCATACCTGCGCAGTGGGATGCGCGTGGGCAACAGAGCCCCAAAGTCGCGTCGCCTTGTAGTGTCGGGAGATTAGCACGGGGTCTCTCGGTACCTGAACGTGGTGGGTTTGGTGTTTAGACACGTTTTTCAGGTGCCCTAGATGGTTAGCAACCTAACTGCAAAAAAACACATTCGCACACCGAGTTGCGCCATGGCAACAGAGCCGCAAAGTATACCGTGCAATATGGCCATATCGCGCTTTGCAGCAGCAAGAATAGGCGTCGCCTCCTGGTGTCGGGAGGTTGGCACGCGTTTTTTGCTACCTTAATGTAGTTACTTACTTGTTTAAACACATTTTCTCGATGCTCTACGTAGTTAGCAACCCATTTGCACAAAAATCATACCTGCGCAGTGAGATGCGTGTGGGCTACAGAGCCCCAAACTGGCGTCGCCTTGTAGTGTCGGGAGATTTGCACGGGGTCTCTCGGTACCTGAACGTGGTGGGTTTGGTGTTTAGACACGTTTTTCAGGTGCCCTAGATGGTTAGCAACCTAACTGCAAAAAATCACATCCGCACACCGAGTTGCGCCATGGCAACAGAGCCGCAAAGTATACCGTGCAATATGGCCATATCGCGCTTTGCAGCAGCAAAAATAGGCCTCGCCTCCTGGTGTCGGGAGGTTGGCACGCGTTTTTTGCTACCTTAATGTAGTAACTTACTTGTTTAAACACATTTTCTCGATGCCCTACGTAGTTAGCAACCCATTTGCACAAAAATCATACCTGCGCAGTGAGATGCGCGTGGGCTACAGAGCCCCAAAGTCGCGTCGCCTTGTAGTGTCGGGAGATTTGCACGGGGTCTCTCGGTACCTGAACGTGGTGGGTTTGGTGTTTAGACACGTTTTTCAGGTGCCCTAGATGGTTAGCAACCTAACTGCAAAAAATCACATTCGCACACCGAGTTGCGCCATGGCAACAGAGCCGCAAAGTATACCGTGCAATATGGCCATATCGCGCTTTGCAGCAGCAAAAATAGGCGTCGTCTCCTGGTGTCGGGAGGTTGGCACGCGTTTTTTTGCTACCTTAATGTAGTTACTTACTTGTTGAAACAATTTCTCGATGTCCTACGTAGTTAGCAACCCATTTGCACAAAAATCATACCTGTGCAGTGAGATGCGCGTGGGTTACAGAGCCCCAAAGTCGCGTCGCCTTGTAATGTCGGGAGATTTGCACGGGGTCTCTCGGTACCTGAACGTGGTGGGTTTGGTGTTTAGACACGTTTTTCAGGTTATCTAGATGGTTAGCAACCTAACTGCAAAAAATCACATTCGCACACCGAGTTGCGCCATGGCAAATGAGCCGCAACGTATACCGTGCAATATGGCCATAATATTATCGCGCTTTGCAGCAGCAAAAATAGGCGTCGCCTCCTGGTGTCGGGAGGTTGGCACGCGTTTTTTGCAACCTTAGTGTAGTTACTTACTTGTTTAAACACATTTTCTCGATGCCCGACGTAGTTAGCAACCCATTTGCACAAAAATCATACCTGCGCAGTGGGATGCGCGTGGGCTACAGAGCCCCAATGTCGCGTCGCCTTGTAGTGTCGGGAGATTTGCACGGGGTCTCTCGGTACCTGAACGTGGTGGGTTTGGTGTTTAGACACGTTTTTCAGGTGCCCTAGATGGTTAGCAACCTAACTGCAAAAAATCACATTCGCACACCGAGTTGCGCCATGGCAACAGAGCCGCAAAGTATACCGTGCAATATGGCCATATCGGGCTTTGCAGCAGCAAAAATAGGCGTCGCCTCCTGGTGTCGGGAGGTTGGCACGCGTTTTTTGCTACCTTAGTGTAGTTACTTACTTGTTTAAACACATTTTCTCGATGCCCTACGTAGTTAGCAACCCATTTGCACAAAAATCATACCTGCGCAGTGAGATGCGCGTGGGCTACAGAGCCCCAAAGTCGCGTCGCCTTGTAGTGTCGGGAGATTTGCACGGGGTCTCTCGGTACCTGAACGTGGTGGGTTTGGTGTTTAGACACGTTTTTCAGGTGCCCTAGGTGGTTAGCAACCTAACTGCAAAAAATCACATTCGCACACCGAGTTGCGCCATGGCAACAGAGCCGCAAAGTATACCGTGCAATATGGCCATATCGCGCTTTGCAGCAGCAAAAATAGGCGTCGCCTCCTGGTGTCGGGAGGTTGGCACGCGTTTTTTGCTACCTTAATGTAGTTACTTACTTGTTTAAACACATTTTCTCGATGCCCTACGTAGTTAGCAACCCATTTGCACAAAAATCATACCTGCACAGTGAGATGCGCGTGAGCTACAGAGCTCCAAAGTCGCGTCGCCTTGTAGTGTCGGGAGATTTGCACGGGGTCTCTCGGTACCTGAACGTGGTGGGTTTGGTGTTTAGACACGTTTTTCAGGTGCCCTAGATGGTTAGCAACCTAACTGCAAAAAATCACATTCGCACACCGAGTTGCGCCATGGCAACAGAGCCGCAAAGTATACCGTGCAATATGGCCATATCGCGCTTTGCAGCAGCAAAAATAGGCGTCGCCTCCTGGTGTCGGGAGGTTGGCACGCGTTTTTTGCTACCTTAATGTAGTTACTTACTTGTTTAAACACATTTTCTCGATGCCCTACGTAGTTAGCAACCCATTTGCACAAAAATCATACCTGCGCAGTGGGATGCGCGTGGGCAACAGAGCCCCAAAGTCGCGTCGCCTTGTAGTGTCGGGAGATTAGCACGGGGTCTCTCGGTACCTGAACGTGGTGGGTTTGGTGTTTAGACACGTTTTTCAGGTGCCCTAGATGGTTAGCAACCTAACTGCAAAAAAACACATTCGCACACCGAGTTGCGCCATGGCAACAGAGCCGCAAAGTATACCGTGCAATATGGCCATATCGCGCTTTGCAGCAGCAAGAATAGGCGTCGCCTCCTGGTGTCGGGAGGTTGGCACGCGTTTTTTGCTACCTTAATGTAGTTACTTACTTGTTTAAACACATTTTCTCGATGCTCTACGTAGTTAGCAACCCATTTGCACAAAAATCATACCTGCGCAGTGAGATGCGTGTGGGCTAGAGAGCCCCAAAGTGGCGTCGCCTTGTAGTGTCGGGAGATTTGCACGGGGTCTCTCGGTACCTGAACGTGGTGGGTTTGGTGTTTAGACACGTTTTTCAGGTGCCCTAGATGGTTAGCAACCTAACTGCAAAAAATCACATCCTCACACCGAGTTGCGCCATGGCAACAGAGCCGCAAAGTATACCGTGCAATATGGCCATATCGCGCTTTGCAGCAGCAAAAATAGGCCTCGCCTCCTGGTGTCGGGAGGTTGGCACGCGTTTTTTGCTACCTTAATGTAGTAACTTACTTGTTTAAACACATTTTCTCGATGCCCTACGTAGTTAGCAACCCATTTGCACAAAAATCATACCTGCGCAGTGAGATGCGCGTGGGCTACAGAGCCCCAAAGTCGCGTCGCCTTGTAGTGTCGGGAGATTTGCAAGGGGTCTCTCGGTACCTGAACGTGGTGGGTTTGGTGTTTAGACACGTTTTTCAGGTGCCCTAGATGGTTAGCAACCTAACTGCAAAAAATCACATTCGCACACCGAGTTGCGCCATGGCAACAGAGCCGCAAAGTATACCGTGCAATATGGCCATATCGCGCTTTGCAGCAGCAAAAATAGGCGTCGTCTCCTGGTGTCGGGAGGTTGGCACGCGTTTTTTTGCTACCTTAATGTAGTTACTTACTTGTTTAAAAACATTTTCTCGATGTCCTACGTAGTTAGCAACCCATTTGCACAAAAATCATACCTGCGCAGTGAGATGCGCGTGGGCTACAGAGCCCCAAAGTCGCGTCGCCTTGTAATGTCGGGAGATTTGCACGGGGTCTCTCGGTACCTGAACGTGGTGGGTTTGGTGTTTAGACACGTTTTTCAGGTTATCTAGATGGTTAGCAACCTAACTGCAAAAAATCACATTCGCACACCGAGTTGCGCCATGGCAAATGAGCCGCAAATTATACCGTGCAATATGGCCATAATATTATCGCGCTTTGCAGCAGCAAAAATAGGCGTCGCCTCCTGGTGTCGGGAGGTTGGCACGCGTTTTTTGCAACCTTAGTGTAGTTACTTACTTGTTTAAACACATTTTCTCGATGCCCGACGTAGTTAGCAACCCATTTGCACAAAAATCATACCTGCGCAGTGGGATGCGCGTGGGCTACAGAGCCCCAATGTCGCGTCGCCTTGTAGTGTCGGGAGATTTGCACGGGGTCTCTCGGTACCTGAACGTGGTGGGTTTGGTGTTTAGACACGTTTTTCAGGTGCCCTAGATGGTTAGCAACCTAACTGCAAAAAATCACATTCGCACACCGAGTTGCGCCATGGCAACAGAGCCGCAAATTATACCGTGCAATATGGCCATATCGGGCTTTGCAGCAGCAAAAATAGGCGTCGCCTCCTGGTGTCGGGAGGTTGGCACGCGTTTTTTGCTACCTTAGTGTAGTTACTTACTTGTTTAAACACATTTTCTCGATGCCCTACGTAGTTAGCAACCCATTTGCACAAAAATCATACCTGCGCAGTGAGATGCGCGTGGGCTACAGAGCCCCAAAGTCGCGTCGCCTTGTAGTGTCGGGAGATTTGCACGGGGTCTCTCGGTACCTGAACGTGGTGGGTTTGGTGTTTAGACACGTTTTTCAGGTGCCCTAGATAGTTAGCAACCTAACTGCAAAAAATCACATTCGCACACCGAGTTGCGCCATGGCAACAGAGCCGCAAAGTATACCGTGCAATATGGCCATATCGCGCTTTGCAGCAGCAAAAATAGGCGTCGCCTCCTGGTGTCGGGAGGTTGGCACGCGTTTTTTTGCTACCTTAATGTAGTTACTTACTTGTTTAAACACATTTTCTAGATGCGCTACGTAGTTAGCAACCCATTTGCACAAAAATCATACCTGCGCAGTGAGATGCGCGTGGGCTACAGAGCCCCAAAGTCGCGTCGCCTTGTAGTGTCGGGAGATTTGCACGGGGTCTCTCGGTACCTGAACGTGGTGGGTTTGGTGTTTGGACACGTTTTTCAGGTGCCCTAGATGGTTAGCAACCTAACTGCAAAAAATCACATTCGCACACCGAGTTGCGCCATGGCAACAGAGCCGCAAAGTATACCGTGCAATATGGCCATATCGCGCTTTGCAGCAGCAAAAATAGGCGTCGCCTCCTGGTGTCGGGAGGTTGGCACGCGTTTTTTGCTACCTTAATGTAGTTACTTACTTGTTTAAACACATTTTCTCGATGCCCTACGCAGTTAGCAACCCATTTGCACAAAAATCATACCTGCGCAGTGAGATGCGCGTGGGCTACAGAGCCCCAAAGTCGCGTCACCTTGTAGTGTCGGGAGATTGCACGGGGTATCTCGGTACCTGAACGTGGTGGGTTTGGTGTTTAGACACGTTTTTCAGGTGCCCTAGATGGTTAGCAACCTAACTGCAAAAAATCACATTCGCACACCGAGTTGCGCCATGGCAACAGAGCCGCAAATTATACAGTGCAATATGGCCATATCGCGCTTTGCAGCAGCAAAAATAGGCGTCGCCTCCTGGTGTCGGGAGGTTGGCACGCGTTTTTTGCTACCTTAATGTAGTTACTTACTTGTTTAAACACATTTTCTCGATGCCCTACGTAGTTAGCAACCCATTTGCACAAAAAGCATACCTGCGCAGTGGGATGCGCGTGGGCTACAGAGCCCCAAAGTCGCGTCGCCTTGTAGTGTCGGGAGATTTGCACGGGGTCTCTCGGTACCTGAACGTGGTGGGTTTGGTGTTTAGACACGTTTATTAGGTGCCCTAGATGGTTAGCAACCTAACTGCAAAAAATCACATTCGCACACCGAGTTGCGCCATGGCAACAGAGCCGCAAAGTATACCGTGCAATATGGCCATATCGCGCTTTGCAGCAGCAAGAATAGGCGTCGCCTCCTGGTGTCGGGAGTTTGGTACGCGTTTTTTGCTACCTTAATGTAGTTACTTACTTGTTTAAACACATTTTCTCGATGCCCTACGTAGTTAGCAACCCATTTGCACAAAAATCATACCTGCGCAGTGGGATGCGCGTGGGCTACAGAGCCCCAAAGTCGCGTCGCCTTGTAGTGTCGGGAGATTTGCACGGGGTCTCTCGGTACCTGAACGTGGTGGGTTTGGTGTTTAGACACGTTTTTCAGGTGCCCTAGATGGTTAGCAACCTAACTGCAAAAAATCACATTCGCACACCGAGTTGCGCCATGGCAACAGAGCCGCAAAGTATACCGTGCAATATGGCCATATCGCGCTTTGCAGCAGCAAAAATAGGCGTCGCCTCCTGGTGTCGGGAGGTTGGCACGCGTTTTTTGCTACCTTAATGTAGTTACTTACTTGTTTAAACACATTTTCTCGATGCCCTACGTAGTTAGCAACCCATTTGCACAAAAATCATACCTGCGCAGTGAGATGCGCGTGGGCTACAGAGCCCCAAAGTCGCGTCGCCTTGTAGTGTCGGGAGATTTGCACGGGGTCTCTCGGTACCTGAACGTGGTGGGTTTGGTGTTTAGACACGTTTTTCAGGTGCCCTAGATGGTTAGCAACCTAACTGCAAAAAATCACATTCGCACACCGAGTTGCGCCATGGCAACAGAGCCGCAAAGTATACCGTGCAATATGGCCATATCGCGCTTTGCAGCAGCAAAAATAGGCGTCGCCTCCTGGTGTCGGGAGGTTGGCACGCGTTTTTTGCTACCTTAATGTAGTTACTTACTTGTTTAAACACATTTTCTCGATGCCCTACGTAGTTAGCAACCCATTTGCACAAAAATCATACCTGCGCAGTGAGATGCGCGTGGGCTACAGAGCCCCAAAGTCGCGTCGCCTTGTAGTGTCGGGAGATTTGCACGGGGTCTCTCGGTACCTGAACGTGGTGGGTTTGGTGTTTAGACACGTTTTTCAGGTTATCTAGATGGTTAGCAACCTTACTGCAAAAAATCACATTCGCACACCGAGTTGCGCCATGGCAACAGAGCCGCAACGTATACCGTGCAATATGGCCATATCGCGCTTTGCAGCAGCAAAAATAGGCGTCGCCTCCTGGTGTCGGGAGGTTGGCACGCGTTTTTTGCTACCTTAATGTAGTTACTTACTTGTTTAAACACATTTTCTCGATGCCCTACGTAGTTAGCAACCCATTTGCACAAAAATCATACCTGCGCAGTGAGATGCGCGTGGGCTACAGAGCCCAAAAGTCGCGTCGCCTTGTAGTGTCGGGAGATTTGCACGGGGTCTCTCGGTACCTGAACGTGGTGGGTTTGGTGTTTAGACACGTTTTTCAGGTGCCCTAGATGGTTAGCAACCTAACTGCAAAAAACACATTCGCACACCGAGTTGCGCCATGGCAACAGAGCCGCAAAGTATACCGTGCAATATGGCCATATCGCGCTTTGCAGCAGCAAAAATAGGCGTCGCCTCCTGGTGTCGGGAGGTTGGCACGCGTTTTTTGCTACCTTAATGTAGTTACTTACTTGTTTAAACACATTTTCTCGATGCCCTACGTAGTTAGCAACCCATTTGCACAAAAATCATACCTGCGCAGTGAGATGCGCGTGGGCTACAGAGCCCAAAAGTCGCGTCGCCTTGTAGTGTCGGGAGATTTGCACGGGGTCTCTCGGTACCTGAACGTGGTGGGTTTGGTGTTTAGACACGTTTTTCAGGTGCCCTAGATGGTTAGCAACCTAACTGCAAAAAATCACATTCGCACACCGAGTTGCGCCATGGCAACAGAGCCGCAAAGTATACCGTGCAATATGGCCATATCGCGCTTTGCAGCAGCAAAAATAGGCTATGCCTCCTGGTGTCGGGAGGTTGGCACGCGTTTTTTGCTACCTTAATGTAGTTACTTACTTGTTTAAACACATTTTCTCGATGCCCTACGTAGTTAGCAACCCATTTGCACAAAAATCATACCTGCGCAGTGAGATGCGCGTGGGCTACAGAGCCCCAAAGTCGCGTCGCCTTGTAGTGTCGGGAGATTTGCACGGGGTCTCTCGGTACCTGAACGTGGTGGGTTTGGTGTTTAGACACGTTTTTCAGGTTATCTAGATGGTTTGCAACCTTACTGCAAAAATCACATTCGCACACCGAGTTGCGCCATGGCAACAGAGCCGCAACGTATACCGTGCAATATGGCCATATCGCGCTTTGCAGCAGCAAAAATAGGCGTCGCCTCCTGGTGTCGGGAGGTTGGCACGCGTTTTTTGCTACCTTAATGTAGTTACTTACTTGTTTAAACACATTTTCTCGATGCCCTACGTAGTTAGCAACCCATTTGCACAAAAATCATACCTGCGCAGTGAGATGCGCGTGGGCTACAGAGCCCAAAAGTCGCGTCGCCTTGTAGTGTCGGGAGATTTGCACGGGGTCTCTCGGTACCTGAACGTGGTGGGTTTGGTGTTTAGACACGTTTTTCAGGTGCCCTAGATGGTTAGCAACCTAACTGCAAAAAACACATTCGCACACCGAGTTGCGCCATGGCAACAGAGCCGCAAAGTATACCGTGCAATATGGCCATATCGCGCTTTGCAGCAGCAAAAATAGGCGTCGCCTCCTGGTGTCGGGAGGTTGGCACGCGTTTTTTGCTACCTTAATGTAGTTACTTACTTGTTTAAACACATTTTCTCGATGCCCTACGTAGTTAGCAACCCATTTGCACAAAAATCATACCTGCGCAGTGAGATGCGCGTGGGCTACAGAGCCCAAAAGTCGCGTCGCCTTGTAGTGTCGGGAGATTTGCACGGGGTCTCTCGGTACCTGAACGTGGTGGGTTTGGTGTTTAGACACGTTTTTCAGGTGCCCTAGATGGTTAGCAACCTAACTGCAAAAAATCACATTCGCACACCGAGTTGCGCCATGGCAACAGAGCCGCAAAGTATACCGTGCAATATGGCCATATCGCGCTTTGCAGCAGCAAAAATAGGCTATGCCTCCTGGTGTCGGGAGGTTGGCACGCGTTTTTTGCTACCTTAATGTAGTTACTTACTTGTTTAAACACATTTTCTCGATGCCCTACGCAGTTAGCAACCCATTTGCACAAAAATCATACCTGCGCAGTGAGATGCGCGTGGGCTACAGATCCCCAAAGTCGCGTCGCCTTGTAGTGTCGGGAGATTGCACGGGGTATCTCGGTACCTGAACGTGGTGGGTTTGGTGTTTAGACACGTTTTTCAGGTGCCCTAGATGGTTAGCAACCTAACTGCAAAAAATCACATTCGCACACCGAGTTGCGCCATGGCAACAGAGCCCCAAAGTATACAGTGCAATATGGCCATATCGCGCTTTGCAGCAGCAAAAATAGGCGTCGCCTCCTGGTGTCGGGAGGTTGGCACGCGTTTTTTGCTACCTTAATGCAGTTACTTACTTGTTTAAACACATTTTCTCGATGCACTACGTAGTTAGCAACCCATTTGCACAAAAATCATACCTGCGCAGTGGGATGCGCGTGGGCTACAGAGCCCCAAAGTCGCGTCGCCTTGTAGTGTCGGGAGATTTGCACGGGGTCTCTCGGTACCTGAACGTGGTGGGTTTGGTGTTTAGACACGTTTTTCAGGTGCCCTAGATGGTTAGCAACCTAACTGCAAAAAATCACATTCGCACACCGAGTTGCGCCATGGCAACAGAGCCGCAAAGTATACCGTGCAATATGGCCATATCGCGCTTTGCAGCAGCAAAAATAGGCGTCGCCTCCTGGTGTCGGGAGGTTGGCACGCGTTTTTTGCTACCTTAATGTAGTTACTTACTTGTTTAAACACATTTTCTCGATGCCCTACGCAGTTAGCAACCCATTTGCACAAAAATCATACCTGCGCAGTGAGATGCGCGTGGGCTACAGAGCCCCAAAGTCGCGTCGCCTTGTAGTGTCGGGAGATTGCACGGGGTATCTCGGTACCTGAACGTGGTGGGTTTGGTGTTTAGACACGTTTTTCAGGTGCCCTAGATGGTTAGCAACCTAACTGCAAAAAATCACATTCGCACACCGAGTTGCGCCATGGCAACAGAGCCGCAAAGTATACCGTGCAATATGGCCATATCGCGCTTTGCAGCACCAAAAATAGGCGTCGCCTCCTGATGTCGGGAGGTTGGCACGCGTTTTTTGCTACCTTAATGTAGTTACTTACTTGTTTAAACACATTTTCTCGATGCCCTACGTAGTTAGCAACCCATTTGCACAAAAATCATACCTGCGCAGTGAGATGCGCGTGGGCTACAGAGCCCCAAAGTCGCGTCGCCTTGTAGTGTCGGGAGATTTGCACGGAGTCTCTCGGTACCTGAACGTGGTGGGTTTGGTGTTTAGACACGTTTTTCAGGTGCCCTAGATGGTTAGCAACCTAACTGCAAAAAATCACATTCGCACACCGAGTTGCGCCATGGCAACAGAGCCGCAAAGTATACCGTGCAATATGGCCATATCGCGCTTTGCAGCACCAAAAATAGGCGTCGCCTCCTGGTGTCGGGAGTTTGGCACGCGTTTTTTGCTACCTTAATGTAGTTACTTACTTGTTTAAACACATTTTCTCGATGCCCTACGTAGTTAGCAACCCATTTGCACAAAAATCATACCTGCGCAGTGAGATGCGCGTGGGCTACAGAGCCCCAAAGTCGCGTCGCCTTGTAGTGTCGGGAGATTTGCACGGGGTCTCTCGGTACCTGAACGTGGTGGGTTTGGTGTTTAGACACGTTTTTCAGGTGCCCTAGATGGTTAGCAACCTAACTGCAAAATATCACATTCGCACACCGAGTTGCGCCATGGCAACAGAGCCGCAAAGAATACCGTGCAATATGGCCATATCGCGCTTTGCAGCAGCAAAAATAGGCGTCGCCTCCTGGTGTCGGGAGGTTGGCACGCGTTTTTTGCTACCTTAATGTAGTTACTTACTTGTTTAAACACATTTTCTCGATGCCAGACGTAGTTAGCAACCCATTTGCACAAAAATCATACCTGCGCAGTGGGATGCGCGTGGGCTACAGAGCCCCAAAATCGCGTCGCCTTGTAGTGTCGGGAGATTTGCAAGGGGCCTCTCGGTACCTGAACGTGGTGGGTTTGGTGTTAAGACACGTTTTTCAGGTGCCCTAGATGGTTAGCAACCTAACTGCAAAAAATCACATTCGCACACCGAGTTGCGCCGTGACAACAGAGCCGCAAAGTATACCGTGCAATATGGCCATATCGCGCTTTGCAGCAGCAAAAATAGGCGTCGCCTCCTGGTGTCGGGAGGTTGGCACGCGTTTTTTGCTACCTTAATGTAGTTACTTACTTGTTTAAACACATTTTCTCGATGCCCTACGTAGTTAGCAACCCATTTGCACAAAAATCATACCTGTGCAGTGAGATGCGCGTGGGCTACAGAGCCCCAAAGTCGCGTCGCCTTGTAGTGTCGGGAGATTTGCACGGGGTCTCTCGGTACCTGAACGTGGTGGGTTTGGTGTTTAGACACGTTTTTCAGGTGCCCTAGATGGTTAGCAACCTAACTGCAAAATATCACATTCGCACACCGAGTTGCGCCATGGCAACAGAGCCGCAAAGAATACCGTGCAATATGGCCATATCGCGCTTTGCAGCAGCAAAAATAGGCGTCGCCTCCTGGTGTCGGGAGGTTGGCACGCGTTTTTTGCTACCTTAATGTAGTTACTTACTTGTTTAAACACATTTTCTCGATGCCAGACGTAGTTAGCAACCCATTTGCACAAAAATCATACCTGCGCAGTGGGATGCGCGTGGGCTACAGAGCCCCAAAATCGCGTCGCCTTGTAGTGTCGGGAGATTTGCAAGGGGCCTCTCGGTACCTGAACGTGGTGGGTTTGGTGTTAAGACACGTTTTTCAGGTGCCCTAGATGGTTAGCAACCTAACTGCAAAAAATCACATTCGCACACCGAGTTGCGCCGTGACAACAGAGCCGCAAAGTATACCGTGCAATATGGCCATATCGCGCTTTGCAGCAGCAAAAATAGGCGTCGCCTCCTGGTGTCGGGAGGTTGGCACGCGTTTTTTGCTACCTTAATGTAGTTACTTACTTGTTTAAACACATTTTCTCGATGCCCTACGTAGTTAGCAACCCATTTGCACAAAAATCATACCTGTGCAGTGAGATGCGCGTGGGCTACAGAGCCCCAAAGTCGCGTCGCCTTGTAGTGTCGGGAGATTTGCACGGGGTCTCTCGGTACCTGAACGAGGTGGGTTTGGTGTTTAGACACGTTTTTCAGGTTATCTAGATGGTTAGCAACCTAACTGCAAAAAATCACATTCGCACACCGAGTTGCGCCATGGCAACAGAGCCGCAACGTATACCGTGCAATATGGCCATATCGCGCTTTGCAGCAGCAAAAATAGGCGTCGCCTCCTGGTGTCGGGAGGTTGGCACGCGTTTTTTGCTACCTTAATGTAGTTAGTTACTTGTTTAAACACATTTTCTCGATGCCCTATGTAGTTAGCAACCCATTTGCACAAAAATCATACCTGCGCAGTGAGATGCGCGTGGGCTACAGAGCCCCAAAGTCGCGTCGCCTTGTAGTGTCGGGAGATTTGCACGGGGTCTCTCGGTACCTGAACGTGGTGGGTTTGGTGTTTAGACACGTTTTTCAGGTGCCCTAGATGGTTAGCAACCTAACTGCAAAAAATCACATTCGCACACCGAGTTGCGCCATGGCAAAAGAGCCGCAAAGTATACCGTGCAATATGGCCATATCGCGCTTTGCAGCACCAAAAATAGGCGTCGCCTCCTGGTGTCGGGAGTTTGGCACGCGTTTTTTGCTACCTTAATGTAGTTACTTACTTGTTTAAACACATTTTCTCGATGCCCTACGTAGTTAGCAACCCATTTGCACAAAAATCATACCTGCGCAGTGAGATGCGCGTGGGCTACAGAGCCCCAAAGTCGCGTCGCCTTGTAGTGTCGGGAGATTTGCACGGAGTCTCTCGGTACCTGAACGTGGTGGGTTTGGTGTTTAGACACGTTTTTCAGGTGCCCTAGATGGTTAGCAACCTAACTGCAAAAAATCACATTCGCACACCGAGTTGCGCCATGGCAACAGAGCCGCAAAGTATACCGTGCAATATGGCCATATCGCGCTTTGCAGCAGCAAAAATAGGCGTCGCCTCCTGGTGTCGGGAGGTTGGCACGCGTTTTTTGCTACCTTAATGTAGTTACTTACTTGTTTAAACACATTTTCTCGATGCCCTACGTAGTTAGCAACCCATTTGCACAAAAATCATACCTGCGCAGTGAGATGCGCGTGGGCTACAGAGCCCCAAAGTCGCGTCGCCTTGTAGTGTCGGGAGATTTGCACGGGGTCTCTCGGTACCTGAACGTGGTGGGTTTGGTGTTTAGACACGTTTTTCAGGTGCCCTAGATGGTTAGCAACCTAACTGCAAAAAATCACTTTCGCACACCGAGTTGCGCCATGGCAACAGAGCCGAAAAATATACCGTGCAATATGGCCATATCGCGCTTTGCAGCAGCAAATATAGGCGTCGCCTCCTGGTGTCGGGAGGTTGGCACGCGTTTTTTGCTACCTTAATGTAGTTACTTACTTGTTTAAACACATTTTCTCGATGCCCTACGTAGTTAGCAACCCATTTGCACAAAAATCATACCTGCGCAGTGAGATGCGCGTGGGCTACAGAGCCCCAAAGTCGCGTCGCCTTGTAGTGTCGGGAGATTTGCACGGGGTCTCTCGGTACCTGAACGTGGTGGGTTTGGTGTTTAGACACTTTTTTCAGGTGCCCTAGATGGTTAGCAACCTAACTGCAAAAAAATCACATTCGCACACCGAGTTGCGCCATGGCAACAGAGCCGCAAAGTATACCGTGCAATATGGCCATATCGCGCTTTGCAGCAGCAAAAATAGGCGTCGCCTCCTGGTGTCGGGAGGTTGGCACGCGTTTTTTTGCTACCTTATTGTAGGTACTTACTTGTTTAAACACATTTTCTCGATGCCCTACGTAGTTAGCAACCCATTTGCACAAAAATCATACCTGCGCAGTGAGATGCGCGTGGGCTACAGAGCCCCAAAGTCGCGTCGCCTTGTAGTGTCGGGAGATTTGCACGGAGTCTCTCGGTACCTGAGCAGTTCGTAAAATTAATGGTAAACACAAAAAAGTTCCTACTGCTCATCTGAAACGTAAAGATTCGAGCGTAGCAAAAACTACAAAAGATATAGCCAACACACTGGCAGAAACTTTTGAACATAATTCTTCTTCAGCACACTACACTGAAGAATTTAAAAAGGTCAAATCTAACTTGGAAAATCAAAATATTAATTTTCATTCTAACAACGAAGAAGAGTATAACACCCTCTTTAAAATTGACGATTTAACCGATTCTATTAAGCATGCCAAAGATACAGCTGCTGGCCCTGATGAAATTTATTATCAATTTTTAAAACATCTCCCATTGATATCTCAACATTTATTGCTCGATATTTTTAATGATATATGGATATCTGGTAAAATTCCAGATTCCTGGAAGGAAGCTTTAATTATACCAATACCGAAACCGGGTAAAGACAATACTGACCCCCTTAACTACCGACCAATATCTCTAACTAGTTGTATTTGTAAAACCTTTGAACGCATGGTTAATAAAAGACTCATCTGGTATTTAGAATCTAACGGTATAATAACTAATGTCCAATCTGGTTTTCGAAAACAGCGAAGTACTAATGATCATTTAGTACGCCTCGAAACATTCATAAGAGAGGCTTTTGTCAATAAACAACATGTAGTTTCAATTTTCTTCGATCTTGAGAAAGCGTATGATACAACATGGAAATATGGTATTCTCAAAGATTTAAAAGATGCTGGTCTAAATGGTAGATTACCAATGTTCATTTCTAGTTTTTTGTCAGACAGAAATTTTCAAGTTAAAGTAGGATCAACGTTATCAGAGAGCCACGAACAAGAACAAGGCGTGCCGCAAGGCAGTATTTTATCAGTTACCCTCTTTGGGCTTAAAATTAATAATATTGTTAAGGCTATAAACCCTGGTACAGATTGCTCATTATATGTTGATGATTTTTTAATCTGTTATCGATCTAAAAATATTCGAAGTATCGAACGTCAATTACAACAGAACTTGGATAAAATTCAAAAATGGGCAACAGAAAATGGTTTTAAATTTTCCAAGTCAAAAACTCAATGTGTACATTTTTGTCGATTAAGAAAACATCATAATGATCCCGAACTTTACATTTCTGGCTCTAAAATCCCAGTAGTAAATGAAGCTAAGTTTTTAGGCGTTACATTCGATAAAAAACTATCTTTTATACCACACTTAAAGTTGCTTAAAACAAAATGTATTAAAGCTTTGAATCTACTGAAAGTACTTTCACATACTGATTGGGGATCTGATACCCAAACTTTACTTAAATTATACAGAAGTCTTGTTCGCTCAAAACTCGATTACGGATCAATAGTGTACGGATCAGCTCGCAAATCATACTTACAAATGCTAGATACTATACACAACCAGGGCTTACGTATTGCCCTTGGTGCTTTTAAAACTTCACCTATAGAAAGTCTGTATGTTGAAGCTAACGAACCATCACTAAAATTACGTCGTCAAAAACTTTCATTACAATACGCAACTCGTATATCTGCAAACAAAAGAAATCCGGCGCGAAATGTTATTTTTAAACCTGATTACACCAGCAAATTTGAAAATAAACCAAATGAAATCAAACCTTTTGGCCTACGCTTTAAAAACGACTTAGAAATGCTAAACATAAACACTTTGTCTGTGATACAAAACTTAGATGAAAATATCCCCCCTTGGACCTACAACATTCCAGACGTCAATACTGACTTATCAACTTTTCGTAAATCTTTCACTAGTCCTGAAGCTTTTAAATCTGAATTTGTAAACATCTTGGAAAAATACAAAGATTTTACTCATTTATTTACCGACGGTTCCAAACATGGAAACAAAGTTGGTTGCGCCGCATACGGAAACTCTTTCGTTGCAAGAATGCGACTGCCTGACAAAGCATCTATATTTACTGCCGAAATAAAAGCAATTGATCTGGCTTTAACATACATATCAAATAGTATAAATAACAAGTTTATTATTTTCTCAGATTCTCTATCTGTATTACTAGCGATTAAAAATCGCAGTTCAGACAATAATCTTATTAAAAGTATCGAGTTAAAATTACATGATATTTTAAAATCTAAAATAGTACACCTCTGCTGGATACCAAGTCATATTGGTATACATGGAAATGAAAAAGTTGACATCCTTGCTAAAGAATCTTTAAACCTTCAACCAGTTGATCTAAAATTACCAAGCAGTGACTTCAAGTGTTCGATCAATTCGTTAATTAAGTCGAATTGGCAAACAGTATGGAACAACGCTATTTTTAATAAGTTACATGAAATAAAGCCAACCCTTGATTCATCTCTATCAATAAAATTTTCTAATCGCCGAGATCAAATTGTTATTACGCGATGTAGAATAGGTCATACTAGATTAACACATTCATACCTTCTCAAGGGAGAGGAAGCACCTGAATGTATACCATGTAACGAGCATTTCAATATCAAACACATTCTCATTAATTGTCAGGATCTCAAAAACATCCGTGATAAATATTTTAAGGTTGGCTCACTTAGAGAACTTTTTGATAATATACCGTCACATGTGATACTTAACTTTTTGAAAGAGATAAATGTATATGATAAAATATAGGGATAAGGATCACTTTCATCAATTGAATTAATAGTGTCATTATTTGTTTCGGCGCGATATGACCTTTCTGTGTTGGTGCGCCGTAAAACCCAAACAAACAAACAAACAAACTCGGTACCTGAACGTGGTGGGTTTGGTGTTTAGACACGTTTTTCAGGTGCCCTAGATGGTTAGCAACCTAACTGCAAAAAATCACATTCGCACACCGAGTTGCGCCATGGCAACAGAGCCGCAAAGAATACCGTGCAATATGGCCATATCGCGCTTTGCAGCAGCAAAAATAGGCGTCGCCTCCTGGTGTCGGGAGGTTGGCACGCGTTTTTTGCTACCTTAATGTAGTTACTTACTTGTTTAAACACATTTTCTCGATGCCAGACGTAGTTAGCAACCCATTTGCACAAAAATCATACCTGCGCAGTGGGATGCGCGTGGGCTACAAAGCCCCAAAATCGCGTCGCCTTGTAGTGTCGGGAGATTTGCAAGGGGTCTCTCGGTACCTGAACGTGGTGGGTTTGGTGTTTAGACACGTTTTTCAGGTGCCCTAGATGGTTAGCAACCTAACTGCAAAAAATCACATTCGCACACCGAGTTGCGCCGTGGCAACAGAGCCGCAAAGTATACCGTGCAATATGGCCATATCGCGCTTTGCAGCACCAAAAATAGGCGTCGCCTCCTGGTGTCGGGAGGTTGGCACGCGTTTTTTGCTACCTTAATGTAGTTACTTACTTGTTTAAACACATTTTCTCGATGCCCGACGTAGTTAGCAACCCATTTGCACAAAAATCATACCTGCGCAGTGGGATGCGCGTGGGCTACAGAGCCCCAATGTCGCGTCGCCTTGTAGTGTCGGGAGATTTGCACGGGGTCTCTCGGTACCTGAACGTGGTGGGTTTGGTGTTTAGACACGTTTTTCAGGTGCCCTAGATGGTTAGCAACCTAACTGCAAAAAATCACATTCGCACACCGAGTTGCGCCATGGCAACAGAGCCGCAAAGTATACCGTGCAATATGGCCATATCGGGCTTTGCAGCAGCAAAAATAGGCGTCGCCTCCTGGTGTCGGGAGGTTGGCACGCGTTTTTTGCTACCTTAGTGTAGTTACTTACTTGTTTAAACACATTTTCTCGATGCCCTACGTAGTTAGCAACCCATTTGCACAAAAATCATACCTGCGCAGTGAGATGCGCGTGGGCTACAGAGCCCCAAAGTCGCGTCGCCTTGTAGTGTCGGGAGATTTGCACGGGGTCTCTCGGTACCTGAACGTGGTGGGTTTGGTGTTTAGACACGTTTTTCAGGTGCCCTAGGTGGTTAGCAACCTAACTGCAAAAAATCACATTCGCACACCGAGTTGCGCCATGGCAACAGAGCCGCAAAGTATACCGTGCAATATGGCCATATCGCGCTTTGCAGCAGCAAAAATAGGCGTCGCCTCCTGGTGTCGGGAGGTTGGCACGCGTTTTTTGCTACCTTAATGTAGTTACTTACTTGTTTAAACACATTTTCTCGATGCCCTACGTAGTTAGCAACCCATTTGCACAAAAATCATACCTGCGCAGTGAGATGCGCGTGGGCTACAGAGCCCCAAAGCCGCGTCGCCTTGTAGTGTCGGGAGATTTGCACGGGGTCTCTCGGTATCTGAACGTGGTGGGTTTGGTGTTTAGACACGTTTTTCAGGTGCCCTAGATGGTTAGCAACCTAACTGCAAAAAAATCACATTCGCACACCGAGTTGCGCCATGGCAACAGAGCCGCAAAGTATACCGTGCAATATGGCCATATCGCGCTTTGCAGCAGCAAAAATAGGCGTCGCCTCCAGTTGTCGGGAGGTTGGCACGCGTTTTTTGCTACCTTAATGTAGTTACTTACTTGTTTAAACACATTTTCTCGATGCCCTACGTAGTTAGCAACCCATTTGCACAAAAATCATACCTGCGACGTGAGATGCGCGTGGGCTACAGAGCCCCAAAGTCGCGGCGCCTTGTAGTGTCGGGAGATTTGCACGGGGTCTCTCGGTACCTGTACGTGGTGGGTTTGGTGTTTAGACACGTTTTTCAGGTGCCCTAGATGGTTAGCAACCTAACTGCAAAAAAATCACATTCGCACACCGAGTTGCGCCATGGCAACAGAGCCGCAAAGTATACCGTGCAATATGGCCATATCGCGCTTTGCAGCAGCAAAAATAGGCGTCGCCTCCTGGTGTCGGGAGGTTGGCACGCGATTTTTGCTACCTTAATGTAGTTACTTACTTGTTTAAACACATTTTCTCGATGCCCTACGTAGTTAGCAACCCATTTGCACAAAAATCATACCTGCGCAGTGAGATGCGCGTGGGCTACAGAGCCCCAAAGTCGCGTCGCCTTGTAGTCTCGGGAGATTTGCACAGGGTCTCTCGGTACCTGAACGTGGTGGGTTTGGTGTTTAGACACGTTTTTCAGGTGCTCTAGATGGTTAGCAACCTAACTACAACAAATCTTAAAATTTCACGTTTTGGCGTAATTTCAGGCCGTCGTCATGGTAACTAATTATGCCGATCTTTGGTGGTAATAATTATGCCGATCTTTGGTGGTTAATTGTTTTGCATAATGGAATAATGCTTAAACAACTCATTGATATGTAAAAATATAGCACATTTGACAATTTCGCATTTTGTGATATCATGGTTACATATGAGGCCGAAATACGACCTTAAAGACCCCTAACCCCTTTGAAACACAAAATCCCCTTAAATTATGGAGGTAACATACAATGTAAAATAACGAACCAAAAACAAGTCACTTCCACTACCCGTACAGACGTCTAATGTCTTTCTGTTTTAGGATACAAAGTATGATTAAGTCATGGCAAGAACTATATACTCAAATTTTGGATGAATACCTTTCATCTGATATCACTGTTAACGAACCAAAACAAGTCACTTCGACTACCCGTACAGACGTCTAATGTCTTTCTGTTTTAGGATACGAACTATGCTTAAGTCATGGCAAGAACTATATACACAAATTTTTGGATGAATACCTTTCATCTGATATCACTGTTTGGACTTTGAAGCACACATATAACCTAATACAAGGAATAAAAACAGATTAGGCCTATTACTTGTGGCGACTTCTAGTGTCTCTCATTTTACGTTTTTGGTACCTTTCCCTTTTTCCGGTATCCGTCCGTAAGGTCTGAGAGAGAAGCTTTTGCTTTCTTCTCATATTTAATCCGTCCTTCGAGGTATTCAGATAACGATTTATTCTCGTATACTTCGTCGCCAGTAAATATATGCTTTTCAATCCCAGAAAGAATTAGTTCTTTGGTAAAATACTGGAGCGACTTCTTTGGCTTGGCGTTATCAACCAAGTTTTTTGCAACATACCACTTTACAAACGCCCTTTGTACAGCATTCAAACGTGAATGTTTAGCCATGCTGAGATTTTTATTATATGGTAATATCATTGATTTGAGAGATGAAGGCACGTCCTTGAAATCTGTGAGGACTGAGGATCTGAAAAAAATTATAATCAGAATTAATCAATACAGTATACTCCATGATCCCAAAGGACCAGAAAATATAACAACACTAGAGGTTGGGGTATAGGTAGGGATAGGCGTAGGGGTACAGGTAGGATTGGGGTATAGGTAGAGGTAGAGATTATGGTAGATGTAGAGGTTGGATAGAGGTAGGGGTAGGGGTACAGGTAGGGGTAGGCGTAGGGGTACAGATAGGGGTAGGGGTAGAGGTACAGATAGGGGTAGGGGTACAGGTAGGGGTACAGGTAGGGGTAGGGGTAATGGTTGGGGTACAGGTACAGGTAGAGGTTGGGGTACAGGTAATGGTTGGGGTAGGGGTACAGGTAGGGATAGGGGTACAGGTAGAGGCAATGGTTTGGGTAGAGGTAAATGTTGGGTTACAGGTAGGGGTAGGGGTACAGGTAATGGTTGGGGTAGAGGTAGGGGTACAGTTACAGGTAGGGGTAGGGTTAGGGGTAGGATAGGTGTAGGGGTAGGGGTGGGGTGGGGGTAATGGTTGGAGTACAGGTAGAGGTAGAGACAAGGGTAGAGGTAGAGGTAGAGGTTGGGGTTGGGGTAGAGGTAGAGGTAGGGGTACAGGTAGAGGTAATGGTTTGGGTACAGATAGAGATAGAAGTTGGGGTACAGGTAGGGGTAGGGGTACAGGTGGGGGTAATGTTTGGAGTAGAGGTAGAGGTAGAGGTCTGCTGTTGTGACAGTTAATATACTGAAAGGATAAAGAAACGCAGGGTGACATTATTTTAATTTTCTTTTGAACGCGTTGATTAAACACATATAAAATCGGGCTAGGCACAATAGCTGACCCGGTTTGATTGGGTCTGTTCATGAGCGTCAATGGAAAGTGCAACGCCGCTCACGCACCCTAGCACAAGTTTGTTTACAGTACAATATATTGTCTCACCTCTTAGTCTTTTCTGTCCCCTTTTCTGGAGCCTTTTCTGTGGATTCTCCGGAACCAACTTCATCAACCTTGGATTCGTTGACATCAGTGGATACTTCAACCTCAGACCCAAACCCAACCGCCATATGATCAACGCCATCAGGACAGGAAACGTCCAGCTCAATATTACTATTAACATCCAATCTGAAGTAAAAATCGAATAATTAACTTCTTTGAAACAGTTCTGCAAATCACATATATAGTAAACATGATACTTTTAATTGAGATTTGGCATATGAAGTTGTATTACATACCAGACTGTTTATTTACAAAGCGTGTAAATATAACATAAATAGTCCTGATTGCCGCGATATGACTAAAGATTGTTAAAAGCAGCGTAAAACAGCATGAAATCAAATCAAACCAGTATTAGGGACGGTAGTATGTCGTTATGAGTAATGATTAGATAGATAGACAGACAGACAGACAGACAGACAGACAGACAGACAGACAGACAGACAGGCAGACAGACAGACAGACACACAGACAGACACACAGACAGACACACAGACATAGTACTTACAGTGGATATGCTTCACACTGTTTCATCATGCTGCTGTTGGGTGTTACGTCATGGAATGAACTGCTACTGTTCGGTGTGGACGTAAAGTTCGCGCTGTTGTGTGGTACGTGATGGAATGAACTGCTACTGCTCGGTGTGCACGTATAGTTCGCGTTGTACACGTCCAAGGGAACAGTATCCAGATTGGCAATTAACCTTTCACACGTTGTTTCCGGGTTCTTTACATTGGCCAACCCAGCAAGTGCAAATGATTGTAAAGTACCTACAGCTGTGTTCCTAATTACATCCTGTAACTCATTTTCGAACTTATCAAAGCGTTCTTTTTTCAGATATCCCTGTACATTAGTTTCCAATTCAAGCATCTGCTTTCCGATTTTAGTAAAGTTATCATTTGCCACAGTAATCTCTTTTCTCAATTCAGCAAGCTTACGTTTCTGCTCTTCTCCTGTTACAGTTTCCTCCAGTTGCTTTAATTCATTTTCTTGCCTTTCGCTTTTACTCTGTAAGTTATCTAAATTATCCTTCATACTATTAACACTCGTTCTTACTTCATTTACTTCATTGTTCAATTTATCATTTTCATTTTTTACATTTATTAACAAAGTTTTATATCCTTCTTCCACAGACGACACTTTTTCTTCAAGTCCAGCAAACTTATCCAACACTTCGGCCATAGTTTGGGCCACATACTGCCTGCACTCATCGATCTCATTAGTCTCATCCTCTTCCTCAATTTCATAGACCCCATTCTTCTCATCCTGGATTTTCATTTCATTGACGTCATTCTGCTCATCCTGGTTTTCCATTTTGCCTCTTAATCTGCAATAGTAAACAGTACTAATTACATGTTTTTGCTGTTTCAGACTCAGTTAATATTTTCTTCATAGGGGTACAGGTATGGGTAAAGGGGTTAGGTTAGGGTTAGCCTAACTGCAGAAAACCACATTCGCACACCGAGTTGCGCCATGGCAACAGAGCCGCAAAGTATACCGTGCAATATGGCCATATCGCGCTTTGCAGCAGCAAAAATAGGCGTCGCCTCCTGGTGTCGGGAGGTTGGCACGCGTTTTTTGCTACCTTAATGTAGTTACTTACTTGTTTAAACACATTTTCTCGATGCCCTACGTAGTTAGCAACCCATTTGCACAAAAATCATACCTGCGCAGTGAGATGCGCGTGGGCTACAGAGCCCCAAAGCCGCGTCGCCTTGTAGTGTCGGGAGATTTGCACGGGGTCTCTCGGTATCTGAACGTGGTGGGTTTGGTGTTTAGACACGTTTTTCAGGTGCCCTAGATGGTTAGCAACCTAACTGCAAAAAAATCACATTCGCACACCGAGTTGCGCCATGGCAACAGAGCCGCAAAGTATACCGTGCAATATGGCCATATCGCGCTTTGCAGCAGCAAAAAAAGGCGTCGCCTCCTGGTGTCGGGAGGTTGGCACGCGTTTTTTGCTACCTTAATGTAGTTACTTACTTGTTTAAACACATTTTCTCGATGCCCTACGTAGTTAGCAACCCATTTGCACAAAAATCATACCTGCGCAGTGAGATGCGCGTGGGCTACAGAGCCCCAAAGTCGCGTCGCCTTGTAGTGTCGGGAGATTTGCACAAGGTCTCTCGGTACCTGAACGTGGCGGGTTTGGTGTTTAGACACGTTTTTCAGGTGCTCTAGATGGTTAGCAACCTAACTACAACAAATCACATTCGCACACCGAGTTGCGCCATGGCAACAGAGCCGCAATGTATACCGTGCAATATGGCCATATCGCGCTTTGCAGCAGCAAAAATAGGCGTCGCCTCCAGTTGTCGGGAGGTTGGCACGCGTTTTTTGCTACCTTAATGTAGTTACTTACTTGTTTAAACACATTTTCTCGATGCCCTACGTAGTTAGCAACCCATTTGCACAAAAATCATACCTGCGACGTGAGATGCGCGTGGGCTACAGAGCCCCAAAGTCGCGGCGCCTTGTAGTGTCGGGAGATTTGCACGGGGTCTCTCGGTATCTGTACGTGGTGGGTTTGGTGTTTAGACACGTTTTTCAGGTGCCCTAGATGGTTAGCAACCTAACTGCAAAAAAATCACATTCGCACACCGAGTTGCGCCATGGCAACAGAGCCGCAAAGTATACCGTGCAATATGGCCATATCGCGCTTTGCAGCAGCAAAAATAGGCGTCGCCTCCTGGTGTCGGGAGGTTGGCACGCGATTTTTGCTACCTTAATGTAGTTACTTACTTGTTTAAACACATTTTCTCGATGCCCTACGTAGTTAGCAACCCATTTGCACAAAAATCATACCTGCGCAGTGAGATGCGCGTGGGCTACAGAGCCCCAAAGTTGCGTCGCCTTGTAGTCTCGGGAGATTTGCACGGGGTCTCTCGGTACCTGAACGTGGTGGGTTTGGTGTTTAGACACGTTTTTCAGGTGCTCTAGATGGTTAGCAACCTAACTACAACAAATCTTAAAATTTCACGTTTTGGCGTAATTTCAGGCCGTCGTCATGGTAACTAATTATGCCGATCTTTGGTGGTAATAATTATGCCGATCTTTGGTGGTTAATTGTTTTGCATAATGGAATAATGCTTAAACAACTCATTGATATGTAAAAATATAGCACATTTGACAATTTCGCATTTTGTGATATCATGGTTACATATGAGGCCGAAATACGACCTTAAAGACCCCTAACCCCTTTGAAACACAAAATCCCCTTAAATTATGGAGGTAACATACAATGTAAAATAACGAATCAAAAACAAGTCACTTCCACTACCCGTACAGACGTCTAATGTCTTTCTGTTTTAGGATACAAAGTATGATTAAGTCATGGCAAGAACTATATACTCAAATTTTTGGATGAATACCTTTCATCTGATATCACTGTTAACGAACCAAAACAAGTCACTTCGACTACCCGTACAGACGTCTAATGTCTTTCTGTTTTAGGATACGAACTATGCTTAAGTCATGGCAAGAACTATATACACAAATTTTTGGATGAATACCTTTCATCTGATATCACTGTTTGGACTTTGAAGCACACATATAACCTAATACAAGGAATAAAAACAGATTAGGCCTATTACTTGTGGCGACTTCTAGTGTCTCTCATTTTACGTTTTTGGTACCTTTCCCTTTTTCCGGTATCCGTCCGTAAGGTCTGAGAGAGAAGCTTTTGCTTTCTTCTCATATTTAATCCGTCCTTCGAGGTATTCAGATAACGATTTATTCTCGTATACTTCGTCGCCAGTAAATATATGCTTTTCAATCCCAGAAAGAATTAGTTCTTTGGTAAAATACTGGAGCGACTTCTTTGGCTTGGCGTTATCAACCAAGTTTTTTGCAACATACCACTTTACAAACGCCCTTTGTACAGCATTCAAACGTGAATGTTTAGCCATGCTGAGATTTTTATTATATGGTAATATCATTGATTTGAGAGATGAAGGCACGTCCTTGAAATCTGTGAGGACTGAGGATCTGAAAAAAATTATAATCAGAATTAATCAATACAGTATACTCCATGATCCCAAAGGACCAGAAAATATAACAACACTAGAGGTTGGGGTATAGGTAGGGATAGGCGTAGGGGTACAGGTAGGATTGGGGTATAGGTAGAGGTAGAGATTATGGTAGATGTAGAGGTTGGATAGAGGTAGGGGTAGGGGTACAGGTAGGGGTAGGCGTAGGGGTACAGATAGGGGTAGGGGTAGAGGTACAGATAGGGGTAGGGGTACAGGTAGGGGTACAGGTAGGGGTAGGGGTAATGGTTGGGGTACAGGTACAGGTAGAGGTTGGGGTACAGGTAATGGTTGGGGTAGGGGTACAGGTAGGGATAGGGGTACAGGTAGAGGCAATGGTTTGGGTAGAGGTAAATGTTGGGTTACAGGTAGGGGTAGGGGTACAGGTAATGGTTGGGGTAGAGGTAGGGGTACAGTTACAGGTAGGGGTAGGGTTAGGGGTAGGATAGGTGTAGGGGTAGGGGTGGGGTGGGGGTAATGGTTGGAGTACAGGTAGAGGTAGAGACAAGGGTAGAGGTAGAGGTAGAGGTTGGGGTTGGGGTAGAGGTAGAGGTAGGGGTACAGGTAGAGGTAATGGTTTGGGTACAGATAGAGATAGAAGTTGGGGTACAGGTAGGGGTAGGGGTACAGGTGGAGGTAATGTTTGGAGTAGAGGTAGAGGTAGAGGTCTGCTGTTGTGACAGTTAATATACTGAAAGGATAAAGAAACGCAGGGTGACATTATTTTAATTTTCTTTTGAACGCGTTGATTAAACACATATAAAATCGGGCTAGGCACAATAGCTGACCCGGTTTGATTGGGTCTGTTCATGAGCGTCAATGGAAAGTGCAACGCCGCTCACGCACCCTAGCACAAGTTTGTTTACAGTACAATATATTGTCTCACCTCTTAGTCTTTTCTGTCCCCTTTTCTGGAGCCTTTTCTGTGGATTCTCCGGAACCAACTTCATCAACCTTGGATTCGTTGACATCAGTGGATACTTCAACCTCAGACCCAAACCCAACCGCCATATGATCAACGCCATCAGGACAGGAAACGTCCAGCTCAATATTACTATTAACATCCAATCTGAAGTAAAAATCGAATAATTAACTTCTTTGAAACAGTTCTGCAAATCACATATATAGTAAACATGATACTTTTAATTGAGATTTGGCATATGAAGTTGTATTACATACCAGACTGTTTATTTACAAAGCGTGTAAATATAACATAAATAGTCCTGATTGCCGCGATATGACTAAAGATTGTTAAAAGCAGCGTAAAACAGCATGAAATCAAATCAAACCAGTATTAGGGACGGTAGTATGTCGTTATGAGTAATGATTAGATAGATAGACAGACAGACAGACAGACAGACAGACAGACAGACAGACAGACAGACAGGCAGACAGACAGACAGACACACAGACAGACACACAGACAGACACACAGACAGACACACAGACATAGTACTTACAGTGGATATGCTTCACACTGTTTCATCATGCTGCTGTTGGGTGTTACGTCATGGAATGAACTGCTACTGTTCGGTGTGGACGTAAAGTTCGCGCTGTTGTGTGGTACGTGATGGAATGAACTGCTACTGCTCGGTGTGCACGTATAGTTCGCGTTGTACACGTCCAAGGGAACAGTATCCAGATTGGCAATTAACCTTTCACACGTTGTTTCCGGGTTCTTTACATTGGCCAACCCAGCAAGTGCAAATGATTGTAAAGTACCTACAGCTGTGTTCCTAATTACATCCTGTAACTCATTTTCGAACTTATCAAAGCGTTCTTTTTTCAGATATCCCTGTACATTAGTTTCCAATTCAAGCATCTGCTTTCCGATTTTAGTAAAGTTATCATTTGCCACAGTAATCTCTTTTCTCAATTCAGCAAGCTTACGTTTCTGCTCTTCTCCTGTTACAGTTTCCTCCAGTTGCTTTAATTCATTTTCTTGCCTTTCGCTTTTACTCTGTAAGTTATCTAAATTATCCTTCATACTATTAACACTCGTTCTTACTTCATTTACTTCATTGTTCAATTTATCATTTTCATTTTTTACATTTATTAACAAAGTTTTATATCCTTCTTCCACAGACGACACTTTTTCTTCAAGTCCAGCAAACTTATCCAACACTTCGGCCATAGTTTGGGCCACATACTGCCTGCACTCATCGATCTCATTAGTCTCATCCTCTTCCTCAATTTCATAGACCCCATTCTTCTCATCCTGGATTTTCATTTCATTGACGTCATTCTGCTCATCCTGGTTTTCCATTTTGCCTCTTAATCTGCAATAGTAAACAGTACTAATTACATGTTTTTGCTGTTTCAGACTCAGTTAATATTTTCTTCATAGGGGTACAGGTATGGGTAAAGGGGTTAGGTTAGGGTTAGCCTAACTGCAGAAAACCACATTCGCACACCGAGTTGCGCCATGGCAACAGAGCCGCAAAGTATACCGTGCAATATGGCCATATCGCGCTTTGCAGCAGCAAAAAAAGGCGTCGCCTCCTGGTGTCGGGAGGTTGGCACGCGTTTTTTGCTACCTTAATGTAGTTACTTACTTGTTTAAACACATTTTCTCGATGCCCTACGTAGTTAGCAACCCATTTGCACAAAAATCATACCTGCGCAGTGAGATGCGCGTGGGCTACAGAGCCCCAAAGTCGCGTCGCCTTGTAGTGTCGGGAGATTTGCACAAGGTCTCTCGGTACCTGAACGTGGCGGGTTTGGTGTTTAGACACGTTTTTCAGGTGCTCTAGATGGTTAGCAACCTAACTACAACAAATCACATTCGCACACCGAGTTGCGCCATGGCAACAGAGCCGCAATGTATACCGTGCAATATGGCCATATCGCGCTTTGCAGCAGCAAAAATAGGCGTCGCCTCCAGTTGTCGGGAGGTTGGCACGCGTTTTTTGCTACCTTAATGTAGTTACTTACTTGTTTAAACACATTTTCTCGATGCCCTACGTAGTTAGCAACCCATTTGCACAAAAATCATACCTGCGACGTGAGATGCGCGTGGGCTACAGAGCCCCAAAGTCGCGGCGCCTTGTAGTGTCGGGAGATTTGCACGGGGTCTCTCGGTACCTGAACGTGGTGGGTTTGGTGTTTAGACACGTTTTTCAGGTGCCCTAGATGGTTAGCAACCTAACTGCAAAAAATCACATTCGCACACCGAGTTGCGCCATGGCAACAGAGCCGCAAAATATACCATGCAATATGGCCATATCGCGCTTTGCAGCAGCAAAAATAGGCGTCGTCTCCTGGTGTCGGGAGGTTGGCACGCGTTTTTTTGCTACCTTAATGTAGTTACTTACTTGTTTAAAAACATTTTCTCGATGTCCTACGTAGTTAGCAACCCATTTGCACAAAAATCATACCTGCGCAGTGAGATGCGCGTGGGCTACAGAGCCCCAAAGTCGCGTCGCCTTGTAATGTCGGGAGATTTGCACGGGGTCTCTCGGTACCTGAACGTGGTGGGTTTGGTGTTTAGACACGTTTTTCAGGTTATCTAGATGGTTAGCAACCTAACTGCAAAAAATCACATTCGCACACCGAGTTGCGCCATGGCAAATGAGCCGCAACGTATACCGTGCAATATGGCCATAATATTATCGCGCTTTGCAGCAGCAAAAATAGGCGTCGCCTCCTGGTGTCGGGAGGTTGGCACGCGTTTTTTGCAACCTTAGTGTAGTTACTTACTTGTTTAAACACATTTTCTCGATGCCCGACGTAGTTAGCAACCCATTTGCACAAAAATCATACCTGCGCAGTGGGATGCGCGTGGGCTACAGAGCCCCAATGTCGCGTCGCCTTGTAGTGTCGGGAGATTTGCACGGGGTCTCTCGGTACCTGAACGTGGTGGGTTTGGTGTTTAGACACGTTTTTCAGGTGCCCTAGATGGTTAGCAACCTAACTGCAAAAAATCACATTCGCACACCGAGTTGCGCCATGGCAACAGAGCCGCAAAGTATACCGTGCAATATGGCCATATCGGGCTTTGCAGCAGCAAAAATAGGCGTCGCCTCCTGGTGTCGGGAGGTTGGCACGCGTTTTTTGCTACCTTAGTGTAGTTATTTACTTGTTTAAACACATTTTCTCGATGCCCTACGTAGTTAGCAACCCATTTGCACAAAAATCATACCTGCGCAGTGAGATGCGCGTGGGCTACAGAGCCCAAAACTCGCGTCGCCTTGTAGTGTCGGGAGATTTGCACGGGGTCTCTCGGTACCTGAACGTGGTGGGTTTGGTGTTTAGACACGTTTTTCAGGTGCCCTAGGTGGTTAGCAACCTAACTGCAAAAAAACACATTCGCACACCGAGTTGCGCCATGGCAACAGAGCCGCAAAATATACCGTGCAATATGGCCATATCGCGCTTTGCAGCAGCAAAAATAGGCGTCGCCTCCTGGTGTCGGGAGGTTGGCACGCGTTTTTTGCTACCTTAATGTAGTTACTTACTTGTTTAAACACATTTTCTCGATGCCCTACGTAGTTAGCAACCCATTTGCACAAAAATCATACCTGCACAGTGAGATGCGCATGAGCTACAGAGCCCCAAAGTCGCGTCGCCTTGTAGTGTCGGGAGATTTGCACGGGGTCTCTCGGTACCTGAACGTGGTGGGTTTGGTGTTTAGACACGTTTTTCAGGTGCCCTAGATAGTTAGCAACCTAACTGCAAAAAATCACATTCGCACACCGAGTTGCGCCATGGCAACAGAGCCGCAAAGTATACCGTGCAATATGGCCATATCGCGCTTTGCAGCAGCAAAAATAGGCGTCGCCTCCTGGTGTCGGGAGGTTGGCACGCGTTTTTTGCTACCTTAATGTAGTTACTTACTTGTTTAAACACATTTTCTCGATGCCCTACGTAGTTAGCAACCCATTTGCACAAAAATCATACCTGCGCAGTGAGATGCGCGTGGGCTACAGAGCCCCAAAGTCGCGTCGCCTTGTAGTGTCGGGAGATTTGCACGGGGTCTCTCGGTACCTGAACGTGGTGGGTTTGGTGTTTAAGACACGTTTTTCAGGTGCCCTAGATGGTTAGCAACCTAACTGCAAAAAACACATTCGCACACCGAGTTGCGCCATGGCAACAGAGCCGCAAAGTATACCGTGCAATATGGCCATATCGCGCTTTGCAGCAGCAAAAATAGGCGTCGCCTCCTGGTGTCGGGAGGTTGGCACGCGTTTTTTGCTACCTTAATGTAGTTACTTACTTGTTTAAACACATTTTCTCGATGCGCTACGTAGTTAGCAACCCATTTGCACAAAAATCATACCTGCGCAGTGAGATGCGCGTGGGCTACAGAGCCCCAAAGTCGCGTCGCCTTGTAGTGTCGGGAGATTTGCACGGGGTCTCTCGGTACCTGAACGTGGTGGGTTTGGTGTTTAGACACGTTTTTCAGGTGCCCTAGATGGTTAGCAACCTATTTGCAAAAAATCACATTCGCACACCGAGTTGCGCCATGGCAACAGAGCCGCAAAGTATACCGTGCAATATGGCCATATCGCGCTTTGCAGCAGCAAAAATAGGCGTCGCCTCCTGGTGTCGGGAGGTTGGCACGCGTTTTTTGCTACCTTAATGTAGTTACTTACTTGTTTAAACACATTTTCTCGATGCCCTACGCAGTTAGCAACCCATTTGCACAAAAATCATACCTGCGCAGTGAGATGCGCTTGGGCTACAGAGCCCCAAAGTCGCGTCGCCTTGTAGTGTCGGGAGATTGCACGGGGTATCTCGGTACCTGAACGTGGTGGGTTTGGTGTTTAGACACGTTTTTCAGGTGCCCTAGATGGTTAGCAACCTAACTGCAAAAAATCACATTCGCACACCGAGTTGCGCCATGGCAACAGAGCCGCAAAGTATACAGTGCAATATGGCCATATCGCGCTTTGCAGCAGCAAAAATAGGCGTCGCCTCCTGGTGTCGGGAGGTTGGCACGCGTTTTTTGTTACCTTAATGTAGTTACTTACTTGTTTAAACACATTTTCTCGATGCCCTACGTAGTTAGCAACCCATTTGCACAAAAATCATACCTGCGCAGTGGGATGCGCGTGGGCTACAGAGCCCCAAAGTCGCGTCGCCTTGTAGTGTCGGGAGATTTGCACGGGGTCTCTCGGTACCTGAACGTGGTGGGTTTGGTGTTTAGACACGTTTTTCAGGTGCCCTAGATGGTTAGCAACCTAACTGCAAAAAATCACATTCGCACACCGAGTTGCGCCATGGCAACAGAGCCGCAAAGTATACCGTGCAATATGGCCATATCGCGCTTTGCAACAGCAAAAATAGGCGTCGCCTCCTGGTGTCGGGAGGTTGGCACGCGTTTTTTGCTACCTTAATGTAGTTACTTACTTGATTAAACACATTTTCTCGATGCCCTACGTAGTTAGCAACCCATTTGCACAAAAATCATACCTGCGCAGTGGAATGCGCGTGGGCAACAGAGCCCCAAAATCGCGTCGCCTTGTAGTGTCGGGAGATTTGCACGGGGTTTCTCGGTACCTGAACGTGGTGGGGTTTGGTGTTTAGACACGTTTTTTCAGGTGCCCTAGATGGTTAGCAACCTAACTGCAAAAAATCACATTCGCACACCGAGTTGCGCCATGGCAACAGAGCCGCAAAGTATACCGTGCAATATGGCCATATCGCGCTTTGCAGCAGCAAAAATAGGCGTCGCCTCCTGGTGTCGGGAGGTTGGCACGCGTTTTTTGCTACCTTAATGTAGTTACTTACTTGTTTAAAACACATTTTCTCGATGCCCTACGTAGTTAGCAACCCATTTGCACAAAAATCATACCTGCGCAGTGAGATGCGCGTGGGCTACAGAGCCCCAAAGTCGCGTCGCCTTGTAGTGTCGGGAGATTTGCACGGGGTCTCTCGGTACCTGAACGTGGTGGGTTTGGTGTTTAGACACGTTTTTCAGGTTATCTAGATGGTTAGCAACCTTACTGCAAAAAATCACATTCGCACACCGAGTTGCGCCATGGCAACAGAGCCGCAACGTATACCGTGCAATATGGCCATATCGCGCTTTGCAGCAGCAAGAATAGGCGTCGCCTCCTGGTGTCGGGAGTTTGGTACGCGTTTTTTGCTACCTTAATGTAGTTACTTACTTGTTTAAACACATTTTCTCGATGCCCTACGTAGTTAGCAACCCATTTGCACAAAAATCATACCTGCGCAGTGGGATGCGCGTGGGCTACAGAGCCCCAAAGTCGCGTCGCCTTGTAGTGTCGGGAGATTTGCACGGGGTCTCTCGGTACCTGAACGTGGTGGGTTTGGTGTTTAGACACGTTTTTCAGGTGCCCTAGATGGTTAGCAACCTAACTGCAAAAATCACATTCGCACACCGAGTTGCGCCATGGCAACAGAGCCGCAAAGTATACCGTGCAATATGGCCATATCGCGCTTTGCAACAGCAAAAATAGGCGTCGCCTCCTGGTGTCGGGAGTTTTGCACGCGTTTTTTGCTACCTTAATGTAGTTACTTACTTGATTAAACACATTTTCTCGATGCCCTACGTAGTTAGCAACCCATTTGCACAAAAATCATACCTGCGCAGTGGAATGCGCGTGGGCAACAGAGCCCTAAAATCGCGTCGCCTTGTAGTGTCGGGAGATTTGCACGGGGTTTCTCGGTACCTGAACGTGGTGGGTTTGGTGTTTAGACACGTTTTTCAGGTGCCCTAGATGGTTAGCAACCTAACTGCAAAAAATCACATTCGCACACCGAGTTGCGCCATGGCAACAGAGCCGCAAAGTATACCGTGCAATATGGCCATATCGCGCTTTGCAGCAGCAAAAATAGGCGTCGCCTCCTGGTGTCGGGAGGTTGGCACGCGTTTTTTGCTACCTTAATGTAGTTACTTACTTGTTTAAACACATTTTCTCGATGTCCTACGTAGTTAGCAACCCATTTGCACAAAAATCATACCTGCGCAGTGAGATGCGCGTGGGCTACAGAGCCCCAAAGTCGCGTCGCCTTGTAGTGTCGGGAGATTTGCACGGGGTCTCTCGGTACCTGAACGTGGTGGGTTTGGTGTTTAGACACGTTTTTCAGGTGCCCTAGATGGTTAGCAACCTAACTGCAAAAAATCACATTCGCACACCGAGTTGCGCCATGGCAACAGAGCCGCAAAGTATACCGTGCAATATGGCCATATCGCGCTTTGCAGCAGCAAAAATAGGCGTCGCCTCCTGGTGTCGGGAGGTTGGCACGCGTTTTTTGCTACCTTAATGTAGTTACTTACTTGTTTAAACACATTTTCTCGATGCCCTACGTAGTTAGCAACCCATTTGCACAAAAATCATACCTGCGCAGTGAGATGTGCGTGGGCTACAGAGCCCCAAAGTCGCGTCGCCTTGTAGTGTCGGGAGATTTGCACGGGGTCTCTCGGTACCTGAACGTGGTGGGTTTGGTGTTTAGACACGTTTTTCAGGTTATCTAGATGGTTAGCAACCTTACTGCAAAAAATCACATTCGCACACCGAGTTGCGCCATGGCAACAGAGCCGCAACGTATACCGTGCAATATGGCCATATCGCGCTTTGCAGCAGCAAAAATAGGCGTCGCCTCCTGGTGTCGGGAGGTTGGCACGCGTTTTTTGCTACCTTAATGTAGTTACTTACTTGTTTAAACACATTTTCTCGATGCCCTACGTAGTTAGCAACCCATTTGCACAAAAATCATACCTGCGCAGTGAGATGCGCGTGGGCTACAGAGCCCCAAAGTCGCGTCGCCTTGTAGTGTCGGGAGATTTGCACGGGGTCTCTCGGTACCTGAACGTGGTGGGTTTGGTGTTTAGACACGTTTTTCAGGTGCCCTAGATGGTTAGCAACCTAACTGCAAAAAACACATTCGCACACCGAGTTGCGCCATGGCAACAGAGCCGCAAAGTATACCGTGCAATATGGCCATATCGCGCTTTGCAACAGCAAAAATAGGCGTCGCCTCCTGGTGTCGGGAGTTTGGCACGCGTTTTTTGCTACCTTAATGTAGTTACTTACTTGATTAAACACATTTTCTCGATGCCCTACGTAGTTAGCAACCCATTTGCACAAAAATCATACCTGCGCAGTGGAATGCGCGTGGGCAACAGAGCCCCAAAATCGCGTCGCCTTGTAGTGTCGGGAGATTTGCACGGGGTTTCTCGGTACCTGAACGTGGTGGGTTTGGTGTTTAGACACGTTTTTCAGGTGCCCTAGATGGTTAGCAACCTAACTGCAAAAAATCACATTCGCACACCGAGTTGCGCCATGGCAACAGAGCCGCAAAGTATACCGTGCAATATGGCCATATCGCGCTTTGCAGCAGCAAAAATAGGCGTCGCCTCCTGGTGTCGGGAGGTTGGCACGCGTTTTTTGCTACCTTAATGTAGTTACTTACTTGTTTAAACACATTTTCTCGATGCCCTACGTAGTTAGCAACCCATTTGCACAAAAATCATACCTGCGCAGTGAGATGCGCGTGGGCTACAGAGCCCCAAAGTCGCGTCGCCTTGTAGTGTCGGGAGATTTGCACGGGGTCTCTCGGTACCTGAACGTGGTGGGTTTGGTGTTTAGACACGTTTTTCAGGTGCCCTAGATGGTTAGCAACCTAACTGCAAAAAAACACATTCGCACACCGAGTTGCGCCATGGCAACAGAGCCGCAAAGTATACCGTGCAATATGGACATATCGCGCTTTGCAGCAGCTAAAATAGGCGTCGCCTCCTGGTGTCGGGAGGTTGGCACGCGTTTTTTGCTACCTTAATGTAGTTACTTACTTGTTTAAACACATTTTCTCGATGCCCTACGTAGTTAGCAACCCATTTGCACAAAAATCATACCTGCGCAGTGGGATGCGCGTGGGCTACAGAGCCCCAAAGTCGCGTCGCCTTGTAGTGTCGGGAGATTTGCACGGGGTCTCTCGGTACCTGAACGTGGTGGGTTTGGTGTTTAGACACGTTTTTCAGGTGCCCTAGATGATTAGCAACCTAACTGCAAAAAATCACATTCGCACACCGAGTTGCGCCATGGCAACAGAGCCGCAAAGTATACCGTGCAATATGGCCATATCGCGCTTTGCAGCAGCAAGAATAGGCGTCGCCTCCTGGTGTCGGGAGTTTGGTACGCGTTTTTTGCTACCTTAATGTAGTTACTTACTTGTTTAAACACATTTTCTCGATGCCCTACGTAGTTAGCAACCCATTTGCACAAAAATCATACCTGCGCAGTGGGATGCGCGTGGGCTACAGAGCCCCAAAGTCGCGTCGCCTTGTAGTGTCGGGAGATTTGCACGGGGTCTCTCGGTACCTGAACGTGGTGGGTTTGGTGTTTAGACACGTTTTTCAGGTGCCCTAGATGGTTAGCAACCTAACTGCAAAAAATCACATTCGCACACCGAGTTGCGCCATGGCAACAGAGCCGCAACGTATACCGTGCAATATGGCCATATCGCGCTTTGCAACAGCAAAAATAGGCGTCGCCTCCTGGTGTCGGGAGGTTGGCACGCGTTTTTTGCTACCTTAATGTAGTTACTTACTTGATTAAACACATTTTCTCGATGCCCTACGTAGTTAGCAACCCATTTGCACAAAAATCATACCTGCGCAGTGGAATGCGCGTGGGCAACAGAGCCCCAAAATCGCGTCGCCTTGTAGTGTCGGGAGATTTGCACGGGGTTTCTCGGTACCTGAACGTGGTGGGTTTGGTGTTTAGACACGTTTTTCAGGTGCCCTAGATGGTTAGCAACCTAACTGCAAAAAAATCACATTCGCACACCGAGTTGCGCCATGGCAACAGAGCCGCAAAGTATACCGTGCAATATGGCCATATCGCGCTTTGCAGCAGCAAAAATAGGCGTCGCCTCCTGGTGTCGGGAGGTTGGCACGCGTTTTTTGCTACCTTAATGTAGTTACTTACTTGATTAAACACATTTTCTCGATGCCCTACGTAGTTAGCAACCCATTTGCACAAAAATCATACCTGCGCAGTGGAATGCGCGTGGGCAACAGAGCCCCAAAATCGCGTCGCCTTGTAGTGTCGGGAGATTTGCACGGGGTTTCTCGGTACCTGAACGTGGTGGGTTTGGTGTTTAGACACGTTTTTTCAGGTGCCCTAGATGGTTAGCAACCTAACTGCAAAAAATCACATTCGCACACCGAGTTTCGCCATGGCAACAGAGCCGCAAAGTATACCGTGCAATATGGCCATATCGCGCTTTGCAGCAGCAAAAATAGGCGTCGCCTCCTGGTGTCGGGAGGTTGGCACGCGTTTTTTGCTACCTTAATGTAGTTACTTACTTGTTTAAAACACATTTTCTCGATGCCCTACGCAGTTAGCAACCCATTTGCACAAAAATCATACCTGCGCAGTGAGATGCGCGTGGGCTACAGAGCCCCAAAGTCGCGTCGCCTTGTAGTGTCGGGAGATTGCACGGGGTATCTCGGTACCTGAACGTGGTGGGTTTGGTGTTTAGACACGTTTTTCAGGTGCCCTAGATGGTTAGCAACCTAACTGCAAAAAATCACATTCGCACACCGAGTTGCGCCATGGCAACAGAGCCCCAAAGTATACAGTGCAATATGGCCATATCGCGCTTTGCAGCAGCAAAAATAGGCGTCGCCTCCTGGTGTCGGGAGGTTGGCACGCGTTTTTTGCTACCTTAATGCAGTTACTTACTTGTTTAAACACATTTTCTCGATGCCCTACGTAGTTAGCAACCCATTTGCACAAAAATCATACCTGCGCAGTGGGATGCGCGTGGGCTACAGAGCCCCAAAGTCGCGTCGCCTTGTAGTGTCGGGAGATTTGCACGGGGTCTCTCGGTACCTGAACGTGGTGGGTTTGGTGTTTAGACACGTTTTTCAGGTGCCCTAGATGGTTAGCAACCTAACTGCAAAAAATCACATTCGCACACCGAGTTGCGCCATGGCAACAGAGCCGCAAAGTATACCGTGCAATATGGCCATATCGCGCTTTGCAGCAGCAAAAATAGGCGTCGCCTCCTGGTGTCGGGAGTTTGGCACGCGTTTTTTGCTACCTTAATGTAGTTACTTACTTGTTTAAACACATTTTCTCGATGCCCTACGTAGTTAGCAACCCATCTGCACAAAAATCATACCTGCGCAGTGAGATGCGCGTGGGCTACAGAGCCCCAAAGTCGCGTCGCCTTGTAGTGTCGGGAGATTTGCACGGGGTCTCTCGGTACCTGAACGTGGTGGGTTTGGTGTTTAGACACGTTTTTCAGGTGCCCTAGATGGTTAGCAACCTAACTGCAAAAAATCACATTCGCACACCGAGTTGCGCCATGGCAACAGAGCCGCAAAGTATACCGTGCAATATGGCCATATCGCGCTTTGCAGCAGCAAAAATAGGCGTCGCCTCCTGGTGTCGGGAGGTTGGCACGCGTTTTTTTGCTACCTTAATGTAGTTACTTACTTGTTTAAACACATTTTCTCGATGCCCTACGCAGTTAGCAACCCATTTGCACAAAAATCATACCTGCGCAGTGAGATGCGCGTGGGCTACAGAGCCCCAAAGTCGCGTCGCCTTGTAGTGTCGGGAGATTGCACGGGGTATCTCGGTACCTGAACGTGGTGGGTTTGGTGTTTAGACACGTTTTTCAGGTGCCCTAGATGGTTAGCAACCTAACTGCAAAAAACCACATTCGCACACCGAGTTGCGCCATGGCAACAGAGCCGAAAGATATACCGTGCAATATAGCCATATCGCGCTTTGCAGCAGCAAAAATAGGCGTCGCCTCCTGGTGTCGGGAGGTTGGCACGCGTTTTTTTGCTACCTTAATGTAGTTACTAACTTGTTTAACACATTTTCTCGATGCCCTACGTAGTTAGCAACCCATTTGCACAAAAATCATACCTGCGCAGTGAGATGCGCGTGGGCTACAGAGCCCCAAAGTCGCGTCGCTTTGTAGTGTCGGGAGATTTGCACGGGGTATCTCGGTACCTGAACGTGGTGGGTTTGGTGTTTAGACACGTTTTCAGGTGCCCTAGATAGTTAGTAACCTAACTGCTAAAAATCACATTCGCACACCGAGTTGCGCCATGGCAACAGAGCCGCAAAGTATACCGTGCAATATGGCCATATCGCGCTTTGCAGCAGCAAAAATAGGCGTCGCCTCCTGGTGTCGGGAGGTTGGCACGCGTTTTTTGCTACCATAATGTAGTTACTTACTTGTTTAAACACATTTTCTCGATGCCCTACGTAGTTAGCAACCCATTTGCACAAAAATCATACCTGCGCAGTGAGATGCGCGTGGGCTACAGAGCCCCAAAGTCGCGTCGCTTTGTAGTGTCGGGAGATTTGCACGGAGTCTCTCGGTACCTGAACGTGGTGGGTTTGGTGTTTAGACACGTTTTTCAGGTGCCCTAGATGGTTAGCAACCTAACTGCAAAAAATCACATTCGCACACCGAGTTGCGCCATGGCAACAGAGCCGCAAAGTATACCGTGCAATATGGCCATATCGCGCTTTGCAGAACCAAAAATAGGCGTCGCCTCCTGGTGTCGGGAGGTTGGCACGCGTTTTTTGCTACCTTAATGTAGTTACTTACTTGTTTAAACACATTTTCTCGATGCCAGACGTAGTTAGCAACCCATTTGCACAAAAATCATACCTGCGCAGTGGGATGCGCGTGGGCTACAGAGCCCCAAAATCGCGTCGCCTTGTAGTGTCGGGAGATTTGCAAGGGGCCTCTCGGTACCTGAACGTGGTGGGTTTGGTGTTAAGACACGTTTTTCAGGTGCCCTAGATGGTTAGCAACCTAACTGCAAAAAATCACATTCGCACACCGAGTTGCGCCGTGGCAACAGAGCCGCAAAGTATACCGTGCAATATGGCCATATCGCGCTTTGCAGCAGCAAAAATAGGCGTCGCCTCCTGGTGTCGGGAGGTTGGCACGCGTTTTTTGCTACCTTAATGTAGTTACTTACTTGTTGAAACACATTTTCTCGATGCCCTACGTAGTTAGCAACCCATTTGCACAAAAATCATACCTGTGCAGTGAGATGCGCGTGGGCTACAGAGCCCCAAAGTCGCGTCGCCTTGTAGTGACGGGAGATTTGCACGGGGTCTCTCGGTACCTGAACGAGGTGGGTTTGGTGTTTAGACACGTTTTTCATGTTATCTAGATGGTTAGCAACCTAACTGCAAAAAATCACATTCGCACACCGAGTTGCGCCATGGCAACAGAGCCGCAAAGTATACCGTGCAATATGGCCATATCGCGCTTTGCA